>OX940970.1:23982312-25182312 GCA_954870475.1 Euphrasia confusa | reverse complement strand
TAAAGAAAGAATTTGCCTCACCACTCGCATTAGCGAAATCCAAAAATTCGGTGGGGAAGAAGGAGGCCCATAGGGATTGTTTGGATCCTCGCCACAGAACCAACCGAGTTTCGTAGCCGAAATCTAACCAATATAGCTCATTCAGTATCAAGTACGACCTGCATTTCTTAGGGGCATTTTTGTTGGAAATCGATATCCCGGAATTAATAAATTAATTAAAATTAATTATCCAATTAATTCCGACCGAAATCCTTTGGAGATCGAATATCCGGATTGTCTAAAATTTGCGGAACCGACAACCCAATCGAAATCCCGATCGCCGGGGAAACCACGAATACCGACTCATCCGCAGAAGTCCGAACTTTGGAGACTACGCGCCCGAAGACACGCAGCCCGCCCCCAGCCGAAGTCCTCCGCGAGTCGGAAACCACGAACACACCACGTGACCCGGGGCACGACCGAACACCACACGCGGGAAACTCCGCGTGCGTCCATCCGAGCCCCCGCGTGGGGCTCGCGGTTACTCGTAGCAACCGCTGGGGCTGCTCGTAGCAGCCCCGCAGCGAGTCCTCGACTCGCTGCTCACGGGGATGGGGTCCCCGTACGAACGCACGGGCTGCTCCCAGCAGCCCGCTAGGCACGCCCCGGATGCGATCCGCATCGCCCGCGTGCCCGCTGCGGGAACTCCCGCAGCTCGCGGCGATGCCGTCCGGGGGGATCGAGTCCACCTCGATCGAGCCCTCGGCTCCAGCCGAGGCTCACGCCCGGCAGCCCCTTTGGGCGAGAATCCATGAGCCGCCGGCGGTCCGGTGGTTCGACCACCACCGCCCGGTTCAATCTCACTTATGGGGTTCGTCCCTCGGATCTTGGTTCACGATATTTTCACGATAATTAAGATGTAAAATCATCGAGGGGGTTTTCACGATTTTACCTTTGTTCTCGTTGTACGGAGAAACGAGATCTATGAAGACCTTGAGACCTTCCCACGTATTCCTTGCACTAGCTCGAACGTCGGGTGGGCGACGATCTTCCGAACTCCATGGATCTCCCTCTCTACTTTCTCTCTCTAGAATTGTGATCTTCAAGTTATGAGAATAGAGAAGACCATCTAGTGCTTTTATAGGCTACGTAGGGGATCTTAAGGAGGTGGAATATTGGGCTTCCAATATTAATGATTAAATTGAGCCCAAGCCCAAATCTATTAATCCATTAATATTAATTAATTTTATTTTCCACTATATAAAATTAATTGCACTCCCAATATTAAACCATATTATATCAAATAATATTTCTCCAGTAGTATTATTTATTCCGTGTATTTAAGATATAAATATCCATGAATAAAATTAATTTATTGCTAATTAATTTATTCATCTCTTATATCCGAGACTAGTATCATTCAACCTTAATTATTATGCGGAACGAATCCACCTGCAGGGTTTACATAATAATTCCTTATGAACTCATCTCGGGGATATTATCAACCCTTACGGGATACACTTTCCCGTCAAGTATTCACGGCATGCCATATATAAAATATAGTGACCCAACTTAACCGGTAATTAACCCAATAATTAAATCGGTTAATTCCTTTGGTAAATCAAAGTCACTTATATTAAATATACACACCCGCAATAGTTTCGGGGATTAAGAATAAAATACACTGAGACTCGAATCGATTATCGCCGGCAATCCTAATCGATGAATCTCAACGATCCGCCCAATACACCAAGTGTACAAGTGTGATAAAATAATCAAGACAGATTATTTTCTCTCTCACACAACGACTATACCGATGGATTGGTCCGTGTCCATCTAGGTCGTGAGCAACTGTTCGATTAAATACGAGTAACCGATAGTATGATCTTCTGTGTGACGTCGCACACCATACTAACTACAACGTATATAATCCAGGACTATAATTTGCATATATTTAATTATAAATAATTAAACGCAAATAATTGTTCATTTAGTTAACTAGATTAATGGCAATGGATCGTGAGTTTCTGTCACTTAAATCTAGACATTAAGTACACAACTCCAACAATCTCCCACTTGTACTAAGGTCTAGTCATTTCCTCCAAACTCCCGACTCCCATACTCATCACGTGCTTAAGTTGTACTTCCAAGAAGTACTATGTGAATGAGCACTCTAGGTTGCCGTTCTGAAGTTATCTTGGTGACTACAACGTCGTCTCCCTTGACGATGACTCGTATCAGGTGGTACTTGCACTATGTGTTATCTTACACTTATGGACTAGTGATTTCTTACCATTTGCCATTGCACCGCTATTTACATAGCCTTTGGCAAATTAAGAATCACATCTAAGTCCCAGAGATTATCCCGGAGTTATACCAAAACTTCCGCTGCCTCTGAGGCCGCTATTTGGTTACCTATGGCAGAGTCCGAAAAGCATCGTGCTTATCACTCTTCCATGTTAAACTCCTTCTCCTTCAATAGTGAAACACATAGCCTGATATCGACTTACACCGGTCCTCATTTGATTAGAAATCTAAGAGAATGTAATCCAAAGGAAAAACTCGTCTGCTTCGTAGTCTAGAACAGTACTTCGAAAGTACTTTTACGGCAGTCGAATATTCCTTTCCAGGATTACCCTGATATCCTCCCACTATGCTAACCGCATAGCCGATATCAGGTTCTTGTTTTCAACAATGCATTTATTAAGCTTTCCATACTAAAAGTGTAGGAAACTGCTTTCATTGCTTCTATCTCCTTTTGTGTTCCAAAACACATATCCTTAGATAGATGCATTCCGTCTCTGAAAGGTAACGAACCTTTCTCGGAATCTTGCTTGTTAAAACGAACCATAATCATGTATATGTAAGATATCCAGGAGAAGTACAATGTTCTTTTCTTGAGATCCTAGATCTTAAGAACATGCTCTAACTTCTTCTTTATCTCATATATCGATTTTTCTAGACAACCATCATTTTATGTCTGACAGCATCTTTACATTGTTACCAATGATAAAATGTTATCTACATAAAACCTCCGAGAAACACCACCTTGTTTCCATCACGTTTCCCATACACACGATTCGTCAATGCCTTTTGATGAATCCATCAAATGGACTATCTCATCAATTTGCAAGTACCACGAACTCAATGCTTTGTTTCAATCCATAAATGGATCAACTAAGCTTGTACTCTAAATGATCTCGCCTCTTAGCAATAATCCTTATTGCTCTCCAAGAAGGCACATTTAGATCTAGTACGGCCTTCATGTAGATCTAGTGATCGATTTCATGTATACTAGGTCCAGAGTCCGAAGACTCTCCTAGTCTTATGAATATCTCCGGTTGTCCCACAACCTCCCACTACAATGGCATTCCGGTGTATAAACAGTGATAACAGTAGGTGCAGTTAGTGGTGTACCGCTACTCGGTTCGGCTGGTTCTAAGTCTTAATCTTTCTCTCTCATTTCAAAGTATCATGTCACTTTAGGCTTGTGGTTCATCATATAGTCTTTCTCTAAGAACCGGGCGTTAGAACTTATAACGTCCTTCTGGTTCATAGTACTATTGAACACACATCTTTTGTTCTTCTAGGATATTCTACAACCGCATTTGAATGCGCCGTTGTTTCCAGACATATCCATAGAACATAGGTAGTTCCGTATAATTCATGCCTTTACTATTTCTATAAGAGTTCCATTTCTTGTTTACGACACACCATTTCTACACTAAAAGTGTATGGTGTAGTCATTTGGGATCATCCCAACCTCTGATCAGTATGCCATGCATTCCTCAGACAGGTACTTGCCTCCGCGACCAAATCGCAGGCTACAAATGGATATACCTCGATGGTTCTCCACAATTGCTTAGTGTCCATTGACTTGTCAAAACACTTGCTTTTGTGGCACATCAGGTATTCTAATCCATTTCTCGAGTAATCATCAAATGAAGTACTCGTACCTTATTGTCTGAGTAGACATAGGTCTGCATACATCAGAGTCAATCAATTCTAATACTTGTCCGGATCTTATATCTTATATCCATAAAGGATTGCTTAGTCATGTTATCTTCCAAATAAGATTCTTAGGTCGGAAGGTCCACTCCTTCTACTTAATTGATCAAAAATCAATTTTCGACCTTTGAACTTCTTATTTGAATAAGCATGACTTAGCATAAGAATCCACAAGTATAACTGATTTAATAAAGAAATCTCTTATTAGTAAAACGAGTTTTATACTACGGTTCGTTGCATCGTGGTGGACTCAGGATTCATCATTTATATATTGCTAGCTAATGTACCAAAATAGATAATATCATTATTTCTTCTTATAACCATAAAATGATTAAAAGAAATAAAATATCCATTTATTAGAAATCCAGAACAAAGTTCTTTCTAATTTGAAAGGTACATAAAAGCAATAACCCAAAATGAAATCCTATAAAATGTCCTCCACTGCAACTGCTGCCTCCTCTACAGCATTGCCCATGTAGACTACGATTTCTTCTTTTCCAAGTCGTTAGGTTTCCTGGAACCTTTGCATTTAAAATGCACATACCGTCAGTGGTTCCATATCTACACACCAGGTTCCGGTAGATAATACCACTGACTATGTTTTACGACTAAAGAAGAATTTCGTACTTTCTTTGAGAGGATAATCAGACTTCCAGTACCCAGACTGTTTGCATCGAGAACTCTTGCCTCATGGCTTTCTCGTCCCATCTCGTGGTCCAAGAAACCTAGGACCACTGGGTTTCTTTGCTTGCTTTTCCTTTCCCCCGATTTTTCCCTTAGGTTCGAAACCTTTGGCATTGGCTACAAGAGCTTGCGATTTCCGTCTCAACTCGTCTAAAAGGTCAATCATCTCAAAAACGTGTTTAAGCGTTTCCTCGAAGTGACTGGCCTTTATGAGTATCCTCATCGCTTCTTGTCTAGCCGCCTATGTAATAGGCTCGGAAGGACAAAGTTTATTGAGTACAACCTTGTACTCTTCAACAGTTTGGGTAATGTCTAGATCTCTATTCCAATCATTACATTTAGGGACCAGTGAGTTTAAAATTCCTTACGTATCACATAAAGTGGGTTCAAAGCCATATCCTAATCTATGAGCACATATAACAACAAACAATCGATTTAATCTCTGATATTATCTCCCTCAAATAATATCATTAAAACACTAATCACATCTAAAATCCCATCAGATATGGCAAGCCACGATAGTGTGGACGTTTACCTATCCAAATGATTTAGCAATTAGATTTCCTTCGGTCGTACATCATCATTAGCGTTACTTCGATGGGAAGAATACTAAGAAGCGTACCTAAGTGTAAACCATTACTCAGTATCTAAGAAGATTGTTTGGGACACGCATATTCACCGCAAGCCACGATAGTGTGGACGTTTACGTTAACATACGCTCCTTTACTCCCTTCTATAACTGTCTACATCAATCGTTCCAAAATCCCATTCAATGTAGCAAGCCATGATAGTGTGGACGTTTACTACACCAAAAGACTTTTACAATTGACATCCAACTACTCGAATCATTTAATCTTGTAAATCAGGATGCGGAGAATCATAAGTGAAACTCGAAGTTTCTAACCAGTGATTCACCATGCGAACGACCCTATCTCTCATAAATGAGGGAGCCGAGCAGACAATCGATCCACCTTAAAAAATGGTACGAAGGTCTCCAATTTGTGTCCTCGACATGACCAAGTGGCTTTGGCTCCATTCCACTCCCCGGGGTGAGAATGAGTCGACTTGAAATCAGTTTTGGAAAGACAAATTAGGCATTGTTTGATAAACTTAATCAATGTTTCTCGTAAGAGGAATTACAAGAATTCTCCTCCAATGACTTGTCTATACGAACTTCAAAAGTCCATAAAAGTCACCAAGAGAACAGCAATGGAGACCATGGATATGTTTCCATACCCTCTCCCACTTAGCTTTTTATAACAAAGGGATACGCTATCTAATGCATAATTAAATACACATAAGCATGCATACATGAAATAAAGCACATAGAATATTATCACATAATCAAAATAATACTAGAATATTATTTTCCGACTATTATGGCTTTACCGCATCTCCGTACACATCTTCTAGTCTTTAGTCTTCGTTCTTGAATGCTCCATGTGACGGGAATATTAATTCCAATATTTAAATCTATTTATTTTCAATTAATCCAAAAGTTACTTAATTCGAAAATTAAGTCAATCGAATATATCAAAAATAAAATTAAATATTATTAATATTTTTATTTATTTATTTTCCTATCTAATTTTATTAAATCTCTAGAATAATCTATCCAAGACCCACTTGGAATATTCTAGAAGACATCTATAATAGAATAAGGAAATAAAATAAATTTATTTTATTTTCCCTTTCTACTTCATTAAATCTCTAGAATAATCTATCCAAGACCCACTTGGAATATTCTAGATGATTTCCATAATGAAATAAGGAAATAAAATAATTTAGGACTCCTAGTCCTTCCAAATTAATTCCTTTCCTAATCCATTAAAAGTTCCATAAAGGAATAATTAAATAAGGAAAAATTAATTTAGGACTCCTAAACTTTCCAAAATTAATTAATTTCCATATCTATGAAAATTCCCATAAAATAGGAATAATCAAATAGGAAATAAATTAATTTAATAATTAATTATTTTCCTTTCTAATTCCATTAAATCTCTAGAATCCTATTCCAAGTAGAACTTAGAATATTCTAGAAGACTTCCATAATAGAATAAGGAAATAAATTAATTCCAATTAATTCTTTTCCTATTTCCATGAGAATTCCCAAAAATAGGAATACTCAAAATAGGAAAACCGAATCAATTTAGGAAAGTTGGATCTTGGCGGGAGAGCACGAGATCACGAGGACCCCGCACCCCCTACCATCGATCGCCGGCCATGGGGAGCACCACCGTCGCCACAGCCACGCGCCACCACCACCGGTGGCTAGGCGCGGTCGAGAACCCGCGGACAGCCCCCTTTTACCATCGATCGATCGTCCCTTCTTGGGGTTTGATCATGGGGTTGATCGATCCCGGAATCCTCCCTCTCTTCGTCTCCTACGTCACACTTTTCCGGCGGTCGTTTCGGCATCGATCCAACGTAAAATAAATTACATGAATTTAATTACAATTATCCGGTATCGATTCTATACATGAAATCGACCCTATACATTTTCCGGAAAAGTAGAACGTAATAATAAACCTAAATTCGGTCAACCCCCGAATTTTTACTATTACAAGTATTCACCACACATAAAACGAATCTCGACATGTCCGAGAGTTTAATAATCAAGAACAATATTATGACAATAATTAAGAACAATTATATCTAGCCATAATAGTCGGAAACCCTGCAAGGTAGAACAATTTATCGAAAAATACCGTGAACGAAAACCATCGCTCTGATACCAATTGTTGGAAATCGAAGTCCCGGAATTAATAAATTAATTAAAATTAATTATCCAATTAATTCCGACCGAAATCCTTTGGAGATCGAATATCCGGATTGTCTAAAATTTGCGGAACCGACAACCCAATCGAAATCCCGATCGCCGGGGAAACCACGAATACCGACTCATCCGCAGAAGTCCGACCTTTGGAGACTACGCGCCCGAAGACACGCAGCCCGCCCCCAGCCGAAGTCCTCCGCGAGTCGGAAACCACGAACACACCACGTGACCCGGGGCACGACCGAACACCACACGCGGGAAACTCCGCGTGCGTCCAGCCGAGCCCCCGCGTGGGGCTCGCGGTTACTCGTAGCAACCGCTGGGGCTGCTCGTAGCAGCCCCGCAGCGAGTCCTCGACTCGCTGCTCACGGGGATGGGGTCCCCGTACGAACGCACGGGCTGCTCCCAGCAGCCCGCTAGGCACGCCCCGGATGCGATCCGCATCGCCCGCGTGCCCGCTGCGGGAACTCCCGCAGCTCGCGGCGATGCCGTCCGGGGGGATCGAGTCCACCTCGATCGAGCCCTCGGCTCCAGCCGAGGCTCACGCCCGGCAGCCCCTTTGGGCGAGAATCCATGAGCCGCCGGCGGTCCGGTGGTTCGACCACCACCGCCCGGTTCAATCTCACTTATGGGGTTCGTCCCTCGGATCTTGGTTCACGATATTTTCACGATAATTAAGATGTAAAATCATCGAGGGGGTTTTCACGATTTTACCTTTGTTCTCGTTGTACGGAGAAACGAGATCTATGAAGACCTTGAGACCTTCCCACGTATTCCTTGCACTAGCTCGAACGTCGGGTGGGCGACGATCTTCCGAACTCCATGGATCTCCCTCTCTACTTTCTCTCTCTAGAATTGTGATCTTCAAGTTATGAGAATAGAGAAGACCATCTAGTGCTTTTATAGGCTACGTAGGGGATCTTAAGGAGGTGGAATATTGGGCTTCCAATATTAATGATTAAATTGAGCCCAAGCCCAAATCTATTAATCCATTAATATTAATTAATTTTATTTTCCACTATATAAAATTAATTGCACTCCCAATATTAAACCATATTATATCAAATAATATTTCTCCAGTAGTATTATTTATTCCGTGTATTTAAGATATAAATATCCATGAATAAAATTAATTTATTGCTAATTAATTTATTCATCTCTTATATCCGAGACTAGTACCATTCAACCTTAATTATTATGCGGAACGAATCTACCTGCAGGGTTTACATAATAATTCCTTATGAACTCATCTCGGGGATATTATCAACCCTTACGGGATACACTTTCCCGTCAAGTATTCACGGCATGCCATATATAAAATATAGTGACCCAACTTAACCGGTAATTAACCCAATAATTAAATCGGTTAATTCCTTTGGTAAATCAAAGTCACTTATATTAAATATACACACCCGCAATAGTTTCGGGGATTAAGAATAAAATACACTGAGACTCGAATCGATTATCGCCGGCAATCCTAATCGATGAATCTCAACGATCCGCCCAATACACCAAGTGTACAAGTGTGATAAAATAATCAAGACAGATTATTTTCTCTCTCACACAACGACTATACCGATGGATTGGTCCGTGTCCATCTAGGTCGTGAGCAACTGTTCGATTAAATACGAGTAACCGATAGTATGATCTTCTGTGTGACGTCGCACACCATACTAACTACAACGTATATAATCCAGGACTATAATTTGCATATATTTAATTATAAATAATTAAACGCAAATAATTGTTCATTTAGTTAAATAGATTAATGGCAATGGATCGTGAGTTTCTGTCACTTAAATCTAGACATTAAGTACACAACTCCAACAATTTCGTCGAACAAGTGGCGGGCGGGTCGATCCGGAGGTCGAGATCCCCGTAACTAGCGCTCCGAAACTCTCGTCGGCGACGGTGAGATATGTACGGTGGAGGGAGGCGGTGGTGGTGCGTGGTTGAGGTCCAACCGAACCTCCGATCGATATCCGAAGTCGTCGAGCTTCAGCCTCCCCCGTCAATCGAAGATGATGTTGTCGGGTTTGATGTTCCTGTGAGCGACGTCGAGACGGTGGCAGTAGGCGACGGTCGTCATCAGCTGCTTGAGGACAGCGGCGACGTCGAGTTCGGAGAATCGTGCGCCAGGGAACGGGAGGGGTGTCTGCGACTGCGTCCGCGCTGGGGATATGAATTTGGGGGAGGAGGGGTCTTGTGGAATTTAAGAAAGGGTAATACGGTCTTTGCACATTTTAGGCGGCCTAATTGACACGTGTAATTTCTCGAAAGCCTTATTGCCGAAAAAATGTTAAAAAATGACCTTATTGCCATTTTTCCCATATATTTATTGTTATGTGGTAAATGTACGGTAGAATCATTCATACATATATATATATATATATATATATATATATATATATATATATATATATATAATGGTTGCGCAAATATATTTTACCAAATATATTTACTATTTTTGCGCAAATATATTTATATATATATATATATAGTAACGTTATCAATTTTATATTTATATATATAGTAACACTGTCAGTTTAATATTAGTGAATATTAAATAAATTAATATATGTTACGTAATGTTATCTACCAATGAGATTGTTTAATATTATTGTAGGGATATTTACGACTTTATACATTTTAAAAAATGCCCTTATTTAACAAATATCTTAATAAATAAACAAGTAAAAAATATGCAACCCTTAAAAATAAAGTGAAAAAGAATAGGTGTTCAAAATAATATTAAAAATCCGCCCCGTACCCTAATATTACCTTTAATCAAATTGCAACGACAATTAATAATGACAACCAAATTAAAGTTTTGGGTTAATTTGATTCAACTTTAACTTAAGTAAAATTAAATTGATGGGTTAATTAAAGTTAGGGGCTTGGGTTAATTTGATTCAACTTTCAAGATTATTTTACAATTTTGCACTCCCTCCCTATTATAGGTGTCCTATAATAGTTGATACACTATATGTTTTTACTTGAAAATACAATTTTACTCCTACTTTATCCATCAATTTTATAAACTTTATTCACAACTTTTTTTTTTATTTTTCAAGTTAAAAATAAATTTTTATCCTTTATTTTTTGACCAAAACTCAAAAAACAACATTTTTTAATCTATACCCAAAAAAATCTATCATGCATTGCAACTATTCGCAAGGGAGTAAAATTTATGGGTTACAGAGAAACCTATATAAATTAATACTTCGATTGATTAATAACCTCTCTAAATTAATAAAATCTTTCGATCCCGACTTGTTATTTTAAATGAAAAAAAATACTCGATAAATTAATAACTTCTCTAAATTAATAAAATTTCACGATACCTATACTATTAATTTATAGAGATTTTACTGTATTTTTGTAATTATTTTTATTTATTATTGAATTTACATTTATTTTTATTATGTTGTGATATAATTAAAAACAAATCAAAAATCAATCACCTACAATCTTAAGTAAGCTACTAAGCTCCCCTCTCCCCTGCCTGTTAAATCAATCAAAACCCCAACTTCCGAAACGGTCCGTCGATGGGCGGCGCCACCAGGTTCATGACCCTCCTCACCACCCCCATAACACCTCTCCGTCCATCCTTCATCATACTCCTCCGCCGCCGTTTGTCCTCAATCTCCGTCGCTCCCCGCCGCGCCCTCACACTCTCTTCTCCTTCCAAAACCAAACCCCTAAATCCTCAGCTCGTCAACTGTTTGCACTCTCAGTCGACCAATACTACATTCGCAATCCAATCCTCCGCCGCCCAGCACCATCCATGGCCGGAATGGACCAATTTTCTAAACATCTTATCGAACGGGCAGGGATTGTCTGCCCCTGAGGAGCAGGGGATTCCGCCTGAGGACGCGTTCGTCGTGTATGAGGAATTGAGTGACGATTTTGTACGCGCCGCCGCCGTGTGCATCACTTTTGCTCGTGCCCGGCCAAATCTTCTCGGGTTTGTACCCTTTGATTATTAATTATGAGAATGGGAGCTTCGATTGTTAGCCTATTATCTTTTTTCTTCTTACAGTTAGAATATGCCTTGTTTGGATTGATTTTAGCTTGCTTTTTCGAAAAATGAATAACTGAATTAATGTTGGTTTGGCCGATTTTAATCAGATTGCTTTCGAGGAGGGACGTCGAATTAGTTGTACTAAATGGCACTCCGTTTCTGTTCAAAAGTGCTCTCGACACAGCAAGGAGGATGAGAGCCTTTTTGGGAGAAACTGATGGAAGCAACGTCTGTTAAACTATCATTCTTTCATTCGTTTACATGATCACTCTTTAGTCTCTCTTCTTTTTGTTCCTTACATAAACTTAGTTTGGCTTTTAGGTGTCAGAACTCGATAAAGCAAATACAGTCGATCTCATGAAGTACATACTTAGCTACACAAGCAATTCAAATGTTTCTTCCGAAAGGAGAGGTCTGTATAGTAGGGAACCTGTTGACTCGTCTGTTCGAAATCTGTTACGCGAGATGTGTACAGTTTGCAGTGGAGTTCCTACTGGTTATACACCTGCTTCAAGACAAAGTCAAATGCCGTTCGGACAAAATATTGAAATGAAGAGAGGCGACTGGATATGCCAAAAGTATGCATGTTCTTTTTTTTTCATGATCCCTCATTTCGGATCCCTTGTTTCTCTTCACACAATCCGTGTTTTGCAGGTGCAATTTTATGAACTTTGCAAAGAATATGAAATGCCTTGAATGTGAAGAAGCCAGACCTAAGAAACAGCTTACTGGCGGGGAGTGGGATTGCCCTCAGTATACATTTTATTTATTTCTTTCTTATTTTATAATAAAAAACACAAACAAATTCCCATAAGCTTAAATGATCAGTTTATCAATGTACTATTTTTTTGCAGATGCAATTTCTTTAACTACGGAAGGAATATGGTGTGTTTACGTTGTGACGGAAGACGGCCTGGTGCTCCATTGTATAATAACAACAGCTCTCAATTTAATTCCGGGTATAACGGGAATCCCTCGTATAAAACTAACACGGGAAATAGGTTGACCGGGAATGAAGAGAAGGCTCAACAACGGTTTAGTAAAATCTCCCAACTGAACCATGAAGATGATAGCAATAATGCAGCAGCGATGAAAATTGAAAATAGACTATCAAGTCCTCAGCATCAAAAGCAATTCAGTAACACTGGCCAAAGTTCAAGGTGGATAGATGATTCACACAATAAAGATAAAGAGCAAACAGGTAAAATAAATAATCTACATTTATCCATATATACTTAATATGAAAAGTCTATGAATAAACAAATACATATTTTTATGACAAATTTGTAAATATTTTTAGTTGAATATTTATTACCTTCATTTCACATTTCACAATAGACATTTTAGAGGATTTTGATTTTTCAGAATAATTACTTTATATGTTAAATGTAAAAGTATGACAATCTTTACTAGTTTACCTAGAAAAGGTTGAAAGACTGGGAAGACAATCACAGGGAAAGGAAAAACCAGGAAAAGCTTTTGAAAAAGAAAAACATTTTGGGAGGGTAATATGGTCATCATTCACTCTGTAATTTGTTTGCATTAACCTAAAACTGCATCTATTGTGAAATGGAGTTAGTAATAGAGTACATTATATGTGTTGACGCCAATTTTGGTAGATTTTATTCATCTCTGTGTTATGCTTGCTACTACTATATTATTGTTTTTCCTCCTTAATAATTTACTCCATTTTGCTGGCTAATTTTACTTTTTCTTAATTTTAATAGTAACATCTTAGCATAATATTTTTTAAACAATCAGATGCGGGATCTGAGAATTTTCAGCTTCCAAAAGACCCAGCACGTCAGAAGGATAATCACGACAAAGAAATTGAGCAAGCCCAAAAATCGGAAAGATGGTTCAAGAAAATGTCAGAGTTACACGATGTCAAAGATCTCCCGAGTGCAGTTTCTGATGAAGACTTCCCCGAAATCATGCCAATGCGTACAGGAGAAAACCAGTTTGTGGTCAGCAAGAAAAAAGACCGGTCGCATACTTCTCCAAAGTACAATAGACAAGTACCCACGGATCAGGCAAACAACACTTCTTTTGTACCCTTTGTTCCATTCCCACCCGGCTATTTTTCTAAAAAGGAGGATACAAATCAATCCACAGGTCAAGCTTTGCATGTAGAACCTGATACAAAGCCGATGAAACCAGAAAGTTCAAATTATTCTAGCGGAGTTGCGGCTAGTAAGGTGGGACCCCCAGAGAGTTCAAATTATTCTAGCAGAAATACAGCTAGTAATAATTGGAGTGGAAAGAGCTTAGAGGGGTCTGCCGTGAAGGAAGGGGATCCTCTGGACATGTCTGAAGAGGCGAAAGCGGAGAGGTGGTTCAAACGTGTTGCCCAGATAAAAGATATCTCGGAGCTGAGTCAGATCCCGGATGAGGATTTCCCATCGATAATGCCAATGAGGAAAGGCGTGAACAGGTTTGTTGTTAGTAAGAGGAAGACGCCTCTCGAGAGGAGGCTGACTTCCCAGCAGTATAGGAGGAATTTGCCTGTAGTGAGCAGTGATTCTGTGAAGGAAGATGAGTGATTAGCAGCTAGTTTTGTGTTTTGTTTTATTTATTGGGAAAAATATATTGCGGCTGTATCTTACAGTATGTTTTAGTATGTGTGAGTGAAAGATCTCACCGTCGACTGTCGTTAGATCTCGGTCTGAAAAGGAAACACGTTGTTTAGTTCGATTAATTTTTTTTATTTTTTTTATTTGGGTTTTGGAATTTGTTTTCAACATTATTTAGTTCCATTAATTGAATGTTTAATAGTGTTCAGTTCACCATGAACATAGCCTTTTCTAATGCTAGCACACATTTATAAATCACAAGGGAAGACGTGTTCAAATACCAACCTTCCACATTACCTATATCTTACATCACCCCCTCTAATAAGAGTAGGTCGATAAATGCCTCGACTCTCTGCGTTACTCCTATGGCTGTTCTCAAGAATTTCAGAATTTCAGAGGGCTTCATCTGCATTGCCAGTGTGATCGTGTTCTTCTTCTTAGACATTCTCGATGCATTGATGTGCGTGCTTTTCCGATTTTTAGACGAGTTCTTGGAGAGGAAACCCGCTTCCTGCTTCTGCATTGGAGCAGACGAAAAACAGAGAGAGTGCGATGGGGAGAGTCAGCTCTCGGACAGCCTCCATGGGAGAAGGAGCGTTTTTAGGGAGATGAATTTGCCCGGAAATTCAATGTTCTCGAGGAAGGAAGAACAGAGGCCATCCAATAGTCGATGGTCGGACTGTGGGTGTGAATCTTGCGTTTCGTGGATGAGAAACGGAAGAAGGCTTCATGTAACTGTTCAGGAACTAGTCACAGGTCTGAATTTTATTTAGTTTTATGTACTGAATTTGTTTTGTTTGTTTAATGATTCGTGTTGACAGCCCGGCCTCATGAGAACGTGATATTTGTGCACGGTTTTCTCTCGTCTTCTTCGCTTTGGAAAAACGAAGTGTTTCCCAACCTCTCAGAGCATTCAAAGCAAGGGTACAGATTGTTTTCGGTTGACCTACTGGGGTTCGGTAAAAGTCCAAAGCCGGGAGATTGTTTTTACACGCTGAGGGATCATATAGAAATGATCGAGAAATCAGTTATCCGTCCTCACGAGGTGGCTTCGTTTCACTTGGTGGCGCATTCCATGGGTTGTGTGATTGCTCTAGCGTTAGCCGCTAAGTACTCTGAATCCGTGAAGTCGATCACTTTGATAGCTCCGGTACGTGCTTCGAATTTCTTCAAAGAAAAAAGAAATGATTTTTAAATAACTGATTGTGCGTTTTTTCAGCCGTATTTCTCTTCTTCGGGAGGGGATGCTAGTTTACAAGCGCTTAAAAAACTAACCCCTAAACGAGTATGGCCCATTGTGCTCTTTGGTTCGGCTTTCATGGCTTGGTACGAGCACTTAGGTCGGTGCGTGTGTTTCATCGTATGCCGACACCACAGGACATGGGAATGTATTTTGAAGCTACTTACAAAAAGGAAGTATGTAATGTAACTAACTACATTACACAATCATGAGAACTGACATGTTGTTCGATTTTTTTTTATTCCTTTTCGATCTTGGTACACAGGAATCTTCACTTTAAGATTGTGGACTTGACATGTCACACACATCGTTCGGCTTGGCTTACGATGCATAACGTCGTTTGTGGCGGAGCGAAATTCTGTGATAAGTACTTGGAAAAGTTGACAGCTCAAAGAGTGAAGATTCGAGTTGTTCAAGGGAACAAGGACCAAGTGGTGCCTTTGGAATGCAGCTTGAACATGAAAATGAAGTTTCCGGTGATAGATCTTGAAATTATACAGAATGCCGATCATAATACTGTGATTTCATGTAGAGCAAAGGATTTAACAAGGAGTTTGGAGAGTGTATGGAGATCAACTGATAAAAAGGGTGCAGAGGTTATATGCTGATGTGAAACAAGAAATGCACAAATAAATACAAGCTTTAAAATGTGTTTTATTGGTCTCTCGTGTTGTCAATACTGATGTGTTCTATATGTGAACTCACGTGATTTATAGTGATATTTTCGTAATTTATTCAGTTATTTCGATCTTTTTCTTTTCAATTTCAACTTCTTTTAAATTAATTAGCGGAAATAAAAAAAAAAACAAATAATTACATAATTCGATTCTTCCATAAGCCTGAAACACATCTCCAATTCATTATAAAAACCTTGGATTAGCCGAACCCAATGAATACATATTTATTCAACACTGTTCTAGTGCTCTCTATTAGTTATTGCAGTTTTTTTTTTTTTAAATTACAAAATAGCCGTGACAACTCATTCAAAACATAAGGTATAAAGAAAGGCCTACTCTAGTGATGTTAGCTATTTTGCAAGTAACAAAATAGCTATGAAAACTCCTTAAAAACAAAAGGAGTACAGTGTAAAGAAAGGCTACTCTACTTGAGTAGTAGTAGTTAATAGTGATGTTAGGGACCGAACCATTAACACGCACTAACTCCCAACAAAAATATTGAATTGCGCTTCTTCTTTTTCTTTCATTATTGTAAAATTATTCTCAAAACTCAATTAGTTACCTATTTACCTTAACAGCAATATTGGACATAGATGACATTGTTTCTTAGGATTCATTTTCTCTCATCATCTCGAATGTCAAAAACTATAGCCTATAAACCCCTCTTCGGTTGGTTCCTCATCACATGTGGACTCTTCTTATTGTCCTGGCTCTGCCTCCTGAGATCGACCCGCCTCGTCGATCTACCAAACTCGAAGCTCCGTCAAACTCTAGTCAAACCCCATAGTCGCAACGATCAGAGTTCAAGAAAATGCGATCCAAATATTCTCAAGGTCTACATGTATGACCTGCCTTCCCAATTCCATTTCGAACTCATTGGCTGGAAAAAAAATTCCGGCAAGGGCGTATGGCCAGACATCACCTCACTTGTTGTCCCGGAGTATCCGGGCAGCCTCAACTCGCAGCACAGCATCGAGTATTGGCTGACTTTAGATCTTCTTCTCAGCTCCCAACATTCCGGAATAATGCGCGTGGAGAATGCTGACGTGGCGGACGTTCTGTTTGTCCCGTTTTTCTCCTCCGTGAGCTATAACCGCGGGCCTAGGAGTGCTGACGTGGCGCTGCAGGAGGAGTTGGTCCGATTCTTGGTCGGGCAAGAAGGGTGGAAGCGATCGGGCGGTAAGGATCACGTGATAGTGGCCCACCACCCCAACAGCCTGTTGGAAGCCAGAACGAAGCTGTGGCCCGCGATGTTCATTCTGTCGGATTTCGGGAGATACCCGCCCAACGTCGCGAATGTGGAGAAAGACGTGATTGCCCCTTACAAGCATGTGGTGAGGGGTTACGCGGCGAATGATTCATCCGGCTTCGACGACCGCCCGACCTTGCTCTATTTTCGGGGAGCTATATATAGAAAGGATGTGAGTTTTTGCTTCGGTTATATTTTCGATATCAATGTTGAGTCAATAATACTTTAAAATGCTTTGTTAAGATGATAAGATTGTATAACTTTACTTATATAGCTTATAACACCTTAAAAGACTTTGTTAAGGTGATATAAGATTTAACGTTGTCCAACTTTACTTGTATAACTTTACTTATATGTGAGTCCAAAGTTACTTTAAAGTGATAAGTTTGTCTAACTTTACTTATATGACTTTCTTAAGGTGATAAAATTGTTCAACTTTACTTATGCGTGAGTCCAAAGTCTTTATTCAATCGATGTGGGATATCTTTAATACTTTTCCTCACGAGTAAGCCGGAAATTCCATCGAAATTACTCATTGCTGGAAATTCTATTGGCATTTTCGGCTTACTTGTGGCGGAAATTCTATCGCCATGGGCACCCACATCGAATTGGGTTTGCTCTGATACAATTCATGTCAACGTTGAACCAATAACACCTTAAAAGGTCTTGTTAAGGTGATAAAATTGTTCAATTTATATGTGAGTCCAAAGTTTTTTATCCATTCGATTTGAGATATTTGTAACAAATCTCAAAGCTATAAGCTTCTCGTTTTGGTCACACTTCCTCGGTTTCTCATTTTTCAGGGCGGATCAGTCCGACAAGAGCTATACTACATGCTGAACAACGAGACGGGAGTTGTCTTCTCGTTTGGAACCTTCCAGAAAGACGGCGGAAGACAAGCCTCCAAGGGCATGCGGGCGTCAAAATTCTGCCTCAACATAGCCGGGGACACGCCTTCCTCCAACCGCCTCTTTGACGCCATTGCCAGTCATTGCGTGCCCGTCATTATTAGCGACGAAATCGAGCTCCCTTACGAGGACGTACTTGACTACTCTGAGTTCTGCGTATTCGTACGCACTTCAGATGCTCTCAAGGAAAACTTTCTGTTAAACTTGACTAGGAATATTGGCAAGGATGAGTGGAACAGGAAGTGGAACAGGCTGAAAGAAATCGAGCATTTTTACGAGTATCGACATCCGTCCCAGGACAACGATGCAGTTCAGATGATCTGGCAAGCTATCCATAGGAAGGTTTTCGGGGTCAAAAGGGAGATTCATAAGAGTAGGCGGTTTACCAGAACAAGTGAGAGAGACGGCCCTTAGGTATGTTTCTGAGTTCTTTGAGCCATTAAAATTTTCTATCGTATCGAAAATTTCGATACATTATTTTTCAATATATAATAATGTAAAAAAATGTTGATATTGTATCAGTTTTATTACTACAATTTAAAGTTAAAAATATCATTTATATTAAACTACATGACCAAAATTCTTCACATATTAATGAAATGACAAATGAGTAATATATATAGTGTTTTATGTTACTGTGAGATGTCTGATTAAAGTTCTAGTAATCATCGTACGCACCATACGGGTCCTCAACCTCAGAGCCGTCTTTGCTATTGTCCGGATAGTAGTTGTCACCATGATCCAATTCAGTTCGGGTTTTCTTGGCAATCTCCGGGCTTTCCGGCTGAAAAGAACAAATTAACGGGTAAATATATATATATATATATATATATATATATATATATATATGGGAGGTTGAAATTTTGAGAATGTGGTTCAGTAAATACATTTCAATTATTACAAGAATAATTAAATACCACAAGCCAGAAAACAACATTTATAGAAATGAGCACTTACAGATTCCTGGAAAAGCTTATCCAGTTCATCGTATCTGATTTTAGAACTCAGCCTCTGTATCAAAATGAATAAAATGAGCACTTATTCAAAAGTAATTCTCCATAGTACAATTTTTAAATGAAAACAAGTCCACCTTTCATCCATTGATTTTCTCTTTTAGGTTCAATTTATATGATACTATATAGCTTTCCTCATTCTAGGTTTTCTTCAGATGAAATTAAGTAAAAAGCTGATAGAATAAATCTGGAGTTGCACCTTTCTCTCAAGCACTTGCTTTGTGGCTTCGTAGGCAGTTTGAGCAGGGCCGGCACTTTTCATCTCCGCAGCTCGCTGTTGTCGTTTTTCCTGCAAATAATTAAAGTCCATCCAACACAGCACAATTAGAAAATTTGTTCTAAAGAAATCTAAGCAAAATTATAATCATTATTACGATAAAAATTATCGATATTTATATTTGTCCCACAAAGATAGCCTTGTTACTTATCCAAAGAGTTTACGAAAAACATCAGTTAACAGACATTTGACATCTACAGGAAACAAACCCGGGTTCTAACATTCCACACTTGTTTATGTTTTTTAATCTTTAAGGTGGAGATAAGCATTTAATTATACCTAATGCAAGGAAGAACAAATACATACAAGTCCAAGTCAATTGATGAGCATAAATACACTATACAGATTGTAGTCACAACTTAATTTGAAGTATACGAAGAGTTTAACAAACACAATTTTGTCAAAATGGCCCACCTTCTTTAACTTCGCAGCAGCTTCTTCAGCAGCCGCAGCAAGTCTTTTAGCAGCTTGGACATCCCCTGAACAGTTTGAGAAATTTTCCTCGTCAGCTTTCCTTTTAGCCATAGCAATAGCTTCTTTAGCTGCCTGCTCCTGTGAGTTTTAAAAAAAAGATAGATGAAGTTTAAACATCATTTTATAATAATAAAAAATAGAATTTGTGATATAATCGACTTCATCGGTCAACAAACATTTTTTCTATTTTCGTTTAAGATTGATAAGATAAACTTTTGTGGGAGTCTGACAGAATATTCTATAATGAATGGCATCAAGCCATCAAGTCCATTAATCATTACTTAATTAGGGGAACTTGAAATGGACAAGGCGGGGAGTCACGGGGAAAATGTAGCATAGATAGACCACCAGATAATACTTAAGAATTAAGATTGCGAATGGCGCAAAACTCAATGCTTTTTTGGAAGAGAACACTGGATTCTCTAATTTAAACTAAGTGAACAAATGAATGTAATCATGAATAAATATTCTAAGGGCATCACATTAACACATTTAGGAATAGATAATATTATAGATGTATAGAGAACAACATCTTGAAGCGTCCTATAACGCATTTGTATCTATCAGACACACGGAATATACATTTAATGCATCTCCATCCTAGAAAATCTAAAGATCACTAAGCATAGTTCAATGCCAACCTAATAAACAAGTTTCAAAACGAATAAAAAAAATGTTTCAACACCTCGAGATATTCTCTGTTCATTGTTTCCCAGATAATTTTCTTCAAACTCTTCTCCTCCTCATTGTGAAGAAGATAGAAATCCACCTGCCAATAATTTCAATTTAATTCAACAGTATTAGAAAGTATTCTTGGTCTATCAAAGAAACACACAAGACAATAGAAGTTGATAACAGTTTGAAGGATCATATAAGATCTTAAGTAAACTCCACTAATGTTAGCTTCTATATAAAAAACAAACTTTGATAATTAACATGTAAATGACTTGAACACAATCGCAAACCAGTTTTGATAAAGTTCCATATGATCTATATAGAATCAGTATTTACGGTAGGGTCTGTGGTAAACAAGTGATGTGGGCTAAGCTCGTGGTTAAGCACGTCACGGGCTTTCTTATGGGTTGAAGTGCGGATTTAGGGTGAGATGATTTAGCTATGGTTAATGAAGAAAATAGAGTAACTATGATCCGCAAAACATAAATAGCAAGGATGTAGGAACTTTTTATTGAGAATCTCTCTAACTCCCTAATGATTTCTTCTTTCTACCAACATCCCCCTTCTATTTTATTCAAGCCAATGTTTTAAAAAACGGGATTCGTATTTGAGGCGTTTTACTGTTGAGGCGAGACTCGTAAGAGTCGAGGCGGAACGACTCGTACGCCTCAAATTTAATTTTTTTTAATAGAAAAATACCAATAATATAAAAATTAATTACTAATAAACCATGTACTTCTTAAACCAAAGTTTAATTGCTCAAAAACACATATAAACATGAAATTATCCACTGCCAAGCCGAATCTTTTCTATGACTGACCGATCCTCTCACCATCTTTTCTAAGCCTTGAGTGAGTATATATATATATATATATATATATATATATATATAGATATATATATTTCAGTTTAGTGTGTATATATATGGAGCAAATTGTAAAATAAAAATATAATAAATTGAGTACGTACTTAAGATCTTGCTCTTCAGAGTGAAGTGGAGAGAAATAAATACGTAGTGAAAGTTTTTTAATGTTTACGGATTTTATTTTAAAATTTAATTGAAAGTTGAAAGGTCACAGGGACTCTATTAATTACTTAGTGGGCTATACTAATTAATAGTGTAAAAAAAGAAGTGCCCAAATTAATAAAAACCTAATCTGATTTCAATTTTCAATATGCACGCCTCACACGAGTTGACTCGGTTCCGAGTTGACTCGTCCAACTCGGTCAATTGAGGCGGCCATTTTACAAAACCCTACAGACTCGCTCGACTCAGTACGTTTTTTGGCCGACTCGGAACGACTCGCGAGTCGACTCGGACGAGTCGGTTGATTTTTAAAACATTGTTCAAGCAAACATTAAATAATATGCTTTACAAGGCTTGCAAACTCCAAATAGAAAAAAATAACAGAAAAGGAAAAAAAAATCCAAAAAAAAATATGCAACAGTATAAAGAGTTTAATCTCCATGATCCTAAAATCCCTTGATATCAATCATTTACCAGAATGAACTATTTGAGTTGCATGATTTATTGTCTTCGTTCTGTTGCTGTGATACTAATTTCATACAAATGTATCAACAAGCCACAAATCTTTCTGGTTCCGAATATGAATTAAGACATTTATGTTAACAAGTAAATGTCTTTGAATCAGGATGTAAGCTAGGATCAGTGGTAAAATAATCCCCAAGTCCTTCTGGTTCCAAATATCACCTAGGTGGTAATACTTGCATCAAAATTAACCAAAACTCACCCTAAGCATATCAATTAAGACACGCCTTATATCATATAATTGAACATGTTTATCGTTAATTCGTTATAAGGTAGTATAGATATTTGATATTCTTTGACTAATTATGATTGATAGTACATATTGTATAAAGGAATTATAAAAACAACATCAATTCTTTTGAGTCGAAAATGAGCACGAAACTATTACGAACCTCAATGTCGTCAATGTCGGATAAACTCTCTGATTCTTCGAAAGTAGCATCAGCTTCATGAATTCTGTCTTTACTGGAATCAGTCATAGTTTTATGATCGGTAGCTCCTGCAATTATTAATTAAAAACAAGAATTCTCAAACATATATTGTGTGCATCAATTGGGAATTATACTAAACGTGTAATTATATAAATATAAAATTTAAAATGGTCATGCCTGTGGATCTAGACTCTGCTGATTTGAAAACTCCATTTCCACTCGTGTTATTGATTGTCCGATGATCATCAGACTAATTCATATGCAGAAACAAACATAAATAATAAAATATTAGGAAGAGACAGTCTGAATAGAAACTGAGAAACTAACTGCATTAACCATAATCATCAACTGGAAAGGTAATGAGAACACTGAGATATTCTCATTTGGGACTCATCACATTCTTTCCCAGAATTTTCATTTTAGGGCATATTCAACTCTCAGCCTTTCTATCCAAAAACTTTTCAATAATTGCATCTTTGGGAACTGATGGCGCATACATATTAAACAGAAGTCGAATACACTCCTGTAAATATTTGCAAGGTGTAAAATATTATCAATAACAATAATTCATTATGGCACTGATATTTTGTTCATTTGATAATTTTCAATTCAATCAATAAGATTCCATAATTAGAATGAATGGTAAATAAGGAAAGAAAAACATTTTGAAATTATGAAACTAATCGTTCTAGACAAATAAAAAAAACAAAAAAAAAAACTATAGAAAGTAAGAATCAAATAAATAAATGAATAGACAAAAAAACTCTCAAAATGAGTTTTCTTTATACGTCATTCATTTTGAAATCGTAGGTGAGTGAGTGTGTTCTCACGACTAGCGCACAAAAACAAGAGAGGGAGACTCTAGTCACACAGATATATTTCACCCTAACCCAATTAGTAATAAAAGGAGTAACTCCATATGACTATAAGATGGTCTCCCTTTTCTTACAAATACAATGTGGGACAACTCACAAGTGAATGTGCAAATTACAATTGTAACACACCTCCTCACTTGTAAGTCCTAGACAAATCAGTCACAACACTAATAAATGTTCTACCCCCGACCGAACAACCACATGCACCCTAAAGTCATAACAATGTATGATCGAACCGACCAAGCATGGACCGCAGTGGCAGAAACTTATCTCCGATACCATGCTAAAATTTAAAGTGTGTGAGTACGGATCCACACCTAGCGCAGGAAGACGGGGGAGGGAGACCTGAATCACCTAGAGATGTTTCATCCTAAAACCAATTGGTAATACAGGAGTAGCTCCATAAGCTTATAAAATGATCTCCGTTTCCATAAAAACTCAATGCAGGATAAATCACAAGTGAACAATGCAACTTCAACAATGCCCTGTAGAGAGAGAGTGAGGGGACAAGCATTAACAGTGTTATCAGAAAATACATTTATATGTTTTCTCCTGTTTTCTGCTTCTCCAGGCAAAGATGAGGAAACCGAGGTCTTAGATCTCTCAGCAGCAGCTTCTTTCTCCATTAATCTTTCCATCTCTGCACGTTGGAAAGCTGGAGGCTCGGACCCAGCGTTAAGGCCTCCAGAAAGCTTTATAAACTGCATCATCCAGCATAATCACACACTTATAAAGAACATGCATGATTGTTAAGAAGAGAAATAATACATCATGGAATCAGAAATTTTTACTTCTTCATAGCATTCTTTGCAAAGACCATGAGCAAACGGAGGCGTCGAACTATTCTTGTGTTCACAGAGAAGTTTATTGACCACAGATTCTTTCGACCCTGTATTGAGTGATGTGATAAGCCTCTCTTCCTTTTCCAGCTCAGCAGCTTTCATGTTGAACTCATCAATCTAGTCATATATAAAAATCTTCATTACAGTCCCATTAAAAAATGGTACAGAAGAGCCAGATCAAATACGTAAATATCTTGTTAAATTGTGAGATGTAGGAACAGAAGGAAAAGAAAGAAGAACGAACTTACTGAAATATTAATTCTAACCTTCCCAATACAATTTATCACGCAAATAAATAACCATGCTAACATTTACACATGTACTTTATAAAATTGATACATATGCATTGGAGCTTTGGCAAAAGCCTATGATTCAACCTCAAAATATCAAGTCCAAGCGGAATCAAATATTGAGGGTATCGTTTCACACTATAACATCTTAACCAATTACAGTACAATATACAAAAATTAAATCAAAAGATAAATATTCTAATAGATAGGTGCCTATAGAGCTAAAAACATTTATATAGCCTGCAAACATATTGGCTCTCAGCATCAGATGTAGATATTCAAATGATTTCGAGAATACATACCGTGAGACCTCCTGATTCAGTATTCTCAAATTCAATCAACCGCTTAGACAGAGTTGCTTCACAAACATGAACAACTTTTATCTGATGATATAAACAATAAAATAATGTCATTGAGCAGAAAATGCAAAGATTCACCTGAATGAATTGTATGATTCTACACAATATTTCAAAAACAGTAGAAACTAAAAAGGGAAAACAATGCAGAAATGCTATTTCGAGAAGCCCACAATTGTGTTAGCAACTTAACATCAATTAAAATATTATTTTCATTTCTTACAAGAACTACAATGGGAGTAATACATTTAATTCCAGCATATAGCCACAGCCTGATATCCACTTGTTTAATGGCGAAAAGAATGACTGAGCAAAGCAAATATCTTCCCCACAGCATAATTGTTGCAACCATCTAATCATGACTTAAGTATGCTAAACTACACTCACAATCTCAGACTTCGTGCACTTGAGACCATGAGAGAGAGCAGATATATAAAGAGCAGCTCCACATAGTCCACTTGGCTTTCTTCCAGTCTGCAGCAGCGATATTTACAGATTAGAACTAGAAAAGATATTTCCATGAAATGAACAATGACAAGATTGACCCCCCCCCCCCCCCACCCCCCCCACCCCTCTCCTCTCTCTTTAATGTAATTTGAACCTGCATCCAATCTCGCTTCATGCTAGCAATTATCTGAAGCGCAGTTTTTGAGACACCTGGTTTTCTGCCACCAAACAAACCTACATACAAGATTTACATTATGCTCACTAACCACCAAAACAGACAAATTGTTATATTAAACTTAATGGTAATTACTTTAATAATATAAGAAAACACAAATAAGTGGGCACTTGGGCTCACAGAATCAACTATAACAATCTTGAGATCAGAAAATTTCTCTTGTTGTACAGCTTCAAACAGTAAAACAATGTACTCATTTGTAATGTCTTTATAATCATATAAATTTCTTTACAAAAACAGAACAAAAGTAAAAACATAATAATATCCAACAAGCGCATGGGATAGTCATAAACAGCAATAAATCTGGACAGGTACTTACGATCAGTAAATCTGTGAATGAAAAGGCTTGGATCCACGGGTTTTCGAATCATCGGATTCTCTTCAAGACTTAGGAGTTTGCAAAGATGCAAAAATACTGCCCCTAGCACATATCTGTAATATGTTGCAAAAATGAGATAGAATTGAATTTCTTCATCAGTAAAACAAACAAAATAAAACATGTAATATTCAGAAACTGGAAGAAATTAAATGATCCATTTCACAGAATAATAAGATTTTGCATTGGGCACTAGAACAGATTTCTGAATGTAAATTGAACCAAGAGCTATGTATGAATTAATAGTCTTCTAGTTATTATATTACTAAATCTTAAAGGCTAACTATCATATAAGGCAGGCCTTATTCAAGCCTGGTGTCTTCTTTAGAGTAATAACTTCACCACCTTAACCAAGTACAAACTCTAGCATCTTTTCATGCCTTAAGTATGAAATTTTGAATTGAAAACCAACGCTCATTAATGTTTTCAAGAAAAGAATGATTGACATACACATTAATCCGCAGATGTTCTGAAAAATCAATAAGAAGATATGGCTTTTTCTTTTCCCTGCCAACAACAAGAAAAGGAATATATCAAAAATCTATGCAATGAGTAAGGTAATGATATAGAAGCATATGAAAAAATTCAAAATAAAAATACATGAAAGTTAAAGGAATGTCGTTCCTCGTTTCTATTCAGTGAGATATTGATAATTTCTCTCTTATTATTATCATATGTTTTCAATAAAACATGATCTAGAAATGTAAATGATCCTTGAAGAGATTCTTTACCTACAAACAATGTAAAGGCACGCCGCTTGTACTTGCTCTTTCCTGCGCCCCTTAGTGAAGTTGCGCTCAAGTGCTATCTATAAAATCAGCAATAATTACGGATATGAACTGTTAATCAACAGAATATACATTAAATATAACATAAGAAAATATCAAGAAACACATATGAGAGAAGAAAGAGATATACCTTATACAAGTTTACTGCTGGCTTAACTATCGACTCACCACCATCAATTCCAATAGCATACAGTATACTATCTATTCCGTCTTCCGCTGCAATAACAATTTATATTATATTATATTATTATATAAGGAGGTCGATAACTGGATGGTATTCATCATGAAGGAAAATCAAGTTACATATAAAAGGTTTATGCATGCACCATTAGTTTAGCAACTCTACGTAATGATTATCAATGTAAGCATGCTCCCAAAACTTCAAGCATGTGTTAGATCTGCGGGCAGAAAATGAGTTTAACTGTGGTTTGAAAGATTTATAGATGATACTAATAATCATTAATATATATATATATATATATATATATATATATATATATATATATATATATATATATATATATATATATGTGTGTGTGTGTGTGTGTGTGTGTGTTAGTGTGTGTGTGTGTGTGTGTGTAGAGAGAGAGAGAGAGGGACATTAAAAAATACTATCATTGTTAACATCCTTAAAGTGTTTCGGACCAACCAAGAGACATCAATATCTTAAACTTTCAGAATTTCTTTTGATGCTCTACATCATATGACTCAGCATCAACTGATCACAACTAAGTCATTAATTACTTTATGAAAATGACAGTAAATGGCCAGATCAAAGTACATATATTTGACAAGTTGAAGTTATGAGAAAATAAAATGGGCATGTCAAGAATTTCTCGAAATCGAAATATTCAAAAACTACGTTCTTGAAATTATCAACATAAATGCATTTTCCTTTCTTAATAGAAATTTTATACAGAGATAAGATGTAAGATAAGCATTCATACCTTCATTCAGTGTCCTCTCGCGAGAAGCTGTCACATCACTTTCTGTCGACCTCACATAAGTCCCTGACAATTGGCTCTATGGGATAATTTGGGCCAATCAATATAGAAACATGAGAACGCCTAACTGAAAACAAATATACAGTAATGCATACACATTGACATTGTCAACTATCCTATTAAATTTGGACAATATTGACCTCTGGTTACGATTGAAGCATAACAAAACAACCTCATAACAGAAAATCGAAACAAAATAAGCTTATCCAAAGTGAATTCCTTGTTCCATGAGGGCTTTTACACTGCCTTTTACCTTCTATCGGGTTTAATGGATACTAACGACTAATGAGAAAATATGTCATAAAACTAGTAGAAAAAGAAACACATAAAAACTAGATAAAAAACAGAGGTTCCACAACCTGCCCCGCTGCGTTTTTTACGAACGTGGGCTCCTGTGAAAAATTATCTTCATCGAGAACTCTCCCACACAGAGAACAGCATCTGTTTATTTATAAATCATACGAAAACATCCCTTCAGTATACGGTAACTTTTCTAACATCACTATTAAAAAGGAAGACATTCAAAGAAATTGAGACGAATTACATTTTTCCCTCGACAGTATCAGGACGATTGATATTTTTGGCGCAGTTACTACACCAAACCATACTCAGCAGTCAGCACGACCTGAATATAAGAGAGGGAATTGAAGATTTCCGTTAACAAACGATGAGAAGCCGATGCATTTCAAGAAAAAGGATTTGCAGAAATCGGTAAATTGAAGTTACCTAATAATTACACTCATGCGGCGACGTGAGTAGTTGTGACGAAATCGGAAGGTCGATTGACGAACTGAAATCCCAGTACAGAAAGAATGGCGTGAGATTTTTGGGGGTTTAGGGTGTGGGTTGAATTTTAAAGTTGTAATTATATATTTTCAATTAAAATTAAGAGAAAGTGGCATACGTGATAGTGTGATACGCCTTGCGGTTTATATTAGTAGAATAGAGACCGCCTAATAAACTCATTTAATTAATTTTTTTTTTTGTTTTTATACATTCTAATTTCGTTTTTTCTGGCTTATATTTCCTTTTTCGTTAATATATTTATATTTACGTACAGTATAAGGGCTTTTACTTTTTAGTACTATTTTTTTTGGTCCATTTTACCCTTAAACCTTTTTTATATTAATTAAAAATAATAATATAGTGATGTTAATTAAAAAAATCTACTTTAAACAATAAGTCACCGGCGCGTTTCTTTAAAAATCACATCTTATGATTTTAATTTTTCGTGTGATAAATGGTCTATGAGATGCTACTTCTGGAGCATTACTTTCGATGGGATTTTAACCGTAAATGCATATATCATACACATCGAATATTTCACCCGAAAAAGCATAGATATAATCGTGATAAATAACTATTGAAATATGGTAACCATGGTATAGGATCTATAATTGTTAAGTACAAAAATAAAAATCTGGATCATCTCTTTTTTATTTTTTTACTAATATCTCCTAACAAATGAATCATAATCTTTTATTCTATTAACGATCTTTTATAATTAATTAAAATAATACTTTGTAATCCTTTTATTGACAATAATTATATCTCTCTTCCCTAATTTCTATAATTTTTACAAAAATATCAATCTATTCTGCGTATATAATCTTATCCATTTTCTTTCATGAGACATTTGGAATTTTAAGAGACTTGTGGATGAAGAGAAAGAAAATAATTTTAGTTTTGAGCCATAAAAAAAACTTTTTCCTCTAGAGAAGAAGATGAAGTGTGCAGGATTCTTGATATCATGACTCATGAGGAAGTTTAACCGACTCCGGATGTTGCTTTCTTTCATGTACGACGGCAGTTTGACTAGGTTTATGTTGTCTATATTTAGGAAAAATAAAAACTGGTTGATGGTCGTCTTATAGAAGCATTTTTACTCTAGCTCCTCCTCTTCATCACAAGGTGGGAGTGACATTTCCAAGAAGGCTCGAGTGAGGGTCATCAGAGTGAATATATCTCCGGTTTCCCAGCCCTATATTCTCTAATGTCGCATCTCTTGTGCATCATGTGGAAAAGATTCATGAACGGATCGGGGTTATGAAGGCGACACTGGATGTCTTTCCTAAGTGTAGTAAATGATTCGGCGCTCCGGTTGCTCTCGCAGAGCACGTAGAGAGAGATAATAGAGGTGTTTTTAAAACTTACTTTATTTTTCTTTTAATTTTTTTATATTTTTCCCAAAGTTCAATTATTTTTATTAATTATTTTGAGATAATTTTTGTAAGTTTTATTTGTAATTTTTTAAAATATTTTAATTTATTTGATTTTAAAGAATATTTTGTTTATTTATTATTTTTCTAAACCTAATTACCACTAGTGAGAAATTTTAATTTTTAAAGAAATAAATTTTATAAAAGATCTTGACCGTTAATAGAATAAAAAGGGCATGAATGCATGATTCAGTTGTTAGGAAATATTAGTAAAAAAAATCTGAAGATTCGGATTCCAAAAATAACTATTACTCGCTTCATTTCTTAAAATAATGCATACTTTTCTTTTTTGATTATCCCTTAAAAGTTAAAACAGTGCACATTTCATAAATAAAATGTCTTTTCACAATTTTATCCTCTCAATACACATTTATTTACCATTATACCACTACTTTTCCAACAAACTACTTTATTACTTACACATCAATATCTATTATACCCTTAGGGTGTGTTTGGTTGCACAGATAAAAGCAAGATAGATGCGTTAACTCACATATCGGTAGTTTGGTATAATTTTATTGGGCCCGTGGCCGATTAAAGGTCCGTCTTGATCACTGTACCCTTTTGAAAGACTTATTCGCCCATTTTGATAAGATACGTAAATCTAAATTGAATAGTAAACAAAATAAATGTCATTATTACTAAATTACCCTTGTTATATTTAAAGCAAAAAAAACTAATATTTGCTCAATTCCAAGCAAATCTTTTTTTTTCCTTCATCAAGGAGGCGATGCGTATGTACTGTATTTAATTTAATTTTGTTTTATAAATTATTTATCAATTCATCTTTTTTCCTTTTTTTATAAACTTTCTCTAATTGTGCTCTCACAAGCAACACGACAACGATTTGCGATTTAATAAAAAGTGCATTTGGAATTTAGGGTTTTAATTTAGTGAAATAAGTCTTGGTCGGGCTTGTTCATAATTTTCAGATTTGGATCTACAATAGTTCACCGGAGTATTATTTTACATTTCTTTTCAGGATTATATTATTTTTCACAAGAAGTGCAGCAAAGAAATCAGAGCTCAGAACTTATGTCCAGGTTCTACTGTGTATCCAAAATATTAGAAAAAAATAAGATTATGTGAGAGATGAAATCTCTTATCCAAAATATTAGAAAAAAAAAAATCAGTGATAGATGAAATCTCTATAGTAGTAATTTTTATTTTGAGAAGAAAGAATTTGAACATAGATAGTGTAATTTTTTCCATGAATATAATATTGTTATTATATTACTGAATAGGAAAGTCAAAGTTCAATCTTGAATATCAAAATTTTGAACCAAACATAAAGATATCTTGTATGAGTTAAACAATACAACAAAATAGTTATCTTAGTTATCTATGATAAATTATTTAAGACACCTTACTTTATATTATAAAACACACCAAAAATCACTTTTTCTTAATACATGTACAATTTTTTCTATGCACTATGTTAAAGAAGGATAGAGATCGAGAGTAAAATATCTATTATAGTGCATATCTAAATATATTACTAACAATCAAGTAAAAAAATAACTACTGAGTTTCTATTATAGTACATAAGTAAATTTGTTACTAAAATTATTTACAAAAATAACAATTCAGTATCTAATTATAGTACAAAAATAACAATTGAAATATCTATTACAGTATATTACAAAAATAACAATTGAGTATTTATTGTAGTACAAAAATAACAATTGAAAAATTTATTATATTACAAAAATAATTATTTAGTATCTATAATAGTACAAAATAACAATTGAAATATCTATTACAGTATATTACAAAATAAAAATTGAATATCAAATAACAATTGAAATATCTATTATATTACAAAAATAACGATTGAGTATCTATTATAGTAAAAAAAAATGTTCAAGTATATAAGAATTCTTTAAGAGCACTAATAATGGAGCAAAAGCATAAATACTCGATGTTCTTTGTCGAGAATCAAGGTTTGGGTCAAAGGAAGTATCGTCGCATTTGAAACCCCATCATAAATCCCCAAACAGAAACGGTAAGAAGAATCAAACAATGGAGAAGCAGGATTTGAAGCCAAATATTGTTGAAAAATGAAGAATCAAACAATGGAGAAGCAGGATTTGAAGCCAAATATTGTTGAAAAATGAAGGTATCGGTGCACCGATCCGATTGATATACCGTGTGTGCGGAAGCGTGTAAAGCATATAAATCTATCATGCTTGATCTAGTACACACAATATATGTATAGACACATCTATATATATACACATTCAATATATATATATATATATATCTTTATATATATAAAGAGAAGAACATTAGCCCACGTATCAACCCTTATATGTAACAAACATGTATCTAATCTGTATGTACTCTCGTACGTAAATTACCTTATTAAATAATCCATTCTAAATATTTGTACTCAAACTCACCGCAGCAGGCCGCGTGTTACTCCACCTCATAGCTGAAAATGAATATTTCTTTACCACAACCTTATCTGCGGGGAAAGAAAAAAAACAAACCTCATCTGTATCTTACAAAAATCGAAATCGCCTTCTACTGAAGCTTGAAGACGCGATACGTTTGCGGTTCCGGATCTTCGACCACAACGGAGTGAGTGGCAGAGTGCTCGGCCAGGTAAATTCCTTTTCTTCTTCAATCACTTTCTGGGTGAAATTAATTATTATTTCTGAGAATCAATTGCCCTTCAATTTGACATGGTGTTCGGTTTGATTGCAATATATGATACGAGTTGCATACCACCTGTTTGTAAAAAGTTTCCAAAGAAAAGAAAAGTCGTCAAAAAAAAAAAAAAAACAGGGACACTTTTATCTGAAGCCTAAAATAATCTCTGCTTCTGGGATTCAGTTTGTTGCATTTTCATGGAGAATCGACAGTCTCCAACAAAGAGCGCGTCTCAGCGGTACAACGAATGGTTCGTGCGCTTTCTATTTTGAACGCGTAGGTTTGGTGTTTGTTGTTGACTCTTGGGGCTATATTTATTCGTGTATAAGATGGTGACCCGAGGCTCTCGTGCTTTGACCTAATGAAGGAAACAACATTAGAGTACGAATTTAGCTTTCACTCCTCCTGAGTACTTCAGGGCTGGTATACGAAGCTCCAATCTTCCTTTTTTCCTTTTTTTTGTTTAGTTAGTTACGTTTGTGGATGTTCTTCTCTCTTGTGCAGTATACGAAGCTGCAATCTGCCTTTTTCCCAGCTGGAGGTGACCGACACTCTTGTGCAGGTTAAATTTCCCAACGAGTTAGTTTAAAACGTTATTGCCCCTTTGATCTGGTTCAGTTTTGTAAATTAATAGTTTGTGTAGTAACCTAATGATGGTTCTAAAGTCACTTTCCTTATGTTATATTGTTCTTCCTCAGGTAGAGATGACAGTAAAGTACTTCTTGAACCTGCAATGATCTGGTGCTCAGTTGTCTGCAATTATCGTCACTGACACGGATGTAAAATACTTCTTGAACTGTACTGTCAGAGTGAAGGGGTAGAATATGGCGAAATGATCAATAACCGTGATGTAGGTGGTCCAGTTTTGTAAGCTTGGTTTTGATATGGTCAACTGGAAATACTTTATATCAGTAGCCTTCACACTTGGTCATATGTTACTTAGTGTTTCGTTAAATGTCTCACGGGATATTAGTCATAGCCTAAGTTACTCGGACTCTTCACATAGGTGCCGTGTCGCGTTTCGGACACGACACGACGTCCAAACGACACGTGACACGAGTCCGACTCTGCCGATCTGGACACGACACTCGACACGCCCAAAATAAAAAAAAAATCGCATAAAACTTACCTGACACTTGTTCGATGAGATTGTTCGATGAGATGTGAAGGCTTTGGAAACGGAATTGAAATATGGGTTGGCGGATGTGCGTGTACAGGTTTGGCGGAGAAAGACGACTACAGAATCTGTCTTTTCACCTTTTATAGCGGCGGTAGTATATTTTTAGGGTTAGTGAAATATTTAATTTACCTTTTTAACCTTAAATAATTTAATTGTGAATATTTTTAGTGCTGAATTAGTTTTAATGAGTATTAAATTATAATATTAATTATTATATTAATTATGTGCATCTTTCTAAAACTATAATTAACAATATTAATAAATTAAAAAGTTAATACATTTAATGGAAGTTATATGTTTTTAAATTTATTTTTATATATAAAAAAAAATAAGGTCTTATATATTTTTGTGCCGATTCGTGTCGTGTCCACTAGGTCGGTCAAGACACTCCGTTGACCGTGTCGGCGTGTCTTAAAAATCTAAAAATGTTGTGTCTGACACTCCGACACGTGTCCGTGTCCGACACGTGTCGGCGAGTCCGAGTAACTTAGGTCATAGCTACTGATTTGGTGTGATGTGATTAGCTCCAAATCACTTTTGGTTGGGGTTAGTCCGGTGGGAACGTCGTGTGAGTACCTGATTTATATAGAATTGTATTTTTTTGTTCTTATCAAAATGTCTGTTTCAGAGAGGCCATGTATATGGCTGATAATGTATGTTTCCTACAAAGGGGGTTTTCCAGATATTTTAAAACATTGTTTGGTTTTTTTTTTTGGGGGTTTCTTGGTCTCTTCAGCCGTTTATATCTGTTTGTGCACACAAACTTTTTATATTGGGCACTCATGCTTTTACTTTTATAATATTTTATGCTAATTTCTACGACATGAGCTAAGATTTTGTTATATTTGCAGGTTATTAGTTCAAGGAAGAGTCTGCAAGAGACTTACTACTATTAGTTTGTTGCGACTCCCAGCATTACTTGATGTGAACTCTACTCTTGTAGAATCTAATTTCTCGTGTAAGTCACTTTCTTTCTCTATCTATTTTGTTCATTGTGTTTGTTTCTAGCTTATCTAAAATATAAATTGAACTCTCTTTCAATACATGTTAGATTTAAAAATTGATTTTGCTGCATGAAATGCTTGTTTGTTTGGAAACCATAAATGATGTGGAAAATGAGTTTTCCAATCATCGTGCGATCATATTATTCACGATCTTCTACGATTTAATATCTCTCCAGCGATGTCCTTGATATAGGACTTCCTTGTTTTCTAGAGTCGATTACTTCATTTGTGATGATTCATAGTTGTTGATTGATGTCCTTGATATAGGACTTCCTTGTTTTCTAGAGTCGATTACTTCATTTGTGATGATTCATAGTAACATTGTTGATTGGCATTTTCTGTTTGTTATTTAAAAACATTCCAATGCAAGATTTTGTGTTATTCTATGTTTCAAATATTTAATAGACTGCCTACATTGCCAAATTGCCATTGGTACATCTCAGTTTATTATTAGTTCTAATATAAAAAAATGCACATTTATTCCCAATGTTAATTTTATAATTGTTTCTTACTTCTGTGTTATATCATTCATTGCCTCACCGGATACTAAAATTGATATTCCTCGTTCTTCAACTCCTCTTTTCATATTGCAGGTCCTCTGTTGGACATATTTTGATGACTTTCTTGTGCTTCTCCTTGAAAATCATTGTCGCTGTACTAGACTATTTCCTAAAGTAGAACTTGAAGCTTCTATTCAGTTCTTAAAGATAAGTTCTTAAACATAAGAGTATTGTATCTTATACTTTGAACACTAAAAGTACACCTTCTTGCATATTTCGCGTTGTAGGTTTAACGATTCGTATGGGGCCTTCGTCTTGCACGGAAAGACGAGCGCCCCTAGTATATATATATATATATATATATATATATAGGGATCAACGAGTTCTTACGTTTGGTGATGCGTGCCTCGTTGATGTTGGTTAAGGTGGTGTTGAGTCGATTGAACTACCTTAATGGATCAGCCACGAATTGTTCACCTTTGGAATGACCCTGTCACGCCTTTGAATTGTCCGCATGTTGAAGCCGCACAAATGGCTCGGCCTCTACGTGTTGCACACGAACCCGGATGACGAACACTTTGCTTGATCGAGTCGGTTCTCCAAGAACACTCTCTCCTTTCTCTCTTTTGTGTGGATTTCGTGGGTCAATGTTATGTGTGATGAAAATCTGATTTTCATCCATATATTAGCATGTCATAACACCCCACTGTAACCTCCAACATAATGGGCATCATTATGCACCATTAACATGCAAAAAGAGTTACAAATGAGGTGAAAGGTCATGCCACATACACATGCCACTATGCATTGTATGTGGTCTCACTTGCTTGTGTGACATGCCATGTCACACTATGTGACATGAATCCATGCAAGCCATGCATCCCATGCATGTGAATTAAATCCACGTAAATATTGATTCTAAATCAATATATATATATATATATATATATATATATATATATATATATATATATATATATATATATATATATATATATCAAGCATCGTACATTATCTTCGAATCTGTGTGTGACCCTGTAGGTATGATTTATCGATCTATATTATATTGTTCCTAACAATTAATATTATTAAATAATCATTTAATATCCATAGACGACCTTATGACTTTATCGATTGCACACGTAGGATCGAAGGACATATAGAACAAAAAAAACATGAATATGTAAAATAATAGTATATTAGTTTTCGCCATTGAAGCTAAAATCTTACTTAACTCACCGTTTTACAATCGAATGAAACTATAGAAATTAAATATAATATCTTAAATAGAGAGTTTCTCTAATATATAAATACCCATTAATCAAATGTTAATTTTACATTTCATTTTCGCGAGTGCATTTCCCTATAATATATAAATACCCTTTTATAAAAATCGAAACGACATATCCGAGAGAATATATTTCGAGTAAGTGCATTTTACATTTCATTTTCGAGTATGCCTTATAGAATATATTGTAATTTTGAGGACATTTTTATAATTACAGAATATTTTAATATAATTATTCATTAAATTAAAAAAAAAAAATGAAAAAAGATGCTTAAAATTAATATTTTTAACATCAAGAACTCTAATCCTTCATTTTACAACAAGAACTCTAATGCCTAATTTCTACTAATTCTTATCTTCAATTTCATATCGTCGCGCGAGAGTGTGTGATTTGAACTTGAGCAACTGTTGGACTTTTGACGATTTTGGGATTGCTGTTGGACTTTTGACGATTTTTGGATTGAAGTGCGACAATGCAACTCGAATTTTGATGAATTGATTTTTGCGTTGGCTCTTCTAGAATTGGTGAATTTGTAAATAATAAGTGTGGGATCAAGTTAATTGGAATTAATGGGTGTTTGAGTGTGGCAGTGGAGAGGGAGATAACTATGAATGTCAATCGGGTTAGCCCACTCAGTTTCGGTTCATCCCACTCGGGTTATCGGGCTACTTCGGGCTGAATGTTTTTCGGGCTGTAAATTTGTAGATTTAACTCTAAAATTTTCAGTTTCAAGCTAGCCCGTCAGGCCGGAAAAATTAATACTAGTATTATATAATAAAAATATATTTTTAATAACAAATTAAGTTTAATATTAATAAAATATTAATATTTAATAATAATTATTATTATTATTTTAATATTTAAATTGGCCAAAACTTCTAATTTTCATACATTAATATTTAAAATTGTAATTTGAGTTGAAAATTTTAAATATATTATTTTATTTATTTAAAATAAATTCAAATAAATCGGGTTGTCGTGCTAGCCCACTCGGTTTGTCGGGCTCCTTCGGTTCGGGCCAATTCGGTATCGATTTTTTCGGGGAAATATTATTCGACCCTAACTCTACATTTTTTTCATGCGGACTTCGAACCAGCCCACAAATTCGGATTGGATTGACATCCCTAAAGAGTGAGGTATAGTTAAAAATGGTAAGAATATTTGCACCATATATGCTTCAAAAAACAGACCAAATAAAAAAGTAATTGATTATCAATTTATTTATTTATTCGTGATTCTAAACATGAAGACGGATATTTGATATTAGATTTCCTCATGTGGAACATTTTTTTTGGTGCTTTAATTTGATGGACCCAATCTAGATATATTGTATGTCTTCAAATTTCATGGGAAACGGACATGGATGAAACATGAATAGAAAAAGAAGATAAAAGAACTAGTAAAAGTTCAATGTTTGCGGCTAAAAGAGGTGCAAATGTTCTTAAGATGCTTCAAATTAGGTGAGAATCTAAACAATAAACAAAAGACATTGAACTACATTGAGAATAACTAAAGTTCTTAATTAACAACGTAACACATTGTTCAAAATTTAATGAAAAGTGAAAACAATTGCAATAGACTAAATATTTTAATAATTAAATTATGACAATGTTTTATGATAATTAGTTTAGAAGTTTTTAGGAAAAAATTAGATAAAACTCATAAAATTTGTGTCAAAACATTTTATATATATAATACTTTTTTAAAAGAAAATATTTTAGAAGTTTTTTCTTATCCTTTAATATATTTATTTTATCTGTCATCATTTCCAAAATTATTATGTACTTATATATTTTTTATTTATTCCTATTTCATTTATACATAAAAATATTGATTATAATTTTAATTATGAATTGTTAACACCATTAAAAACTATATAATTATATTTAAAAAAATATATATATTAATTAATAAACTCAAATAACACATACTATATTTAGAAACGTGTCGACCTCCCGACATGTCAGATAGATTTTTACTGTGTTTTTCAGACTTATCGCCGTATTTACAGTTCAATTATAATTTATTATATTATTCAATATTTTAATAATTAAAAAAATAAATATATTCGACAATAATTTTATAATAAATAATTAGGTCTCAAAAAAGAAAAACCTAATGATTAAGTAAAGCTTATTTTGACTTGAGATACATTCCTATCTTCGGTGTTTTAAAGCAGCAAAGTGGACATGTAACTAACATATATCTTACTTATATATTTCATCAAAAATATCCATCATTTTTCAGTGACCTTTCCTATCCAAACACCAAAAACAATGGGGGATCCGGCTCAATCTTCGAACAACTTCGGCAACTCGAGGTCCCGTTGGGCTCCTAAACCGGAACAAATCATGATACTAGAGTCAATCTTCAACGGCAGCCTGGTCAACCCATCAAAGGACGAGACGAAGGGTATCCGGAAAGTACTCGAGAAATACGGTCCGGTTGTCGATACCAATGTCTTCTATTGGTTCCAGAATCGACGCTCACGTTTTCGCCGCCAACGTCGGCAAAATCGAGAAAGTGAAATTGCAAGAGGAGGAGCTCAGCCGCAGCAGCAGGCTGAGGTGGCGCCGGCTATTCAGCGCGATACTAATTTGAGTGTTGGCTTTTGGCCCGGCCCGGTTTCTTGCGGCGTGGATACGGGCTCATCGTCTTCCTCCTCCTATGCAGTTGATCATGGAATAAGTGATACTTGGACTAATAATATTATTAATAATAATAATATTAATATTAATACTTATGATCATGATTATAACCTCTGGTGTTCGGGTGCTCCGGCCGAAATGATTCAACAAGAATACAATCAAAACCCGATGTTTTTTCCAACCGATTATTCTGATCAGTTGAACTACAATCCCGGTGGGTGATTTAACCTTAATTAATTATTATTATTTTCATGTTTCTCGAATCAATTTTTTTTCAAACCCTAATTATTAGTCAATCTTTTAATTTTTTTGTTTTTCAAATTTTTGTTCAGAGATGATCACGGTGTTCATCAACGGAGTAGCAACCGAAGTGAAAAAGGAGCGTTTGCACTTGAGAAGCATGTTTGGTGGTGATTTCTTGATGTATGGTTCGTCGAGCTTGCCGCTGCAGGTGGACTGTAATGGATTTCTGGTGCAGTGTTTGGAGCACGGTGAACATTATTATCTGGTAATTAATTATACATTGTGCAGAATTACTGCCAACTGAATTTGTATAATTAATTTGTTCATTGGAAATTGGATTAATGCTGTCTAAAAAACATGTATGCGGCACTGAATTCAATATCCCTTTGCTTAGGCAAAAACATACAGTAAGAGAAAAAAAAACTATATAATGCAGTACTGTAGTAGTCATTTTTTTAAATTTACATTTATTTATTTATATCCGTCATATATGACTATGCAAGTGCTTGTAATTGTTTCAGGTTGCAACATAGAATTCTTGGTTCTGTGTGTCCGTTGGAGTTGAGGCAGATTCAACAAAATATTCGTATTATATTTTGGTGGAATTGCACTATGTAATAGGTACTTTTTCTAGCTAATATCATCTTCTATATATTTAATGCTTATGTATAATTATATGTACGTTGCACAATGTTGTTGATGTGCCAAACTTTACTTAGTATTGTATTTGGTATATTGCTATTGGAGACTATATTCGGCCCACTATAAATGTCTAGTTGCCCAACTTCTCTATCAGTTCGAGCTTTTAGATGAAGCGGTTTTCTAACATGGTATCAGAGCCTAGCCTTGTGGCAGGTCCTGGGTTCGACTCCCGCCATGAGCGACTCCATCCGAATTAATTATTCACTTGTTGGGCCTTCCCCTGAGGTTGAAATCGGCCCACAAGTGAATTAATTATTCACTTGTTGGGCCTTCCTCTGAGGTTGAAATCGGCCCACAAGTGAGGGGGAGTATTAGAGACTATATTCGGCCCACTATAAATGTTTAGTTGCCCAACTTCTCTAACAGTTCGAGCTTTTAGGTGGTTTCTAACAATTGCTGTGAGCTACCAATACACATTATTTTATTATGCAATAGTTTTGATTATCCTTTAATTTCAATATATTTGCAATCCGAGGAGTTGAGTTAGGATATTTATACACTATATATCATCATATTATCTTATAAACATTTTTTACAATTTCATTTAGAATTTGTGCAAATTATAAAAGTAAAAAGTTATACATTAATATGAGCTTTAATTGCAAATATTTAATATCATTGGATTGGAATTTTGAAATATGATTCTTTCAATATATTATAACAAAAAATTGTAAATATTTAGTATCATTGCATTTTTTTGAAATATTATTCGTGAATTGCAATATGTAATAGAATACTGTTTTTATTATCATTTTCTATATATTTAATGCTTTTATATATATATATATATATATATATATATATATATATATATATAATTATATGTATGTTGTTCAATGTTGTTGATGTACCAACTTATTGTGCAATAGTTTTCGATTATAGTAATTATAGTTTTTAATTATTGTACTTAGAAATTAGTAAATTAGTTGTTATGAGAATATAGTAATTATATATATATATATATATATATATATAATAAAAAAAAATTGCAAATATTGAGTATCATTGGATTGGAACTTTTGAAATATTATTCTTTCAATATATAAGAGAGACTTGATCTTGATGAACATATATGAATTCATGTGAACAATATATTTACTGATAGATATATACATTACTTTAATTTATACTACAATATATTATAATATGGATCAGCATAATCATTGGATTAAACATTAAGCTTACCATTAATTTTATCAAGATAAATAAGCATCTAAAAAGGGTCTTTTTGTTATGACATAAGATATTTAAAAGTCCTGCACATAAACAAATCCTATAACATAAGATATTTAAGTCATGCACATAAACTAATCCATGTTATATCACATAAAGCCTTCTTTTTTTCTGGAGTGGGTGCCGGAATTTAAGATACTCTTAATCTCATCTCATGTTGATCTCATTTGGAAGAAAACGACAAAATTCCACAAAATCTAAGTATTTCAGCTTAATTAACATTTTTAAACATGCCGGACTACAATAGCTTTCTCAAAAAGCATGCATCAAACAATTAATAATTAGTTGACAACATGATTGTTTAACGATTAATAATCCCCAATATAGAGTAATTGAGATTAGGAATGATTGGTGATATATGAGGTGACATATTTATACACTTTGTCCTATAGTGCAATGACGCAGAAGTTGCAACACTAGATTTCGATTGTCACGTCATATTATTTTGACTAAATAAATTACACTTTCAAAAAAAAAAAAATGACTTGACTGTTAATTTCACCTTTTCATAAAGAACAACATGTGGTATTTTCTTTTAAAAATATAGTGCTCAATTTTTATTTTATTTTATTTTATTAGAATAAATATATTTAATAAGTGAAAATTGAAAAAAAAATTGGTATTTGTTGTAGGGATCGGATTATGGAGATGGCAAAAAAAGAAACGAAAACGAGGTCTGTGTTTAATACGATCTCCTTAAAACAAAATTCGACCTCTACCGATCGTTTGTTTCCCAGGATACAACGTTTTTCACGCAACTACGTTGCACGTCGAACCGAGATATTGCCCGAAATATTCACCGGAGGGTCAAGGAAAGATAAACGCAAAAGAAAAGAAGTAGAAGTACTGGAAGGTGTTTGTATAACTCTCGATTGTAAAAGAAGTAGAAGTACTGGAAGGTGTTTGTATAACTCTCGATTGTTTTTCATGTGCTCCTCAAGTGCCTCTCATGCAAATGTTGATTGCACTTTATATAGAGAATGTTGGATGAGGTGGTTCGTTGAATATGGACGGTCAAAACAACATTTGTAACATCCCATCATTCAACACCATACTAATGGTCACTTAATACCATTATTCAATAATTCAAATTCAAATTGTAACTCATCACAATAATAATACAATATTATTATTATATTATTTTTGTCAATAAATGACAAATAATACTTATGAAAATAAAATAATAAAATGTGTATAATAATAGGGTACTCCCCTATATTTATCTACTACAATTTGTATTTTCTTTTTCACTTAGTATATATTTCTCGTTGGAATTCTCTTCCAATTAGTTACATTTTTTAAAATTAATTTCTCATTCATACTACTCGAAAAGGAGCGTATGAGATATCACATCGAAGCTCTCTCTGATCTCTATATTTTCCAACAATCCCCCCATGAATGAAAATTATACAGACACCAAAAGATGTTTGGTGAAATAACTCGACGTTAGAAACTTGCATAGGATAGGTAGGTGTTACCCTTTGAACCTTCCCTTGTGAAAGCATATCAACTTTACTGATTAAATAGTAGACACGATGTCTTTGAACTATTCACCATTTGTGTAAACGATAAATATACTCCACTCACGTTCTTTCTAACAATTCTCGGTTCTCATGATTATGTCCATTTTGGCCTTGAACATCCGTCTGGTTCTGTAAGAGTGTTTGAGAATATGCCTTACTCTATTCTCTTCGAAGCGGCCCCACTTCTCTCTTACACAGGTGATTTCCTTAAAGAGTATTCGTAATATCTCTTTTGAATCATTAATAGCCATTTGCTAATCCTCACACACAATCACTGTAGCATCTTCTAGGCAATGGACTTTTGGTGGAAATCAATTCCCCACAGGACAGTGATAACGGAGTTTAGACGGTTAGGTTGTCCTTTTGAACCTAGTTCTTGGGATCTCCAGTCATATAGGTAAGGTTTTCCTTCGTCTCAACTCACTTTCTTTAAGGCTTTTAGTCCAATCCGTTAGATAACGACAATACTAACTCTCTATTTAACCATTTCTTTGGTTAATTGACTACGATATTATCTTTAGATCTTACATAGTCTTTTGAGATAACTCCAGTCGAGAGTATTTGTCATACATAGTGTTCTTCCAATTGCAAATTGACAGCCACAATTAATACTAATTGGATATACATGTTTCGTCTACTTCGAATGTTCTTTTTAACTTCCGAATTTTTACTGTACAAATAATTCATGTTTCAATATGAATTTCAAAAGTCTTATATTTACTTCTCATTAAGCAAATATTAATTGTGAGAATAAATTATCATTACCTCATTCATATTATTATATGAATTTCAATAATTTATTTAATTTTCTTCAATAATTTTTTTTATACCACATTCATAACTATTTATGAATTTCAAAGATTTTATTTCAATAAATAATAATATAATAAATTTCACTATTTATTATATTCAACCAATAATTATATAATAAATTTTACTTTTTATTATATTTTAATGGTAGAAATAAGTTTAACTTATTTTCCTCACCATAATTATACAATAATGATTTCATCATTATCACATCAATAATAATAATAATCACCATATTATTATTTATATTACATAAATTAATAAAATATGCTTAAAATGCAAAATTTTATTATTCAATTATATCACAAGATATATACATTTAATCACTTAATTTTACATTTAATCACATTTAATCACTTATTTTTAATGTCCTTAGTGATTTCACATTTAATCACTTATTTTTACGATAAATTAGATCAAGCAATTACACAATATTCTAAATAATGTTAGCTTGAACTAATTTTTTTTCTTTAAACAATTTGTATATCACTACGTGTGACAACAACAATTTTTTTTTCATCTCGACTTCAACAAAGTCGTTGAATTTTTCCTTGGTTTATCACAATGATTAACCAAAATATCATCTAGTGTGGCGCACCAGCACTAGGTCCCGAAGGATTTATATTCTTTCACTCAATCGAGTTTGAACCATCTCCGGTCGTATGCACAAATAATCATTTCAACCATCAAACTAATTGTTTTAAGTTTGTAGTAATAAAATCAGCCATCTCGTAGAGATTTTTGTTTTAAGATTGTAGGGATCGGATTATGGAGATGGCAAGAAAAGAAACGAAAACGAGGCTCGTGTTTAACACGATCTCCTTAAAACAAAATTCGACCTCTACCAATCGTTTGTTTCCCAGGATACAACGTTTTTCACGCAACTACGTTGCACGTCGAACCGAGATATTGCCCGAGATATTCACCGGAGGGCCAAGGAAAGATAAACGCAAAGGAAAAGAAGCAGAAATGCTGGAAAGGTGTTTGTATAACTCTCGATTGTTTTTCGTGTGCTCCTCAAGTGCCTCTCATGCGAATATTGATTGCACTTTATATAGAGAATGTTGGATGAGGTGGTTCGTTGAATATGGACGGTCAAAACAAATTTGTAACGTCTCATCATTCAACACCATACTAATGGTCACTAAATACCATTATTCAATAATTTAAATTCAAATTGTAACTTATCACAATAATAATAATAATACAATATTATTATTATATTATTTTTGTTAATAATTGACAAATAATACTTATGAAAATAAAATAACAAAATGTTTATAATAATAGGGTACTCTCCTATATTTATTTACTACAATTTGTATTTTCTTTTTCACTTAGTATATAATTCTCTTTGGAATTCTCTTCCAATTAGTTACATTTTTTAAAATTAATTTCTCATTCATACTCCTCGAAAATGAGTGTATAAGATATTACATCGAAGCTCTCTCCTATCTCTATATTTTCCAACATTTGTGACGAATGAATTAAAAAATTATGTATATATTTTTTATTTTCAATTTAAAGAGTTGGCAAAAAAACAAAGTGGTAGCCTGATCAAAACTGTGCGTACTGATCATGGAGGAGAATTGCTCTATAATCTATTTATGGAACATTGCAAAAAAAAAAAAAAAAAGAATCAAAAGATAATTGACCGTGAGTCGAACTCCGCAACAAAATGGAGTTGTCAGAAAGAAAAAATTGCACTATTGTGGAAATGGCGAGGAATATGTTAAAAGGGAAAGGAGTGTCAAATTTATATCTTAAATCGTTGTCCAACAAAATCTGTTTGAAACAAGACTCATTTTGAACCTTGGCATTACTCTAACAAAATCTTAAATTGTTTGGAAGCATAGCCTATGCGCTTATTCCAAAACACACTCGCGAAAAGTTCGATGGGAAAAGTAAACAACTTTCCTTTTCTTGGTTACATCGACGAGTCCAAAGGATATCGTTTGTTGGATCAGACAACAAACAAAATCAAAGTTTCTCAAGATGTTATTTTTGATGAAGTAGCAACTTGGGAATGGAGTGAGAAACAAGACATGTATTTTTTTTTACTAAGATCAATCGATGTTAAAGGTTATTTTTTCTCAAGCTACAGATAGAGCTTTCAAAATAGACCTGGCCCATTGGGCCAGCCCGAACAGCCCGACCTTAAGGAAGGGTTGGGCCACAATATTTGTGGTCCAAAATGGATCAGGGCTTTTTTGGCCATGCCCGACTGACTCGATGGACTATTTGGAAGCACTGTTCATGACCATTATGGAGAAGTACGATAGAGATACTTTAATTACATTTATCTACGAAAAATCGATGGTCTTGAGCCGATATTTGGGTCGGCCCGACAAAATTTTATTTTTTAAATTTATTATTTTTTTATAAAAAATATTAATTATTAATAATATTAAAACAAAATATATTTTTATACATATTATATATTTGAGTAATAATATTAAATATTATTATATACTCTGTCTCATACTAGGTACGGGTGTGCACCGGTTCAAGACCGGACCGGATCGGACCCGGTTTGGACCGGGACCGGTATCTTGAAATTTCAAGGATCGAAAATCGGATCGGTATTAATTCGGTCTGGACAGAACCAGGTCGATAAATTTCGATCCGATTCGGGTTTGGACCGGTTGTGATCGATATTTTTAATTTGATTAAATTTTATTTATTTTTAAAAATTATAATATTAATTTAAATTAAAATAGTAGCTCAATATATAAATAAACAGAAAATATGAATAAATTCAATTGATAAATAAAAATAATTAAATTAGGCAAAATATTTCATATTAAAAAAATAAAATGTTAAATTTATATATATTATTTTATATAAAAACACATATTTAAATATATAATATATATAAATAATAAAATATGTATTAAAATTCCGGGTTTTCGGTTCGGACCGGAAAATTCTGGGTTTAGACCGGACCGGACCGAAACCCGGAATCTCAAAAATACTCAGACCGGAGATCGGACCGGATGCAATTGGTCTGGTCCGATTCCGGTACGGTCTTTTTTCAGGATCGGTTACGGTCTTTTTATTGTTGAAATTGTTGATAAAGTTAAAGGTGTATTTTAGTTTTTTTTGTATTAAATTAACTTTTGTTGGGTAAATGTGATGATATTTTAGTAATATTATGTTATTTTAAGGGTATAGAGTGTTAGTTTTTTTTGTTTTTTTTTTGTGGCAATTACTATGAGACGATCCAAAAAATAAAGTGTAACAACTTCTACGGGACATAGTGAGTAATATGTTTAAAAAAATAATACCAGAATAGAATTATAATATTTATTTATTTATGTCTTTATTTATGTATAATTTTACAGTTATACTGTATTTATTATAGTAAAAAATTAAATTCTTATTTTGAGTGATTTGAGCAACTTTAATTTAATTTTTATTTTTTAAACAATCAAATTTTATTTATTTTATTTTATATAATTAATTGGTCTAATTTGTATTTTATTTTATTTTAAATTAAATTTAAAAATATAGTATATTTATTGAATATTAATGGGCTTAATATGCCAAGTGGCCCGACGACCCGACTATGGTCGGGTTGGACCACAAAATATTAGGCTCATTAGAAAATGGGTCGGGCCAGGCCAACCCGAAAAATCACATGGCCCAATGGGCTTGGGCTGAGTCGGGCTGAGTCATTGACGGCTCTAGATACATATGGACTAACTCAAAATCCAAGTGATGAAAATGATTCTGATGGTGAAAAACATCAAAAGAAAATGCGTTTGTTAAGCGATGCGTATGATTCATGTGAATTTGGGTTGTTCTCATGTGAGCCACATACTTTTGTAGAAGCTTCGAAAGACGAGCATTGAACAAAAAGAATGGAAGAAAAAATGTCTACCATCTACAAAATTAAAACTTGAGAACTCGTTAATTTATCGAAAGATAAGAAAATCATTGGTCTGAAATCAAGATAAAATTCAACAAAGATGCATCAATTCAGAAGTATAAAGCAAGACTCGTTGCAAAAGGATATGCTCTAATACCAAATTTGTTGGTTGCGAAAAAATATTAAAAAGTATAATATAAGAAAATTAAATATTACTTAGAGTTGCTACAACACACTTGTTTATTTTATATCTTACTTCACTCTTGATATATCGAACCAAAATAGTGAGTTTCAATTTATACATAGCAGTAGATAGTTCTAGAGACTGATAATTTATTAGACTAATGAGTACTATTGTCCTTTAAATATCTCCATTGATGTTCATTGAATTAGAATCTCAAAAAGCAAATTATTCTAATTAACATTTAGTTTTTTTTTTTGCCAAAAAATTCAATTTTGATCGGTCAACACACATGACGTGACAACCCGATTCGGGAATCTCTGATATGTTCATCCATGCGGCGTCTTATGATTGACTCTCGTTCATAAATTTAAACAAAAAAAAAATACATTTTCACATTATCTACTATCACGTCATTTTTTGAATTAAATGTGGCAATATGGGCTATACCCTATTTTTTCTCCCTAATATCCATTGATAGATTGATGAAGGTGGAAATTGAGAACAAATAAAACGAGAATTGATGTTTATTATTGAAGAAATAAGGGAGAAAAATTATGGTTGAGCCCATATTGCCACTTTCACCCATTTAAATGCAATTTTTGATTTTATTTTTATATTTATTAATTAAGAAAATGACAGTGATGTGATTGGTGATTTGGAAATGTTTTTTTTTTAAATATATGAATGAAAGTAAATCAAAAGACATCGCGTAGATAAGCAAATTGAAGATTCCAAATTCGGGTTGCCACGTCACGTGTTGACCGGTCAATATTGGGTTTTTGATAAAAAAATAACTAAATCGGCGCATTTTTGAATTACGTGAAACTAAATTGAAAAATTATCTTTTTGAAACAAAATTGAGAATGATCAATCTCTCTAGAACAAAATAAAAATTCTCTTTTCTTTAACATATAAATTAAGGAAAATATTACTATAATTTTTAATTTTTTTTATCATAATTTTAATAGTAAAAATGTATTTTTAAATTAATAAATAAAATTAATTTTAAATAAAGTTTAAAATTGATAAATAAAAAAAGAAAATTATATTTTAAAATAAATTAAAAAAATTATTTTATTTGTAAGAATGTATTATTGTTTGGTCGTACCAAAAAAAAACCTTATCATACGGTTGTAACGGTAAGAGCACTCCCAATGGTGGGAAGGCAAAAATGCTACTTTATCAAATTTTGCCATCAAATTTGCCACAAACAGTAAATTCATCTTCAATCATAAAACTCAAATTTTAACTCAAAAAGAATATTCTTTAAGAATATTCCTAATTTTATCAAACAATAATTTTATTTAAATTACATTTGTATATAATCAAATTTATAATATGATATGTATGATTAGAAATTTGAAAATAAATAAATTAAAATGTCATGTTTTTTTAATAAAAAAATATATAAGTTAGAAAAAAATACGAAAATTCAATAACATAACACATTACAATTATATATTAAATTTTAATTTTATGTTTTTTAAAATAATAATAAATATAAAATTGTGGCCTAAAAAAATAAAATGTCACATTACTTTTAAATTAACAACATAAAAATCAAATGAAAATAAAATAAATATATAATATATATAATAACTAAAATTTAAAAAAAAAATGAGAAAAATGGTTTGCCACCATGAACAGTTGGTAGGCAAATTTGCCGCCCACTGTTCACCATCTCTATTCTGCCACCAGTTTGAAGACCCCCATTGGGGCCGCTACGGTGGTGGTGGGGAGGCAAATTTTGCCATTGCCTCCCCCATTGGGAGTGCTCTAAGGGTGGTGGATATTATCAATTTATCATTAACTTGAAGAGATGTACATTATTATTGAAAGAGGAGATGGTGTACAAATTAAGATCTTTAAGAGAAAGTGGATCAAACAAATACAATTATTTAGTTATTTTGATAACTGAAGTCTCAAATCCCAAAGGACCAAAACCTAACAAAATGGAGTTACTGTAATAAACACATACCCAAATACAATGACAAAAATGTAGCTAACCAGGATACTTCTCCTCAGTTTATCTGTAACAAAATAAACACTTTTAACAAAATAAAAAATAAAAATAAAAATCCTACATTTAGGATACATTATCACAATTCTAGGTAGCAAAGGGCTCAACCTAATAATAACAGTATAACACAGGAACAAGATAGCAGCTGAAAGTTTGTCTAGTCACATGTAACCAATTCTATTAATATACAAAAATGACAATAAATCAAGAGTTCACTGTCGGTGTATGGGCGGGGTAGTTGGCGGCTGATGGCTTTGCCCGTAGAACCCTGCACCCACCGGCCGGAAATACTCTCCACTCGCCGGCGGCTGAACTTGCTGAGGTGGTGGGCCCGATGGCATTGCAAACGGCATGGCAACACCGTAACCATACGATAGTCCCATCATATTACTATTCGGTTGCAGTACCAAAGGATTGCCGTTAGTCGGTGGAGGCGGATAAGGAGTTTGCAGTTGGCCAGTCTGAGAAATCAATTGCGATGGCATATTAGAGAACATCTGGTGTGTGTTAGAATAATATGCCTGATTAGGTGGTGGTCCCCCTTCGGTGGGGTCCAGCTTGGGCCTCTTGGGGCCGGTGCTCATGGTTGCAACCTCTTCAGCCACGAGGGACGAGAGGATTGATGTGAGCATCTGGGCAGACGAGGTCGAGGCAGCTAATTTTGCAGCGACTGCAGCAGCAGCAGCTTTCTTGCTCTCATCGTCTGTGGAGTTCATCAATGAAGGTGGAGCCATGGTGGTCGTCAGCTGGGGGGGATGGAAAGTGCTGGTTTCGAAAGGTGATGATGACATCAGCTGAAGTCGTGTCTCGGCTGCTCGTTGGATCTGGGCCCGGGCAATCTGTGAATTTGGATGGAACTTGGTGAGCTTACAAAAATGGGTACACATCAGTTACAGTCATATATTAAGTACTCTATTTAATTCGTTCAACCCTCAACTGACAGCAATCATGCCTCTGTAACAATATAGTCTTACTAGAAAAATGAAATCAAATCAACCATAATTGGTTAGTTATAACAAAGTTTCTCACTTGCACATTTTCAGTCCTCAAACATATCCAACAAAGGTTTTTTTATATTAGATACTATTTATATCAATATTAGATACTATTTATATCAATATTAGATACTATTTATATCAATATTTTCTCTTTCACTAATTTTTATGTAGACTAAGAAACTAATAATAGATTAGGCACTCTCCCTGTGCTGTCTGAATTACTGAGAGTTGCCAGAGTCGGCACTTTCTATTGCATGCTGTTTGTGTGCGTGTGAAGAGAAAGAAAGAGATCTTACAAGTAACTCGCTCTTAATCTGCTCCAGCTTCGATTCCTACAAAGAGCCAGAAATAAGTGGTCATGAATTGACTAAGAGTTTCTCTTAATGAGTTAACAAAGACCTGTCATGGATTGAAACGTTTTTCATTTTGGTTGGTCTAGTGATATCATGCGACTAAATCATGAAGTCTAGAAGGCGTAATATGCTTATTCGAGAAATCAATGGACAACGTGCAATCAGCAATAAAAAAATCCATAAAGGGTGTTCAGATTATTGATTGGCAATGAAATGTTTCTCACAGAGAAGTGAACAAATGTGATTTAAGATAACCAATACATAAATTCAACATTAGTTAAAAAAACATCAACATATGTTTCCATTCTACAGATCGCAAATTGTGGCTTTTTAACTTTCAATGTGATAGTGATGTGTAGCCAAAATAAACCTACCTTTTTGGGTACATTATTCGACACTTCCCAAGTATTTAGAGATCCGAAATAACATACATATATAGATATTTTATGAGATACATACACATATTTTATGAGATTTCCACGAACCCAAAATGAGGTACGCTTAAGGGCCCAGCGAACCTTATAGAAAGCATAACCTCACCTGAATATAAGTAACTTAGAGATTGATCGCAAAGTACAAAAATTATGGATATATAAAAAGCCTACTTGATCAAGAAGTGCTTCTTTAAGCTGGGAAACTAGTGCATCTCTAATATCTTCAGACTTTTCAAGCTCGTTAATGCACTGCTGAATCGTATCCTCCTGCTTATGTATATTATCAACTAAATCGGAACCCTGAAGGTTTCCTGAAGACAAAAGTTATGTACCAGTATAAAAAATTAAAAAATATCCCACTTAATTAAATACCTATCATTTAACAACAGGCATGCGGCAAATAAAATTAATACAACTCATTGAATGCTTGCATGTTCATGTAAAATTATCATCTTAGAGAGAGATTGAACAACAAACTTCATGGTTGAGGTTACGCTAAAAAAAGTGAAAAGATACACTGTTGAGATCTGTGTTTATTTCACAAATATCCAGGTAACCACAACTTAATGGGCCATGTTCGCGTCTAATGTATAATATTCGTCTCGAAACATGGCACACACCCAAAACACAGCCCGATTGACACCCTTAGTTTAGAACCACTAAAATTAAATCCAAAAAATACACATTAAATACAACATAACAAAAAAAATGGAAAATGAAAGAAGGAAAATCCTAAAACAAAATAATGAAATTGAAAAACACTAGAAATTTTCTTACTAAAATACAAGTGTTTTTGTGATGTGAAGGGAAGGGAATATACGTATTTTAAAAGAAAAGTGTATTTCTTGTAATTAAAGCTACACCTCGAGATTAGTACCCCTTTAATATAAAGCAATCCGAGAGATAATCATTTCCACATGAAATACATTTTGGAGGAAAGCAAAACAAGTCACGCACCTTGGGAAGAGGCACTCAGAGCATCCTTTTCCAGCTCCCGGGCACAAGAAACGGCATTACGGCATTTGTTCAAGGCCTCTTCTTCACTGTCAACCTCATCGTGTACCAACTGCATAGCAGTTAAAATCTTTTCTGGCAAAGATCCAACAGCCAATTTCTGGAATCAACCAAAATATTAAACAAGATCCTGGTAAAAACTACTTTTATAACAAGTTGTGCCAAAAAGAATATAAAAACAACTTGTAGCCACTAACAGAAAATGAATTTAAACTTACAACTCTCAAGGAGCTGGAATCTCTCTTCGCCACCTTTATCGGATTCAAATTCTTTACAATGTTGGCAGGAGATGGATCCTTCCCCAACATTTCATTTTTCAAATTTTGGCCCCTCGACCCGAAAACTTTTCTCTGTTCCCAGATGTCAACCTGATAAAAAGTAATAAGAATAATAATACTGAAAAAAGAAAAATATTATTTCTTGAAAATTAGAGAGAACGAGATGTTAATAATCAAGAAGGCGAGAACTATGGTTTGACACTGTGTACTCTTGGAAGAAAAGGAATCTAAGTAAGAAACTAAGAATAAACAGAATAAAAATTGCATGAAGGAACACTCTAATAAATAATAATACATCTAGATAATAGAATAATAAACAAATTTCAAGTTAACAAGAAGATAATAAGTTCTATTATTCAAGTCAATATGGGAAATGAATCATGCCACAAAAACTAGCTTGTACAGCTGATCAACGGAAATTCAGGGGCACATGCATATCATGAAAATTCAGTTGCTACAATTTGCAACTTTGCTAAAATAGGCTCAATATATTTTTTATTGAAAAAATGTTTAGCTAGCAACAAAATGATACAATGTTCAGTTCATCCACTTTTCTCATCCGACCATTTGACAAAGGTAATAAATTGGAATTTGCATAAAGTAATGTCAGAAAATAAATTAGTCCCAAAAACGGAATTGAAAATTTCAATGAATATATCAAAAATTAAAGTCGAAATAATGTTAGTGAGAATTCTTCAACTACGGTTCTATCTTATTGGGACAAAAAGGGAGTGTATGTATCACTATAGAAGCAAACTCCATCTAAACTGTTCAATTATATCGAATTATACAGTAATTTATTATATTTAATTTCTTCTTAATATAGGCACTCTTCACAAATTCTAGTCACCACTACAGTAGTTTAAATGAAAAAATTCAAAATTTCAACCAAAAAGATAAATATCCATTCATGAGAATCCTTGTGATCATAACACAGTAAACAAACATTTACTTGACGAGATAAATTTAGTATAGACAAATATACATATATATATATATATATATATATATATATATATATATATATATATATATATATAGTATATATATAAGAACCACTCCTGCAAACAAAAGAATCGCAAGATCTAATTCAGAAGTCTCAAGATGTACTAACAAAAATAAAACTATCTTGCAACTTTTGTGATTTTTAAAGATAGTTGGTCAATGGTAATTAGGTAAACCGGCAAGGATAGGATCTCGAAAACTAATTCAGAAGTCTGGGAAGGTCACTTTTTCAATATTAAAAGGAAATAATAAAGAAAGCATTCAAAATGATGAAAAGCAATGCATTTAGCAAAATTACCAATCTGGAGGCAACTTTTCGACAGTTTTCATTGCCAGCATCATGAATGTACTTGAGAGCATCTGGAAGAACCTTCCAGAACTCATTCACAAACTCACTGCCCTTTCGCCTACTGTTTTGCAGGATGTCATTGGACAAGAACAAAAAAGAAACCTGTTGTTGGGGCTCGGCGGATTTGAACAATTTCTCCCATGTCTCAACAACTAGCTTAGCCCTTCTTCGGTGAGATATGCACCAGTGAGATACAGCTAATTGATTGTTAAATGTGAAAAACGTCTATAAGATCAATGAAACATAAAATTTATGACAACAGACTAAATTACAGTCAGAATTTTGGGATGGCAATGTGTATGGTACCCTACCATTATATGGTATCCATAGTCCATACCGTAACGCTATAACACTAATACTATCCAACAGTCGCAGACCGGATACAATAATACACATAATACCTGTCCCAAAACCCATTGCTGAATTTGATACTCACATGCTAGTTGCTACCCATACATACCCAAAATCAATTCCTTTATAGAAAAATTACAACTTTTCTATTTATTTGGGTTTTCTAACAAGAATAGTTATTACAATAATAATTCTCATATGTTAACTGTTATGTTATTAACGAAGGTAAGTTGTTTGATTTTGCTAGATATATACACACATAGATGTGAAATTATTTTACATGGATGCTTATATAAAAGTATCTGCAGATACCAGTTACTAAAGGGGTGAGCCCAAATGCTACATATCCTACGTTGGTATTTAGGTACTAAGCAGACTCCACATACGCTAGCAAAGAACAATATAGGTAGGTTGGTTTTATGTTTTCATCCGAACCCCATCCCATACCAAAATATACTTAATAACACCCTTTCCATTAGGGCATAAATGTTTAGGTACAGAGATGTACCATTTCTGCTGGCATCACTTCATTAGCTGATTGTGCATCTAAATCCATGCCATTTGTTATGGCCATAATATTTGAAAATACACATGACAGTGCCCATATACTCAAAACCAGACAGATGTTTGTTTCTTGATGTTAAAAATGCTAAAAGAACTACCAATAAGTATTAGTTCCATGAAGAAAGGATACATTCAATGCTTTGCTGAGAACTGTTGAGCTTCGAAAGTTTGTCAGTAAGTACAGTCCCATTGAAAGACTCGTCACTCATTATGTCTGAACAGTTTTAATTATGACTACCTGCCTGTAAGAACATACAAGAAATTAAAACTCAAAAGAAAAGAAAAAGTAAGCATAAATGGGAGATGTATCGATGTATCCAAAATTTTCTGACATGTATGATTAGATGTAAGTATATGATAGCTGAATATATGTGGACAATGGTGAGAAACAGTTTCCCAATTAATGAGGAAACTTATAAAACCAAGACTTAATGATGAAAAATCATAAGGTAATCAAAATTTTTGAAAGCATAAAATGGCATAGAGCTTTCTATACATGAAACAACTTCTTCTCTAACAACTGTATTGCAACTTCTACCGTCTCGATTTCAGCCTAGACGGCCTGGTCTAGGTGGCTTTAGTTGGACTCTGGGTGGACTAGACAGACGCTAGGCGGGCTGAACACTATTTGATTTTTTAAAAATTCACAGTCATTGCGCAAGCCGAAAAATATAAAAATAAATAAAATAAAGATGTTGAAATTTACACTTATATTTTTGTATGGAGGGTTACATGCTTTAGCCCTTGACCTCTGTTTTTCTTTGGCCACAAAGCCACAACCTCATTCTTCTATTCTTAATAACTTGCTTATAGACTCTTTAGTCTTTATTAATGATTTTTAATGATGATAATTAAAAAGTAAATAAAAAAACTATAAATCCACCTAGACCCGCCTAGCCGCCTAGGCGCTAGGTCACCGATCTTCTAGCACCTAGCGTTTTTTTGAACACTGAAGAAAATAAATACGAGAAAGAACTAGAGTACTAGATGTAACAACAACATATCTGGAAACATGATTTTCTTCCCCTCTAAAAAAACACATGCAAAAATTGTCATATACAAGGACTCAGAACATGATGTCCGAAAAAGCACTCTCCAATGTAAAATGGTTGCAGTGTTTAAATTATAAAAATTAGACCAAGACCAAACAGTCGATTGGAATTCTAAATCCGATGAACAATAATGGCATCTTAGATTGTGGGCCAAGTGTTAAAATTCCTAAATACCAGGGATCAAGTCTCATCATAATATGATTTATTTAATAATGAACAATGAAATGTATAAATGCAAGAGTGCTTTCACATTTTCAACATTTAAAAGTGTACAACCAAACAAGTAATATTGATATTCTATAGAAGTTATATCTTTTTAGTAATTCACAAGGAAAAGGGAACCCTCTTTTCAGCTTGACCAGACTTACCCATATTAATCTACCAACAAAAAATGGGATATGTAGCACCTTTTTATACATACAAGTAAAAAATATTTCTCTGAATCCAAGGATTACGGAGTTTTGTTTACAAGGAATTCCATCAACTCACTTGAATAGGATCCATTTTCCCGTCTCTTATTTAATTTTATAGTTCGGGATTAGGTGGCAACGTGGCATCACAAGTGTTCCCCACAGAAGTCTTTTTTTTTTCAGGAAAAGAAGCTCAAAAGGGATTGTATATTTGAAGTGTGGTGCTTTTGTAGTGATCGATATTTCACTCTGACTTTCCCTTTGGTAATGAAATAAAATCGAACTTCTCATTCTTTACAAAAAAATGAAGGCATATCACTATTACACTAAATAACAATTATCAACAAATCAAAGAAAATCAAAATCACCTACATGTAGGAAAACCTGATCAATGGTATTGTTAAGGAATAATTTTCTAGAGGATTGCAGATTCATATCCTTGGCATCCTCGCTAAACTATGAGTGTTAATACAAACAAAGCATCATAAGACTTTTAGTTAACATCAAACAAATCGTCCACATGGCGGATACATAAAAGTGCACACAAAACATTCTTAATTCACTAAAAACACAAAGGTACAACCATCCACATTACCTCGAAATGTATGCTCACAATTAAGAAACTTGGACAAGAAAACATTCAATATTAATAGTGGCAAACAGAAAAATCAAGATTTCAAATTCAAAAAGCCCACAAAAATTAAATTAAAATTAAAGTTAATAAACAATTAAATTCTGCAAAAGGATAGGAAGTTCTTCAAATAGTTGGTGTGGATAACAAAATTCACCATTCAATTAGAAGCAAATACGTTCTAGTGGGCTGTGGACAAAAACCCAGAAAGGAAATACGTGAAGAATTAAGAAAAAAAACTTACCAGAAATGAAAGAAAAAATATATCAATCGAATTCCTATAGATACAATATCTGTATGTAGAGCGGCGCTAGGTAACAGGGGAGCCGGCGCATTCAACTTTGAGACGTGAATAGGAATGGAAAACCCTTGATAGAATACGAGCTGAGAGGTTGTCAGAGCAATAGAGGACGGGCGGAGAAATGGGGTCGAATTGCAAATAACAAAACATGTACACAATTTGGGGAATATCTAAAATATAAAGGAATTAAAGGGCAACGAAATTAAATTAAGATGGTTTATGAAATAAAAAGGTGCCCAAATTATAATAAGGATTCGTTATTTTGGATTTAATTTCAAATCATTTTAGTTCATTTCAAATCTTTTCAGTTCAACTTAGATTCGATCACTTTCAGTTCAGTTCAATTCAAATCAAATCAGATCGTTTCAGTCATTTCAAATCTTTTCAGTTCAACTTAGATTGATCACTTTCAGTTCAGTTCAATTCAAAATTATACAATTTTAACTATACAATTTAGTTAATGTCACAAAATTATTAATATTTTAAAAAAAAATATTAAATAATTTATAGAAATTATTATTATTTTTATAAGAAAATCAATTTAGTTCAGTTCAAATCGATTAAGTCCAGTTCAGATCGTTTCAGTTCATTGCTTTCAATCCAAAAGAACAAGTCATTATCGTTATGCTTCTTTGCGATTATGAAAATCACAAAAACATTACGATTTTAAACAATGAATATTTCAATTTCATACAGTTGAGAACTTGATCTTATAGTTTATAAGATATTGTTTTTATTATTTTTCTTGTTTGCAATCATTGTTCTAAAAATGATCTCCTAATTATGTCATAAGCTATATGGTTTCGATTTTATACTTCAAGCCCCACCAAGGTGAGAAGAGTTCTCTTTGCTTGCCTACAGAGAATTGGAGATCGAAACACATGTTTTAATTTTGATGAATCATTTGAAATATATGATAATAAGGATTTGTTTTTTTGAACTGAAATGAATTGAACTAAATTGAAACATCATAACTGAATTAAACGGAAGCATCTAAATTGAACTAAATTGATTTTTTTTATAAAAAAAAAATAATTTTTATAAATTATTTAATAATAATTTTTATAAATTATTTAATAAAAATTTATAAAAAACAATTTATAAAAATAATAATAATTTTTATAAGGTATTTAGGAGGGTATATTCGTTTAAAACTCTATAGGATTTGTTTGAACTTTTAAAGTTTAGAGATATTCAATCTAAATTTTTAAAAGTCAATTAAAATTTGGTTTTAAAAGTCAATTAAAATCGAGAGTATGATATAGGTATTGATTCAATACAGATTTTAAAATGTCTATTAAAATCTATTCACACCTCGAAAATCTCTAGTAAATACATGAAATTTCTACATATTTATATTTTAATTGAAAAATTAATTATTAAAAAAACAAAAAAAAAAAACAAATATATAAATAAACATAATAATGTTAAAAAATACTAAATAAAAAAAATTGACTAAAAAATTATTATTAAAAAATAATAAAATTTAAAAAATATATAAATAAACATAATAAAATAAACATAAACATAAAATAAATATAAAAATTAAAAAAAATATTTTCATGAAATAGATATAAAAATTAAAAAAAAATACGTATATTTTTATATGCTTGATATATATATACAGAATGTTTATATCAAAATTTACTATAAACTTAAGAGAGAACGAATATTGCTATGTATAATAATGATATAAATAAATATGAGAATAATAATATGAATAATTATATATTTTAATTTTTAAACTAATTATTTATTTTATTTTCTAAACAATTTGGATTTCTTTATATATACAAGTTTATGAAAATTCATGTAAATCAATTAAAAATATATTTTTTAATTATTGTAAAAGTCTATAAAAATCAATGAAAATCAATAAAAAAAAGTCAATAAAACTCTTTATAGACTTTTGGATTTCAAAAATTCACAAAAATATATTGACTTTTAAAAGTTAAAAAAAATCCATTAAAATTCAATTGAATACGCCCTCTTTAATATATATTTTTTAAATTTATAATAATATTGTGAAATTAACTAGATTTTATAGTTATAATTATTGATTCAAATTATTTATCTATTTAATTTATTTTAATTTATTTTGAAACAAAATTAATGATTTGAACAAATTAAGTTCAAAAGAAGTCGTAAAATAAATTATATGTTGAACATGATTGAAAAGAAATATTAAAGAGATTAAGAAAAATATATATTTATTCGTATATTTTGAAAGTTTTTTTTTATTTTTATGAGACTTTTGTTGATTGGATATGGTATGGTAGTTGAAGAGATGGTTTATAAAAAAAGTTAACGGTAGCAGATTTGTATTAATAGCTAGCAAAATTAATAACAAACAAATACTAATAGTCTTATTAATTTTTTTCTCGAAATAATCATATTAAATTATTTATAAATGGTAAACTATTAACCTCCCTTCATAACAAACAAATTACAAATACTACTAGTCTTATTAATTTTTTTTCTCAAAATAATCGTATTAAATTATTTATAAATAGTAAACTATTAACCTCCATTCATTACAAACAAATAGTACTAGTACTATTAATTTTTTTCTCAAAATAATCATATTAAATTATTTATAAATGGTAAACTATTAATCTCTATTCCGTTCTCTATATTTCATTCAGGTATTATCCGCTTTTCTATATTTCATTCAGGTATTATCCGCTTTAAAATATTGTCTACAAGACTACAAAACATATTAGACAAAAATCTAATGAAACTTATGTCTAAACTAAAGTAAGAATGAAAAGAATATGAAAATGAAGTAGAAAATAATATACATATGGAGTAAATTATATGGTTATTTAGACTTTTCTAATTTTTGTGAAATATTTAATATATATTGATATTTAATTAATATTATTATATTTATTTTTTGCATAAAATAATGTTTATGTTAATAATAAACATTTAAGTTGACACATAATAATACTAATACTACGCATCTAATTTACTTGTATCAAATTTCACTCCACAAAAATTGAATCAAATTTCACTCTAACTCGCTCATTCATCACAAACAAAAATTGAATCAAATTTCACTCCAACTCGAATCATGCATCACAAACAAAAAAATTATTTGATGATTGATTACAATCTAACAGAAAATTAACATAATGCCAACTCATGCATCACAAACAAAAAAATTATTTGATGATTGATTACAATCTAACAGAAAATTAACATAATGCCAACGAAAAAATTGTATCAAATTTCACTCCAACTCGGCTCAGCATCATAAACAAAAAAATTATTTGATGATTGATTACAATCTAACATGGAGAATAAACCTAATGCCCTTAATCCTCTACATTTTATTTGGATTGAAAAAACTATAAACTAAAGGTAATATTAGGCTATGGGGCAGATTGCTTTTTAATATTATTTCGAACACCTATATTTTTTTCACCTCATTTTTAGGGGTTGTATATTTTTAACTTTTTTATTTATTAGGGAATTTGTATTTTTTAAATATTAAGTAGGGGCATTTTTTAAAATGTATAAAGTCGTAAATATCCCTACACCTTAACATATTAATTTATTTACTATATACATATATAAATATATTTGCGTAAGAATATAAATATATTTGCGCAAGAATCAGTAAATTATATATATAAATATATTTGCATAAAAATATTTTATATAAATATATTTGCGCGTAAAATATATTTGCGCAACATTATTTATATATATATATATATATATATATATATGAATAGATATCTATTATAGATTTACCACATACACTAATATCTATTATAGATATGCCATAAATATGTCATATGTATAGATATCTATCATAGATGTATACATATCTATCATAGATATAAATATGTCATATAAATAGATATGAGCAACCTTTTTAAATAGTCTAAATCCAAATTCAACTAAAATTTTCCCAAATTGATTAAAATGCAAAATGTGAAATAAAAAATCTAGAAATTTAACACACTTAATTCTAACAAATATGCAAATATGGACCTGTTAATATTTCATATTTATATGGACCTGTTAATATTTCATGTTTAGATATGTATTTCATGTTTAGATATTTAACATACCTAATTCTAACAAATGTGCAAATATGGACTTTTTAATATTTCATGTTTAGATATTTAGATATGTTATAATACTAGGTGTCTAGCGTAGTGGTTTAAAATCTCAGCGGATGATATTAGATATGTAGTTATATTAATTACTAATATACTTGAAAAGGTTAATAATGGAACAATGCCCCATATCAAAATTAGAAAAAAATATAGGTACTGATTATAATTCTACTCTTATAGATGCCCCGGTCCATGATTCCCCCCTAAACTAAATAGGCCTAGAAACATGCCCTGCGAAACTTACGACTATAGTCTTCAATTTTGTCTCGGTTACGGCTTGAGAGTGTCGAGAAATACTCTTAGTGTAGTAATAGTCACATGTCCTTTCTAAATTACAAAAGACATGTGACCATCACTTAGAACAAAGAGAGAGTACCTATATTGCCTTAACCATTTTTTCTTTTTCTTCCCTCCTGTAAATGGCAACACATTCTGGATACAGTTCAACTAAATAAGTGATCAATAACTTTAAATAATTGTCAAGCGCATCCATCATCATACCCAAAAATACAGAGCTACCCTGAATTATTTCGAGTTCCATCAGAAACAGCTCATAAATTGTACACACTACTGTTAGCTTCGATTTCGGTTTGTTCAAGCATGCCCGTTGTTACTCGGTTCTTCCGAAGATTTAAGGTACCAACGTTGAAGACGTTCGGACGCTATCTTCACCTGCTCGTCCCAGTCCGTTTTATACGCCATGTAACTAAGTGCAAGCGACTGTGTAAGCACTCCCAGGTTCATTCCGATCCAAATACCCTGTTACAACGAGTACATACAACTTCAACATATAGTTCACAAACTATATATTATATAATCGTGTTTTAATTTATCCGTGTGGTGTTTTACCTGAACTTCAAGATGAGCCACATATCCGAGCAAAGCCCCTATCGGAATCCCGATCAAATAAAAGCAGCAAAGGTTGATAACCGCAACTTTCCCCTGCATGCCAGCTCCGACTGCCACGCCTGTTTTTAACCAAAGCATTAAGAATTCGACTTTTGTAATAAAATAAAATCAAATAAAACATGTCATAACAAGCTGAGACTAACCGGAAAGCACGGGATATATGCTGTTTAGCAAAACCGAGATAGCGAGCAGCAGCGAAAGATCCGAGACTGTCTTCGCCACTTCAACGTCGTTTGTGAACAAATATCCGATTTTATGTCCGAAAGCCAAACAAATTATAGTGAACAAAATGCCGATCACTAGGGAAGTTGTTATGAGGACTTTGATAGCGAATCTGGCTGCCTTCGCATCGCCCCTTCCGAGCTCGTTCGCAATCCGTACACTGCACACGAGAACTCATAATAAATTAATAATTAATATGATCTTAGTTTGAAAGTCATAAGGTTGTTGTAAATTGTAATTTCATACCATGCCGCCCCGAGGAATCCGAGGCAGATCATGAATTCCCAACCGTTGATATTGAGGCTGGCAAAAAAAAAAAATTAAAAAATCGAGTCTAGTCAGTTTGTAAAACGAACACAATAAACAGTCGACTGGCAACAAAACGCTCACCAAATCGAGAAAGCGGATATGGCGACCTCAGCATTACTCATGTATCCAGCCAATAAGACGAGGATCGAATTGTACCATAGCTCCAAACTGCAAAACGTAACGATATCAACCACGACCTGAAAAAAGTGTTACTAACACAACACAGAAAAATTCGAAGAATTTACCAAACCATGACACCAGACGAAATCGAGAGCTTTATCACAGGCAGCAAGTCCTTAAACGCAGCCATACTAAACCCTGTCCACGTCAGCGGACATCCTCCTCCCATGATATAACCGAGCTCAGCGAATACAACTAACCACGAGGATATGCAAAGCGCCCCCATAGCCCCATCCGTCCCCCAGTTCAGATGGAACACGAAAAGCCAGGACAAGGGCACGTGTACTATGAGCTGAGCAATCGAGATCCAAGCGATGAAGCTGTTCTTCTGCTGGGCTTGAAGGAACATCTGCATAGTGAGAGTGAAGACGAAGTTGTAGATCATGGGAATAAACCACCAAGAGATGTATCCGGCAGATGCTGATATTCCAGGTTCTTGTCCGAGGAGGTTGAAAAGTGGGGCCCCGAATATGAACATAGGCAGTAAGAGAGTTAAGGTTAGGAAATCGACTATCCATGATCGCTGCAGATAGATGCCCATCATGTGGTACTGTCTAGCCCCGTACGCTTGCCCACAGAGAGTTTCTGTTGCACTCGACATTCCGATCTGAAAAAAATATTATTTCAGCAAAATTTATTTCAGACATAATTTAATTTCAGACATGTTTCAAGGACTCACCAATACGCCGTTTACGAAACGGACGGTGAGGGTTTGGACGAGGGCGTAGCCAGCTAGATCGGCGGAGCTTGTGTGGCCGATAAACGACTGAGTCACGATGATGGCACCGAACGAGGCGACTCGGGCTATGATTCCGGGAAGGGCTACTCTCCATATCTTTTTCGACTCGTCTAAAACCTTTGCTTTGAGATCGACAACCTCGTTTCCTTGAGGAACGAGGAGCTTATCGCGCATGCCGTTATCCATGTCTCTGTAAAACAAGAATTGATTACAACAGCTAAATCATTGCAACAAATTCTGATTATTGATTAATTATTAATTATTTAGCAATGAACACTTACCACACACTCACTTATCCATCTCTGACTAACCAAATAAAATAATTATAATGATAATTTTGTAAATCTCGATAAAATGAAAATGAAGCAAAAATAATGTCAACCTTTTTATTCATACTTTTTGTTATCGATAACCAAGAAAATTCAGAAATAATAATAATAATAATAATAATAATAATAATAATAATAAAGACGGAAAAGGACAATAGACACACAGCAGAAATCCATTGGTGGATAATTTCACTCCACCTTTTTAGTTTGTCAACAAAAGACTTTGTAAAGTGGGATTCCGCCTAACTTTTGAATTTTTGATCTGTAACCATTAATCACCTAATTGATTTCACGCAAACGTTCGTCACCTCATAATTGAAGGAATATCAGCAGAAAAAATTTCTTGGAAGAAAAAGGACAAAAATCATGACAAATCAGACAAAGACTTGCACAAAAAAAAACAAAACAAAAAAAACTTACCGAGACTATTTCCTCCAATCCAAATGAAGTATTCGATTTGATTTGATTCGATTTTAGTGAATGAATAGACGAGAGAAGAGATGCAGCATGATGAGAGAATGAATGTGTGAGTAATGGGGAATGAGAAGTAAGAGTAAATTAGTTAGTGAGGGGAGAAGGTGTAAAATAGTTAATAGAAAGTAGAAAAGCTTACCCACCTAACCTCAACGTGTGCAAAGGGCAAACCAAACCATGTGACAGTGAGAGAGCTAGGTAGGTAGAAGATACCTACGTTGTTATTTTTATGCAATTTGTATTAAATTATTGATAAAGAGGGCGGCCGAGGTGTGTCAATTCAATCGTGATTAAACAATTATTCATGGAGGGAGAGGGTCGATCGCCCTATTCCTACAAAAATATGCTTGTATAGACCCATTTTAAAGTCATTTATTAAATTAAAATTAAAATATTATAAACTATAACACTTTTTTCTAAATTCTTCTTTATTATATGATTTATTTTAATTAATAATATATTATAGGACTTGTTTAAAATAGCATATTAATTTTATCTATTTTATAATTAGTGTGTGTTGGGAAATTCGCGTCCGAAGTCCCCGCTTGAAAAGCAACACGAACAAACAAGAACGAAAAATACGCGAAATAAAGAACACGAGATGTATAGTGGTTCACCCGTTAACGAGGGCTACGTCCACTTTTGCCGCTGCAATAATTTACTAGAACAATTATAGAACAAAATTACAAGACTCGTAATCGCTATAATATCAATTCTAGAGCTGGAGGTGTTGACCCTAATATTCACGCACATATGGTTTAAATAGGGGGGACAAAACTTGGGGAACAAGAAAATCGCGCTCCCAGCGATCTGCAAAACGGCGACCGCCGTTTTGCCTTTGGCGACCGCCGAAACCTTTCGGCGACCGCCGGAGCTCCTTTGGCGCCCGCCAAAAGGGCTAAAAATATGCAGTAGCTCAGCCCTCGCTTCTCCCGGTTTCGGCGTCCGCCGAAACCCAAATGGCACCCGCCATTTTCAGCCCGCGGTCGCCGATCTCCTTCGGCGACCGCCGTTCCCTCCTTCGACCTTACTCGTCGTTCCGACGTGAATTTAACCTTCACACTCAACAATCTCCCACTTGAAGCTAATTCACGGCCCCTATCTTCTCTTCCCATTGCAGCGGCGTCCCCGGTCCTCATCCCAGAAGACCAACCGAGGTTGAACACAACCTCAACTTCTCGCACGGTACCACCTTCGTAAACATGTCGGCCGAATTCTTACTCCCAAGAATCTTCTCCAACACCAAGACGCCTTCCTCCAAGGTCGATCGAATGAAGTGATATCTCAGCTGGATATGCTTCGTTCGAGCATGGTACACGGGATTCTTCGCCAAGTGAATGGCGCTCTGACTGTCGCAATACAAGACACTCCCCGAGTGGTCTTGCCTCAGCTCTAGCAGAAATGCCTGTAGCCACATCATTTCCTTCGCGGCTTCCGTCACAGCGACGTACTCCGCCTCACAACTCGACAATGCTACGATCTTCTGCAACCTCGACACCCAGCTAATCGCTGTACCCCGAAAGTGTACACGTACCCAGTAGTACTCTTCCAACTATCTACATCACCTCCGTTATCCGCGTCCACGAACCCAAGTAACCCCACATCTGATTTTCGGAACCTCAAAGCAAAATTGGAAGTCCCTCTCAAGTATCGAAAGATCCACTTGACGGCTTCCCAATGTTGCTTCCCCGGATTACTCATTAACCGACTGACAACTCCCACTGCATGGGCAATGTCAGGCCTCGTGCACACCATGGCATACATAAGGCTCCCAATCGCAGAGGCGTAAGGGACCTTATCCATATGCGCTAGCTCCTTCTCGCTCGTCGGCGAGTCCTCCTTTGACAGACGGAAGTGACTAGCCAAAGGGGTGCTCACGGGTTTCACATCCTCCATGCTAAACCGTGCTAGTACCTTCTTCAGGTACTCCTCTTGAGACAACTCAAGACCATCCTTGCTCCTCGTAATTCTCATCCCCAGGATTTGTTTGGCAGCACCCAAATCCTTCATAGAGAACTCCCTCGATAGACTCTTCTTGAGCTTGTCAATCTCCGCCAAGCTCGCCCCGACTATCAGCATATCATCTACATAAAGAAGCAAAATTATGTAGGTACCTCCGAGTTTCTTGAAATAGCAGCAGTGGTCCGCCTCGCACCGCGTGAACTCGACTCGCTTCATGAACATGTCGAACTTCTTGTACCACTGCCTAGGAGCTTGCTTCAACCCATACAAGCTCTTTTGAAGCTTACACACTAGCTTCTCCTTGCCTCGGACTTCAAAACCCTCCGGTTGCTTCATATATATTTCTTCATCCAGATCCCCATGAAGAAATGCGGTTTTTACATCCATTTGCTGAAGATGTAAGTTTTCTTTCGCCACCAAGCTAAGCACCACCCGGATGGTTACCATCTTGACTACCGGAGCAAATATCTCCGTGTAGTCGATCCCTTCCTTCTGCTGGAATCCTTTCACCACTAATCTCGCCTTGTACCGAACGCTTCCATCGTGTTCTTCCTTTGCCCGGAAGACCCATTTATTGTGCAAGGCCTTCTTCTCCTTCGGAAGCTCGGCTAGTTCCCAAGTCTGATTCGACATCAATGAGCTCATCTCTTCTTTCATGGCAGACTCCCACTTGATCGAATCCCTCGCTTGTATAGCCTCGGTGTAGCTCTCCGGCTCACCCCTATCAGTTAGCAAGATATAGTTAAGAGATGGTGAAAACTTATGAGGAGGTCTTCTTACCCTAGTCGACCTCCATGGCTTCGGTGTGACTGGATCGATGTTGGGATGAGCATTCTCATCTTGCTCATCCTCGCTGCTCGTGTTGTCATCTTCGATCTTCTCGGTCTCCACGACCTCCACCGGAACCTCCTCCGTGTCTTTCACGTGATCAATGATTTCTTCAACAACCTCGTCTTTACCCTTGTACAAGACCGCCTCGTTGAAGATCACATTTCTGCTTCAGATCACCTTATGATTTTCGGCATCCAAAAATCGGTACCCGAACTCCGTGCCGCCATATCCAAGGAAGAAGCACTTCTTGGATTTAAGATCAAGTTTGCTACGAGCAGCTTCGTCGATATGGACATACGCCAGACACCCGAACACCCTCAAGTAGGACAGATTCAGCTTCTTCCCACTCCAAACCTCCTCAGGAATCCGATATTCCAAAGGAACCGACGGTGCTCTGTTGATTAAATGAGCTGCCATGTCGATGGCATATGCCCAAAACATCTTAGGCATCCCCGAATGTAACCGCATACTCCGGGCCTTCTCATTTAGCGTCCTGTTCATTCGCTCCGCTATTCCGTTCTGTTGTGGGGTCCCCGGAATAGTCTTCACCATCTTGATCCCACTCTCGACACAAAACTGTTTGAAGTCGGCGTCAATGTACTCACCACCGTTGTCGGACCTCAAACACTTCACCTTGAGATTTGTTTCATTCTCAACCTCGGCCTTCCATTTCCTGAAAACAGAGAACACGTCACTATTATTTTTCATGAAGTACACCCATACCTTCCTTGTGGAGTCATCGATGAAGGTAACATAGTAGAGTGATCCTCCGAGTGAGGCGACGGGAGCTGGACCCCAAACATCCGTGTGTACTAGTTCCAGCTTCTCCGCCTTGGGCTCCCTTCCATCTTTGGAAAAACTCACTCGTTTCTGCTTTCCAAGAATGCAGCTCTCGCACACGTGAGACTCAATCGCCTTGAGTTCGGGCAGCAGCCCGTTCTTTGCCATGATCTTCATCCCCTTCTCACTCATGTGCCCCAGCCTGCAATGCCATAATTCGGTCTTCTTGGTGTTATCAACAACACTAGCCGAGTCCCTCACGCTCGTCGTCATGTAAAGTGTGCCCGTCTTATGACCTCGAGCTATGGTCATGGCGTTCCTCGAAACTTTCCACGACCCATCTCCAAATGACACCCGGTGACCATCACTGTCAAGCTGGCCCACCGAAATCAGGTTCCTCTTCAACCCCGGCACATGTCTGACCTTGGAAATCTTCCAAGTTTGCCCATTTGACATCTTCAGGTTGATATCTCCCATCCCGACTACATCGAGTGGCTCGTCATCTGCAAGAAATACCTTTCCATAGTCACCTGAGACATAATTCAGCATTACCTCTTGCTGTGCAGTAGTATGGAAAGAAGCCCCTGAGTCCAGCACCCAGGAATCGATCGGTGAGTCGACCGAACAGAGAAGGACGTCCCCATCGTCGTCATCCTCTTGTGTTACCGCATTGGCGGTTCCCTTCTTCTTGTTGTCGTTCTTCCCCCGAGAGCGACAATCCCTCTTGAAGTGCCCCGTCTTCCCACAATTCCAACACTCATTATCCTCGGACTTCGAGCTATCTCTTCCATTCCTAGACTTGGATCTCCCTCTGTTCCTGTTAGCGTTCCTACCCGAGTTTCTTCCCCGGTTCTCCACACTCAAGGCCGAACTAGAAGACTTTCCCTTGAAATCCTTTCTCCGGATTTCTTCAGCTATGATCTTATCTCTAACTTCGGAGAACTGCAGATTCTCCTTCCCCATAGAGTTGCTAACAGCTGCCCGCATGGGCTCCCAACTATCCGGCAGAGACGCAAGTAGGATCAAAGCGTAAATTTCATCATCGAAATTCACCCCGACTCCTTTCAATTTATCCAAGATGGAATTCAGCTCGTTTATGTGGTTGGCTGCGTTTGCATTGTCCGACATCTTCAGGTTGAACAACTGCTTCATGAGATACACCTTGTTGTTCGCTGAAGGTTGCTCGTACATGTTTGATAGGGCAGCCATCAAATCCTTGGTTGTGGTAATCGAGCGCACGTTGAATGACACGTTTGAAGCTAGAGACAAACGTATCAATCCCAACACCTGTCTGTCGAGGCTTTCCCATTCCTCGTCATCCTTGATCTTCTCCGGTCTACCCTTCAAAGGAATTCCGAGCTTTTTCCCATAAAGGTAGTCCTCGATCTGCATCTTCCAGTGCCCATAGTTATTCCCGTCAAATTTCGTAACCCCGAACGAGGTGGTGGTGTCCGTCATCGCTTTTCCCTGATCGCTAAAACCCTAGCGCTCTGATACCAGTTGTTGGGAAATTCGCGTCCGAAGTCCCCGCTTGAAAAGCAACACGAACAAACAAGAACGAAAAATCCGCGAAATAAAGAACACGAGATGTATAGTGGTTCACCCGTTAACGAGGGCTACGTCCACTTTTGCCGCTGCAATAATTTACTAGAACAATTATAGAACAAAATTACAAGACTCGTAATCGCTATAATATCAATTCTAGAGCTGGAGGTGTTGACCCTAATATTCACGCACATAGGGTTTAAATAGGGGGGACAAAACTTGGGGAACAAGAAAATCGCGCTCCCAGCGATCTGCAAAACGGCGACCGCCGTTTTGCCTTTGGCGACCGCCGAAACCTTTCGGCGACCGCCGGAGCTCCTTTGGCGCCCGCCAAAATGGCTAAAAATATGCAGTAGCTCAGCCCTCGCTTCTCCCGGTTTCGGCGCCCGCCGAAACCCAAATGGCGCCCGCCATTTTCAGCCCGCGGTCGCCGATCTCCTCCGGCGACCGCCGTTCCCTCCTTCGACCTTACTCGTCGTTCCGGCGTGAATTTGGCCTTCACACTCAACAGTGTGATCATGTAATTTATTGTATTTAATCGATATTTAAATGAGTGTCATTTAATATATCTATATTTTGTTCATTAAATTATTTCATTTTATTATTATTTATAAAACAAATATAAATTCTAAATTTTATGGTCCAAATACATTTTTTATTCAATTTATATTAATTTGTTAATATTTTATTTATATATTATATTTATTTATTTTAAATATATTTAAAATTAACAAATTACGTGAGTATTTATTTATTTGTTTTATAAAATTATAATTTATTTTCACTAGAAAATTGTTTGCCCATGTTTAAGCGCCTATAAATAGAGGTCCATATCTAGTTCGGGTTGAAACTAGAACCAGAATTAGAATAAAGCAGCTTATGTGATTATTCGATGAATTGAGTTGAATATCTAATTATTCAATTGTTAAAAAGTCTCAATCGTAATTCACAAAAGATAAGTAATTAAAAAAATATTAACCTTAAGAAATCATTATAATCTATTATTATGCATCAAAAAATAAAAAAGAAAAAAGTTAAATTATATATATATATATATATATATATATATATTAATCTAACTATTTGCATAATAGTCGAACAATACACTATTCATTCATAAATATTCGAATATAAAAAAATATTTGTATTCATATTTATATTCGTTTTTTCGAATATGAATTATTAAAAGTCGAATCGATTCACGAATCAAATAAAAAAAAAATTGATTCGTTTACATCCTTAACCAAATTCTCCTCTGGTTCCAACCCTGACCAGGCAGTCCAGATCAATTTGTTCAAGGTTCAAGCCCGTGAACCTGTTTTCATCAGTCCGGTCCCGAGCCAACCAAACCCCTAACTGGGCCCGTATAAACCAGAACCAAATAACCTGTAACAGCCTCTTTCGGCCCAAATATGCACCTCTACCTATAAAGTTTCTGATTTACACTTTATGTTACACATAACTTCAGCTATAGAAATTTTATGCACCCTAATTGAAATGCTCTGTGGCACATGTTATTCTCATGAGGACCAACACCAAGGTATTATGAAATTACACTCTCATCCTTGCCAATTTACAACACAAGGAGTATACTATGAAGAATACAGAATCACAAAATCCTAACTAAGCTAATATAATAAGTTAAAGATTGTATGATTTTCTTATTTCCCTACGTTGTGTGGATATCATTTAATTGGTATCTTACAGTGAAGTACACGTTGGGGCCTATACAAATCGAGCATCCTCAGCATGGACCAGCAAATGTATAAACCAAAAATCGAGCTTAATAAGAACTGTCCTTGCGTGCTTTAGCTTTTTCTACAGTCTCCATGGTCTCCTCAAACGATTTCTGCAATCACAGAGGTACTAACAGCAATGAAACTAAAATAAACAGCTACTCTTTCTCTCTTTTCTTTCTTCTCTTTATTTTTTTTGGCTTCGATGTGGCAATTGACGTTATTTGGATTCGATATTAGTAATTACAAAGAAGTGACAAATACAAACTTAAGATTTTTGCTTCTTTTATTTATGCACTTAAGCCAAGTTCATGGTAGATTTGTAATGTATTCTCTTGAGACAATAAAAAATTGCCACACACAAAAGCAGCTTTGAAGTCTTACCCCACGATTACGCCTTTCCCATAGTGCCCTGCCGCTAGCATCAATAATATACATCCCGCCTAGCAAAACCCTGAAAAGCATATAGATTCGATGAGTCCTAGTTTCCAATAATTTCTTAAGTATCTGTTGTGATAGTAATAGATAAGCTTTCCTAACTTTCCATTCTTTCTGAAACCTTTAGCAGCTTCTACAAAGATACCATATACCCTCATTATCGATCGCCCTTTGCAATATGAGAGTGTTAGACGACGATGAACACATATCAACTCTCAAGTGACTAATTACCGATAGCTCACTTGACGCAACGACGCTATCTACGTGTGCTTAAGAAGTAACAAATATACTCTAATCCACCAATAACCGTTACCTTACTCACTTATTTGCATTCACAATACTTAAAAAAACTGAACAAAGTAAGAAAAGAAATTAATTACCCGAAAAATGTGGCATTCATAAGAAAACTCTTGGTGGTGAGATACCTAAGGCCCATCTCGAATTTGGTAAACATACTACCTCTACCATCACCGCCGCTTCTTCTGGCGGACCCACCACTAAACCCATAACCGTACGGGTTTCTGTAGCCAGAACCGCCGCTGGATCCGCCGTAGCTGTAGCTGTTGCTCCGATGAGCCCCATAGGCGTTTCTTCTGAGATTATATTCGGCGCGTTTGCGATCGTCGATGAGAGTCTCGTAGGCCTCCGATAGCTGCTTGAATTTCTGGGTGGCGGATTCGCGCAGATGCTCCGATTGCTTATCCGGGTGGAATTTCATCGCCAATTCCCGAAAAGCCTGCTTAATTTCTTCTTTGCTCGCGCCCGTGCTAACCCCCAATACCTTGTAGTGATCCATCTTTTGTGTGTGATTTCTACTTCTCTGAATTATCCTTCTTCTTCTCTCGATTCTCGTGGCAATGGAAGAATCCGGCGGTCATAAGGGGCGGGAAGCGGTGGCGTGGCGCTAGCACAGCCGTATTTCATTCATTTTTTTTAGCTTAGGCTTATTTAGGTTAATTAATTAAATAGTGAATGATCTGAGACCCAATATTATATTCGTTCGGTTGGTGAATAAATAAACTTATTGATACAAATAAAAATAAATTATTTTAAAATCTGATAAATATTTAATAGTTAACTCTTATTAAATTAATTAATTTTATACTTTCTTTTCATTCAATTATATACATTAGTGTGTTTGATCTTATTATCAATTAAGTATCATTTCGTCAATCATACTTCTAAAAAATGTGGTTAAATCACACTTAATTAGCGTATTAAAGGTGTGGCCCACTGGTCCCGGCCCTTTGTAATCACAATGGAGTTAGGGAGAGGAAACATAAAAGATCCAAAAAAAATACATTTCCCTTTTTCGATTTTATTTTTATTTTTATTTGTTTTCCCCAATTCATCTTCCCAGCATAATCTTGATTACAGGAAAATGAGTGTAAAATAATCGCGATGCGATGGGCTGTTTTCGATTTCGTTTCCCCTTGTGAAGTTTAATTCACAGGTACACTTACTAATTCCCTTTCCAGATTTTGATTCTGATTTCAATTTATTAGATAATACGATTACCGTTTTCAATTTTTTTTTATTGTTTTTTATGATGATTATTATTTCCTTTTCAAATTTTACCTTGATTCAGATTATCGTGTGTTTTTTTCCTGAAATTTTACTTGCATGGCAATGGCAGCGGATGGGGTAATTACAGGGGAAAAAAACAGGCATGGAATTATCTGAGATTGTTACGAGAATCAGACAAGTCGCCGTCTCTTCAATCGGAGGTTGTTTCGCGTCACTTTCCGGCCATCCATTCCTTGTGGGCCATATCTGTATTTTGATATTCCTCTACAGATCGTCTCCTTTCCTCTTCTCTCTTCTCGTCTCAGCCTCCCCTGTCCTAATATGCACAGCTATTTTGCTCGGAACCCTCTTGTGTTTCGGGCAGCCGAACCTACCCGAAACCGAAAACGAAGTAGAAGAACCCGAAGAGGAAAGAGCAACAAACCCTGATGAACCCTTGCCCTTAATAATTGGGGCTTCGAGAGATGCAATTTTTGTCGACCAGTCGTTTTGCAAACCGAGCACTTCCAACAGTGCTCGAAGAAATGACGAGTTTCGCAATTTGAATTCCGAAACCGAATCTAGAGCCGATGACATTTGGGAAGACTCAATAGACGAGTTCAAGAGAAACGAGCAGAGTGAAGAGAATCACTACCCGTTGATTTTAAAATCGGACAGCGAGAAATCGCTGACCAATTCATTCGATTCCGAGACTGCCACTGTGAATTCCCCGAATTCTCCTCACTTTCCAGATGAAGAAAATGAAGAAGAAGATGAAGAAGAGGATGTTATTTCAGGATCCGGATCGGACGGAGGAGAGAGCTCGTCTCCGGATGCTTCCATGGCCGATATGATGCCGATGCTCGACGAGCTCCACCCGCTACTAGATGAGGACTCGTCGAACCCTATTCATATTTCGCGCGTGGGGTCCGACTTGGCTTCTGAACATTCTTTGCCAACTAGTACAACAAGCAGCCGTGACACGACTGATGACATCATCGAAAATTGCAGAGACTTCGAAGTGGAAGAAGAAGACGACAACGAGGATGAAGATGAGGGGGAAAAGGAAGAGGAGTTGAAATCCGCCATTGTATGGACAGAAGAAGACGAAAAGAATCTTCTGGATTTGGGGAGTTCGGAGATCGAGAGGAACCAACGGTTGGAGAATTTGATCCTTAGGAGGGGGAGAAGGAAGAACTTAAGCATGGTGCCAGAGATAAACCTGATAGACTTGGAGGGTTCGGATGTTTTCCCTCCACACATTGGTTTGATTTCGACTGCAAGAAAAAACCCGTTTGATGATTCTTACGATAATAGCAATATACCCGGGTCGGCCCCTTCTGTCTTGTTACATAGACGGAACCCTTTCGAGATCCCTTATGAAAGGTCATCAGACCCAATCGAAGATAGGTTTCAGGAAGGATTCACGCCCTTTTTTAAAAGGCACGAGAGTTTTGCTGTGGGTCCGTCTGTTTTCGCTCCTAACACAAAGATGAGACCTTTTTTTGTCCCGGAACAGGCCATTGCGGAAGAACCGGACTTCGCGCCATTCGATCACCAGTCGAGCGACTCCAAGGCGAACTCTGTTCTCGAGACAGAATCAGTTGGGTCGGTTATCGATGAAGATCAAGAGAGGATTGTTATAAAGAAACAATTCTCCGAAGAAGAAGAAGATGGTGTAAGTCGAGGACCACAACTAATCTCGGAAATGAATCATGTCGCTGAGCATATTGGCCACGGAAGCCAATCCTCTTCCGAATATGAAGAAGACGAGTCTTTAGAAAGTGGAGATATGAATAGCACGAGTATATCCGGAGACAATATACCACACGTGGGACCCGTCTATGATTCAAGCCCTCCAGTGTTTAGGAAGAATTTGTCGTCCTCCTCTTGTGGTTCTTCTGATGTGCATGCGGAGTCTCATACAAACTTGCCACCGGTGCTGGTCAAGAGGATGGTGTCTTTTGCCGAGAAAGATTCTGAAAATCGGGTAATAGAGAAGGAGGTTATTGCTGGCGACTCCTCGCCGAATTCTGATGGTGATGACTACCAAGAAGCGAAAGAGAGATTAACGACTACGCCTTCAGGTGGGGGAAACACGTCAATGTTTTACGACATAGCCATGCATGAGCCGAACTTTGAGAATCTTGAAGAAGTGCCGGTAATTAAAACTTATTTAGTCTTTTTACAGAATGTTCCTCTGTTCTCCTTCATTATAACACCAAAACACACAGACCCCTTTTTGTTGTTATTAAAAAAGACATGATTTCTTCAATTTCTGGATTGTACTTCAATTATTCTTATTTTACTTGTTGGTCCTAAGGGGTGGTTTGTGCCATCATCGAGAGAGTTATAGTAGTTTTTAGTGCCTTAGGGGTTCATTATTAACTGTGTCTTAGTTTAATGATAGAGTTTGACATCAGAAAGAAAGAATTCTATTGTCGGGGATCACTTTGTATTTTTATTGCAAATTATGATTAGTTAACGAAATCAATTCCTTTATGGTAATTTTGCCTCTCTTTTTTTCGTTTCTTCCCTAGTCTGATCAGTAGCTATCTATGTATATTTTGTTCTCTTTTTTCTTTTTCATGTTACTTTTGTCTTGGTCATATCTCATGCATTGCCATTTGTACTGTATAATATTTCGCATTAAGTATTAGGTAGCTAGTAGAAACACTACTCTAGCGGTTTGGTCTAAATCTTAGTTACAGAAAATCACAATGAAATAAAAAATACCACTTTCAAGTATTACTTTACGACATCCCCTTGGGCTTGCAAGTTCTTAACAAATTCCTTAGTGATTTGGCTAAATCTTGTGGGATTTTTACTTTATTTTTGTAATTAATCAGTTACTACTGATTTCGTTGTTTTATAGTTAGGGTAGAATTTAGTGTCAATAAATTTTAATTACTTCTACATTAGTGTAAAGCTGTTATTTGATGTGCTGTAATAATGGTTATAGACAGTCTTCTTTCATGATCTTTTGATTGTCTTCATGATTTTATCGTTGTTTTGAGAATCTCTTTCTTTTACACTTGTTATATCTTTAATTTTAAGTTGATTGACATGTTGGATTATAGTCTCTAAAATATTAAGGTTCTTAGCATTTTTTTGCATCGGAAAATTCATTCCGTTCTAGAAATTGTGGTGTCTTGAATTATAACCTTGTTATGGCAATGAATTTGAACTCTTCAGTGCTGTATGGAGTTACAACAAGTACTAGATTTCCCTTTTAACATAGTAACTTAGTTGAGATTTCCCTTTAAACATAATACTAGATTTCAGCATATGTTGTTTATATGATTAGGTAAATTACAGACACTACCCTACTTGAGGGTTATTCTAATGAAACCCCTGCCAACGATAAAAAAAACTTACTACCCTTGAGAATGTTTATTTTGTGTTACAATACCCCCTTAGAGTCGCTCCTTATATTTATAAATTTTTTCATTTTTACTTTTGTAATTATATCAAATATCAAGGGTATTTTTTGTCAGTAACCATAATAAATATATACGGCAAAAAGCTTCATATTTTTTTGTTACTTCTGATCATATAATACGATGCAGGTTCCAAATACTCCGGTTGAGTCAAACGTGACAATGCGAACCATACCTAACCTGAACATCCCGAAGATATACAAGCTAGATCACTGCACCTCATCACCGACTCGAGGTTCCCCTCTTTGTCCTGACTTCATCTCCACGCCATCAAGGGCCAGTTCACAAATTGATGTGCAGACGATACATGAGGAGGCAGAAGACATCAAGGAGATCGACAAAGGGCTATCATCCGATCTGGATAGTGTTGGGGATTTTAGCGTCACCCGATCAGGATCGAGCTCGATCGAGCTCGAAAAGCATGTGATAGATTCCGTTGGAGATACTAGTCCTACGGGAGATGTTATAGAGGTGAACCATGTGATAGATTCAGCCGGAGAAACCAGCCGGGGAAATGTTATTGAGGTGAAAGAAACCGAACATCAGACAGCTGTAGCGAATAGGAGAGATGAAATTGATGAATCAAATCACGATCATCAAAATAATATTTCTGCAGAAATTTCGGAGTTGCTTGTTGGGGAAGCTATTCCTTCGGAAGGTAGTAGTTTGTGACCGCTGACCGGAGAAAGCATTCCAAAAAATTAGAGACGATGGGACAGTAGATGTTGATGCCAAAACTCGTGAAGACTTGGGCTCCCGTTCATGTGCTAAAGAAAGAGATAATACTTCTGAAAGCTCGAGTTCAAGTGAACGAGATAGAAAGTAAGAGTGTGATTTTTTGGATATCTCCAGATTTTCTTCATATAAAGATAGTTATTTTTTTCCAAGTTTTTGGGTTTTGTTTCTCCTTTAGGCATTTTAGCATGTTATGGGAGGGCATTTCTTCTAGTATTAGTGGTGGAAAATCTTGAATTTGTATGTGAAGGGAAGTGTGTTCCTGTCAAGTTTTGTTGCAGAGTTTATAATGCTTTGCTGAAAATATAGTGGGAAAGCCTCTTTTCTCTCTCTCTCTCTCTTCACTTATACCTAAAAAAATGTACTCCTCCGGCCATTAATAGATGTCATACTTTGTTGGACACGGAGTTTAAGAAAATGGTTATTTTTTAATTTTTTTATTAAAAAGTAAAAATATATTTTAAAAGTGAAAAGTAAAGTAGTTGTGAGTAAGTTTAAAAAGTAGGTGGGGTAAAGTAAAATAAAATTGTATATAAAAATGAAAAAGTTAGAATAATTTTTTTTTTTTTGGTGTGTCAACTATTGTTGGACACCTCAAAAAAAAAAAAGTATGACAACTGTCTTTGGACCGAGGGAGTAACATGCAAATCTCTAAGTAAAAAAAAATGTTTTTTAAAATAATTATTTTATTTTATTACTTTAAAATACAGTTTTATTTTTTTTAAATTTTATTCACAATTATTTTAATTTTAAACTTAAAAATATACTCTTTCCTATTTTTATAAGATTTTCTTAAAATGACAAACAATAAAAAGTGTAATTTTAATTTTAAACTTAAAAATATACTCCCTCCTGTTTTTATAAGACTTTCTTAAAATGACAAAAACAATTAAAAGTAATCGGTGGGAAAAAAAAATATGTTTTAACAAATAGTATTGTACAGTACACATTAATTTAAAAGATAGCATTACTAAGTAAAATCTAATTAACTAATTTTGTAAAACAAATACAAAGGCAAAGCGGGTAAGGCGGATAAACTACACAAGTAATTCCGTCTCCTTTTTCCTCTCTCACTCAAATCAGAGTGGCACCTCCATTTTCTCCATAAACCATATTTTCTTGAAGAATATTCAAATCTCACAAAAAGAAACATATATATAAGGAGAAAGAAACATATATATAAGGAGAAATGGCGGATCAATTGACCGACGATCAAATATCTGAGTTCAAGGAGGCATTCAGTCTATTCGACAAGGACGGCGATGGTCAGATTTACTTCTTCTTTTCTTTTTTCAATCGTCTGATTTTGGTGCGTTTATATATTTGCTGAGTGATATTTTTTGAATTTCGGATCATGGGTTTTATTCTCTGTATCAGATCTGATTGCTTATTCCTGATTTCTTGAATTTTGAATAAATCGTTGAATCTTGATTATGTATTTCCCAATTGGGTTAGGTAAACTATGATTGAAAAAAAGGGGGTTTTGAATCTTCATCATAATCTTGATCCTCCTGTGGTGTGTTGTTAGGCTGCATTACTACAAAGGAACTTGGTACTGTGATGAGATCCCTTGGGCAGAACCCTACTGAGGCCGAGCTCCAAGACATGATCAATGAGGTCGATGCAGATGGTAATGGGACCATTGACTTCCCGGAGTTCTTGAACCTCATGGCCCGCAAGATGAAGGACACAGACTCTGAAGAGGAGCTGAAGGAAGCTTTTCGTGTCTTTGATAAGGACCAAAACGGCTTCATCTCGGCCGCTGAGCTCAGACACGTGATGACAAACCTCGGCGAGAAGCTGACTGACGAGGAGGTGGACGAGATGATCAGGGAAGCTGACGTGGACGGAGATGGCCAGATTAATTACGAGGAGTTTGTCAAGGTTATGATGGCCAAGTGATTGATTAATAATGGTTATCAATTTGTGAAACAAAAATATAGTGTAATGGGGTTTTCCCTATGAATTTTCTCAAGGTTCTTGAGAATTTATTTATAATGGTGTGTTGTGTTGTGTTGTGTTGTGGTGGGTCTGGATTAATAACTAATGTGTTTTGTATTTCTTGTGAATTTGGTAACTGGTTTTTCCTCACATATATGTTTGTTGCGGTCTCGAATTGGTTAGATAGAGAAAAACATGTGTTCTCGATTAATCTTTTTGCAACCCTTGACATGTTCATGTTGGTTCTAATGAGTTCCGTTCATTTAGAAGAATGTCATCTGAATCGAAGAATCGATCGAATAGAGAAGAGCAATGGGATCAATGTAGTTTTCTAGATATTTACTCTACACACAATTTGCATTTCTCTTTGCCATGTATTAGGATCAAAGTTGTTGCAGTTAGTCTACTAGTGGAAGCACGTGTCAACTATCCCAGCCAACTAAACTACCAAACTCCAAAATGTTAGTTGGCTCCCATTAAAAGCCCTTTTTCATCTTCTTCTTCTTCTTCTTCTTCAACCAAACAATCTTTCACACACTCTGTTTGAAAATGCAAGCCAAAGAAGGATCGAAGAAGATGAGGATACTATGCTTACATGGATTCAGAACAAGTGGTAGCTTCCTTAGAAAGCAAATCAGCAAATGGGATCCTTCTATTTTTGCTCATTTTGAAATGGTATGTCGACAATCACGCTTATTAGTATGTCAATGGAAACGTGCATTTCGTGTAATGAAATTACTTTGCAGGATTTTCCAGACGGAATTTACCCTGCAGGAGGCAAATCCGAAATCGAGGGCATATTCCCACCCCCTTACTTCGAGTGGTTTCAATTCAACAAGGTACGGTTGAAGTCATCTAAAAGGGATTCGCCATAGGCATTGACATTGTCCGATAATTTGTCGCATATATTTTGTTATTAGGACTTTACAGAGTACACAAACTTGGAAGCATGCATAGATTACTTGTGTGAGTACATTGTAAGCAATGGTCCATTCGATGGGTTGCTCGGTTTCTCTCAGGTAAATCAAATTTCTTTACCCAGTTGTGTGAAGTGAAACTAGATTAAGGGTCAAGGGTGGTTTTGTAATTTTCGACCCAACTTCATTGAACTACTGTGTACCTAAAGAAGTATCTTCACAGGGAGCTTCTTTATCAGCCCTTCTACTTGGGTATCAAGCACAGGTACTTCAAGTCTATAGCACTATTTCAATGTTGTTTTTCGTCATATGTTCAACCCTTCTTTACGTAAATATTGATGCAGGGAAAGGTATTGAATGAGCATCCACGCATAAAGTTTTTGGTATCTATATCTGGATCCAAGTTTAGGGAACCTAGCATATGTGAGGTGGCTTATAAAAAGCCTATTAGGGTTAAATCTGTTCATTTTATTGGGGAAAAAGATTGGCTGAAATTGCCCTCTGAGGAGTTGGCAACTGCATTTGAGAACCCCCTCATCCTAAGGCACTCTCAAGGCCACACAGTCCCAAGGCTGGGTACGTATGTTTCAAAATCGAACTATAAATCGGTTGAACGTGTGAAATTTGAAGATTGAAAACAGATTTTTGTAAGCCTAATAGACTCTTAATTGTCTTATGCCATATGGATTGAGGGTCTGTCATCTGTGTGTTTGCCAACTTTGTATACAATATCTTACCACGCGCTTTTTCATTTTCGTTTTCATCAGAGGAAGGTGTTGTTCAGAAACTTGGCAGCTGGACTAAGGAACTTAATAATGTTAATGTCCTCTCCTCTGTTGAAGAAGACAAAACCACGTCCAAGAATGAAGAAGAAGTAGCTAATTGTGAAGTGAAGGAAGATGAAAATGGCAATAATATTGTGATCGGGAAAAGCAAAGCCGGAGCTGAAGAAGCGGTGCATGTCTAAAACATCCAGAAGTGCGGTTTAGCTGATTCGAGATTGAAGATTTCATGCCATCACTCGTTAGATTTGCTGTATTTTTTGTCTTCTTGGTTGAGATTCTTCGGATCTTCAAAACTAAAAAAAAATTGTTATGAATCTTTTCTTACTTCCCACGTCTCCCTTCAACTTACTTTTGCTCATAAACCTCCAGTAGCAACTAAGATTCCAAGAAACAACGCTTCCACACTCCAAGGAAGAAAGTTCGAGAAGACCCGAAAAACTGTACCTTAGTCGAAAGAAGTATCTAGAAAAGACAATGAACAAGGTTAACATATGCTGGAAGCAAATGGCCTTAAGAACACCAGTGATATAATAAGAACAAATATTCTATATGTTCTATATTCACATTACAAAGTTGTAAACCTTCGATTACAACAAACATTCGTATGTATGCTGAACGAAGCCTCTATGTTAGCTAGTTAGCTATACGAAGAAAAACTAATACTACTGCAATATACTATTAGTAGTAGGATTGATTCTCAGAAACTGGGTTCATCCGGCTTAAAAAGCTTCGGCATTCGCAAGCTCGAGTCTCCAGGATCCACAAACCTAACCTTCTGACCTCCCCCTTTCTTAGTATTCGCAGCAAACTTTGAAGCCAGCAAAGTAGCCGCCAACCGATTGCTTTCGTTCTCATCATCATACTCCCCATCCTCGTCCGAATCCGAGAGCTGAAGATAAGACGAACTCTCATGCCTCAAAAGCTCCTCGGCCAGTTTCCTCCTCCTATTCCTCCTCCACGCAGCTTGCAAGATACACGCCCCCCACGTCCTCCACTGGTGAGAATAGTACCTGAACGAGTGCTGCAGTTTCTTACTGTGCAGCCTCTTGAACTGATTCGCGAAGAATTTGAGGTCGTCTGCCCGAAGAGCAAAGGCCTCCACCTCGGTCAGGCACCTGACCGTCCGGGTAGAAGCCGGGCGGTTAAGGTTCGAGGTTGTCACGAGGGCCCACGTCAGAAGCTCTTCACCACAGAAGTCCCCTGGCTTGAGAGTGATGGAATTGTAAAACCCAGAACGCCCTCCGTCGGTAGTCGAGCTTTCCAGCTGGCCTCGGATTACGAAGAGCATCTCGTTCACTGGGTCCCCCTCTCGGACTATGTACGTGCCCTTGGTGTTTAATGAAGGGACGAGGCGCTCGCATATCGCATCCAAAAGCTGGTCGTCCATTTGCGAAAAGAACGGAACCTAAAACAAAAACAGAGTTTTTATAGAGTAAAAATCTAGCATGCTATAATTTTGAAGAACTTACGCGACGAACGAGGTCTAAGCAGAGATGTTTCTGAATCTCGCGCCTTAAGTCGAGGGGTAAGGCTTGGAGGATGTCTTCTTCTTTGACTCCTCTAGTCGAGAGCCAGTTGTACTGAACGAATCTACGCACACGATCCTGTAAGTCGGGAGGGAGTTGCCGATGCCTCATCCATTCCTCGGTGTCTCTTCTTCTGACCCTCCACTCTTCGAGTCTTGCTGTTGTAGATTGCAGATACGTCTAATCAAAATCGAACAAAGTAAAAATCGTCACTTTTAGACTTCATACTAGCAAGCAAGTCACATTACATATACCTGCACGTTGCCTATCAGCAGTGAAAAGAAGACGAGGCCCATGAGACATATCAGAATACCGAAGATGGACTCGACTAAGTAAGCGCTCGCGGTCAGACTCTGTCCGTATGAGCTATAACACACAAGAAGAGATCGACTGAGTTTATATAAATTTTTCGAACGAACAGAGTTTAGGAAGTACTAACCTCAGACTTTTCAAACCGAACCAAAGACAGTAAAAGTACTTTTCGACTAAATGCGCCGAGGTAACTTCATCGTTCAGAGCATCAGCAAACAGCCCGAAATCGAAATTCCCGCTTTTTCCGTCGCATTTCTTGAAAACATCGGTTTTGGTGTACCAGACATCGTAAGTCTCTCCTGACGCGTCGCAATCGAGGTACGCGGGAGTGCATGCATTGAAAGTGCTCTCGCTCCTACACTCGATCTTCCAGCATGAAAAGATCCGCTCCACGGACATCAAATACCACACAGATCCTAGAACCTACACTTGAGTAATAATTAATAATCGAGTAATTCGGACGGTTATTAGTTGTGTGTTTGATTCTTACATGACTTGCTAACAAGTAGAGAATGAGGTTGTAGGCTGCGCCTGTCCACGCGGTTTTAGCGACGACGCCCGTGTTCTTTATGATCCGCGCGTTCAAAGGGAAGATGACGATTAGTCGAGGGATGTACTGAAGGATGATGAGCAGGGAAATCGCGTGGTTAACGTTGGTACTCGTTTTTGCACGAGTAAACGGCATCACGCCCCAAGCGACACACTGTGTATAATACAATGATCAATCACTGATGTGCATAAGTGTCAAAGTTGGGCCAACTTTGACATGGTATCAGGGCAAATCCAATACGACGTGGGTGCCCCAATCGATGAAATTTTCGATTGTGGGTGCATGTCAAAATTGGGTCAATAACACCTTAAAAAGTCTTGTTAAAGTGATTAGATTGTGCAATTTATATGTGAGTCCAAAGTTCTTTAACTAATCGATGTGATACTCTAACATTCCATTGAATGAGCACCCACATCGTATTGAACTTGCTCTGATACCATGTCAAAGTTAGATCAATAACACCTTAAAATACATTGTTAAGGTGATAATGTTGTCCAACTTATATGTGAGCTCAAGTTTATTTATCCAATCGATATGAGATATACCGATTGAATTTCTGGCCACGAGTAATTCTGATGAAATTTTCGGCTTACTCGCGTCGATTGGATTAAAAATCTTGTTCTCAAGTTATTATTGAGTCAACTTTGACAAAAACAGAATACCGTGGATACGTACTTGTGGAAGGGGAAGAGCGGCGGCGAGATCGATAGCGAAATCGCCTTTCAGATATCGGGCGGCGATCATGGAGGGATCCCGGACCAAATCACCTCGGCCGAAGACCCTGGAATTGGGGGCGACGTAGGCGGTGCGGAATTTGATGGCGATCTGGAAGGCGGAGAACATGTCGATGGTGGTGCGGGTGGTGACGAGGAAGCCGGCCCAGCCGTAGTTCATGGTGAGGCAATTGCGGTTGTGCATGAATCCGAGGAGGTAGAAGAAGAGGGGGTCCACGAAGAGGGCCGTCAGGGAGGTCACGAAGAAAATGCGGTTCCAGCGGTTCACGATTTCGCCCGTTGGGTCGAAGATCTGGTGCCACCACTCCTGCTGCCGCTCGCGGAGGAGGGACGTCGGCTTGGCCAGCGGCCGAGCCAGGTGGAGTTTCAGGCTATGCATATAGGATTCTCTTTGGCCGTGGAGATTTTATCAACCTTTTAATTATACTCCATATGCAATATATTGTTATAAGTAAATATATATATATATGTATCCTTACGTTTCCCGACCTCACTCTTCACCTCACATTCTCATTTTCAAAAATTTCATTTAGAGACTATTTAAAATTAGACCCCACGCCTTGCTCCGACCCTCCGCAGTAGCAGACGCACGCCGAAGCTCCTGCTGCCGCCACTTTGAGCCGCTGCTCCGACTGTCTCTGAGGCTGATTCCTTGCGCCGTAGCCCCTGCTCCGGCTGCCGAGTCCCAGAGGTATGTTTCTCTATTATTTTTATTTGTGTATTTAATTATTGTAGATATATTATATGTGTGTTTGTGTGTATGTGTAGAATTGAAAATGTGGATATGAAATTAGGGTTTATTGATTTGGGATTAAATCAAGGGTTTGAATTTGGGGATTTGTTTGAAATCAGGGTTTATTAATTTGGGGTTGAATTCATTGGATGAACATGTTTGTTTCAGTTTGTGTTTGAATCCAATCGACGGCGGTGGTAAGCGGTGCCTGTACAGTCAGAAATACCCCTTCCCTCGCTTAGTTTCTCCGTTCTTCGAATGTTTTGTTAAATAGGTTAATTTTTTATTTATCTATATGAATAATCAGCAAACTGAAAGTTGGAATTCTTTTGTTCAGGAAAATGTTGTGTGCAAGTTCTTCACCTACAACTCTTACAAGTAGCAGCATCTCTTATCCCAGAACAAAATTTCCCAGAAACCGTTTCACTTCAACACGGTTGAAGGTCTCAGCTTCGTCGCCGGAGCCCAATGGGGTCAAAATTGAATACACACCATGGCTGATTGTCGGATTGGGCAACCCTGGAAACAAATATCACGGGACCCGCCACAACGTAATAAGTTTTTTACTCATATCTTACAATTTGCAGTTATAGTGCGATTCGATTATACGGTAGTAGTTCATTTCTTCATTCGTAAACAAGATTAGGTTGGTTTTGAAATGGTGGATCGCATTTCTCAAGCCGAAGGCATTTTGATGAACACGATTCAATCGAAAGCTTTGGTTGGCATAGGTGATTACTCAGTGACTTGTTCCCCCCACCCTCTCCCTTTCCTGCCGTATCATAAAAAAAAATAAGTTTATCGAAGTGAATAATGAAAGTCTTAACTGATGCCACAAAGATTATTAATGTATGCGTAGTGATTGATATGGTTTATGTCGACCAGTGCAGGTTCCATGGGGCAGGTACCTGTTTTACTGGCCAAACCTCAGACATACATGAATTTCAGCGGAGAATCGGTTTGTTTTCATCCTTGTTTTTAGGTTTGGATGTATTTTGTGATGGGAGTATTGTGTGTATTTTAGTGCTTCATAAATATTTTTCATGTTAAGACGAAATATGTTGAGATTGACCAGATATTTAGTGACCAACATCAGAAGTGTCTTTTAGTTTCCTAAATTTTACTAAAATTATATTTTACCTGAATACTTGTACCAACATGATAATATAGTATATAAAAAAAAATTCAATGACTATGTTACTTATCGTCTATTTTGGCTCTGGATCTTTTGCAAAATCTACTGAGTACTTTAAGATCTCTTAACGTATCATAGGTTGAATATTTTGTTACCCTTTGATGGTTCGTTTTGACAACTTCAAATGAGGCAATAACAATTTTGTTATAGTGGAGGATCTTTCTCATTATTTATTATGGATCAAATGGACTAATTCTGCTGGTGAAGATTTCATTGGTATTTACTATTTAGCTAAATTAGACTTTCTTGTAAAATAGGTTTAAGTATTTCTTTCACTCTGTAAATGATTTGCGACTCATCTTCCATTTTGTCAAATTGCTATTGTAAATTAGACGCAGCCACACTTTCTTGAGCTTTACCTCATATAATGGTTTTGCTATCAGATTGGGCCACTTGCTGCATATTATCAAGTACCCCTGCGTCATATCTTACTGGTGAGCACTATATTATATATTACTGATATTTTATAGTATTTACTTTTATTTCTCTCCCCCAGAAGAGTAAAACAATAACTCATACTTGAGGAATTTAACCTTTTTCTGTGGTCCATGTTTAAGGTTTATGATGAAATGAGCTTACCGAACGGAGTATTGAGGCTTCAGCCAAAAGGAGGCCATGGTTATCACAATGGGTATTGCACACTATTTATTATCCCTTGATAAAAATTGTGAAGGTTTTTTCTTTTATATAATTACTCTTATGGTTGACAATTTATAGTTGAATATTTTTGTAACCTTGGAAATTTCACCACAAATATAGTAATCACAGTAAAGCAAGACGTCTCTTTGTTATGTGCTATTTTTTTTCCACTATAGATGCTTGATTGTACTACCAACAGTTTTTCTGTTGAAAAAAGAGTGAATTCCCAAAATATAAACACTTGGTTGTGTCAAGGGTTGTTAGCTCAGTTGGTTGAGCACTAGAATTGAGGACTTGAGGTCCTTGGTTCGAATCCCAAGACATTGCAATTGACATAGACCAAAAAAAAAAACACTTGGTTGCATGAATATTGTACGTAAGCTTATTCATTTTGTTTTTATGGCAGAGTGAAGAGCGTGATAGAACATTTAGATGATCGTCGCGAATTCCCTCGGTTTTGCATAGGTCGGTGTCCGTAATCAACTGAATTCCTGTTTTTTACTATCATAAACTTCGTGTAAAAATTGTGATTAAGAACCCCTACTATTTCAGGGGTCGGAAGTTCACCTGGTACTATGGATGTGAAAGCTTTTCTTCTTCAGAAATTTAGTCCCTTGGAAAGAAAACAGGTAAATTGCTAGTTAAAGCCTTTTTTGGCTTCTTCAGTACATATAAATCCCTATCTTGGTTTCTGAATATGCATGCAAAAGTGCAATACAAACCTTGCTGAAGGTTCCCAGTTTCGTTGGCATCAGCCTGCCAACCGTAATTCGTAATTTCAAATCAGAAATGTGGTGAAATTTTTATTATTATGGAAATAATGGAATAGACTCATAAATATTTAATCATTTGTTTTAGTGTCGTATTCAACTAGATTAATTAAGTGGGCTCGATCCTATAGTACGTTGCCTAGAAAATACTACATTCTATATGCGCGGTTAAAATAAATCAACAGGCAGTGCAAAGGTTTTAAATCCCAGATTCTTGCATCAACATAATGCATCCACATGAACAAATTCCTTTCAAATATGCTGGCAAGTAATATAACTAATAAACAGTTACCTGAGGTTTAATCCAATTACAAAATTACAATAAATACCCCTTTGAAGTACTCGGCCGTATCTGCATAATTTGTAAGATATACAATGTGGTATTTGTGAATCTGGAAGAGTTTTTATTGTTTTTAATAAACCATAATGTGTAATTTTGACTAGGTATTTGTGAATTTCGATGAGTTGTTTAATTGTTTTTAATAAACTATAATGTGTAATTTTAATTAGCTCAGTGTCACATAAATTTATTGTCACAGGTGGATGCTGCACTGGAACAAGGTATTGAAGCCGTAAGGACACTTGTCACGGAAGGATTCAGCAGTCGAATAAATAGATTTAATCTTGGGCAGAAATACAAGTATCACAAAGTCTAAGTGCATTCAACTGATGAACGAATTTCATTGGACTTTATCGATTAGAGCTTGTAGTAGATGTACTCTAGAGACTTTTCAACATGTAAATTTCATTGAGACCTGAGGACGTACTTGTATTGCATGTAAACACGAAGTTTTGTGTTCCAAGATATGCATTGAGACGACATAGAGGTTGATCCTGAGGATGTAATTGTATGGATATGTAAAACATAGGTTTTGTGATCCAAGAAATAGAAGATATGGATTGAGATTAGGTTGCAAACTTGCAATGTTATTGGTAATGAAAGTGATATCTCGATATGATATACTTTACGGTAGTGAGTACTGTGATAACTTTGTGGCGAAAAGAAAAAGAACAGAATCGAACTAGACACAAAGTAAAAATTATTCCCAAGTTATATTTATAAATATAAATAACCTGTGAAACCAGTTTTAGAAAACACTCGGATTATAATGAATAGAATAAACAAGAACAATGTCTACTGCACAAACTATTCTCTCAGAAAACACTCTCCAGATTATAACGAATAGAATAAACAACTAAACAATGTGTAGTATTCTTTTTTGCAGGTATTCTGGTAATTGTACTCGGTGATAATCCTCAAAAGATCTTCTCGTATAAATAGTGTCTTGAGGTGAGGTTGTTGGAGTCGTCTCTATTGTGTTAGGACTGGTTGGGTTACTCTTATAATTCAGTATTGACTTGTTCAAGTCTTCAACAACAAGTCTCACGTTCTCCTACTGAATAACAACATTTTTGACTGATTTTGAGCATTCTATGCTAGACTCTATCTTGACTGATAGAGTCAATGGTCTGTTACTCTGTACTACCAACTTTGTAACCTGCATACAAATAAAAGTGAGGTTGAGATTCAAAACCAATATTCAAAACCAAATCCTATTTAAACTTAGGTTCTAACATTTGAACGTAGATAGGGAAGCATTATCTTATTTGGAGGTCCATGATCGAATCTCAGACATGTCGTTGTAATTGAGTTGATCAGATGTTTTTTATATGAAATAAATAGATTATTATCAAACACCTAAGTATATATATGTATCAAGGTTGATTATTCGGAAGTCATCTTATTTGGAAGTCTTCACGGTCAAGAAATAGTTTTTTTTAATTATTTTCATTTAATTAGTAATTAAATAAAGTCATGCGCGTGTAAAGTAGTACTCCACATTTTTAATAAAAACTTAAAAATTGTAAAATGTATTTTATTGAAGAAGATAAAAAAGGAAAAGCGGGTGATTTCAAATACGAGTCAAACTTATCTCCTGCCCTGGTGTGTGTTGTGTGTGTTTTCTATAAAAGAGAGATGACGGCGGGATCTGTGCGGTGGCGATTGGTGGCGGCCGATTTCTCGATGTCCGTGATGTGGGTTTGGTCGAGCGCCCTGAACAAGATTCTGGTTCGTAGAGTATTGGGGTACGGCCCTCACGATCTCAACGGCGAAATACTCAGATACTCACTCTCCGTTCTCAACATGTTCTTCTTCGCCTTCATCGCCAAAGCCACCGGAGGCGGCGCTTACAATCCCCTCACTCTATTGTCCGCAGCCATTTCTGGAAATTTCCCCAATTTTCTCTTCACTCTCGGCGCAAGGATCCCTGCCCAAGTATTAAAAAAAAAAAAATGCTATTGTTTGATTTTATTCTTGTTTTTAATTACTATGATTTCTCTGACTTGTTATTATCGACAAAAGGTAGCAGGATCGGTATATGGGGTTAGCCTCATTCTCGACATCTTTCCTGGAATAGGAAATGGCCCTCGTTTGAATGTCGACATTGCAAAAGGTGCATTGACCGAAGGCCTTCTCACCTTCACAGTTGTCATCGTTTCCCTCGGGCTGACTAGAAAGATCACTGATAGCTTCTTCATGAAAACATGGATTTCCAGCTTATCCAAGCTTACACTCCACGTGCTTGGGTCCGATCTAACCGGGGGTTGTATGAACCCAGCCTCTGTGAGTACTTCTTTTTCGATTGGATTAATTACATAGACTGCCCCTGAGGTTTTAGTTATATGTTTTGTGGTGTTTTTGAAGGTGATGGGGTGGGCTTTTGCTAAAGGAGAACACATCTCTAAGGAGCATTTGATCGTTTACTGGCTTGCTCCGGTGGAGGCTACTATGGCTGCTGTTTGGGTGTTTGGGATTCTAGTCCGGCCCAAGAAAGATGATCCTCGCCTCAAGTCTGAATGAAAAAAAAAAATACTATATATGATCTCAAAGGTTAGGTCTCAACTGTAAAATATATGACAATGGGTTGATTCAAAACATTTGGATTTGCATTGAATTATGAATTCACATCTTCTCGGTTTCTGCAAACGAAAAAGGGATTAAAACAAAAGAGCACCCTTAAAAAATTAAACAATTCCCAAATTGTTACAATGTTTTCCTCAGCTTGTTGTTCAGAATTTTTTAACAATATAGCGGCATTCTCTATAGAAATTTAGTACACCATTTGAGGCTCAAACTCAGCTAAGTCCACTGAACCAGATTCAATAGGTTTCATGAGATAAGCAGCCAATATCTCAGAAGCGAAAGCTGCAATCAGAGGTATCCTCTTCAAGTTCTTCACTAAAGGTATGTCGTCCGTTTCCCCAATTGCTATTAGCTTCTGGCTGATCTCCACCATCCGATCCAACTTCTTCTTGAATTCCGGGTTCTCTACATCCAAGACAGCCGGGAAAATCCTTGCAGTCGTGCGGTTTGTCTATGCAAGAGAGGTAGTTTTTGCACATTAATTGGACACATTTGTACTTCTAAGAATAAAGAGGTAGTTTTTGCAATTTATTTGGTCAGAAATTCTAAGAATTTGAAATGAATGTTTGGACAGAAAAAATGGATAACACAGATATATAAAAATAAATAAAATTCAAAAGTATAATGAGGAACTACCTCAATGATAACATGCATGTCGAATTCTTTCGTATCAAGTCCAATCCCCTCATAAAAAGCACTTCTTTGGCAGTCGTTGAGGTACATTGTCACATAGACCTGCATATTTGATTTGTCAAGAATCAAGATTAAGATTACATAACAAACCATATGTAAGGAAAAGTGTTAATTACAGAAACTATACCCTTGAAATTTAGTCTAATTACAAAAAACTACTCATCTTGTAAATGTACAATAACAGCCCCTCTTGATGATGCATTTCTGTGAGACAATACAATTATTGTCCATAGGGCTATTTGTAATTTTGAAAGACAACCTAGTAAAACGAGGCAAAACCTCAGGGGTAGTTTTGCAATTATCCACAAAGAATTACAACGTAAATATCCTGTTGAGGCAAATAAACTCGGGTTTATTTTGTGGTTTTGAAGGAGCTGGATATTTTGTAATCAGGTCAAAACGCAGGGGAAGTTTTGTAACTATGCCTACAAAATTACATGATGGATATTAGTATTTTTTTTTTACCGAAAGACAAAAGAAGCGGGACCACAGCTTCGCTTTCCAGTCATTGAGAAACTGTGGTTGTGCCTTCATCAAAGCCGAGAAGAAATCGCCATGCCGGTTCTCATCCTGGCACCAGTTTTCAAAGTACTTGAAAATCGGGTAGCATTGGTATTCCGGGTTTTGGCTGAGATGCCTGTAAATGGTTATGTATCTCCAGTACCCGATCTTCTCGGACAAGTAAGTAGCGTAGAAAATGAACTTAGGCTTGAAGAAGGTATATTTTCGTGCCTTTGTTAGGAAACCCAAGTCCAGAGCCAGATTGAAGTCGGATAAACCCTTGTTCAAGAACCTGTAGAAGACAAATAATTGTATTTATTTTCGGTCTGATTAAGATTTTGTTTATTCAATTGCTCTTACCCTGCGTGACGAGCTTCGTCTCTAGACATGAGGGAGAAAATCTCAGCTACCATAGGGTTAGTTTTCTGCACACAATCAATGGGTCTGAGTTTGAAGCAAATTAGTAAATTACTAGTAAAGAACTAAAACTCAATAGCCAATTCCGCAGGAAACAACAATTAAGATAGTATCACCACATGAGAAAAATAACAACAATAATATAGGAACCAAGAAATCGTAATATTCCATAAGTTGCTCGTTTAAGCTAGTGTCGATATTGACTTATGCTACATCGGATTAAACAACAAACATAACACAAACCTTGAGCCTCCTTCCAAGTTCCTTGTACAGAAGAAAGCCGGAAAATTCAGCAGTGCAAGACCTCTCCAAGAACTCGACAAATATACCCCTCAACGGGCCGTCGAGCTTATCAGCAGCTTCCTTAAATTCCTTATTCCGCACGAAATGGGTCTGGTTGAAATCGGTCTTGAACTCCTGCAAGAGAGCCTCGAATTCGGACATGTTCAAGTTCTTGTTGATCTCCGTGTTGAAGAGCTGCTCCATCTCGTCGAAATCGGTGGTGTAGAATCTCGGGGTCAAAAGGGACTCTTTTATTTCCTGTTTCTGGAACTTCTTCTTCTTCTCAGCTGGGGTTGAAGAAGACATCTTGATGCTGACAGTGGAAGCTTTTGAAAATGGGGGAAAGCTCTTATTAGGGTTTCCGATTTGTGGGCAGAATTTGGGTATGGGTTTTAGAAGAGCCATTTCTGCAACAGCCATTGATGAGTGAAGAAGTGTAATGTATGTATGGAATATATGTAATTTGGAGAAATGTAAGTGGATATGATGATTTATGAATGATCTCATATGATAAAATTTTGAAACGTGGCGGGTTGTTATTGGCTTGCTTGATTGCATTTTTTTCCTCTACACAACTTCAAAAAGAATAACTGTTGTTTTGAACTAAATCAGTTGTGAACGAATGGGCTAAATTAAACTGTGTGTTAATTAAAATTAAGTTTGATAGAATTAATTTTTAAAATAATAATAATAATAATAAATAAATAAATAAACTCTCTCAATTCCACAAAAGTTGTAATAATATCTTTTTTGAAGTGTTTTACAATACAACAACAGAGAAAATATATATTTGAAGTTTTTCACTTTAAAATATTATTTTACTCTTACTTTATAAATCTATTTTTTAAATTTCACTCACAACTGAAATACTTAATTTTTAAATTTAAAAATATATTTTTACCTTTAACTTTTTAATTAAAATTTTAAAATTTATATTTTTCTTAATTTTCGTGAACGCACAAGTTTCTTAACCTTTGTGGCTTGCTATTGCATTTTATTTCCTCTACAAAACTTCAAAGAATAAGTTGAATTAGAATCAACCAAATTGTAAGCTTCTACATTTATTTGAAAATGTTAAATTGAAAATTTTAAATATTAAAAAATTATAATTGTTGGGTACGGTGATGAATGAGATTCAATGTGGTTTGGGAGAAATTTATCATATTAAGGAACTTTTTAGTTTTGTATTGTTAAATTAAAAATAATTATATTTCGTATAATAATAAATATTTTTTTTCTAAAACAATTTCTTCAAAAAAAATCAAAAACATGTTTCATTACTACAAAAATAAATAACTAAATAACTAATCAATCAACAACACAATTAACATACAAATAATAGGAGGTTGGGATCGGCCAAAAGGAAGAATATGACAGGACCTTTAGATGGTGGATATGAGATGAGGTTCAATAAGGTTATGGGTCCAAGTATTGAAAGTCATGTCAGATGATGAAGCTGGATGAGGCATTGAGCTAACTCTTGTTCATCTGATACAATTTCGTCCATCTTTCTCAATCGAAACACAAACAATATTAATGAAAAAATAAGAGTTTTAGTTCCAATTGTTGATTTTAATTTCATTTTAAAAGTTCTTGAAATTAAAAATTTTAATGTTTTTCGACCATTTTTTGTGAAAGATACTGAAAAGTTTTTCGAACATAAGAAATACTTCAAAAAATGGTTGGCCAAGACACATTATGAATGTGGCCTGCGGATCTTGATACAAGGCTTTCAAGTTGAAAAGGATTGCTTGCTAGTGCTACAAAAGTCGAGTCAGGGGAAAAGCCAAAATACATCGAGAAAGCTACTGAAATTCCAAGCAAACATAATTATCGCATAATGTTACATACGATCTACAGATATTTCAGACTACAAAATATTTCAGTCTGACACCCTAAATGTCCGGGAAACATTCTAGCTGATTATAAATATCTGGATCTGCTACTGCTACCATTCGAATCAAGCTCCTTCCTCCCTACGAGGATTCCTTACCATTGCTGGTTTCATCAGACCTATAGAGTTAGTAAAAAGAAAGGATAAAATTAGTCAAAAAACTCATGTCATAGTGAAGAAATGACGTCTGTTACATAATGCAGGATTATACATTCCCTTGGGGATAGTTCTCGTTATACAAATACTATCCCATAAGGAGATCAGTTAAATAACAAAACTACCCATGGAGTATTAGTAATTTAGAAGTGGTCTTTTGGGGGATTCGGCTAAAGTTCAGCATAGTATTTGAAATAGTTTCGCAAAGATAGACAGTTCTTGTTTAAAAAAGATGTACTGTATTACGCAATTTGTTTAATTCCACGTTACAAGATAAACCGATCACAATTCCCCGTAAAAAATGTGTTTGCAGTTGTTCAATGAGCAAACATGTAGTATAAAAAAAGACCCCCTCAACGAATTCAACTATTCAAGAACCAAGCATCGAATTCTCATCATATGTACAAATAGTAGCAAGTGCCGTACTTCTTCAGAAATCTGTAATTTGACTAATGTCTAGACATTTCTCCTCCAACATGTCAGACGCCTATGAAAGATGCATGCAATAGCGAAGGTACATATGTTTCCTTACTACTTGATAAAATTATCAGCAGGGTCCAAAGGAATTAAATCACCTACTCATGTTCTTAATAATTTTAATCTTTTTTGGAATTTAAATTATTTTCGTTTATCCCTTGTTGGAGTTTAAATTCCAAAATAACAAAGCCTATTATTCGGAATTCAAATAACAGTCTATATACATACGACCTGGCACGCCATGACATATTCAAACAGCTAAAATAATTTAATCGAGATCACTCCATAAGAAATACTTAGCTAACCTGTACCCAAAAACATCGAAGCACCAAAATCCACAAACCGCAGCCAATTGGACACCATCAGTAAAAGTATCCTCTGCACTTAAAGGACCCACACAAACACTTCCTTTTCTCTTTGTTTCTGTTCTCATTCGAAACCATTCCATAATCATAAGTCAACTCTTGCATGGGTGGCACATGACGAGCCGCAAAGAACGCAACATGCAGACACACTTCATTATTACTCTCACGCAAGACGGGCTGCCAAAACACATTCGGCGAGCACCCATGGTTCATAAAACGGGCCACGTTCCCATTATTCTTAGCACTTATAGCAAGCGGAAACGGTGATTTTTTTGAAGCATTTGAATAATGAACAGGCTCCAATGGCTCGTAATGTCGACTCGCGTCAAAAGTATAACTATAGTCATTTCCATTCCCATAATCACCTGAACTATACCCCTGGATGATATCCCCTGCATACTCACAAATAAAGCCACCTGCACGAATAGCGTCCCAGGACCTGAGCCCCCATCCACGGTTCTTGGTCTTGAAAACCTCCAATCGAACCTTAACACCCGCCTGAGATATACGGTTACGGCAGTTAGGAGGGCACAGGCAGCTGGGCCCACACTCATGTATTGGGTATTTGTTCGTCAGGAGAACACCTATAGGCGAGTAGGGGAGAAGACCTTCGTTTCTCGAGATGCAGGGGCAGTTTGGGTCGCCAGGCTGGCATCCATTCGAGCAATGACAGCCCAACGAGGGTGTAGAAGTTGAAAACGGCTGTGAGTATTTCAGACTACGAATGTATGTGAAATGAGCAGGCCCTTTTTCTCCATCCACATCATTCACAAGAGCAACAGGGAGACTCTCAGCACCAGAGGTCAAATCAGGAAGTATTAAACCGGGCCTGGAGGCAGTTCCGTCCTTCCACTGCTGAATTGATTTCCACAGCGAAAAAACCTCAGGCTGCCCAGGCACCCGAACCAACTTGTACTTAAATACATTAAGGCCTGATTTATTTTTTTCAGCCCAAGACTCTTGAATCTTGTAAACACCATCATAAACGTAGATTTTCCCAGTCGTGTAAGCAAGGTCCTTTATACCTCTTATGACCCTCACATCATTCGCACGGTGCAAACTCTTTTCCAAAGCTAGATTTCCCCTCTCGAGCTTCTGGTCAAACATCTGCCCATCCCTCCTCTGGACCCCACCCTGACCACTGTAAATCAACACATCGCTATCATCCTCATCATCATCATAACCTCCGGACGAGACTATGCTAACAGCTATGGGCTCCTCATCCATAGAAACCTTAACAGTCATGTAGTCTATGCCGGCCATGCTCTGAGCATGTAGACCCACCATGCAGAGTTCCATCCTAAAGAAGAAAATATCTCCGACATCAGCTCCAGGAAGATGTCCGATCGTCTTGGCAGTATTCACGCGGGCCCCTTTGGTCATCATGAGATTGGCGGCTTTCAGATCCGGCCGTCGGGAAAACCCAGAGGGCAAGTCCTTGGACTCTTCCAGCTGAGTCAACTTTTTCCTCAGCAAGTCATAGGTCGTGAGTACAGCCGCGTATGTGTCCTTATCTCCACTGGCCCTCCTGGAGTCATCCAATTCATTGAGTTTGAACTGAGTCAAGAATCCGTCGACCAAAGAATCGATGTCGAATTCTTGACCGTTCTCACCTCGTCGCCTCTTGGGAAGACCTCTCTGTCTCCCGGAATTACTCGCGTCCTCTGTGCTGAATCCACTCCCGTTCTGATACTGCTCGCTTTGGTTCTGAGAGTCGCTGTATTCATCCTCATCGATGATGACGCGGGCTCTGCTGACCTTCTTGGGCCGGGTTGACCCGTTTGCTTTAGGGGTGGGGGTACGGAATGAGTTCAGGGGGACAGGGGCAGGGATGTTGTTGGCATTGAAAGAGTAATTGGCTGGTTGTTGGTGTTGAGCAATTGGAGTGTGTGCATTGTAGGACTGTGAGTCGTTTGGACTGAGGAAAGGATAGAAGGGTTGAACTCCAGAAGGAAATGGGCCAGAAGGGGGGGTGCAGGCGAAGGGAGAGGGCTGAGGGGATGACATGGCACCTTGGGATTTCGGGAAGATAGGGACAAGGGTTTTCAGTGGCTTCACATCTAAAATCTTAGACTTATCGATCGAATCCATTTTATTTTATTTTAGCAGAATACAACACTTCAGGTCTTTAATTGAAAGAAAGCTCTTTAATTATTCTCGAAACAAGAAATATTTAACACATCAACTGAAAGGGAGTCCTGCAACTGCAAAAATATTCAATCAGAAATCCAGAATTTGAGGAAAAATCAGATCTTCAGGGAAATCCCTAAATTTCATAAACCATTAACAAACAAGCAAGAAAAATTAAAACAACGGGCATTCAGTTCTGCTAAAAGAGGAAACCCTTCTGTAAAATATATGATGAAACGAACACTTTTGGCTTTAGCATCTGGAAATTGAAGGAAATACAAAAAAATTAAAGAGCACCATTCGAAATTGAAAAAGCCCTAATTTTTCTCGTAATCAATCATAGCGAGATCAGATTCTTTAAGAAAAAAAAAACAGATCTTGAACGGAGAAATTACCTCAGTGTTTACAGAGGTCTTTTCAAAGTGTTTTTCTTTTCGGACTGAAAAACGATTTGGTGTGAGTGAGTAAGCGCCTGGGACTCTGCACATTTATTTTGGGTAAAAACCATTTAAGATTTGGTAAAAATTCCAATAACCTACAAAATTTTGATAAAATTCATTAAACACTAAAAAATTTAATAAAAATTACTACATTTTATTATTTTAATATTTTAAATTCTTTAATAAAAAAATATTTTCATTTTTAAAAAAATCATAAATAAAAAAAACTACTATCAAATAAAAAAAAAATATTATATTAATTTTTTATTTGTTCTTATTAATAATTTAATTTATATTTTATTTATTTTAATAATATAAATTAAAATAATATTTTAAAAAATTCAAAAGCTAATAAAAATTACAATATCTTAATATAAATTTAATATTTTTAAATTTTTTATTTTAAAGTACAATTTTTTTTAAATAATTTTTTATTTGAAATTTGATATAAATACTTATAGTATCATATCATAATTTTTTATTTTTTAAAAATATAATTTTATTTTTATTTTTTAAAAGTTTTATTTTTATTTGTATTATTAAAATAAAAAAATATTCCTAAAAAATACTCCATAAATTAAATTATTTATATAAATCAATTTAAAAAATCAAATATTAGTAAAATAAAAAAAGGTAAAAAAAATGTTGTATTTTTCAAAATTAATTTTTATTTATGTATGATTTTTATAGGAAAATACGTTTTTTACTATAAAAATTAATATTTTATACATTAAAATAATATTACTAGAGTACATTAAAATTTTTATCAAAATTTGGAGTGTACTAGTATAACGTTTTTTATTAAAGCTCAAGAGATAGAGCCCAACTTTTACAAAACTTTAAGAGTTTGAAACTTTTTAACTTTTTACCTTTTTTTTTTTATTTAATTACGTGTTTTTTATTAAAATTTAAGAGTTAAATTTTATTTTAGTTATTTTTTTATAATTTTTAAATATGTATTTTAAGACAAAAAAAAAGGTCAACTAAAAATCGCAAATAGGTCGAAAAAAAAACATTGTTACAATGTACGAAATTTAACTAAAAATCTGCAAATAAGACGAAATTTAATTTTTCAAAAATCTAAAGAATTAAACGTGGAATATTTAACTAAAAATCTGCAAATAAGAAGAAATTAAATTTTTTAGAAAATTAAATAATTAAACGTTGAATAGTATGTTACAGAATATGTTGTGATATTATCTCCAACTCGACTAATAATTTGACAATGTATCTGATACAAATTGGAAATTAACAAATACACATACATCACTAATTACTCAAGTGAAATTTATTCATATCATCATCCCTACTCAGAAAACATTCTTGCTTCAATCAAACTACATTTGAAAGTCATAAATAGGTTTGAAAAAAAAAACATTGATGCCACCAACTCAGGCATATCATACACACCCTACTTCTTAATTAGTAACTTGTGATCATATCAGAACAAATACTCAATCACAGAAAGGCCGGAAGAGTTTGGCCACGACACTAGAACTATAACCATGTTTTCCTCATACACAAATTCCACTTTCCCGCCATTCACCTTACAAGCCACCGGCTCCTCGGAAGCAAACACCCTCATCTCTCCAGTTCCCTTCACTCCAATTCTAACCGAATTCCCAACATCATTAAACACCAATGATTGGATAGCCCCGCCGGTGTTGAGCATGTTCACAAGCCCGATTGGTGCAAATTGTATGCTAGTGTTTCCAAGAACCTTCACGGGAGAGACCGTGATCAGCTCGAAGTTAAAAGGGTCGAGAGTTATGTCTATAGAGCCAGATGGCTTTGACAGGATAAGCTCCTTCTCGCGAAATAGGTACATGACGAATGTATCGACTCCCTCGATAGGTATCGGGCTCTTTCCCTGTTTCCATTCGATGTCGTTGGGGCCCGCAAAGGAGGATACAGCGTTGGAGAACTCAGAGGCACACTTGTTGCGACGCTCTTCGCGGCTCCACCCGCCGCCTTGGCAGTTAAAAGCACCCACCACTCCAGTGAACTAATTCAATGCATAATATAAAACAATTAGCAAGTTAGTGAAAAAAAGACTACTTACCAAATATACAACAAAAAATTAAGTATGTGAAGGAATAAAAAAACACTCATTTAATTAGTCAAATTGCAAAGCAACTCAAAAATATCTTAGAGAAACAATTAGGAAGTTAGTGTAAACAATTTAGTGTAAACAAGACTACTTACCAAATATACAGCAAAAAATTAAGTGAAAGATTCAAAAAACACTCATTTAATCAAATTGAAAAACAACTCAAAAATATCTTAGAGATCTTATAATAATTCAAATATATATCACACCTCAAAAAATAAAATAAATAATCTTTTCAGTTTAAAATATAATTTTAAACACAATGTATTCACCTATTTTTAAACGTTTCTCCTAACTATCTTAAAAATACCTTATTACACTTAATTTTTTGTTGTTTAAAAAATAACACTTTTTTTTTTCTTAATATTTCAATTTGTTTGGTAATTAATTATCAAAATTTACAAGAAAGTAATGATGAATTTTCACCTTATTTAGGTTCCATATTTTGAGCATGGTCTTGCCATTGTGAAGTGGGTCCTCAAAGAGACAATCGCGACTAGGCAAAGCATAGTAGTCGCAACGGAGGATGGAGCCATCGGGCAAGACGAGGCTCTTGAGCAGTTGGAAGTTGTGCTTCCCAACGGAGTCACTGACGTAAATGGGCCCACCAGAGATGGCTCGTGAGGCAGCGTGGAAGTCAGCACATGGGTGGGTCGACTGAAACATGTCCCAGTCGGGGTGGATGAAATTTCCCATCCATAAGCTGTTGTAGGCGCAGTGCACCATGTGGCAACCCTGCAACCAGAACGTGCCATTCGGATCTCCCGATGGATCAGTGCACCAGAAATCATCCCCTGCATTTTTTTATTTTGTTCAATAAACTATATATTATATCATGTGCGACAAATTAAACAAATTAAAAACACTGGTTGACTGACACGTTGATTAAAAAAATGTTATTTTTTTACTTTTTGACAAAAATGTAAGAAGAGAAATGTATTTTTAAAGTTAAAATAATTAGTTGTGTAGTTACTAGTTTCTAAATTAAATTCTACTGTAGTAATAACTTACCGACACGGCCAAGGGAAATAGCCTCTGTTCCGAGGAACATGAAATCGTTACAGTGCTCCATGCTCGCAATCACACCATTCCCTTTGAAATGTTTCTTCATAGAGGAACTCAATGCCTTGTAGTAAGCCTTTGCTAACTCAACTCTCCCACCATAATTTTCACACACCATCTCCAACAACTGTACTTAGTACATACATAACTCATCACATTAACTAAATTGTGTAATTAAATTAAAACAAGAGATTAAATATAAGACCACTTACATGGATGACATCAACTTTGACTCCGTCAATCCCGACAGACTCGAGATGCGAATGCAGCCCTTCGTACATCTCCTCAGCCGATTCCGGCGGCACAAGCCCAACACCGTTGTTCACAATCTTATCGACAGCTAAATCCTCCATCGTTGTCTCGAGGCCGGGCGTGAGCTTGGGCTCGATCACCTTCGACTCGGGCATGCCCGCTGCATTGGGCCTAATCCCGCCCCAATACCCGCAAAGCGCGTGCCACACGTAAACGAACTCCACACTCTCGAACTTCTCCTTTAAGTCCCGCACGAAGGCTCCCATCCCGGTTTTCGGGCCGGGCTGGTCGTCCTCGTTCGGGCTCCGGTACTCCCTGAACTTGTAATTCTCCTCGAACTTGATTAGCCTGCGTGTAGTAAGGGTGTCAATGTGTCGTGTTGGATCACACAATATAAATTCAAACCCCAACCCATTTAATTACTCAAATTCAACCGTATTACTCACTTACAATTCGTTTTTAAATCTTAAATTAATAATTAAATTGTGTAATATTAAATAATATACAAATCAATTTAACTGAAAAGAAAAAAAAATACTTAAAAACGAGAAAATTAATGATTATTCTCTCTATCCTTTAAAATAATGCATACACTCTTTTTTGGGTTGTTTTTTAAATATTTTTTCACAATTTTATTCTCTCAATATACATTTATTTACCTTTATACCGCTACTTTTTGAACTAACTACTTCATTACTTACACATCAAAATCTATATATTTTATATTATGAAACACACAAAACTTCAAATTTTCTTAATCTACACACATAATTTTTCTATGCACTATATAATGGGACGGAGGCGGAGCCGCGGAGGGAGTAATAATATTATTATTATTTATTTAATTAATAATATATTATTTTATTATAATAATTAAAAGTGAATTTAATAAATTAGTTAAAATGAGTTAAATTGAGAGCTAGGCTTACCTGCACGGCATCTGCTCGCCGGCGGAGGTCCGCTTCATGCCCTCGTAGTCGATGGGGTCATCGTCGTGGCAGATGGACTGCCAGCCGTCGTCGATGAGTACGAGCCCCGGCGGGCAGCCGCCCTCGACCAGCCCCTGCACCCCTTCCCAAACCCCGCGAGGGTGCACGGTAAGATAGAACGCGTCCCACGTGCACCACCCGAACTTGTCGACGATCCCCGGCGGAGTCTTCTCCTCCAGCAGCCGGAACGTGCCCAGGTGGCGGCGGGCGGCCCTGACGGCGTCCTTGACGAGGGCGAAGGGGTCGTCTCCGGCGTGCATGTAGAGGGCCGCCCGGAAAGAGGAGCATGTTACCTTGGTGGACCCGCTCTCGAGGCAGAGGTCCACGAAGTTGTCGGTGGGGCCGGGCTGGAGGGAGGCGCGGAAGGGGCCTTCGATAAAGGGGAGAAGCAAGACGTATGGACGGTGGTCGGATTTGTCGAGGAGGAGTATTTGGGTCTCGCGCTCGAGGTCCGACCCGTTTGACCCGGTCCAGTGGGTGGTCCACCAGACCTTGAACCGGAAAATGGACATGAATTTGATGTTGCTGAGTTTTCCGATGGGGATGACGTGGTGGCTTTTGGGTTCCGGTGTGTCGAACCCGACGAAGCAGCCGGAGGCGGTGATGTTAGGGGGGACATGAGTGAGGAAAACGTGGCCGTTGTTGACGGAGAAATTGGAGTTAGTAGTGTCGAGGGTGATGAGGGATGAGTTGGTGGCGGTTGAAGTAGCCATGGGCAAATACGTAATTAATTAGTTATATAGAATTTATTTTCTTTAAATGTAAAGAAGATGGGAGACCGTGGTGCAGAGATAATGGAAGGTGAGTGAGGGCTTTTATAGCTGAGAGACAGAGCAATAAAAATCACATGACCATCGATTTTGTTTTGGTGTTGGCCTGTTGGGAAATTAATGTTTGATTTCTTTAGTTATAATTTATAAGTATATTTTCTCAGGCCAAAGGTATGGGTGACCTCACTTATTAGTTGTCGAATTTTAATAACAATTACGTTATTTAAGTTAAAAATATTCTTTCTATTCCAGCTTTTTTTTTTCGTCAAATAATAAATATATACTTAAATTTTATTTTAATAATTTTTTCATATTTATACTTATTTATCGTATATATTGGATAGTAAAAAAAGTAACGTGCCTATAACTCTGATCTGAGAGTACATTTATACTTAAGTAGTAACATTTTTTTTTAGCGTGCTGCCGGGGAAAATATTATTATATTTACAAATTGTATATTCAAATTTTAATAATAAATGTAATTCAAAAAGTTTATATACACGGTCTTATTAAAAATGATTTATATTCTATTTTTTGTCTAATAACAAAATTAACATTAAATTGTTGTTACAATATTTATAGGACATACTGTTGCACATCAGTCTACTTTTAAGTCTTTAATTCACACATTAAATATTTTATTTTAATTTCAAGCTAAAAATTGTCAAACTTTTAACCCAACCAAAAGAGTATAATATCGGTTTGTTGACATGGAGGAGGAAAGATACAGGTGGGTGGGTAGTTTTTTGGCCAGCCATGAATATTCGACCCCCAACACCGATAACGATAAGGAATATAATACTCTGAATTATATTCTTTTTTTTTCTTTATATGTTGGAATATGAAAAGAGAATATATTTTATATCTTAAAGTTGCAAATAAACGAATGCACATACACCAACTCCTTATTTATAAGTTTACAGTTAGTGGAAACGAATGCATACACCACTCCTTGTTCACAAGTTCATAAATGTGATTATTGGTAAAAAGAAAATGTGATCAACTTGTGAAAAAAAAAATATATTTAACAATAAAATATGCATGGAACCAAGACAAATATGACAATTATACTATATATAAATGTCCATCAATGATAAGAGGTACATAATAATGCAAGAAAATAGTTCATCAGAGGCTTATTATACTCCTATAATCATTGTCACGAGGACAAATTAATAAAATGGTAAAAATAATCGTCGTTCAATATGCAGAACAAATTAAATTCAAGTCATAGCTCTGCAAAACTGCAGGTAGGAAAAATTGCTGGCCGAATTCAGCACATATCTAAGCCTGGGCACCAAGCTCAAGCATGAGTGTGTGATTGGTGTTATTTGATGTTGGACCAACATACTGGAGAGGACCTGTGATAGTTTTCAAGGGGAAGCGTTATTGTCGAAAATACCCTTGCAACTCTAACAGAAATGATCATAAAAAAAAAAAAATTGGATGAACAAAATCACACATTTTGGGCGTCAAATCATAAATATATTTACAAGAGCGATATTAGAAATCGATTTACCTGGATTGAAGTATTGATTCTTCATAGCCCATTGTTCACGCAGGGATGCAAACTTTTTGAAAGGAGCACCTGACAAGTAGTACACAAACAATATACATTTACCATTTTAAGCTCTACAAAGAAAATACGAAGTATATATTTTTGGAGGTCATACCTTCAAGTTCAACCATTGCCTTCTTAATGACAGGCTTATACTTTCCTGCATTAGGCATACGCAAGGTTTGGTTGCCAAGTTAAAAAGTGCAAAACACACACAAAAAGAAAAACGAAGAGAGAGAAATTAAACTCCGCAGGTGATTTTATTAGCAAAGGAATTTAGCTTTTAGGAAGGAAATAGTACCATGTCTTCTTTCCACATCCATCAAAGACGTTAATGCTGTTCCACCTACGGTCCATTTTTCGACCGGGGCACTCAGATTTCCCACCTAAATCATGCAAAAATAATATATTTAATTTAGTAGAGATCTTACAAATTAAAATGAACTTTGAAAGATGTTCTAATAACAGTAGTAAACACATTATCTTTCAAAATAATACATAAACACCTCAAAGTATTACAAACAAATTATGGAGATTTGTGTTCTCTTTCTTAACAGATCACTTGTTGACGGAGAAATGCATATTTGTAATTTTAAAACAGAAGGTATCATTTGTTCTACTTAAACTGAGGAACATTATAGAAGGAAGGCACGAACCGATGAAATCAGTCCGGTTTTCCCTGATTGGAGGAGTGTACCGGCAGCATAACCCAATGCATAGCAGTAGTTGGAGTCGAAGTTTGAAGGCAAACCACATCTACCTTCATATCTGTAAAAAGAATCAGAAATTAAAACAAGATGTACACTAGCCATGGAAAGAGTAAAACTGATGTCTTAAACTATATTAATTAGCACAAATATTTTTAGTTACCCGAAAAAGTGAGATTGTCCTTTGAATTCCTTTTTGTATGATCCCTTCTTCTTTCTTGATTCTAATTCAGCCTCCACCATTTCAATAAGCATTTTTTCTGTTTCTATCTTCGCAACCTGCATAAGAAAAACAAAAACAAAAAGAAGTATGAACTAATAACATGAAGTAATATCAACATTTCCCTTCACTCTCTTACAAAATCGATCTTGGGGTGTAGCAACAAAAATGGGGTGGGTGATTGTAACATTTGAATAATGTTTTTTTTATTACAGTACTATTTTTTAAGTAGAAATAAAATTACATACCTGCACATTTCCATGTGGGTCTCTTTCGAGTAACAATTGCTCCTGGATCGCTTGTGGCAGAAAGTCAAAGAGCTGGCAAGACTGCTTTCCGAGTTTCTTCTTCCACACTCCACCTTCATCGACAACATCATGGGCCAGGATTTCATTCAGCTCTGAAATCAGTTGTTGCACCTATAAGGAAACCCATAATGACAGCAGCAGTTATGGAACTTGAATGTAAAAAATGGAAGTACAGCATATAAAAAGGATATGTGGATTATTTATATACACCTCTGGGATGAAATCTATTAAGCCTTCTGGGATAAGTATAACCCCATAGTTGAAACCGAGTTCAGCACGTTTGCATATCACATCTGTAATATAGTCTGTGACGTTCTTCAATGTCTGTTTCTTCGAAGCAACCTAAAGCAAGTATATTTTGTGACTAATAACATAAACGTGACAATAGAATATTGGCGATTTCTCGAATGTGATGCAATGAGTCCTTGTGTATACTTGGGCAATATCCACATTACTTATAAAATATTAATATGAATGCTAAAAATTGAAAAAGTAAATGATACAGTATATAACAAATACCTCTTCACCAATAATCGTTATATTAGGATGAGTCTGTAAACTGCACTCCAATGTAATGTGGGAAGCAGCTCGGCCCATAAGCCTAACGACTAGTCAGGACAAGATTCAAGTCAGATAAAAAGTGCATGTAACAACCAAGGCACCCAATCACAAGATGAAGTTGGCATTGAACATTTAGACTGACTCGCAAAAATACAGAAAACGAAGAACAATTTGTGATTCCCACACTTACAGTGATAATATTTTCCAGTTGAGCGGGCATCTATCATAACATTTCCAATCATTTCAGCATATATCTACATTTTGAAAAATTAAAGATAATAAGAATAAGAAAAATAATGGAAATAAATCAAGAAAGATGGAAAAGAAGATGTTTCGAGTCACAACAAGTACCAAAAATATTGTGGGAAAGGAGAATAAAACAGCTATTAAATATGTGATGAAGGAGAAAAAATCTGTCTAAATTATTTTGTTGTACGTTCAGACACAAATAAGATAAGCATTGGAAAATAATTAAGGTTACCTTGCATGCTGTGTCGAATCCAAAACTAATTGGAACTTCTTTGGATTTTAGATCACCGTCAATTGTTTTGGGGCATCCAATAACTTTGGTTTTCATCTTCTTTCCCCTGATGTTTTTTGATGAAACTATTTAGTTAAGTCACATGTGGAGTATCAACAAAGTAGAAATTCCAAAAGAAAAATACAGTATTACCTAAAATTCTCTGCAAGAAGACAAGCATTAGTGTTGGAATCATCTCCGCCTATGACAACAAGTCCATCTAAATCAAGCTTTGTTACAGTGTCTTCAGCCTGCTTGAACTGAAAGGTGACACAATAGGATTAGCAAAGTGGATGGGCCATGAAGAAGTTATTACTAAAACGAAAATCCAAAATGTAGGAAATTATATTGTAACCTACTTGCTCAGGAGTTTCTATCTTATCTCTTCCGCTACAAATCATGTCAAAGCCCCCCTGTTAGGAATCGAAAAGACACTGTTACCAAAATTGAAGATTATATATATTACTGATGATAAAAAGAGTTGTTATAAATTACTTGGTTCCTGTATGGATAAACGAAGTCCTTTGTCAATTCGACATATTTACCCTTCATGACCCCTGCTGGACCAGCCCTAAAACCATACAAAGTGCTCCCTTTTGTTCTTTCCTGTAAATAATCTGAAGTAACAGAGGATTGAATAATTAATTAAAGATAAGATTGAAAATTAAATAAAAACTCCAAAAAGAAATACTAAAAAAATGATGAGTACCGAAGAGTCCCGATATGACATTATGGCCTCCAGGAGCTTGTCCTCCAGACAAGACAACACCTACTTTTAAGCTGTTACTGGGAAGAGCAGTAGACGCGTCACCCGCCACAACCATTGCAGATGGTTGTCCAAATAAGCTTGGGAAAAGCTTTGCAATTTCATCTATTCAATATTATATTCATCTATTCAATATTATATTATAAGCAAGCAATTTTCTATATACTATACATTGCTATAATTTAAAAATCTGTGTTTCGTGAAGTGCAAGTAATTACGATTCTCGAAATTGGATAGAGGAAACAAAATAGATAACGGCGAAAACCTGGATTTCCGGCGGCGGAACTCGGCGGACCGTCGACGACCTTGAAGGAGTTTCTGAGAACCTCCGGCAGCGGGAGGGAGACTCCGAGGCGGCTCGCCTGCAACTCGCTGTACTCCGATGCTGAGCGCCCTGGCGCCGTTGATCCGTTCGAAGAAGCCATTCAGGATTGGATCGATGCTTTGGAGAATAATATAATTATTGATTAAAAATTAAGGGTGGTACGTTTTATGTGCGTGATATATATTATGGCCGAGAGAACCAAAGGAAAACACGGGAGCGAACGAACGAGTCAGCCGCAATATTTATTTTATATACACACATCCATTAATTTTCCCTTGGAATTGCTCTATATATACTGGATGTTATATTTGTACATCTATCTATAATTACAATTACAAAAACTAACCCTCAAAGTCAGAAGTTTATTGGATTTTTAAAAATCTATCTATAATTACAATTACAAAAACTAACCCTCAAAGTCAGAAGTTTATTGGATTTTTAAAAAAATTAATGTTTTAAAAATTTTTAAAATCTTTGCTTCATTTAATTTAGATTTTATTGTATTTTTAAAAAAATTAATGTTTTTAAAAATTTTAAAATCTTTGCTTTGAATGAGAGTGTATTTGAAAAAATAAAATCTCACATAAATATAGAATTATTTTTAATTTATTTTTTATTTTATTTTTTGAAAAAAAAGAAGAGTCTATTCAATTCGAATTTTATTGTATTTTTATAAATTTTAAAAAATAAGTAGATTTTAAAAATATATAAAGATTTTTGCTTGACCATTTTTTAATTAATTTAGATGGATTTTCATATATTTTAAAATATTTGAAATAAAAATTTCATTGATTTAGATAGATCTCTATAAATTTTAACTATTGATACTATTGATACAAACATATATGAAACAAATTTGCATATAAAAAAATGAAAGTGTATATAATAATTCTAAAATTTAAAAATCTAAAAAAATTTAATGTAATTTCAAACTAATATACACCTCCGAAAGAATTTAAAAAATACTAGTAGTTTATTTGATTGATTTTATTTATTGATTTATATATATTTTCATTATTTTATATTAATTTATATGATTTTTCAAATATTAAAAGAATTTTAAAATACATTTTTTTATTTATTTACATTAATTTTTATAAATTTCATAGATATTAAAATTATAAATGTAACGAAAAAAATAAAAAAAAAATTATAAGCATTTGTTCGAAAAAAATTAAAATTAAAATTTTCATATATATATATATATATATATATATATATATATATATATATAGTTTTTAAATTACAAAAAATAAATCATATTTTTAAAAAATAATTTGTTAAATAAATTTATTTATTTTTATAGTTATTATAAAAAAGTATAAATTTTTACTGAATAAAAATTTATTTATATATTCAATAATTTTAATATTATTATATATTTACAATATATACATCTATACATATATAATTTCAGGATCCACTAATATTGTGTTCACACTATAAATTATAAATAAAAAAATTATAAATTATAATTAGTAATATTATTAAAAGCATATTTAAATTATTATATATAAATTTTAAATAATAATTTGAAATTATATATTTTTCGTAATAATAATTAATTATTATCTTAAATATATATATTTTTATTTATTTTCTCAATATTCTTTTTTTTCTATTAATATTAATTTAATGAGTTAAAAAAAATTAATCAAACTTTTTAAGTATATTATTTTCTTTTGCTATAATCTCGCGTATGTCCTTTTTTATTTTTCTGAAACATTGAATTGATATATTAATTATGTTCGACTAGATTTTTTTTTAATTTTTAATTTATCCCTAATTCTTAAATTGTTTTGCAAGTTAACATATGTTATATTAATATAATTGTATTTCTCACATCTCATCTCCTTTATGTTCACCAAGTAAATTCAGTTTTTTTATATTTCTATTTATTTTCCAACTTTATAATTTTTATTTTCCATTTATTTGGATTTTCCCCCAGCGGTTTTAGGTATTTGTCGGATGCGTTTGTCACTCGAGAAATGCAGAGAAGAGAAACTCCTTTTCCACCGGATCAGAGGCTTCTCGATTGGGTAGGATGTAAGATCAATGCAGAGAAGATAAACTCCTCTTCCACCAGACCAGAGGATTCTCGATCTGGTAGGATTAGACGATAAACTCCTCTTCCACCAAATCAGGGGCTCCTCGATCGGGTAAGATGTAAATCGAAGGATGCGTCCGAGTAGCAGACACATGTGGGAGAGAGCCAATAGGTCTCATCCAAGGACTAACTTCATAATATTTCAATGAAAATTAGTCATAGCCAATAGGTCTCATCCAAGGACTAACTTCATAATATTTCAATGAAAATTTGTCATATCCGAGATTCGAACTTTGCGTCTTCGGGTAATTACACCAACATCACCACATACTTTACCACTCGACTATGCCCAAAAAGCTTATATACTATAAATTACATCAAACATACGTAGTCTTTGAAAATAATAAAATTTTTATAATTGAGATAATGGTTAATAATGAGATTAATACGAATTTACAAATTTAAGTGAGAGTTCGATTATTAAATAAAATAATTTGTTAGTCCATTAATAAATTTTTGGCCGAAATAATTGGAGATTAAATAAAATTTTAGATTATTTCAAACAATTAAATCACGTGCATCGCACGGGCAGTGGTACTAGTATATATCAAATACAGTATATAAAAAATTTAAGAGTTTTTAAAATTAAGGTGAAGTTAGTTTATATATTTTTAATTTAGATCATATAAAAACCACTTTAAAATTGGAAGTTAAGATTTTTATATATTTTTATTAGGGAGAAAAATTAAAGTTATATGGGATAGCGCTACATCTTATTTACACTGCCATATAAAAAGTATGGTTTTTTACACTAAAAAGCGCTGAATGCCCCAATTTGCCCTTAGAGCCGATAGAATGGGTTAAAATACCATTCGACAATACCATTCGACAATACCATTCGATAATACCATTCGACAACAATATTCTACCGTTATTTTTTTTTATGTTAAATTTTTCTAACTTTTCTGGAATGGTAATTATTGTTTATCGAATGAAAATATTTTCTTTATCGAATATGTTTATATTTATTTGTCGAATACATTTACAGAATCATTTCTCAATAAATGTTTTTCAATATATTTAAGCCCTTGTCGAATGGTAAGTACCCCTTGTCGAATGATATTTAATGTTTTTCGAATGAGATGTAAGCCTTGTTGAATGAGATTTAATGTTTTTCGAATGAGATGTAAGCCTTGTCGAATGAGATTAACCCTTATCGAATGGTATTTAATGTTTATCTAATACACGTAACCATTATTCCCGAATGAATATTTATTTGTTGAATGAATATGTTTGCGCATGAATGAATATCTTGTCGAATACATATATTTATATTATATTTATGTGTCGAATATGTTTTTATTGTTTATCGAATATAAATTTGTTTTTTCAATATGTTTTAGTGTTTATCGAATGTAATTAACTTGTCGAATACGTTCAGATAGCTTGTCGAATACGTTCCTGGAATAGGATTCGATGGTTTTTTGAATCGAATACATGTTTGCATTCAATTCATGATAAATTTACTGAATTTGTAATAATTTCTCTCCGTATAATTTCTTACAATATATTTGACAAATAAATTAGATGCGCAAAAACAATATATTATAACAAATAAAAATATATAATGCGCAAACATTAAAAACAAAAAATATATAATTCGCAAAAATAAAAAAATTGCGGAAACAAATAAATTTAAAATAGCGCAAAAAAATTAAAATAGCCTACGCAAATAAATTTAAAATAGCGCAAATAAATTTAAAGTAATCTAAAATAAATATTTATTCTAATAGTCTAAAAAATATTCATTCATGCGCAAATATATTCATTCAACAAATAAATATTCATTCGTACGTGTATTCGATAAACATTAAATACCATTCGATAAGGGTTAATCTCATTCGACAAGGCTTACATCTCATTCGAAAAACATTAAATCTCATTCGACAAGGCTTACATCTCATTCGAAAAACATTAAATATCATTCGACAAGGGTTACTTACCATTCAACAAGGGCTTAAATATATTGACAAACATTTATTGAGAAATGATTCTGTAAATGTATTCGATATAAAAAAACAAATATTCGACACAGAGATAAGTCTATTCGACAAAGCATTTATATTCGATATAGCTAAACATTTCTAATGTAAACAAAGGGAAAATGTCGTCCTTATTGTTACTAAAGGTATATCCGTCCTTTAGTGTAGAAAAGCATAATTTGTATATGCTAGTGCAAATAAGATGTTTCGCTATCTACTTAAGGGTATTTTTTTATCATTTTCACTTTTTTTTTATCATTTTCACTTTTTATTAAGTATGGTAGTTTAATATGTGTAACTATAAAATAGGGTAACATTTGAAAATGTTAATTATTATTGTACCTTTCCTCACATGTTAATTTTAGTATTTAATTCTAAATTATAATTACGAAAAATTAAAATATTTAATTATGAATAGTCAATAACAATTTCCCTTTAATAAAAATCACTCCAAAACAATTAATTACTTACGCAAAAACATTACACAATTTAGATGGACCACCTGTATGAAATTTTGTGAAGTCTCTACAATACCCTTTTCAAACTAAAGAAGTAGTACTCCTACTTCGTATTTTAAATCTTCACAAATCACCCCAAAAAAAGTAAGGGTTTTTAGTGTTTTAAATCTTTCACTCTCGGTTCCGAAATTCGCAAGTTTCCGCAATCAGAATGTGGGCACTTCGAAGAGCTTCGACTCAGATCAAGTAACCATTCCGCTTTGATGATTGGTTCGTTTTCATGAGCGATTTATGATAGATGTGTTGAATTTTTTTGATGAATAAATTGTGCATATAGCGTATATTCTCTTAATGGAGCCAAGTGATTATACTGGGATTGAATATATTAGCTTTGCATTTTACAATTTTTGTGAAAATTATAAAATGAAATGTGTTAATGGACCCAAGTGATCCATGTGTGTTATTGCTTTTTGTGAGTGAATTGATAGAAGATGAAATGGTTTTTTGACTTTTGAGAAGTAAAAAATCTGTGTGTGTGTTGCCTGCGTTTCCGTGTTTTCCTGAACAATTCTGTACAGGAGATGGTTAGTTGCTCTCGTTAATTTTCTTACAAGTTAGCTTCCTTTCACTCAATTCGATGAATTTACCAGTAATTGTTATATGCTTGTTTTCTGTTTTGTATTTCGTATTCACTCTTTTCTTATCATTGTAACCTAATGTGTTGTGTTTCTAATTTTTTTCCAGGTACAGGGGATTAATTTCTGGGACAACACGAATTAATTGTCCGAATTCAGTGGTAGATAGATGCTATTCCGAACAACTCAATGCCGGAGTTCTTGAATCCCGAAACGAACCACCGAACATGGTCCTATTTCCTGCAATATCATACAATACCTCGTCTAATTCCTCAAAACTACTCGTAAATGTCCGTGCTTTTTGTTCAGAGGCCGGAGCCAAGAGCCATGACCAAGATGATGAACGCCCACATGACCTCTCTGAAGGGGAAGAACTTCTTGATGAAATACAAAAGGAAGTAGATGTAGCAGGCACCGAGATTTCTGCTGCCGGGAAGAAAATGACTTCAGAATTGACTAAAGCTTTACTAGCTGTCCCGAATCCACTGGTAGGCAAGGCTATGGCTAAATGGGTAGTAGAAGGAAACGAATTGACACAGACCGAGATTACAATAACCATACTGAATCTCCGTGACAGGCAAAAGTTCTCCAAGGCCTTTCAGGTGCGTGTTCTTGAAATCAGTCTATATTGACATATATGGTATACCCTTTAATTAATTAACTAGAAGTGGTAAATTGAATATAGGTAAGATTGATACGGGGGTAAGTTGGTAGAAAAGGTGAAACATATTTATAACAGGAGACATCTGATTAGAAATTTAGAAGCCTAAACGACCAATTGGCCTAGTTTAGTCTTCATTTGAGTTTTATATTGTGTCTGCATACTTGAGATATAAAAAAATGGACAAAGCGTGATTACCAGTGTTTTCTTGAGTTTTATTTTTAAATACAAAGACACATTACGGTATTATTACAGACACCTCCATTGAGGTTTGCATTTCTTGATAAATAACCTCCTTACAGGTAAAATCCTGAAAGATAGTTTTATTTTCCTTGTTAATAACACTAACAATTTTGAAAGATAGTTTGGTATTAATATCCTCAAATTGTGGGACAGTCTGAAATTATAGATTTTATATTTTTCAGAGCCTAAGTCGGCATATTTTTTTCATTCTGAAAATTCAGATTTTGTCCAATAATCGCTTCTTTATTTCCAGCTGTTAAAATGGTTACAATCATCTGAGCTCTTTGTCTTTGGCGAGGAAAATTACGCCTCCCGTGTTGACCTGATTGCGAAAGTCCACGGCGTATACAAAGCCGAGGAGTACATCAGTTACATACCCGAAGCCTTCCAGGGTGAAATTGTCTACCGTGTCCTCCTAAAAAACTTTGTCTCATCTACCAACGTAAAAAAATCCGAGGAGGTCTTTGACAAGATGAATAAATCATTCCCGTTGACGTCCTTCTCCTGCTGCCAGATGCTCCTCCTCTACAAGAGAATCGACAGGAAAAAAATGCACAACGTCCTATCACTAATGGAGAGAAAAAAAATCAAGCTGACCCCCTACATTTACCATATCCTAATGGACGTTAAGGGGCAAGCTGGTGACATCAGCAATATGGACCAAGTTTTCGCCACCATGGAATCCGAAGGGTTTAAGCCCACCACCAGGATCCAGCTCACCCGAGCCCGCCACTATGCCAACAACAAGATGAAAGAAAAATCTGAGGAGATACTGAGAGATGTCGAGAATGGCGATTTGGTAAAAAATCGTTGGGCCTGTCATTTACTACTTCCTGTCTACGCCATCCTCGGAAATGAAGAAGAAGTAAACAGAATCTGGAAAGCTTGCGAACCCGATCCGCAGATGGGGGAGTGTTTGGCGGCCATTAAAGCTTTCGGGCAGCTGAAAAGAATTGAGGATGCTGAGTCAGTGTTTGATAAGATATCGAAAAATTTGAAACATCGGTCTTCGCATCACTATACAGCTTTAATGAAGATATACTCTGATCATAAAATGCTGGATAAAGGTAATGAACTCGCCAAGAAAATGATGGAGAGCGGTTTCTCGCTTGGGCGGTGGACTTGGGACGCTCTTGTGAAGCTGTATGTTGAGGCCGGAGAAGTCGAAAAAGCTGACTTGATACTCAAAGCTGTGTGCATTATGCCACTTCCAAGTACGTACATGAAAATTTTAGGTGGTTACGCGGATAGAGGGGATATTCATAATGCGGAGAAGATATTTCTTAAGATGAAAAAGTTTGGGTACACGTCTTGTAAATCTTACTGTTTGCTTTTGTGCGCATATATAAATGCGAAGGTCCCTGCTTCTGGGTTCAGGGAGAGGTTGAAGGGTGACAATGTCACTCCAAGCACATGGTTGAATGAGCTAATGGCTCAGCTTGATGCGCTTAATAAGTCGCAGTCTGGGTTCAGTGAGAAGTTGAAGGGTGACAATGTCACTTGGAACACAGGGTTCAATGATGAGCTAATGTCTCAGCATGATGCTCTTAATAAGTCGCAGTCTGGGTTCAGTGAGAAGTTGAAGGGTGACAATGTCACTTCGAACACAGAGTTCAATGAGCTAATAGCTCAGCTTATTGCTCTTAATGCGCAAAAGAAGTCGCAGTCTGGGTTAAGTGAGAAGTTGAAGGGTGACAATATCACTCCGAACACAGGGATCAATGAGCTAATGGCTCAGCATGATGCGCTTAATAAGTCGCAGTCTGGGTTCAGTGAGAAGTTGAAGGGTGACGATGTCACTTCGAACACAGGGTTCAATGAGCTAATGGCTCAGCTTATTGCTCTTAATGCGCAAAAGAAGTCGCAGTCTGGGTTAAGTGAGAGGTTGAAGGGTGATAATGTCACTCCAGTCCAAACACAGGGACCAAGTAGCTAATAGCTAATAAGCATGATGTACTTAATAATTTGCAGTCCGGGTTCAGTGAGAGGTTGAAGATCTCCTTTAAAAAATCACAAGAATTGTTTCATGATGGAGAACTATTCCTTGCTAAATACAATCGATTAACAAGATTCAAGCTGACGATCGTAATTAATTATCTGGCTTTAATTATTAAATAAATATTAGTATGTGAAGGGTCATATTTCTGAAGAGTCGCTTTTGAAGAGTCATGTTGATGTTTATAAGAGTCTTATTTGCATTTGAAGAAGGCACTTTGGAAATAAAAGAATATTGAGTTTTTTCCCTTCTCGTTAAAAGAGTATAGCATCTAGTATACGTAGTATCAAGATTGATTCTCATTTATATCTATTGTTGTGGTTTGATTCTGCATCGCAAACAAACATCTTTTCTTCGTCAATGGTCACTCATGATTTTGACAGAAGAGTCGTCGGAGGTCGAGAGTTGCATCATCGCCCGAAGGAGTTACGATTGGGTCCGACTATTTGCATAAAAGGGGTTAAGAAACATTCTGAATAATTGAATGGTTTGAATTTATGATTTAACCAACAAAGAAGATTCCTACTAGAAAAACTCTTTTTTAATGCATTGAAATAAATTAGAACTTCTGATATAACAATAATATAACAGAAAAGAAATTGAATAACATTTGTGATATTTAATAATAATAATTTTAAAACTTGTGATATAATAGTATGAGAGTAGAAAGGCTTTTATGTAAATTTGCGAAGTCTAAACAAGGGTATTCAAATTTTTTTATTATAAAATAAAGTATTCATATTACAACTCCGTGGCAAAGAACGAACGAGCAGTCGGTCTATCTTCACCAGTTCACCCCTGTTGTGATATGAACGGGTTTTTAGGGTTTTAAATCTTTCACTCTCGGTTCCGAATTCGCGAGTTTCCGCAATTAGAATGTGGGCACTTAGAAGAGCTTCAACTCAGCTCAAGTAATTATTCCGATCTATTCGTTTTACGATCCATGTGTTGTACTTATAATTTGTTAATACTGGCTCACTGGGATTGAATATATTAGCTCTGCATTTTACAATTTTTGTGAAATTATTGCTTTTTGTGAGTGAATTGATAGAAGATGAAATTGTATTTTGGGGAATAAATACTCTCTGTGTGTTGCCCGTGTTTTCGTGTTCAATTATTTACAGGAAGATGGTTAGTTGCCCTCGTTAATTTTCTTACAAGTTTTCTTTTCACTCAATTCAACGAATTTACTCGTAATTGTTATATGCTTGTTTTCTGTTTTGTATTTGGTATTCACTATTTTCTTATCATTGTAACTTAATGTGTTGTGTATCTAATTTCTTTCCAGGTACAGGGGATTAATTTCTGGGACCACTCGAATTAACTGTCTGAATTCAGAGGTAGAAAGATGCTATTCCGAAAGACTCAATGCCAGAGTTCTTGAATCCCAAAAGGAAGCACTGGACACGGTCCTATTTCCTGCAATATCATACAATACCTCGTCTAATTCCTCAAACCTACTCGTAAATGTCCGTGCTTTTTGTTCAGAGGCCGGAGCCAAGAGCCATGACCAAGATGATGACCCGGAGGATGCCCTTTCGGAGCTTGAAAGCCCACATGACCTCTCTGAAGGGGAAGAACTTCTTGATGAAATACAAAACGGGCAGAAAATATCTACCCGTAAAATTCTAACTCCAGAAATGGCTAAAGCTATACTAGCTGCCCCGACTCTACCAGTAGGCAAGGTTCTGGTTAAATGGGTAGAAGAAGGAAACGAAGTCACACAGGCCGAGATATCAACAACCATATCGGATCTCCGTAGACGGCGAAAGTTCTTCAAGGCTTTGCAGGTGTGTGTTCTTCTAATCCGTCTATATTGAATTTAGATAAGATTGACTTAGGGATAAAGTTGGTAGAAAAGGTGAAACATATTCTACATTATAGTTTTATGTTGTGTATCTGCATGCTTACTATATAAAAAAACGGACAAGGCCTGATTACCAGTGTTTTCCTATCGAGGTTTGCATTTGTTGATAAATATTCTCAAATTGAGAGAGCAATTTGGGAATATAGAAACAAATATTTCCTTACTGTCGCATAACAATATGCATAATTTTCTTTTGTATCCGTCCCATAAAATTATGTGAATCCCAAAATGAAAATCATTCAACACATGTCTTAACTTTATACACTTATTTACAGCTCATGCCATTACCTTTTCCATTATTTTTTCAATAACCCTCGCAAGACGCAACTCTTCAATATCACAAAGTGAAAGTACCAATTTTACCGTTCACTTTATTCAACTAAACAGCAAATATGCTATTTTCACCCTGTTTTTGTAATGAACAGTTACAGTAATAACAATGAATATCTTCATGCTGGGAGCGATCTGGAAATATAAATATATCAAAGTATTATTGATAAAATAATTGAAACATAGTTTGGTATAAATGAAAAATTAGTCTACAATTCTTTCCGTTGTTTTTCTTTTATATTTTTTCTCTATTAATAACACTATTAACAATGAACATCCTCAAATTGTAGGATATTCTGGATTTGTAGTTTTTATATATTGTAGAGCCCAAGTCAAGACATTTTTTTTTTCTGTCTAAAAATTCAGATTTCAGCCAATAATCACTTCTTTATTTCCAGCTTTCAGAATGGTTAGAGTCGTCCAAGCTTTTTGTCTTTTCCGAGAATAATTACGCCACCCGCGTTGACCTTATAGCGAAAGTCAACGGCGTCTACAAAGCCGAGGAATACATCCGTCAGATACCCGAAGCCTTCCGAGGTGAAATTGTCTACCGTACTCTCCTATCAAGCTGTGTCTCATCTACCAACATCAAAAAATCTGAGGAGGTCTTTGACAAGATGAATAAATCATTCCGGGTGACATCCTTCTCCTGCAACCAGATGCTCCACCTCTACAAGAGAACCGACAATAATAAAATCCACCACATCCTATCACTAATGCAGAGAGAAAAAATCAAGCTGACCTCGTTCACTTACCATATCTTAATTGATATCAAGGGCAAAGCTGGTGACATCAGCGCTATGGACCAACTTTTCTCCACCATGGAATCCGAAGGGGTTAAGCCCACCACTAAGATCCAGCTCATCCGAGCCCGCCACTATGCCTACAACAAGATGAAAGAAAAATCTGAGGAGATACTGAGAGATGTCGAGAAAGGCGATTTGGTAAGAAAACGATGGGCCTGTCGTTTGCTACTTCCCATCTACGCCATCCTTGGAAATGAAGAGGAAGTAAACAGAATGTGGAAATCTTGTGAACCCAATCCGCAGATGGAGGAGTGTTTGGCGGCCATTGAAGCTTTTGGGCATCTGAAAAGAATTGAGGATGCTGAGTCGGTGTTTGATAAGATATCGAAAATTTTGAAAAAACCGTCTGCGAGGCACTTTGTTGCTTTAATCAAGATATACGCTGATCATAAAATGCTGGCGAAAGGAAAAGATCTCGTCAAAAAAATGTCGGAGAGCGGTTGCTTGATCGGGCCATGGACTTGGGATGCTATTGTGAAGCTTTATGTTGGGGCCGGAGAAGTCGAAAAAGCTGACTCAATAATGGAAAAGGCGTTCAAGCAGAAGAAGGCCAAGCCGCTTTCACCTACGTATCTGACAATTTTGGATGGTTACGCGAATAGAGGGGATATCCATAATGCAGAGAAGATATTTCTTTTGATGAAGCAGTTGGGGTACACATCTAGGATTAAACCTTACCGTTCGCTTTTGTACGCGTATATAAATGTGAAGGTCCCGGTTTATGGCTTTAGTGAGAGGTTGAAGGACGACAATGTCACTCCGAACGAGGTGTTGAATAAGCTAATGGATCGCCTTGATGCGTTTAAAAAGTCATCGGTGGCTGAGCTGTTGGAGTGATAGGTGATCAATTAAGGTAACTAGCTAAGGTTTAAATAAACTTCATTTCTGTCGGATTTATTTTACACCCAGCTTGCTTTTCTTGGCTCTCACCTGAAGACTGAGACGGTATCTACTCTTTTAAGGTTAATAACAAAATTTACTCTTGAAGTTTAGCTTAATTAGAAAGAACTATAAAAACGTTGCATCTTTCAAATGACCACATGAAAATTGGTTTGTACTATGATTTTTTCTACCCAGACATTCTAATGTTGTGGTAAGCGTATGCGAATTCAAGTTTAAGAAACTTGAATAAATATATACTTCCAAACACAAACAAAACACGTTGTATTGTCGATTTTTGTGATTCGTCTCGTATAAATTGCAAGTTATGTGTATAATTTTTCATGTGCCGCTGGAACTGCTGTCGATACAAAGATTCTTGGGACTTCCGATCCGTGTCAAAAATCTTTTCGATAATGTTTTACACCGACCGTTTAATGCTGATTTCACAGAACGAAGACTTTAATAACGAGAATCATGTCATGAGTAACCTTATTGTAGATCACTTATAGTTGTCTGGAATATCTATATCAATATCCTATAAGATCGAGATAATGTCATTTGGAATTTCGGATATAGAAATTTTGTTTAGGAAACCCGATTTTGTATAACACTAAAAATATGGAGTATTTTTTATGGCAAAAAACACAGATAATTTATGTAGGACAAGTATCATTAGCCTAACCATAACTTCTTCATAATACGCATAAAAGGGAGACCCCATCAACACCATGATCGATTTTCGCACGACTCTAATTGTATAGTTTCTTGGTTTAAGATAAGTAGCTAAAATTTGAAATAGGAAAATTAGGGTATTTTGATTTTTTTTAATGAAAATATATTAATTATATTTTGTGATTTTTAGTACTACTTCCATTTCAACTAGTTATTCATTTCTCATTTATAATTTACAAACAAAAGATATAATTAGCTGAAAAATAGTTAGTATCTATTAGTTCATCTATTTTAATTATTTGTGCACAATTTTTATGTAATTTACAAAGAAATTGTGCATAAATAGTTGAAACCGAAAAGTTATTTTTTTATTGTTTATATTTTTCAGATGATTGGAATTTTGCCTTTTAATTTTAATTATTAAATTAGACAAATCTTAGGTTTATAATTATAATATAATGATGTCTTTTTTAAAATAATCACCGTAGCCACACATTTATGAATTTATGGTAGAAGAACGAATTATATTTTAAAGTTCAAAAAGAAAAATGAATTACTTACATTTAATTAAAACTGAAAATCGGAGAGGGCTTGTTTCCTTCTCTATACCTTCCTTGATGGACACACTCACTGATTCTCTTCTTATCTATCGCTTTTCCTTTTTCCACTCTTTTCTTTTTTCACATATCAATTAAAAATCCGCGACTGACCAAACAAAAAACTTCACGAGCTCCTTCTATCAGCGTGCTGAAATTCGAAGTGGGTTTATAATTTTTTTTCGCTTCTGCATAACCTAGGAATTTGTATTGTATATATGATCCTCCATAACCCATTATTTTTTATTTAACCCAAGGATTTTTTATTTTTTTAAATATTGATTTGTGTTGAGGTTATTTGGTGAGTGTGTAGTTAATGGGATTTGTTAATTTCATACAAATTCATTTGTTGGCTCTGCTTTCTTTGTCCAGACATTTCTTCAATTTCTCTAAAACAAATTGTGAGTTATTGTGTAGGTTCTCTTAAACTCACATATAACATAGTATATAAACATCTTTTTTGTAAATGGTGAACATTAGAAACAATAATCGTGTTAGTCGTGAGGAGGAAAGTAAGAACCAATCAACACCCACTAGAGGTGGTGGTGGTGGTGGAGGAGCCACCACTGTTTCTGGTCAATCCATTTCAACCAGCGGCAGTGTGGGGTCAGCCTCCACCCGGAGTGAGGTGGTGGCAACAGCGGCTAATGAAGCCGACAACACATTTCTCTTGTTGAACAATTTGGATGTCCAAGGGGATGATGATGCTGGATCTCAGGGGACTGCTGGGTGAGCTAGTTGATTTGTTATTTCTTGTTTCTAATTATTAATGTGAATAGTGGAGTCGGTTTTGTTTTATAGTTTTTATATTGATTGTTTTGATGAGGTTTAGTTAGAGGAAAATATTGTTAGTACCCGATGGATGGAAAATTGTGAAAAAAAACATTATAGGTTAACCACGATTATTATCCGTTATTTAGTTTACTTGAACTTGACATTTATTATGTGAATCCTCTGTACAGTTAGTGATACTTTCTTTTGATTGAGTTATTTAAGGGTTTCAGAGATAAAATTGGTAATGGCATTTAGTAAGAGTGTATTGTGCCACCTAGTATGTTCTTTGAATGAACAAAATTGTTCTAATGTTTTGCGTACAATGATAAAAGTATTTCAGGTAATCACCAATGCAAGCTAGAAGGCGCACTTGTCTATGTTTTTTCTGCTCCTTTATTTTAAAATATTATAACTTGTCTGAACAGAACCAGGAGGAAGAAGAGAGTACAACGTGCAGTTGGAGGCGATAAGAGTGGCCGTGGGCTTCGTCAGTTTAGCATGAAAGGTTTTTCTTTCTTTGTTTATTATTTCTCATCTCATGCTTTCATGTTTTGTTTCTATTACAAGAATGCGTGTTAAATTGAAAATATCGGCTTATGTAAAGTGTGCTTTCATTGTGTTAGTTTCCCGAGTTTCTTATATTGTGAGGTTGCACCAAATTTCTAGGGAAATGAAAACCTCTGTGAAGACCTCTTCGTAACCAGAATGAGATTAGGCGATAGAAACCCAATATATATAATTTTGTAGGGATGATTATAAAACTACCCGAGGTTTAGCCTTAATACCAAAAAAATCCAATAAAATATTCGATATTTTTAGTCTGTCTTACATATACCCCATTAAAAGCAAAAACATATTACAGTTTGGCCCATAATTTTAACATCAATCGGACCTGAGGGGTATTTGGCGATTTTAAAAGTACTGTATGTTGGTTCTTGTGAATTTGTGATTAAGTCAGACCTCAGGGTTACTTATGATTTATTCATTAAACCTTTTCCATTTTATTTTCTTCTTCCCATTTTCTTTTTAATTTGTTGAGTAACTTTGGAATTAGAACAGGAATTAACTCCAAACACTGTCTTGGGGTTTTAACTTGTTCTTCTCTTGGACAGTCTGCGAGAAAGTGGAAAGCAAAGGAAGAACTACATATAATGAGGTTAGATTTTTGTAGTTCAGTTCGGTTATAATGTCTTCAAAATTGTTACAATCACAAAGATATGTTCACATGGACTCTGAGTTATATTTTGTCATTCCATCCCATGTAACATATTAATGGTTTCACTATTTGTGATATACAAACAGTATGGTGTCCTACGACGCTTGAGTATTTATCTTAGCATATTCAACTCAAGATTTTCCAATTTTTTTATCTTGAAATATTAGATTATTCTCATGCCACTGCCACTTTTGCAGAAAAAATTCCTTGTAATGTATTAGAAAAGTATGACAAACTATGTCTCTTCAGGTGGCCGATGAACTTGTTGCTGAATTTACCGGTCCCGCAAATGGTCTTACATCTCCTGACCAGGTTTATTGTAGTTTACAGTATCACATTTTCTGCATGAAGTCATGTTATAATAATTTTATTTTCCAAATAAATGTAACAGCAACCATATGATGAGAAAAACATACGTCGGAGAGTGTATGATGCTCTAAACGTGCTAATGGCGATGGATATAATCTCCAAAGATAAAAAAGAAATACAGTGGAAGGGTCTTCCTCGGACTAGTTTGAATGACATTGAAGAACTGAAGGTTAGATTTGTATCCCGCTTTTAAAAGCAGTAGTAGTCGCTAGTTGTAGTCAGGAAAGGATGTAATTCTTAATAAGCTAATGTTCATGAAGTAGGTTGGTGAACATAGTTTAATCATTCGGTTAATATGTAATTGCTTGCAGACTGAGCATGCCGGACTTCAAAACAGCATTGAAAAGAAATCAACATATCTAGAAGAGCTTGAGGAACAGGTAATTTCTATCAAGGGATTGATTGGATATACTTCCATTTTGAAAAAATATTTGGCTAGAAAATACTAGTTTTTATAGAAGAATGAAGAATTTTGAAAGTTAATGTATATTAGTTGGAAATGTAATGATTGGTAGTTAGAATTGTGAGTGGGAATACCGGAATACTAGTGAAAAACTGAAATTTATGAAAAAAAATGTTTTATAATAAATCTTGGCTAGGGAAAAAAATCTGAAATTGGAATGGCAGTATGGCACCCAATTTCCCCTCCAAGAGAAGGCTCTGCTTTTGTGATTCACAGGAAGTTGGTTCCTTGGATTATAACGATGCATGATAGTATTAAGTTCTGCCTGATATTTTTCTTAAAGGAAACCCAATTACCTTTCAGAAATCTTGGATGAAACCCTAAAGTATTACAGATACCTCATGAGTTTTTTGATTTCCTAAATCCTAACAATATCCCCCTATTAAAGGGCACTGTAAAATTAGAAACAAATATCAAGGTGGTATTAGTAATTTTCAAAGATAGCTAATAAGGTTATTTGTATGTAGAATAAACGTCACTGTTATATTTATGTAACCAACCCTTAGAATATTTATCATAGTGTCATGACGGTCAATTTTACCTTTTAGACTCTTATTTATTGATGCAGTATGTTGGCCTTCAAAATCTCATAGAGCGCAATAAGCAACTATATGGCTCAGGAAATGCTCCAAGTGGTGGAGTTGCATTGCCTTTTATTTTGGTCCAGGTATAGTCGGGTGTCTTCTTAACATAAATATGATTCCATTCCATATTAGAACTAAGAGCTACCTAAATCGGTCTTGCTACTAGTATGGATACACACTTTTTTTTTTCTTAATTATTTTTCTCTCACCACTAGATTATTTTATTTTGAATAAGCTCTTCTCTTGGTATTAATGTTTAATTTTAATTTCAGGCTTATTATGCATCGAATTCATCATCATGCTTGTACATAATTTTTCTTTTTAGATTATTTTTTTCCATAAAATGAGTTTTAGAAGTTAATTCTGGTGATTTCTCATTGATGCAATCTTTGTCGTTGTAGACTCGTCCTCATGCCACAGTGGAGGTGGAGATATCAGAAGATATGCAGCTTGTGCATTTTGATTTCAATAGGTAAGTTAGAGTTAAAATGCCTTGGTCCTGATAAAATCAGAATACAATTCCCAAAAAGGAAAAAAAAAAAGAAGAAAACACGATCAGTACTAGCTGCTGACGGAACTCTCAAAATTACCGATGTCCCTTGATATATTTCTATGTATCACAAATTGAACCTATTGAGGGAGGCAGGTAGTAAAATTAATGCAAATGGAAATATGTATTTGTAATTTCAATAAATTACCCCATAGGTCTAGCCTGTTAAACAAACAATTTTCAAACATCGCCTTTCTTTTCAAGAATACTACACTTACCCCCCTAAGCAATCAAACCTTGGGTAATTTTTATAACTATAAAACTACATGGGACAATCCTTGTAATAATCCTAAACCTCAAGGGCAATTTATTTCATATCTAACGCAGTCAGTTTGTTTTAAATGCAGCACTCCTTTTGAACTGCACGATGATAATTATGTTCTTAAGGCGATGAAATTTTGTGAAAAGCCACAAAATAACAGCCCCCCACAAGATATCTCTACTGACAGAGGCGAGAGCTCCAGCATGGTGAATACGTACCAACCTCAAATCCATCATAATCCTTCGATGCCAAATATCTCTGGTAGGCCTCCCAATTCAACACCTCTACCTGGAATACTAAAGGCACGCGTGAAGCATGAGCCTCAATAGGCTGAGAAACTGGAGCTTGATTTGTCAATAATGCCGTCTTTATTACATTATGTATATCATGTAAAAATATATATGCAACCTCTCATAAATTTTGTATGGCTGATGGAGAGGGTTGTAATGGTGTTTCTCGAGTACGAGTAGCGTATATTTAGCTTGTTTCTTAACATACATTAGGCACCATGTAGTAGTGAATTAATCTACAAGAGTTATGTAAAGACATTTGTGACATCCCTTGACAGCGTTTAAACTCGAGATGCGCATTGTTTGCTTGTCGGATATAGGATGTTGTGTGAGTTCTTTTAGTCTTATTTCATGTTGTAGAAGCGAACATAGCTATCTTTAGACCCCGAGATTCTGATCTTTGGAGCCTACTGATCTCTTGAAATTTAAATGTTTCCAAAACAAATAGAGATCCTACATGTTTTTCTAAACTATAGTTATTCCTTCCTTAGGTATCAAAATACTAAACATATATAACTCTTACATTAAACAGAAGCCTCAAAAGTAATATCCTTTGCTTGATGCTAACTTATTAAACCTACATGCTTCATATTCTTTTCTCTTAAATCAACTTACAACATAAACTATAAGAAACCGAGAAAAAAAATCCTCATTCGCAAAGTAGTTCTGAATATGGGGCAAACCCTGATCAAATCGGGTGCTCTATACATTTCTTCATTCGCATTATGTTGCTTCAATTGCATTATTGTTCCATAAATTATATTGTGTGATTAATGCATATGTTCTTGTTGCAGGAAATGAGGAGAAAAATGAGAGAGAAATTGGACCTTTGATTGAAGAATGTTATGATAAATACTTTGTCAACACCAATGATTGGAACTCGTCTCAATTCTATCACGCAGTTTGCCAAACCATCGAGTAATTTTGATTCATCATATCTACTATGTTTGCATTCATCAACAAGTTGAGAGTTGGTACATCATGTACTTGATCAATATGTTATATTACTTTTGTCCCAACTAATTATGCACTTTTTTTTGTAAATTACAAAAGAGAAGTGAATAATTAATCGAGACAGAAGTAGTATGTATCTAGTACATAATGCATAATTTTGCATATTTTAAAAGTTTTTTTTATCTTTAATTTTTTTTTTTCTAGAGAGATTAACAAAACTCTCGGTAGCACTCAACTGCGGGTGCCAAAGGGTAGCACTATTGAGAATGCATACAAAGTAAGTACATTATGAGTACATACATACATACATAAAAATAGGTTTAGTTCTGTTGGTGACTTTCGAAGAAGATTTAATTCATGCAAGTTTTCTGTTCGATTGGTGCACGTGTTTATGCAGAAACATCACCAAGGCAAAGGGAAAGCATTAACAAAGGAAGAATTCGAGAAAATCCTTAAGGAAGTGATTGTGGACACAGGGGTTACAAACATGGGTGCAAAAGACATGCTATTCTACCTATTTGGAGTGCCAGCAACTGCCTTGTTCTTCAAGCAACGTTTGCTCCCAAAATTAATCCCTAATGAAGTTTTCATTCCGGTTGTAACTTCTGCTACGGTTTTTCTTCTTGCAAAGCTCAATAAAATATGAAGTGAATCGGAATTGAACCAAGTTGATGATTGTACGAATGATGTTGTATTAAAGAAAAGGATAACTCTATCGATAATATTATTTTCAGATCGAGCATATATTCATTTTAATTAATAACGTGGAAAAACAATATGTATGGTGACAAAAGTAAAAATTTGTCATTATATCGATATATTAAGAGATGAAAAATAAAATTTTCACTTTTAAAGAATAGTTTGTGACGAATTTAATGTCATCCCAAAAAAAAATCGTTAAGAAACGTATAATTTTCTGTAGTGGCGTACAACTCGAATATGTGTCATATGAAAGAGTGTTTTCACATAATTTACTTATTCAGTCAAGAAGTGTTTGTCCAAATGAAAGGGTGTGTATTGCCTATATTAAGAAATTGATTGCATATATATATTGAGAAAACACATTGAGATCACCTGCAAAAATAAGAGTTTTTGTAGCAAACTTGTAACTCACGATATTTCATTTCTTGCTCGTTCTCTAAGCCTAAGAGAAGTGTCAATATTGATTTATCCTACAAATGATTTCACGATACTAAGATCAGAGTATTCCGCTTCCACCGTCGCGTCACATTAGTGTGATATTGTCCATGCCACTACGAACTATGCTCTCACAAAATTGACGATTGAAAATCGGAGAAAGAAGAGAACTATGATCTTTGTTCTTGTGACGGCTCAACCGGAAATAATTACAAGAGTTGGGAAGGGGAATCATATGAGTATATTTTCTTGTGTGTTGATGAAACAAAATTACAATTACAAATTACATATATACTCTGTCTCCGTTGGATATATCATATAGTATTCACGTATACTTCGAATAGAGAATAGATTTGATGTATATGAAATGAAATTTTATTACTAACATAATTTTCGAATATGATTGTAAAATAGATAAACAAATTTTGTTTTCAGGTTTATTCGTATTTTAAATTTGGTTTTCGATATATATTCAGGGTAATAAAAACCTCGATTCGATTATATTGGTTGGACGTGAGGTTGAAAACCCTTTCACCAGCTCTCGTTTGCAGGCCTTTGAATTCGAAACTCATTCTCACGACCACCTATTTTATTGGGCACGACTGCAGCGATCCAAGAACCTTGATACCCATCGTCACGCATAAGGTCTTCGATACTATTACTATCTCGAGTTAGTAGCATGATGGCTACAACCAAAATTGTTGCCGATACAATAAAAAATAACCTTATGCAGTTCGCTTGGGCTTGGAATATAAGAGGGATGCTCATTTCACAGAGTATAAATATCTCAAAAGATAAGGAAACATGTATGCGAAGCTCGTGGATGCAAATTACTATATACATGTACATGAGGGAATTTGGCCTAAAGGTTGGGAAATAGCAAAATAGCCCATGGAAGTTTCAAATTTTGCAATTACTAGTAAGTTAATACTTTTGTTTTTCAAATACTACCTTCAATTTAATTGAAAAAATCTTGTCATAATCTTAAGAAACACACCGTTTGAGAATAGGAATAAAAGAATTTTATTTTTTTACAATTGTTTGCAACGGTGTCATATTCTTCAAAAACCAATCAGAATTTTGAGCAGATGTTCGTTTGAAAATTTTTCTTATCGATTTGGGTGAAGTAAAGAAAAAATTATGCAACAGACCCTCAAACTAGCTCATACCATAATATAGAACATGCAAGTCACCAATCAAACAAAAATTGAATCAACTTGGAATAAATGCAGCGACGTAGACAGAAATATTAATGAGAGGGTGCAAATTTGAAATAAAAAAAATACTCCCTCCATTTTATAAATATATAAAATTCTTTTTTTCGTATTAAGAAATTGAATTTTTAGCGTGAATAAACTCTTTTTATGCATATTAAGAAATTAAATTTTTAGGGTGAATAGTATAAATGTATTTTTAAGTTAAAAATTAAAGTAATTATAAGTAAATTTAAAAAAAGTAAAAGTAAAATTTTATATTAAAATCAAAAAATAAAATTATTTGTGAAAAACTAACCAAATTTAATTAATATTATATGTAAATATCAAATTAAAAGAGAAGAGAACAGTAATTTTATTAACTTAATTTTAATAGATAAAAAAATATGCGGGGTTAATAATTAATTAGTATTGATATTCTATAATAATTAATTAGTATTAATATTCTAATTTGTCCCTACGTCCCTGAATAAATGGATGATCAAGTTTAAATGAAATAATTTTTAAAATATCGACTATAAAGAATTATTTATTCATCATTTGAAAATAATAATATACTTTTTTTTAACTATACTACCAACATTGTTATAAATCAAACCACTAAGACTATATCGAAGTCTAGGGTTGTTTATGAAATTTTGGAATTTCTCGGGTGTTTTGTTAAGCACGTGAAACTTGAGGGGTGGTTCTTATAACATCAGAAAATAATTACCTAATATAAATAAATAATCAATGAAATTCCATAGGGATGCCTAATAACATTAAATGTGTGATAGATGCAATGGTAGGTTCATTAGGAGTATGTAGTAATCTAATATTATTGTGTCCATACAACACACTTTATAATTAAATGTTTTATTGTTTTTTTAATTAATTTATATTTTTTTTTATGTTTTTATTAATAAATATATGTGGTCGATTGTAGTGATTGACCAATTAGTTGAACTCCTCTTATATTAAAAAAAAATGACATCATCTTTTTATACAATATATATTTACGGTAAAATTTGAATTTTCCTATCATACTAAACTGATTACATTTCTGTATACAATATCTTTCTTTTTTTTCGTGTAAATTTGAAATTTTTAATTAAATTAGATTAAATTGATTACACAATATTGTGATTTAGGGGATATATTGAAATCGACTCATTTTAATGGACCAAAACGGTCAAGCTTATAGTCACATGGCATATCTATGTAGCGTCTCGTAAGCAAAATTCATATGTGAGAAGTACTCGTATCTTTTTCTGACAAAATTTTGATTTTTCGATCAAATTGTATTAAATTGATTATATTTTTGTGGTTTAAGTTGATCTCTTTTAGTGGACCAAATCGAGACTTCATCTCATTTTAGAGACCAACATTTTTTTTCTCTCGTTATAATATAACATTTCATACTTATCTTTTTTCAAAATGACCCAAATTATATTCTATTATTTTTCTATTATATAAAAATTATTTTTTATTAAATTATTAATAATAGAAAAAATATTAAAATATTTGGTTAATATTTTAAAATTTTTCGTTTTGTTCAATTCAGTTCAGTAAATTTAATTTCAACAGAACATCTCACACATAACCTTTATTAATTTATAAATTTAATCTTCCTTAAAGACATGTATATCTAATTGCATCCGAAATTACTTAATAACTAGTATCACTGCCCGTGCGATACACGTCATTTATTTGTTTGAAATAATCTAAAATTTTATTTAATCTCTAATGTATTTCGCCAAAAATTTATTAATAGACTAAGAAATTATTTTATTTAATAACCGAACTCTCACTTAAATTTGTAAACTCGTATTAATTTCTCATTATTAATCATTATCTCAATTATGAAAATTTTATTATTTTCAAAGATTACGTCTGTTTGATGTAATTTATAGTATGTAAAGTTCTTAGGGCATAGCCGAGTGTAGGGATGTCAATCCAACCCGAAACAGTGGGCTAGCCCGAAGCCCGCCCGAAAAAATGCAGGGTTAGGGCCGAATATTTTCGACCCGAAAAAATTTCAGCCCGAACCGAAGTAACCCGATAGCCTGAGTGGACTAGCCCGATAAACCGTGGGCTAGCCCGACAACCCGATATATTTAAATATATTATAATTCATTTTCTTTATTAATACAAATATTTTAAATAAATAAAATAATATATTCAAATAAAAGAAAATTGTAAACTAAAATTACAATCTTAAACATTATTGAATGAACATTTGATAATTTGATCAATTTAAATATTAAAATTATTATTAAATATCAATATTTTATTAATATTAAATTTAATTTGGTAATAAAAATAATTTTTTTATTATATAATATTATTTTTCCAGCCCGACGGGCTAGCCTGAACCCGAAGATTTTAGGGTTAGTGCTACAAATTTACAGCCCGAAAAAATTTCAGCCCGATCAGCCCGGACCGAAGTAACCCGGTAGCCCGAGTGGGCTGGACCGAAACCGAGTGGGCTGACCCGATTTACATCCCTAGCCGAGTGGTAAAGTTTGTGGTGATGTTGGTGTAATTTTCCGGCGACGCGGAATTTGAATCTCGGATATGACAAATTTTCATTGAAATATTATGAAGTTAGTCCTGGGATTAAACCTATGGACTCTCTCTCACATGTGTCTGCTACTCGGCACATCTCTCGATTTACATCATACCCGATTGAGGAGTCTCTGATCTGGTGGGAGAGGAGTTTCTCGTCTCTGCATTCCGTTTCTCGTCTCTGCATTTCTCGAGTGTCAAACGCATCCAACAAATACCTAAAACCGGTGGGGGGAAAATCAAAATAAATGGAAAATAAAAATTATAAAACTGGAAAATAAATAAAAATATAAAAAAATTGAATTTACTTGGTGAACATGAAGGGGATGACATGACATAAATGTAATTATATTAATATAACGTGAATTTTTTTTTTACAGAACTGAATTAGGGATAAACTAAAAATTTTAAAAAAAATCTAGTCGAACATAATTAATACCTCGACAATTTGATTTTGGAATCTCCGAAAAAATCATAATTAATACATAAAATTAAAAAAAATCGAGGAAAAAAATGAATGAATAAAATAACGTATACATGAATCGATGCAATGTTCAAAAAAATAAAAAAGTACATACGAAACCAGATTACAGCAAGAGAAAATCATATACTTAAAAGGTTTGATCAATTTTTTTTTTAACTCCGATGGATTAGAGATTAGGAGGAGATCGATTTTTATGAGATACGATTAATTGAAATTAAATTAATATTAATGAAATAAAAAATAATTTTGAGAAGAGAAATAGATAATTTTAAGATAATAATTAATTATTATTACAAAAAATATATAATTTTAGATTACTATTTAGAATTTATATATAATTTAAATAAGCTTAATAATATTACTATTTAAAATTTATAATTTTTTATTTATAATTTATAGTGTGAACACAATATTATTATTGATTTTGTATTGGTTCAAATGATATTAGTGGATCCTGAAATTATATATATATAGATTTGTCCATAGTTGACCTACTTTAAAGACATGTTCTTTTGGCTTGAAATCAGTTGAACTGAAGTGAACTGAAACGATCTAAATTTAACTAAATTGATTTTTTAAATAAAAATAATAGTAATTATTATAAATTATTAAATATTTTAAAAAAAATATTAATAATATTGGACATTAACTAGATTGTATATTTAAAATTATTGATTCAAATTATTTTTTATTTATTTTATTTTTAATTTATTTTGAAACGAAAGATGAACTAAAGCGATCTGAACTAAACTGAAATCAATCTGAACTGAAATGAAATGGATTGAAATTAAGTTTAGGTCCTTAATAGGCACACAGATTAAATTAAAAAATGTAGTGTTTTTTTTTTTTTTGTACTTTTTGATCAAAAAGTAAATGACAAAAATATATTTTGAAATTAACAATTTAAGTGGTCTTGAACAAAATTTTAAAATTAAATGTATTAAATAAGTGAAATCAATGTTTTAAAATACTTGTTTTGTATTTGAAGCGTTCTTTGCTTGAGGCATGAGGTGTACCTCTCGAGGCAAAACGAATCGCACGCCTAAAAAATGTAAAATATATATACAGAAAACTAATAATATTTAAATTAATTATTAATAAATTAAGTTAATTCTTAAAACAAAGTTCACTTGATTAAAAAGTCATTTAAACGTGGAATTTGATGGTACATCATTAGAATTAATTTGATTACCATAAAAAAATGGGGTTGTAGAAAAACTAGAAAATAAAAACTAAAAAATAAGTGTAAAAGATATAAAAAAGGAGAAGAGGTAAAAAAAAATATATGTTACGAAACGTAGCTCCCGGATATGAGAAACATCTTCAAAAGAAAAAATTCTAACTCAAAAGATGGAAATTGAAGAAAAAGATGGAATGATAAAAGAATTGTAGGATTAATTGATTAGTAAATTGTAAAGTTTATGATTAATAGGCCTAATAAAAAAGAATATATTAAAAAATTTATCATTTATTGAAAAAAAACACAAAAATTTGATAAGGCAACGCTTCAAACGCCTCGACTGTACGCCTCACGTATAAACATGTACATATAAAAACTAGAACGGTATCGGATCGTGCGCCTCACCACACGAAAATACTAAGGCGATACGAGCCAGACGATACGAGCCGTATGCCTAACTCGAATATTAAAATATTGAGTAAAACTGTATTTTAAAATTTTTTATTTTCCTTTTTAAAAGTCTTATATTATTGTTAAATGAAAGAATGTGTCAATATTTTAAAACAAGGTAAGTACTTGAGTATTTGCACATATGCATAGTGTTTACTGTTTAGGTTGATGTTCTCATAGTTTATTGAGTATTTGCACATATGCATAGTGTTTAGGTTGATGTTCTCATAGTTTAGTCCGGCAATTTATAACTTACACAGAGTAAAAGGAGAATTTTGTACTCACTTTCTTCCAGTGTCAAAATTATAATGATAATTTTAGTGTTAAATGAATATTTTTCAAATGTTTTATAATAATGATTTTAGTGTTACTAATAAATATTCTTTTGAAATGTTTTTAATGATATTTTTGTATATTTATAATGAATATTTAGATTAAGAGGGAGGTATTCAATTGAGATTTTATTGGATTTTTTTGGATTTTAAAAAGTCTATGGAGTTTCGTTGATTTGAAAAATCTATCTATACAGAGTTTGACCGACTTTATATATGGATTTTCGTATTGTCTAATAGACTTTCTTTTATAGATTTATGTAAATTTTCATTTTGTGAATTATTTTTTAAATATTTTATTTATTGATCTAAATGGATTTTTACAATTTTAAACTAGTAAAATATATAATTAAAAAAATAGTTATATTTTTTAAAATAACTTGATAAATAAATTTAATTATTTTTATAATTTTTACACAAATATAATTTTTTACTAAATAAAAAATTATTAATTTGATTTTGCACAAATCGATTTTTTTTGAAATAACTGCAAAACCAAAAGAAAGTGAAAAAACCGAAAGCCTATTTTTTTAAGTTCTTCCCCGCTAAATGGCTTACATACTCGACTCAACATTATTGAAAAACAATCAATTGAGGGTCTAGAGGAGAATTGACATTTCAATCTTATGAACTAATCGAGACCAACAAAATTGAAAAAAAAAATTAACATTAATTTTATTATAGTATTATTTTTTGAAAATTTTATTTTATTTTTTATATTTATCTTTTTTATGTTTTCTAATTTTATTATTAATTTTATTATGTTTTTTTTATATTTTTATGTTTTATTATTTTTAATAATAAATTAATCAATTAAAATAGAAATCCATAGAAATTTCACGTATTTATATTTAGAAATCCATAGAAATCTAACCTAAAATCCATTGACTTTTGAATACCGGTAAATTTTTAAAGACTTTTTAAAATCCGTATTGAATACCTCAAGATTTTAATAAACTTTTAAAAATACGGATTGAATACCCGTAGACTTTAAAAGTCCATAAAAATAAATAAATGTACAATAGATCACACACACTTGATATAGGTATTGGTTTAGTCCTCAACCCAAAATGGAAACGAAAATTAGCCAATTTGAAAATTGAATTGATAAACAAGTGTTTTAAGGACATTCCACACCAGCACTCTAAAACACCCAAATCAGCCATTGGAAACATTCCACCACCTCCGGCAGCCGGACATCCCACGCGTGGCGCCTCTACCGTCCACGGAAGGCTTTTACTACTCGACAGCTCCCGATTCGGTCCCGATCCAGGTGTTCAATTTTGAAATCAGAAAGCCCTAACCCAATGCTTTCAACGTTTTTTTCAGTACATGTATTTGTTGATTTTGAGGCTTAAGTGTTCCATCATTCTAGTTATCATCCATCCCTGATCTTGTTTATATTTTAGGATGAGAAAAAAAAATGATAAAAAAATGATTCTTCCGAGACTCGGCCTGCCCCTGCCCAGATTTTTTAATTTCTGTGTGTTAAGAAGCAATCCAAACTAACCGACTCAGATCGTTCAAAATTTGAACCCAACTGAGTGCTTTGGTATGTGTTGGGTTCCACGTATTGATTGAGTATGAGTTTTGTTAACTGAACTCGCCGTTCGGTTGAGTTTCGACCAATGAAAGTGAGTAGTAATATGCCGAGAGTTGGTAGCTCTAGGTTTTATTTCTCGACTGGAAAGTTATGAAATATGTTAGTTTATGTTATGCAAATTGCATTTTAAATGTATCTCTCGCTGCCGATCCAGAATAATAGTCACACGCACCGTACTGTATTCAGGCACTGTCTTTACATTTTCAGGTCCCTCCCCTCCTATCTTTACCCCAACTTGAGTTTTCGTATTGTAATGTTCTCTACATTGTAGAAGATTATGCTTTCCAATTCCAAGAACGTCTGAGATTAGATCATGTGTATTTTTGTCCTGCTCTGACCTTTTTAATTTTCTGTTCAACCGATGCATTTCCAGTTATGATGCAACTCCTTATTTTTCCGATGGTAGTTTACTTCGATTCTCATATATCTCTTTGACTCCTCCAGAAGATTACTATCATGTTTCTGTATATATGGCTTTATGCACACATCATCATTTAGTTTTATTTTTCTGGGTGAAGATTTGACTTAATATGGTTTCTGAATTTCGGAACTAGGGAAGAGGAAAATAAAGTATGAGTGAAATCGGTGGGGGATCCGATCCTCCTTCTCCACCCATGTCCATGACATCATCCGAATCATCCATGAGCAGTGGCTTTGATGCTAATCGGATTTCAGAAGTAAAAGCATGGCTGGTCTCCCAATTTGACGTGGCTGGGAAAGATGTACCCGATTTTGAGTACACTCCACGGAGCATCTCTCACTTGCACAACATTGCCACTCTCTCCCAAGCCAAGACTCAGGCAGCCACCATTGTGGCCAATGACTTTCGGCAGAAAGCTTCCGAATACCGCTCCCAAGGTCTTAAAATTTTTACTTCAATTTTTACAATTTGCCTTTCTTGCATGATTTTCTTTTATATGGAGTTATTTATAGGGGATAATACTCTTTAAGAACTATCACTATGGTTTACCCTTGCAAGGAGCCAACTAGCCAAGGACATTCGCGGGTTTTAAATAGAAACAAATGTCAATGAGGCATTTAGGACGATAACTTGGTTGTTTTTGTAATTAAGCTAGATTTTGTGGGTAATTTTGTTTGGGGGTAGTGTGGGTGATAAATAGATTATTGATTCTTTGTGTATCTTTTAGTTATTGTTTTGTAGTGATCCTCATTTTTTTAATGACCACAGCTGCTAGAATGAGAGAGATACTGGAACATGTGGGATTGGCGCAAGAGAGTTTACCATCAAATGTGGTGTCATCTTCACAAGTTCTTGCCAATGTGGCAAATCTTTTGAATATCAGGGATACTGAACTAAGCAGGTGAATTATCTTCCCTTAGTGTTATATAAAAAACGAAAATGTAGTTCTAAATCCGTAACTTACAAAGGAAAATGTTTAGTTTTCTTGTAGCAATGGCGGATCTATCTCTGAGGAAAACAGCAGTAGAAGAGAAAAGATCCAAAGTGAAGCAGGAGTCCAAGGAACTTCTTGACTATACTCGAAAGGCAATATCAAGATTGAGTTACTTGAAAAGGTGAATCACTTAGATCGTTTTTTCTCTCTCTTGGGCAACTGTGGATTTAGTTTTTCCTGCTGGCAAGAATGGTTTAAAGAAGTTGTTTTAAACTTTAAGTTACTTGTACAATATACAACCTCATTTTTATTGTGTATTTATTTTCAGAACACTAGCTCAACTGGAAGATGATATTTCCCCTTGTGAAGCTCAAATGGAACACTGGAAAAAAAGCTTGACAATAATGGAATCGAAAGAAAGACAGTATCTGCAGCAGTATTCTAATTATAAGGTATGTACATCAGTACATATTAATTATTATTATCATCATCATTCATCATACCCGCACGATCAAACATGACATTTTTCTTCTCTTTTTCTCTCGTATATTTTTAGGTTTAGTCCAGTTGATGTAAAAAAGGAGAAGAAACAGAAATTTCTTTTAATTATTTTGTATTCATCACAGGTAATGCTCAGTCGAGTGGGATATAAACCTGAAATTAGTCATGGAGTGTTGGTTGAAATGGCAGAGCACAGGAAGGACCTGGAGAAGAAAACAAAACCAATCCTAGAGACATTAAGGAGCTACCAAGACTTGCCGCCTGTATTTTGTTCCCTCTTTCTAATTAATTTTCGGAAAATATTCCTTGCTATTGGAGATTGATATTGGATCTCGTATTTCATCCAGGACAAGGCTTTGGCGGCACTGGCAATCGAGGATAAGAAGAGAAAGTATGCTGCTGCCGAGAAGTATCTTGAAGAAGTGTTGCAGTCAGCTCTTGCTTCTTCAGAGTGATGTACATCTACTCTATATATGGTTTCCATTTTTTTTATTTTCTGATTTGAATGCTGAGTCTCTTGTGTGCTTTTTTTCTTTTTCTTTTTCTGCTTTTTGGTGATATGCTGTTTTTTTAAAAGAAATGATATTACGTCTACTATTATGATCCCTTAGCATTTTCTTCGATCGTGACAAAGAGAATAGTCGTCATCCACTTGGAAGAAACAGGATAATTTCATGGACTCATCTATGTAAGATGAGCATAAAAACGAAAGAAACTTACATCAATATTACTATATACTATGATCGATGGATTGATTATTTAACAGGTGGCCGGCAAAAGAAAAAACTGCAAATACCTAAGAGCATCCTCAACACACACATACCTCCAAGTGAGCACACTCAACATCCCCACACTTACCTTCTCCACCACCATCCTCCCTTTCTCCTCCTCCCTCGTCCCCAGCCTCATATCCGCCACCATCCCACTCCCACCTCCGCTCAGGCAACACCCCGACAGCGGAAGTTCCTTGGAGAAACCCACCACAAAACTCATCCCCTTTTCCTTCCCCTCACACTCCATCATAGTGAAAACCCCCTTCAAACCCTCCAGCACCACATTCCAGCTCACCCTCAGCCTGTTCACAACCTCAAACGCCGCCACCTGTTCTTCATCCCCTCCGCCCACATCAATGTCGAACCGGAATATGTCTTCGCTCTTCATCAACGCTCCGGGCTTCACGACTGTCGCAACTCGGCTGCAGCTTCCGTCGTCAGTCGCAACTCGGATGTCGATCGAGAAGATGAGGTCGCGCATGGAGAGCTGGGGCTTCGGGGCTTTCCGGAGGCGGCGATCGTCCGCAGCACGGCCCAGGGAGAACAGCTTGCGGTAGGATATGGCGGAGCTGGAGTGGAGGCTGGAGAGGGAGGGATAGGTGGTGGAGCACAAGGGTTTCCAGAGGTGGTCGGAAGACATGGAAGCGGACCAGGATTTGCTGACGCATGCGGCCGTGGCTAGGGTTTGAGGGTCGAGCCGGCGGGCTGTGAGTTCCAGAACTTGCCACGGCGGCGATGAGGAGTCTGCGGTGGTCATGATATGTAGTATATATAAAAATGGGTTTGATCTTCTTTTCTTTGAATTTCTATCTTTATTTTCACGATTGATTATTATTTTGGAATGTATGGATGAGTGATCAGTCCATGACAGGTGTTGTTTTGCATAGTGCCAAGAAGCCACGTGTAGCTCAAGGGAACTCCCATGTGTTTTATGCACAACTCAGAAATGAATGTTATCGGCCTTTCCCTTATATAATTCGAATAAAGTGATGCGCGCTTATTATAACATGTGATTTTTGAATAAAGTGATGCGCGCTTATTATAACATGTGATTTTTGTTCACATCACGAAAAATTGTACTCCACTTCAGACCTTGGGATTTCAATGATGTCTAGACTAGCTAACTTGGTTTTCTTTTGGTTCTCGATTTTATTGTAGAGTTGGCAGGCTAAGAGTATCATATTTCCTTCTTACATCGGATCACACATACTACTATATTGTACATCTCTACAAAACAATTCAAGATGGAGAAAGTGCTCGTTCTTGATCATATGATACTAGGCATGAGATAAAAAATACAAAAGGAAGAAGATGAAAGAAGAGAATTATGAACACAAGGCATGATTATATTTCTGAATAGTCCAATCTTTTTATACACAGATTCTAACGTTCAAAAAACATAGAAAAGGGAAGGCAATTATTTCCCAATAATCCTGACACTAATTATGATTTGATTTATTCCTTGATAGCAGTCAAGTTTCCTTTTGGCTCGAGTCTTCCAAATCTTGTGAAATATTTTTATTCTTTGATATAATATCTTCTTCTGATTCTTTTATTTGAGTTGAAGTATTGTCGCTAATACCCGCCCTCAAACTATGTCGGGGTTGCAGACATAGTTTGCTCCGGAAGAAACCAAGTAAACTCTTGGGCAGTGATTTTGTGAAGATGTCGGCAACTTGAAAGTGTGTGGGGATATGTTTGGTGATAAGCTGACCTACAGCAACTTTCTCACGAACAAAATGATAATCGAGTTCAATATGCTTGCTGCGGGCATGGAAAACTGGATTAATGGTCATATGGAGAGCGCTAATGTTGTCGCAGTAGAGTACTGGAGGTGATGTGATTGGGATTCGAAGATCTTTCATAATAAATGTCATCCATGTGAGTTCAGCAGCAGTATGAGCCATGGCACGGTATTCAGCTTCGGTACTTGAACGAGATATTGTAGGTTGCTTTTTTGCACACCAAGAGATAGGATTTTTTCCAAGGAAGGTGCAGAAACCTGTGGTGGAGCGTCGAGTAACCGGGCAACCAGCCCAATCTGCATCAGAAAAAGCACTAAGATCAAGTGTAGTGTGGGAAGTGAGGTGTAAACCAAGATGTACAGTACCTTTAATATAACGTAAAATGCGATGTACAATTTTAATATGCGACATGCATGGTGTTTGCATAAATTGTGAAGCATAATTTACACTATATGTTATGTCAGGTCGAGTAAGGGTTAAATATTGAAGAGCGCCAACAAGACCTCTATATTGGCTAGGATCATCAAGAGGTTGATTGGTCGCATGTAACTTATTTTTTGTTACTAAAGGAGTAGGCATAGGTTTGCAATGAGTCATATTAGCACGTTCCAGAATAGTAATAGCATAGTGTGATTGAGAAAGATGTAATCCTTGTGTGGTTTTAGTAATTTCAATTCCAAGGAAGTGATGGAGATCACCAAGGTCTTTCATAGCAAATTCATGACTAAGTACGTGAATAAAAGATGTAACAAGTGACATATTAGAGCCAGTAAGAAGAATATCATCCACATATAATAGTAAAACAATTGTACCGAGATCACTATGTAATATGAAGAGAGAAGGATCAGCCAAGCTACAAAAAAATCCGTAGTTAAGTAAGAAGGTGCTAAATCGATCGAACCATGCACGTGGGGCTTGTTTGAGACCGTAAAGTGCTTTATGTAGTTTGCAAACATGATGAGGAAATTGAGAATCTTTCATACCTGGGGGTTGTGTCATATAGATATCTTCTTGTATATGGTCGTGGAGAAAGGCATTCTTGACGTCTAGTTGACGAATAGGCCATTGTTTAGCAAGTGCTATCGTGACCACTAGTCGAATGGTCCCGGGTTTAATGACAGGGGAAAAAGTTTCAGTATAATCAACACCATCTTGTTGATGGTACCCCTTTGCTACAAGGCGAGCTTTTAATTTTTCTAATGAACCATCGGGTTTTAATTTAGTTTTAAAGACCCATTTTGATCCAATAATATTCATACGAGGGGATGGTGGGACTAAGGACCAAGTGAAATTTTTATGGAGGGCATCAAGCTCGTCTTGCATAGCAGCACGCCAACCGGGATGGTTAAGTGCATTACGAGTAGAAGTGGGTTCACGTGGAACATCAGATGATAGACTCATGTTTAGAGCATATTTTGGGTTGGGTTTTTGGTTAACTGTCCTTGACCGAGTCAGCATGGGATGTTCAATATGGCTGGGTTCGGAGGGAGGTGGGGAAGGTTCGAGTGACGGGAAAGGAATAGGAAGAGGCTCGGACGAGGTCGTGGAGAGGAATGTTAATGGTAGTAGTATCAGAAGAGTTGACCTCAGAAAAAGAGTTTGTACCAGAGCTTTCTTTTTGTAGATTTGTGTTAGTCCTAGGTAACCAAGTATCAAAAATATGAAGTGCAGAGTTTTTATTAATTTTAGACTCAAGATGTTCTTTATACGGAAAACATAATTCATCAAAAACAACATGACGAGATAAAATAATTTTTTTGGTTGGTGGATGAAAACATTTATATCCTTTAAATTGATCACTATAACCTATGAAAACACAAGAAACACTTTTCGGGTCAAATTTATTTTTTCGAGAGTCCCATGTATAAGGAAAGCATTTTGATCCAAAAACACGTAAAGAATTATAAATTGGTTGGGTATTATGTAACATGAAATATGGAGATCGAGAATTAAGGGCGGAAGAAGGTAACCTATTGATGAGATAAACCGCTGTTGAGAAAGCCTCCACCCATAGAGACAATGGAACACCACTGTGGAATAACATAGTCATGCCTAATTCCCGAATAATGCGATGTCGTCTTTCAACCATACCTGTTTGCTCCGGTGTATATGGACATGATTTTTGATGAATAATACCTGAAGAAATAAAATGTGTAGACAATTTTGTATTGACAAACTCACCTCCTCCATCCGATTGAAATATTTTTATTTTTTTGTTAAACTGTCGATCAACATATCGTTCAAAATTAATAAATGTTTCAAAGAAATCAGATTTCATTCGTAGAGGGACAATCCATATGTATTTGGAAAAATCATCAACAAAACATGCATAATAACGAAAACGACCAAGAGATAAAATAGGAGATGGACCCCATAAGTCGCAATGAATTTTTTCAAAACACTGAGTACTTGAACTTTCAGAACTGCTAAAAGGAAACTTAGAAAGCTTTCCCAATTGACAACTATCACAAACATGTTCAATTTTTGTTGGGCCCGTAACATGAATGAGATCATTATTTTTTTAAAAAAGTAAAGAAGAATGTTGTGGATGTCCTAAACGTTGATGCCAAATACTAGACGAACCAGACTTGAAGCGAGAAGAAAATTTTAATTTTGGTTGATCATGGAGAACATAGAGATTTGCCTTACGCTTGCCGGTTATCAAGGGTTGGCCTGATTTTCTGTCCTTAACACAAAACAAATTATTAGTAAATTCACAATCAATAGGATATTCAGATGTGAGTTGACTAACCGATAATAAATTTTTCTTTAAATTTGGAACGTACAAAACATTATTTAAAGGTAGTCGAATATTATTTTGATGAATTTCTGAATCTCCGATTCCATCAATACGTATGCATGAACCATCTCCAAGTAAAATTGAATCTGATCCACAATTATGTTCAAGGTTAGACAACATACCTAGATTACCTGTCATGTGGTTGGAAGCACCCGTGTCAGAGGTCCATTCGGTATCAGCAATGGTGGTGTCCAGTGTTAGAGCAGCTAATGCTTGTGGAAGATCATGCGTGTTTGTTGTCACCTTTGGTATCCACCAGCATATTTTTGCAACGTGTCCTTTAACACCACAATATTGACACGTCTCATTTCGATAGAGATCCCGTTCGTTCTGCGTCATTCTTCGTTGTCCCGTCGGGGGTGGCCTTTTTTGTTGAGGGTTTGATTTTTTTTTTATGAGGCTGGTTCTTGGGTTGTTGCGCAACGAAGCCGCGTCCAGATGAGATGAATTTCGATTGTCCTCCTTGACTTCCTCCCTGACGGTTTTGGTGTTGTCCAAAAAAGGCTGTTGGATTATTGAAGGAGTTGATGCTCATATCGGTGCCGTTGTTCATCCAACTACGCCTTTGATCAAAATTTTGTAGTTGCGCAACTAGTTCCGGATAAGTAGGCCGAGGGGGCTTTAACATGGTGGTAGTGAACGTCTCATATTGAGGGCCAAGACCCGTGAGCAAGTAGAATACCTTTTCTTTGTCATGGACAGGCTTTCCAATGGCTGTCAGATCATCGCACAAGCCTTTGAAAATACGTATGTGGTCTGAAATTGATTTTTCATCACTTTTTCGAAGATAAGTGAGTTGTTGTCTAAGAGTAAATTCCCTCTCTTGTGAATCTTGTGCGTAGGCGTCCTTGAGAGCTTCCCAGACGCCGAAGGCTGTGTCGATTCCAATGACTAAGCCAAGGGCTTCTTCCGACAATGTGCCGATTAACCACCCTCGCAAAAGGCGATCTGATGTTTTCCATGCAATGAATTCCTTCGTAATTTCTGGAGTGAAATTTTCTGCCTCGGCAGTGTTGTTAGGATTTGGTGTGGTAACTTTTGGTGGTGCGGAATTTTTGTTTGTGAGGTGTTCGACTAAATCTTGACTTTCGGCAAGGGCTAATGCTTGCTCTCGCCATAGAGGATAGTTTTTTGTTGAGAGTTTGAGTGTAATAAAGTTACCAACGTTGAGTGATAAAGAACTCATTGTATGTGTTTTGGGTGTGTGATGACACTTGTGTTCAAGGCTCTGATACCAAGATAAAAAATACAAAAGGAAGAAGATGAAAGAAGAGAATTATGAACACAAGGCATGATTATATTTCTGAATAGTCCAATCTTTTTATACACAGATTCTAACGTTCAAAAAACATAGAAAAGGGAAGGCAATTATTTCCCAATAATCCTGACACTAATTATGATTTGATTTATTCCTTGATAGCGGTCAAGTTTCCTTTTGGCTCGAGTCTTCCAAATCTTGTGGAATATTTTTATTCTTTGAAATAATATCTTCTTCTGATTCTTTTATTTGAGTTGAAGTATTGTCGCTAATAGCATGGACATGTCAAGCGCTATGAAGCCAAGAAAAAGGAAAAGAATGATCGAAAGGGGTATATAATCAGTAACACCTCGGTCCTTGCGTACTGAAGCCCGAACTTAATGGATCAACTCGGTTATAAATGATTGTTTGAGAGTGATATATTGTCTCCACTCTACCGAAGCCCGAACTTAATGGATCAGCTCGGTTATAAATGATTGTTTGAGAGTGATATATTGTCTCCACTCTACCGACACATATCTTTTTCAAATTTTGTCTTCACTCGTGCACACTCGAAACACCGTTTGGGATTGATATACTGTCTCCACTGTACCAACACGTTTTGTCCTCAATCGTGCGCACTCGGGCCACTTCCGAAAGAGACATTCATCCTAGAATTACTCTAAAAATGACACACTTAACTGTGAAATTCTTATAGAAAGTTATGCCCACAAAAGAAGATGATCTTGACATATTTAATTTCTTTAAGCACTTTGCATTTTTTGAAGTGTTGCAATATCAAACCAAGGTGTGCTCCTCCCAACAAGCAACCCACATTCCAAGTGCACATTTCATAAATGGTATGTCTTTTTACAACTTTATTATCTCAATACATATTTATTTACCTTTATACCACTATATTTTAACTAACTATTTTATTACTTACAAATCAATACCTATTATATCCTTACTTTATATTATAAAACACACAAAACATTTTTTTTTAATTCACTTGCAACTTTCTCTATGCACTCCATTAAAGATGAAATAAAAATTCAAAAAAATATATTAAAAATTGATTATACCAATGTTATTCAAAATTAATTATGTAATTTTATTGATAAGAAAAAAATAATACATATACATATTTATATAAAAGTAAATAAAAGAAAAAGAAAGAAAAAATTATAAAACTGTAATATAGACAAAAATAAAAAAAGAGGCAATTGTATAAAATTAGAAAAATAAAATATAAATATAAATGTATGACATAAATTAAAAAAATAAAAACAGCAGCTAATATTTTTAAATCATTAAATTCTTACAAAATCATAAAATAGAAAATTTTATTTTAATAAAATACATTAAACATGTTTTGAAAATAAAAGTGTTAGAATGAAAAAAATAAACAATTTTATATTTTAATTAATTTAAATATGAATTATTACGTTTAATTACTTTTTTTTAAGTATAGATAATTTAGTAGGTAAGATAAAAATAATTCTAAGACGTGACTGTATATGTTATAATTAGGCTAAATTTTGTGGGCACTTCGCAGCTAGCGCCATGGACAACAACCCAACCAGGGTCCGACTTCAGCTTCACATTGACTTTCGCATTTGTCCCAGAACCTCTCCACCATCTTTTAAAACAATTATTTTATTTCTATTTAATTGAATAAACAGTTGATAATTATATATTTTCGTAAATTGAGTAGTGATTAAGTTTGCAGCTCTTTTATGGATTGAGGGGCATCCGGTGCAAATGCACCAGTTAATATGCCGTGAATTTTTCTACCGTTGAATAAAAATAAAATAAAATTTGCCCCGTTAATATGCCGTGAATTAAAATAAAACTAATCTAAAGCGTTAGATTTATTATTTAAAGTTTAATTTGTATATGCAATTAGAATTATGGCGTCTTTTCCCCTTTTAATATTAGAACAAAAAAAAAATATATATATACTGATAAATTTAATTTTTTTTAATAACTGTTTATCCAATGGGTTAAAATTGTACACTTTATGTTATAATTTGTATATGTATAAATCTTTTTTTAGTATAAAAACTATACTTTAAAAAAAATAATTTTTATATATGTAGTTGTATGTTATTATTGATGTTATACGTGTGCATGCTCATGTATAAAGCCCATGCACACGCAACCCATGCAGTAGAGGAAGCCCGTTCCTTTTCTTTAACTTATTTAGTTACCTTATTTAGTTAGATTCCTTGTTAAACTTGTTTTCCTAATATTGTTATGATTAGGGTTTTATGTATACTTATATAAACGCATGCATATGTAACTATTTTTTAATCATCAAGTAATAAGAAGAAGTAAAGTTATTTTCTTATTCAAGTTCATATAGAAGGTTTAATCCTTCTCTCTCGTTTTCCTTTCTCAAATTCTATATGGTATCAGAGCTATTCCGCAATTAACATGGTGGAAACGGAAAAATCGAAGGAGATCGAAGGCGATCCGGTTCCGGCCCAGACCCTCTTGATCCAACAAAACACTCAAGTCCCTATTTTTTTACATTATGGTGAATCGCCCGGCCAGAAGCTCGTTGCAGAATCACTTAACTCGAGGAATTACCAAACCAAGAGCAGAAACATGGGTCAAGCCTTGAAAATAAAGAACAAGATAGGGTTTATAGACGGCACCATCCTAAAGCCTCAGGAATCTGATCCACTTTATATGGATTGGCATAGGTGCAATTCCATAGTCCTGGCATGGATTTCAGTAAGCATGTCCCCGGAGATGGCAGGATACACAGCTTATGTTGTCTCTGAAGACAACTTACAACGGTCAAACAGGAGGGAGAAAGAGTTAATGTCTATTTTGCCAAGTTGAAGAACATATGTGATGAAATCAATGCCTATGATCACATATGTGTGTGTCCATTAGCTGAATGTCCTGTCATGAAAGAGAATCAAAGAAAAGCAAATAAGAGTCAAGTTCTGCAATTTCTTATGGGGCTTAATGATGATTATGGTCAATTAAGAAACCAGATCCTGTTAAAGGATCCACTACTGCCCTTAGATGACATTTTCAACTTAATATCACAATAAGAATCCAATTTGGAGCTACAGACTTTTAGCAGCAAAGGGATGCAAGCCAGTGCCATGACTGCCAGACAAGATTCCAAGGGATTTACACAGAAAGATTGGAGTAAACCAAGTACGAATAACTTCAAGAAGGGAAACTTGGTTTGCACAAGGTGTGGGAAAAATAACCATACAGTTGACAAGTGTTATGAAGTCTATGGATACCCTCCAGGTCATACAAGAAATCCTACCATTCCAGGTCAGAAAGGTTCGGTTCCGGTTAAACCGAACCGAAATTTCGGTTAACCGAAACCGAAAATGTGGAATTTTAGGAACCGAGAACCGGCTTTTTTGGTTTTCGGTTCTTCAAGAACCGAACCGAAAATTTTCGGTTCGGTTCTTAAAAAACCGAGGAACTGAATAAAGAATCGGAAAATAAAATTCAACCATTTTTTTGCTGCTACAGCCTACAAGACTGCAATTTAAAAAAAAAACGGATGGCAATGGGAGTGAATAACACCTTACAAAAGTTATTTCATAATAATTATCAAATCTTACCAACGTTAAAATGTTAAAACATAAATAATACCAAGCAACTACGATGAGTTTTAAAACCAAACCAAACGAAACAGATGTCCAAACCATCAAAACAACATAAGTAAATCTAAGGACTACGATCGCCACTCATTGAAGTTTTCGCTATTCCAACTTGTATGGCATTTGTCGTTTTTCTCCAACTCATTCTTCTCTAAATAAATCATTAAAACAAGAAAATGACAACGTAAGTGGCTTTACAATATTAAAATTTAAAGAAAAACTATGAAGTTCAAATAGTAAAAAATAAAAATACTTACCAACTCATACTTCAACCAAAGTAAAAGAACTTCTGATCATCATTCATCAATCATTTTTCGAACTCCACACTGATTTATGTCGTGTGTGTTAGTTTTTCGTTTATGTTTTAATATCGTTTATGTGTCGTGCTTTGTACGTTTGTGTCGTTTTAGTTAATGTTTGATGTTTAAGTGTGATTTGATCTCACGAGGTGTGTTGGAGTGGTTCGAGTTCGTTTTGTAGGTCAAAAGTTGAAGAAAGTCGAAGAAACGAGAAGGAATCGAGGAAACCAGAAACGGCGGTCGCCAAATGATAAAATACGGTCGCCGGATCAAAACGGCGGTCGCCGAAGATGAAATGACGACCGCCGAAAGGGCCAAAAAGATGCAGTAGCTGGCCAAAGAATTTGGGCAAAACGGCGGTCGCCGTTTTGCAAACGGCGGTCGCCGAATTCAAATGGCGGTCGCGAAAACTAAACGGCGGTCGCCGTTTTTGTGGCAGTTCATGGCGGTTACATGCGAGATTGATGATCCATTTAGGCGAGGATTCGAAGTGAAAATGATATCTTTTTCGCCTGGGATTGAATCGGGAAGCACGGGAGACCATTTCGGAGCCGACAACTCCGAGAGAAGATCGATCAAGTCCAAGCCATTTCAATAATCGTAATCTTAGTTGTAATTTCATTTTCTAGAATTCAAGTTTATTTCTTTTCATGTTTTGTTCATCTTTTGCAAAACTAATTTGAATGCTTTTGAATCAAGAATGCTAATATGTTTCGTTAAATGAATTTCCTTTGGTTTATAAAAGATTGTTTTGAGCTTTTACGTAGTTGCATTCTCTTAATTAATTCTTTGTTCATCTTTGCTATTATTTCAAAAGTTATACTTTCATTAATTGTAATCCATGCTATTAGTTCTTTCTTAAAGATGATGAACTAAATTTCTACTCGGGTGTTTATATGATAAATTAGGCGAATCATTGTTAACCGGAAGATCCTATATACACGACATACTCTTGACATCGTAACTCGACCGAGAGCGATTAATCAAGTGAACTAAACGTTGAAAAACGAGTTAAGCAACCCGACCGGGAACTTGACTTTCGATTGTCGCTTATATAGATTGAAAAAGGTAGGAACAATTTGAAGTCGAGTTTGTAATATAATCATCCGAGTCTTATTCTTAGCGTTTACTTCAAAATTTCCATTTTATTCGAGAGTTTCAAAATGAATCTAGGATTTAGTATAATGAACTATGATTCGACTACTTTTCTTTCACTTAAACATTTCTCTTTCGTTTCCTTGGATTGATACCGAGTCAACTACAATTGACCTCGGATTTTGACGAGAGACGCGCACAAAAACGTCTAATCAAAATTGGCGCCGTTGCCGAGGAAACGGATAGTTTTGTTTAAGTGTTTGTTTAGTTTTAGTTTCGTATTTCGTTTAGTTAACTTAGTTACTTGTCTTGTTATTTGCTAACCATCTACTTTAGTGTGCATGGTTACTACGAGAAGCAAGGCTTCTCGAGAGCAATCCGGAGAAACTATGGAGAAGGATAAAGATAAAGTTCAAGTTGAAGATGATTCCGATCAAGAAACTTCAGGTGTCAAGAAAGGTCAACCTTCCCATGGATATGTTCTATCTCCGAATACTCGAGAACCTATTCTACCATTGGGAACTCCTCAGAATAGCAACAATCAAGCGGGAGGAAGTAATTTACAGATACAAATTCCTCAATTCAATGTTCAAGCACAACTTACTCCTCCAACACCTTTAAATTTACCAGAAGAAGATCATCATTCTACTCCTCATAATGTGATGAGTCCTAACGTTGGATATCCTCCTCCAATGATGAATCCTCAGATGATGAACCAACCACCGATGATGAATCCGAACATGATGAATCAAAACATGGCATATCAACAAAACTACGGGTATCCATTTCAGCAACCCGGAGTTCAAGTGAATCAAAACATGCAAGGTCAATTCCAACAACAATGGCCAAACATGATGCCTAATATGATGCCGTATGGGGGTTATGGGATGCAACCGAATCAGTGGAATCAATATGGAAATCCAGCGGCTCGACGAGTACAACAAGGTGACATCACAAGGCCTATCATTGGAGCAACTCCGGCATGTGTGGATTTATCGGAGGTGGTGAAGAACTATAAGGTTAATCCGATGGATTTTAATCAACTACCGGAGTATCATGGGAATAACAATGAGGATGTGTTGAGTTTTATCCGAGACTTCTACAACACCATTCATACCTTTCCGTTGAATGGACTTCAAGAAGATGAGTTGAGATGTCGGTTCTTTCCGATGACATTGAAGGACAAGGCCAAGTCTTGGTGGATAGCTTTGCCACCAAATTCTCTCCAAAATTGGAATGACATTTATGACGAGTTCATCAGTCAATTCTTCCCACACCATAAGACGACGGACTTTAGGAATCAAATTTGTGGTTTCACTAGTCGTCCGGGAGAATTTTTCCATGAGACTTGGGATCGTTTTCAAGATTTACTTCTTAAATGTCCACATCACACTTTTACTCAAGTCTTACTTAATCAAATTTTCTATGACTCTTTGACAGATTCTTTGCAAGGGTCGGTGGATAATCAAGCCGGAGGTGACATCACATATCGATCACCGGAAGAGATGGTTACTATCTACAAGACTATGGCTGGGAATTCAAGGAGGAAAAGTTCAAGGAGACGTGTGGTGAACGATGTCAAGGAAGTAGAAGCTAGCAATCTCAACATAAAAATCGAGGAGATGGCTAAGGAAATCAAGGATTTGAAAATGGAGGAGGGAAATTTGAAGACACAACTTCTTTTGAATCAAATGGAAGTGTGTACGTTGTGTGGTTATCAAGGGCATGGACCAGCTACTTGCCCGATGCCTCAAATGCAAGCTCCTTTGTTGATTGAAGGGCAGCCCATGGTTGGAGAGCAAGGGAACATGGCATGTGTTCCATATCAACAACAACAAGGAGAAATGGTGATTTCGGAAGTACAAGCTTCGGTGGTACAACTGTATAACCAACAAGGAGGATACTACAACAATCAACAAGGAGGAAATCAAAGGCCTAATTATCCTTACCAACCAAGGCAACAACCTCAACAATGGCAACCGAGGCAAAATTTTCAGCAAGGGCAATCTTCTAGCACATCATACCGAGCTCCTTACCAAGCACCGAACCAACAATACCGAGCTCCGTATCAAGCTCCTACTCAACAACAACAGCCTCTAAGACCTCCTCAACAACCCTCGAGCAATAATTTTGAAGAATGGATGAAAAAGTATGCCGAGAAAAATGATTTGAGGATGGATAGTTTAGAAGTGAAAGTGGGAGGTTATGATGCGGTACTTAATAGCATCAACACTCAAATGGGGCAAATGGCTACTACACTTGGAAAAATGCAAGCTAAAGAAGAGTCGGGAAGACTTCCAAGTCAACCATCCCATGCAAAAGCTCTTACGGTATTAAGGTCGGGGAAGATTATAGACAACAAAGTGAGGATGCCGGGTGAAGAAGTTGAAAAAGACAAAAGGCCATGGGTTTTTGAGGAAGAAAATGAGGAAGATATTGAGGAGATTATTTGTGAGGAAAAGGAGGAGGAAAAAGAAGAAGAAAAGGAAGAGGAAGACGAAGTTAAAAAGAAAGAAGAAGAGAGGAAGAAAGGAAAAAGAGTAGAAGCCGAGGTCGGAAGTGAAAAGGTAGTTCTTCATAAGTCGAAGAATCCGTACAAGCCTCCAGTTCCTTTTCCGAGCAAGCTTAGGAACAAAAAGAAGGATCAACAATTTCAGCAACTATACGATCTTCTAGCAAAGGTTGAGGTAAATGTCCCTTTGCTCGATATGATTTCTAACATTCCTTCTTATGTGAAATTTTTTAAGGAATTGGCTTCTAACAAGAGGAAGTTCGAAAAGAACGAAAAAGTTGTGTTGTTTGCAGGTGCAAGTGCTGTGATGCAACATCAAATACCACCAAAAGAAAGTGATCCGGGAAGTTTCGTGATCAAGATAGTTATTGGAGCTGGAAACGAGGTGTCCGGAATGTTAGACTTGGGAGCCGGGATTAACTTGATGCCGTCGGCTATATTTGACCAATTGAAGCTTGACAATTTAAAACCAACAAGAATTTGTCTTCAACTTGCCGATAGGTTGGTTAGATACCCGAGAGGAATTGTCGAAGACATACTTGTGGAAGTTGGAGGGTTGATAGTGCCGGTCGATTTTGTGGTGTTGGATGTTGGTGATATTCCGGAGAATTCTCAAGATCATTCTATCTTATTGGGACGTCCTTTCATGGCCACGACTAATACTCTTATTGATGTGAAGAAGGGACAACTCCAAATTTCGGTACTTGGAGAGACGGTGTCGATTTCGGTGAGGAAGAAGAACATTGCTCCAGCTGCAACGTTGATGGAGGAATGCTCATTTGTTGATGTGATTGATACATTGACCATGCAAGCTTTGGAGATTAAGGAGGAGAATGAAGTGGAGTTTGGGGACGAGGATTTAGAAGAACTAGAAGTGAATGAACAAGCTCCACGGTTTGTCGACTTGAGCGTGGGGGGGGGGGGGGGGGGGGGGGGGGAGGATCGAAAGAAAGAAGTTTCGTTACCAACAAAGAGTGTGAAGTTGGTTTTGAAGGATTTGCCTCCAAACCTCAAGTACGTGTTTTTGGAAGATTGTGAAAACAAGCCGGTCATTATTTCATCAAATTTGACCGTAGAGGAAGAGGTGAGATTAGTCGAGATACTTCAAGAGAACAAGGCGGCTATTGGATGGAGTATCGAGGATTTGAAGGGAATCAGCCCTTCTATGTGCATGCATCGTATTAACTTGATCGAGAATGCAACTCCAAAGAGGCAGCCCCAAAGACGACTAAATCCACTTCTTAGTGATGTCGTGAAGAAGGAAATTATAAAGCTACATGGTGGAGGCTTGATTGTACCGGCAGCGGATAGTGAATGGGTATCACCGATTCACATGGTTCCTAAGAAAGGAGGAATCACGGTTGAGGAGAATGAGGCGGGACAACTTATAGCTACTCGGGAGAGGACCGGGTGGAGAATGTGCATGGATTATCGAGAGTTGAATGCCGCTACGAAAAAGGATCATTTTCCTTTACCTTTTATTGACCAAATGCTTGATAAACTTGCCGGTAATTTCTTATATCATTATCTTGATGGACTTTCAGGTTATTACCAAATATTCATAGCACCGGAGGATCAATCGAAGACTACATTCACGAGTCCCTTTGGAACATTTGCATGGAAGAGGATGCCATTTGGGCTTTGCAATGCCCCAGGTACGTTTCAACGTTGCATGCTTTCCATATTTTCTGAGATGGTAGGGGACTTTGTTGAGGTTTTCATGGATGATTTTTCCGTATTTGGTTCGTCGTTTGATGATGCATTGAAAAAGATTGACACGGTTTTGAAAAGATGCATTGAGTGTAACCTTACTTTGAGTTGGGAAAAATCGAATTTCATGGTTACACAAGGGGTTGTACTTGGGCATGTGGTTTCTAGAAGGGGGATAGAAGTTGATCCCTCGAAAATTGAAGTGATTAAAAATTTACCACCCCCGGTCAATGTGAAAGGTGTGAGAAGTTTTCTTGGGCATGCGGGTTTTTATAGACGTTTCATTAAATATTTTTCTAAAATTGCACAACCTTTGTGTCATTTACTTGGTCAAGATGTTGAGTTTGTCTTTGATGATTTATGTTTGAATGCCTTTAATACTTTGAAAGAAAAGCTTGTGAGTGCACCTATTCTTGTATCACCTAATTGGAATCTTGAATTTGAAATAATGTGTGATGCTTCTAATTTTGCTGTGGGTGCGGTGTTGGGTCAAAGAATTGATAAGATGTTGCATGTGATTTATTATGCTAGTATGACTTTGAATGATGCACAAGTGAATTATACGACTACGGAAAAAGAAATGTTAGCGGTTGTTTTCTCGCTAGACAAATTTAGGTCGTATTTGCTTGGTACTAAGGTTATTGTTCATAGTGATCATGCGGCTCTTAGGTATTTGATGACTAAAGCACAAGCTAAACCGAGAATCATAAGATGGATACTTTTGTTGCAAGAATTTGATGTGGAAATAAGAGATAGGAAAGGTTGTGAAAATGCGGTTGCCGATCACTTATCTAGACTTGAATCGTGTGATAATAATGTGATTGCTAATGTTCCTATTTCTGAAACTTTTCCATATGAACAATCCATGCTTGTGAATGATATTGATGAAAAAGTTCCATGGTATGCCGATATTGCTAATTATTTGGCAAGTGGAGAGATGCGTGAGGGAATTACTTCCCAAGAACGCAAACGTTTGTTGCATGTATGTAGGTACTACTATTGGGACGATCCTTTGTTGTTCAAACTTGGGAAGGATAATTTGTTGAGAAGATGTGTACCGGAAGGAGAGCAAAGGGCTATAATCTCAAAATGCCATGAGGATGCATCGGGAGGACACTTTGCTAGTAGGAAGACCGGAGCTAAGATTCTACAATCGGATTTTTTTCTGGCCTACTTTGTTCAAAGATGTCCATTTCTTTAATCTTTCATGTGATCGATGTCAACGTATTGGTAACATTGGTAAAAGGAACGAAATGCCCATGCAAGTAAATCTTGTGTGTGAAATTTTTGATGTATGGGGCATCGATTTCATGGGTCCTTTTATCAATGCTAACAAGTACGAGTACATTTTATTAGCCGTTGACTATGTGTCGAAGTGGGTTGAGGCAATCCCCACTCGAACTTGTGGTGCTGGTGTTGTTTTAAAGTTTGTGCAGGAGAACATCATTTCTCGATTTGGTTTTCCAAAGGCAATTATTAGTGATGGAGGATCACACTTTTGCAACAAACTTTTCAAGAGGTTGATGAGGTTAAATGGTATTGATCACCGAGTTGCTACTCCATATCATCCTCAAACTTCCGGTCAAGCCGAGACGAGCAACAACCAAATTAAGACTATCATTGCCAAGACCGTTAAGCCATCGAGGAAAGATTGGCCGGAAAAACTTCGAGATGCACTTTGGGCTCACCGCACAGCTTTCAAAACGATTCTTAATGCAACTCCTTTTCAGATTGTGTATGGGAAATCATGTCATCTACCAGTGGAAATAGAGCATAAGGCTTTTTGGGCTATTAAAAAGGTGAATTTGGAGATGACGAAAGCCGGAAAGGAGCGTGCATTACAAATTGATGAGCTCGAGGAATTGAGGAATGAAGCATATGAGAATGCTAAGATCTCGAAGGCCAAGATGAAGAAAGCTCATGACCGGAGATTGATCGTGAAAGACTTACAACCGGGTATGAAAGCACTTTTATTCAATGCTCGACTTCGGTTATTTCCGGGAAAGCTTAAGTCAAGATGGGTCGGTCCATATGAAGTGGTAACGGTACATGAGAATGGATCAGTCACGTTGAAGAAGGAAGATGATGAGCATGAGTTCAAAGTTAACGGACATCTTGTGAAACGATACTATGAAGGAGAGTCGAAAATCGGGAATGTCGAGGTTTTTCGACTCGAGGAAAATGCCATTTGAACTTAGAAATGGGAATAAGTCCAGCTCTGGACAATAAACTGAGCATGAATAAAGCTACTGGACTTGGTTGAGCTCGGAAGTCGTCGAATTTGAAGAAAAAGGGCTGAAAAAGGAAAATCGAGGGGAAAAGGGTTTCCGCGACCGCCAAATAAAAAACGGCGGTCGCCATAAACGACCGGCGAGCGTCAAAGACCGAACGGCGGGCGCCGAAATTGGTGAAAAACGGGTCAGGCCTACTGCATAAAATTGGGCCAAACGGCGGTCGTCATTTGCATTTCAGCGACCGCCGAAACATTTCCGCGACCGCCAAACCAAAACGGCGGTCGCCGTTTTCGAAATTCAGGAAATTAAAAGCGGACGGGCTGAGCATTTTTCTCACAATACACAAACCCTTTTCCTTCACTTTCTCTTGCGAAATTATATCTCCCTCGATTCTTAACCGAATTCAACCAAATTTCTTCCACCAAAACACTTACCTATATCTTGAGAACTTTGATTTGCAGGTTTTGGGGAATTTCATCGGCCAAATATCAAGAAATTCTCAAGTTCTTGAGGTGCACACAAGGTGTTCGACAAAAGTTCCGAACCAAATTTCGACTTTCTCCTACCGATTCAATGACTCTAACTCGAAATAGGACGGGAGCTCGTGGTTCTCCACCACCACCACCAAGGAAAAAAGGACGAGGAGCCGCTACTACTTCCACTTCAACCGGACCTCGAGACATCTCCGATCGTTATGGAGCCCCGTTTCCGATTTTCGACGACAAAGAAGGAATAGCTTTCCAGAAGTTGATTTCGAAGGGTGAACATATTTTACCTCGTCCGATTGATTGGGAGTTAATGGAGAAGTTGAAGGTTAAGGAGGAAATTCTAGACATTCTCGATTGGATGAGCTTGAAGACATTCGCGCAAATGGATTTCAAGTACTCAACAAAGCTAGGATTGGAGATGCTTTGCACATTCAAGTTAGTAAATGAGAAGAGGAAGCCATCGTATGCTACATGTCTACTCAATGGGCAAGAAGTTACGATAACCGAACGCTCAATGTACGAGGTGTTCGGATTTTAGAATGGAGATCGAAGGCTTACCGAGGAAAAGGAGAGTGCAACCATCAAGACTACTCATTGGCAAGAATTTGCCGGCCCGAATGAGCATTGGAAGGATCACGGTCGTTCAATTGCCTTCATCAATCCCGTGCTATGCATCGTCCACAAGTTTTTGACCTACAACATATTCGGAAAGGTGGAGGGAAATAAAGTTAACTCCTTGGAGTTTTCTTTCATTAATGCGGCCGTGAATAAGAAAGAGTCGACGCCATTGAAGAAAGTGTGGGGTTTAATGGATCAAGCGGCAAGAGGAATACGGACTCGAGGAGCTTTATTCCATTTGGCTCGACACATTGCGTTTCAAAATAATATCGTGGTTGAAGATGATGAGTCGTATAATGGAGAGCCGTGGGAAGTACCTAGAGCTTTGGATGTAGATGAGTTCGAGGCTAGCGAATTGATTTTGGTCGGAGAGTTCGTGCCGCATGAAATCCGAACCGCCAAAGATCCACAAGTAATGGTGGATTATCGACAAAGGAATGCGGCCCGTATTCAAAAATGGAAATTGGAGTTGGCGGGAGATAGAGTGAGTTCATCGATTTTGAGAGCGGCTCAACTTGAAGAGGAGAACCTAATGCGAGAAAGAGCGGGTTCATCGTCCGGATGGGGACATAATGTTGTCGACGGGACATCGACAAGAGATCCGGTGTGGGAGCAAGCGTACACGGACTACGGAGCACAAGGGAACCAAGATGCCGGATGGACTAACTCGGGAATGAATTGGAGTCCATCATACGAGGTTCCTCAAACCGGTACATATTATCCGGATTCGGGGAGAATGCATCCCGACGATCTCCAAGAAATTATCAATGCCAATGCTAGGGCATATGATGCACTTAATGCGAGGATGGATCGGATGGCGCTCGATGATGCTACATGGAATAATCGGATGGCGGTCGAGAGGAGCTACTACGAAGAGACCAATCGTCGGATTGTGAGGGAGGCATTGGAGGAAAATGACCAACGTTGGACGACTCGAATGGAGGCCTATGCTAGAGGAGGAGGCCACTTTCCACCACCCAATATGTGAGAAAGGTCGTGTTTGGCACGACCTATGTACGTTTTCTTTTCTTTTCGTTTATGTCTTTGTAAATATTGTGTTGGTGTTTTATTTGTTTTATGTGGTTTACTTATGTTTCTTTTTCATTGTTAGTTTGTGTGTCTTGTTTGCATTACTCTTCTATGCTCAAGAATTTGATTGTCCCGAATGTGGTGTGTTTGCATATGGATTTGGTCAAGTTGTTGCTTGAACTCACTTGGTTTGTTGGATGTACCACTTGTTAATTAAGTGTCGAGAAAATGAGTATATGATATTCATGAGTTTCTTCCTTGCTATATACATGTGAGTTTTTGAGCTTAATTTCCTTGGAGCGTGTGTGAACATGAGAATTCTTTGAATTTGTTTCGAGATTGAATGAATGGACTTGTTTTGACATGGCATGAATATGAAGTTACTTTGACTTGGTTGAGAATGAGGAAATGAAGTATGAGATTGCTAGGATTTAACTCCACATTTATAAAATATCCCAAAAATGACCGTGCCCGTCGAGGGACTCTCTAGTTAACCCTTTGAGCTTACATTATGCCTTTTCTTGAAACCGAGCGTTCCACGAGAGATGTGAGGTTGAGGGGTGTTGCAAGATTGATTGAGAGGGTTAATATGGGACATTGTGATGTATTGAACATGTTTTCTCGTATTAAGGCATACTATAAAGAAAAATCTTACTCCCTAAAAAAAAAGGTAAAAAAAAAAAATGAATACTATTCGATTGTGAAAACAATTGATTAGGAAAGAAGAATAAAAAAAAAAAAAAAAAAGCAAGCCAAAAAGAAGAAAAAAATGAGAAAAGAAAGAAAAAGAGTTAAAAAAAAAAAGTAAAAAGCGGGAGTAGTAAATAATATTAGCCTATCGAGAACATGTAGTTTATGATGTGTATTGATGTTATAAGGGGGGTTGAATGATTTGCATTTGGAGTAGGAGGGTGATTGTGAGTACATTTGGTGGAGGAAGGTGTCGAGAGCGATTTTACTTGTATTATTATAATTTCGATCCCTACCTATGACCCGAGCCTACCTTGATGCAATCTTATTCCGATTCTTGTTCTTCTTTGTCAAAGTATGTGGATGTTCTTGTGATGAATCGATTTATATATTCTCGATGTGCTTGAGGAGTGATGACCTACCATTTTTCCGAGGGATATGATACGAGAGTTTGGTGAGTTTGAGTGACATGTTTCATATTTCTTGTTTTTCTCGTTCTTGACAAGTGGTTGGTTTGTGGTTGGTTAGTGAGTTCAAAGTACGTGATTTATGCAATCACGTGTTGGTTGATTTTACCTTGCTCGGGACTAGCAAGGATTTGAGCGTGGGGGGGTGATTTATGTCGTGTGTGTTAGTTTTTCGTTTATGTTTTAGTATCGTTTATGTGTCGTGCTTTGTACGTTTGTGTCGTTTTAGTTGATGTTTGATGTTTAAGTGTGATTTGATCTCACGAGGTGTGTTGGAGTGGTTCGAGTTCGTTTTGTAGGTCAAAAGTTGAAGAAAGTCGAAGAAACGAGAAGGAATCGAGGAAACCAGAAACGGCGGTCGCCAAATGATAAAATACGGTCGCCGGATCAAAACGGCGGTCGCCGGAGATGAAATGACGACCGCCGAAAGGGCCAAAAAGATGCAGTAGCTGGCCAAAGAATTTGGGCAAAACGGCGGTCGCCGTTTTGCAAACGGCGGTCGCCGAATTCAAATGGCGGTCGCGAAAACTAAACGGCGGTCGCCGTTTTTGTGGCAGTTCATGGCGGTTACATGCGAGATTGATGATGCATTTAGGCGAGGATTCGAAGTGAAAATGATATCTTTTTCGCCTGGGATTGAATCGGGAAGCACGGGAGACCATTTCGGAGCCGACAACTCCGAGAGAAGATCGATCAAGTCCAAGTCATTTCAATAATCGTAATCTTAGTTGTAATTTCATTTTCTAGAATGCAAGTTTATTTCTTTTCATGTTTTGTTCATCTTTTGCAAAACTAATTTGAATGCTTTTGAATCAAGAATGCTAATATGTTTCGTTAAATGAATTTCCTTTGGTTTATAAAAGATTGTTTTGAGCTTTTACGTAGTTGCATTCTCTTAATTAATTCCTTGTTCATCTTTGCTATTATTTCAAAAGTTATACTTTCATTAATTGTAATCCATGCTATTAGTTCTTTCTTAAAGATGATGAACTAAATTTCTACTCGGGTGTTTATATGATAAATTAGGCGAATCATTGTTAACCAGAAGATCCTATATACACGACATACTCTTGACATCGTAACTCGACCGAGAGCGATTAATCAAGTGAACTAAACGTTGAAAAACGAGTTAAGCAACCCGACCGGGAACTTGACTTTCGATTGTCGCTTATATAGATTGAAAAAGGTAGGAACAATTTGAAGTCGAGTTTGTAATATAATCATCCGAGTCTTATTCTTAGCGTTTACTTCAAAATTTCCATTTTATTCGAGAGTTTCAAAATGAATCTAGGATTTAGTATAATGAACTATGATTCGACTACTTTTCTTTCACTTAAACATTTCTCTTTCGTTTCCTTGGATTGATAACGAGTCAACTACAATTGACCTCGGATTTTGACGAGAGACGCGCACAAAAACGTCTAATCAAAATTGGCGCCGTTGCCGAGGAAACGGATAGTTTTGTTTAAGTGTTTGTTTAGTTTTAGTTTCGTATTTCGTTTAGTTAACTTAGTTACTTGTCTTGTTATTTGCTAACCATCTACTTTAGTGTGCATGGTTACTACGAGAAGCAAGGCTTCTCGAGAGCAATCCGGAGAAACTATGGAGAAGGATAAAGATAAAGTTCAAGTTGAAGATGATTCCGATCAAGAAACTTCAGGTGTCAAGAAAGGTCAACCTTCCCATGGATATGTTCTATCTCCGAATACTCGAGAACCTATTCTACCATTGGGAACTCCTCAGAATAGCAACAATCAAGCGGGAGGAAGTAATTTACAGATACAAATTCCTCAATTCAATGTTCAAGCACAACTTACTCCTCCAACACCTTTAAATTTACCAGAAGAAGATCATCATTTCGAACTCCACACTACAAATAATAAACACAAAAATTAATTACAGTATAAATCAAGAAAGTATAACTTGTATTTCATCTAAGTATACATCACATTAAAAGGCCAAAGTATATGCCAAAATACTAGAGTAAAGCAAGATATAATCAAAAAGTTATCATTGATTGACTCCACAGATTGTACATCAAATAAGACACTCAACAGCAATTAGATTATCAGAGACGACTTACAAGTTACAAGCCAGAAAGTAAACACCGGGTTAAGAATTGATAACATGGAAGCATTAAAATCACTTTTGAATGAAATGAAAATTTTGCATACTGATAAACAAGCATTACCAGATTTGAAATGAAAAAGAGTGGTGTGGTAAGATATCACAAAATAAAAGAAGACTTACTATCTTGAAATTCTTTTTCTTGTTCTTCTTCGGGTTCATCGTCTTCATCTTCTTTCATTTTCAAGTTGTAGCTTGATTCCAACCAATCTTCCACGCAAACCAATGCTTGAACGGTACTAGGACTCAACGAGCTTCTAAATTTATCTAAAACACGACCACCCGTGCTAAATGCGGACTCCGAAGGAACGGTAGATATAGGAATAGCCAACAAATCCTTCGCCATTTCCGACAAAATAGGGTAGCGCAAATCATGTTTCGACCACCAAACGAGAATATCAAATTCAAATGCACTCTCTTTCTTGTACTTTTCGGCTAGGTAAATAGTTAATTCTGAAGAATCCGAAGCATCGTCATCATCATCACTATCGTCTATAATCCACTATATGAATCTCGAGGACGTGAGCGTCTTTCGCGAGAAGTAGTCGAAGAAGGAGACGAAGTCGTACTCAACATAGTCTTGTAATGGTCAAACATCTCAAACACAAAGTTTTTCACATGTGTCACCAATTCGGATGCTCGAACATCACCATACAAATTTTTGTCGTGGATCAAGAACGACTGCTATATACAAAATGTGGTTCATTTTTGGATTTCGAGCATCATCTTCCAACCAATACTTCGAAACCTTCGCCTCATCTTGTTTGCCATGAGAGCGATTTCGATATCCGTACTTGCCTCCAACTCGGTTATAATGTTGTCAAGGTCGCATATTTCCAATAAAAACAAATGTGATGTAGCATAAGTGTGGCCAGAAACGCAACAGGTCATGTCATAAAACTTTTTCAAGTACCTGATCATTTTTCGTACATTATTCCAATCTTCTTGTACAAGACATTCTCCTGGAAATGCAGAACCACTCAAAGGTATTGATAGAAACATTTTTATTGCTTCTGCATACGGCTCAGCTGCCTCTAACATCAAATACGTTGAATTCCACCTTGTCGGCACGTCAAGGCGTAGAAATTTCTTCGAATCAATCGAGCACGCCTTCACACAAATATTAAATTGATCAATTCTCGTGGACGAGCCCTTAATCCATTTCACAACCTCTCTAACTCTTCTCACCGACATGCCAATTTCTTCTAAGCCGCTAGACACTACCAAGTTACTGATATGTGCAACACAACGCAAGTGGAGATACTTACCATCCAAAATGGTTCTCTTTCGAGTATTTAGAAAAGCCCGAATATAATCAACAGCTTTATCATTGGCAGACGCGTTATCCATTGTACAACAAACTAATGTCTTCAGCTCCCACTCATCCAAAGATTCAATGACCGAATGAGCAATGTCTTCTCCCTTGTGGCCCGAAATCTTCTGAAAACTAATGATTTTCTTGTGCAAATTCCAGTCAGCTCTAATAAAATGTGTTGTGACACAAATAAATCTTGTGTCGTTTGCCGTCCAACAATCAGTTGTGATCGACACTCTTCCCGTGCCTTGTTTAGCAAAAGAAGACTTCAATACATCTTTGCCCTCTTTAAAAAGTCGAACACAATCTGCTTTCATCGCCTTTCTACCGGGAACAATGAATTGAGGACATGCCCGCGCAAATAATCTTTTGAATGCACTGTGCTCAACAAATCGAAATGGAAGCTCTTGAAGAATGACCATCTCGGATAACAACATTCGAATCTCTTTCTGATCAAACTTCCAAGTGGTTAATGTTCCTGTTCCATCATTACTTTGAGCTGCTTGCAAATTCAAAACACCTTGATTCTCTTTTTCTTTTTGGCGGCGGCGACAAACTTTACTGTGCTTTTTCAAAGCACTCGTACCATTTGTGTTCGTGTTGGCTTTTATTAAAGTGAAACATGTTCTGCATTTGCCTCTGAGAATTTCAACAGGAGGATCTCCTTCAATAGTCTTCACAATTATATAGTCATCCCAAGCTTTAGACCTTAACTTGAGCTTTTTACGCTTTTTTGGATTTGAAGACTCAGCACCTGTTTGTTCTTCAGATTCTGCCATCTCAAGGTTCTCAACATCTTCAGTTACAGGTATATTGCTTGCTACTTCTTGAGATATTTCCATCTGCAAATAAAAATGCATTCAAAATTAATACTACACTGCAAGTTTCAAGACCTGCTCTTGGTGAAATAACAAAAAAAAATAGCTCTCCACACTTGGTGAAAAGAGGTGCTGGTCCCGACGGGAAAGAGAGAAAACAAGTATATGAAGAGAAAAGAGGTATCGATCCAGACAAAGAAAACAAAAAGAGAGTAGTTTACGGGGAAAAAGTATATGAAGCGAAAATCATCGGAGAGACAAAACGCACCTTGTAAATTGTAATAGCTCAATTCAAATAATGGAGAGACGAGAACGATGACGATTGACGGCTCCCGGGAGGCGTAGGCGGTAGGCGGCGATTGGAGAGAGCGAGAGACAATGGAGATTTTAGGGGTTAGGGTTTTCTCAATTTGTCGTAGTGATTTGAGAACTGAAAAAAACTAAGACCCATACTTAATTGTAATAATAGAAAATATTAATATAATTTTTAATTTTTGTAATTATATTCGGTTTTTTGGTTTTTTGGTTTTTAGTTGTTCGGTTCTGGGTTACCCGAACACCGATTATCAAAAAAACATCGGACCGAAAACCGAACCGAACACCGATTAATCGGTGTTCGGTTACCCGAAAACCCAAAAGTTCGGTTCGGTTAGCGAGAAAACCGAAAACCGAAAATCCACCCCTAGATAATTTAGTAGGTAAGATAAAAATAATTCTAAGACGTGACTGTATATGTTATAATTAGGCTAAATTTTGTGGGCACTTCGCAGTTAATCCCAACCCTAGCGCCATGGACAACAGCCCAACCAGGGTCCGACTTCAGCTTCACATTGACTTTCGCATTTGTCCCAGAACCTCTCCACCATCTTTTAAAACAATTATTTTATTTCTATTTAATTGAATAAACAGTTGATAATTATATATTTTCGTAAATTGAGTAATGATTAAGTTTGCAGCTCTTTTATGGATTGAGGGGCATCCGGTGCAAATGCAACAGTTAATATGCCGTGAATTTTTCTACCGTTGAATAAAAATAAAACTAAATTTGCCCCGTTAATATGCCGTGAATTAAAATAAAACTAATCTAAAGCGTTAGATTTATTATTTAAAGTTTAATTTGTATATGCAATTAGAATTATGGCGTCTTTTCCCCTTTTAATATTAGAACAAAAAAAAACAATATACTGATAATTTTTTTTTTAAATAACTGTTTATCCAACGGGTTAAAATTGTACACTTTATGTTATAATTTGTATATGTATAAATCTTTTTTTAATATAAAAACTATACTTTAAAAAAATAATTTTTATATATGTAGTTGTATGTTATTATTGATGTTATACGTGTGCATGCTCATGTATAAAGCCCATGCACACGCAGCCCATGCAGTAGAGGAAGCTCGTTCCTTTTCTTTAACTTATTTAGTTACCTTATTTAGTTAGATTCCTTGTTAAACTTGTTTTCCTAATATTGTTATGATTAGGGTTTTATGTATACTTATATAAACGCATGCATATGTAACTATTTTTTAATCATCAAGTAATAAGAAAGAAGTAAAGTTATTTTCTTATTCAAGTTCATATAGAAGGTTTAATCCTTCTCTCTCGTTTTCCTTTCTCAAATTCTATATGGTATCAGAGCTATTCCGCAATTAACATGGTGGAAACGGAAAAATCGAAGGAGATCGAAGGCGATCCGGCTCCGGCCCAGACCCTCTTGATCCAACAAAACACTCAAGTCCCTATTTTTTTACATTATGGTGAATCGCCCGGCCAGAAGCTCGTTGCAGAATCACTTAACTCGAGGAATTACCAAACCAGGAGCAGAAACATGGGTCAAGCCTTGAAAATAAAGAACAAGATAGGGTTTATAGACGGCACCATCCTAAAGCCTCAGGAATCTGATCCACTTTATATGGATTGGCATAGGTGCAATTCCATAGTCCTGACATGGATTTCAGTAAGCATGTCCCCGGAGATGGCAGGATACACAGCTTATGTTGTCTCTGCAAGAAAGCTATGGATGGAGTTACACAAGAAATTTGCAAAGGCAAATAACAATAGAGTTTACATGCTGGAGCAACAACTTACAACGGTCAAACAGGAGGGAGAAAGAGTTAATGTCTATTTTGCCAAGTTGAAGAACATATGTGATGAAATCAATGCCTATGATCCCATATGTGTGTGTCCATTAGCTGAATGTCTTGCCATGAAAGAGAATCAAAGAAAAGCAAATAAGAGTCAAGTTCTGCAATTTCTTATGGGGCTTAATGATGATTATGGTCAATTAAGAAACCAGATCCTGTTAAAGGATCCACTACTGCCCTTAGATGACATTTTCAACTTAATATCACAATAAGAATCCAATTTGGAGCTACAGACTTTTAGCAGCAAAGGGATGCAAGCCAGTGCCATGACTGCCAGACAAGATTCCAAGGGATTTACACAGAAAGATTGGAGTAAACCAAGTACGAATAACTTCAAGAAGTGAAACTTGGTTTGCACAAGGTGTGGGAAAAATAACCATACAATTGACAAGTGTTATGAAGTCTATGGATACCCTCCAGGTCATACAAGAAATCCTACCATTCCAGGTCAGAAAGGTTTAATTTGTACTCACTGTAACAGGACTAATCATACCATTGATATGTGCTTTGAGCTTCATAGATTTCCTGGAAAAGATCCCAAGAGCCCTGCCAGCAATGTCAAAACATGGAGTAATACACAAAACCCTACTGCTAATCAAGTAAAGACTCAAACTGAAGAACCAGATGTGAAGCTTACATCCAAATAAACAATCCACTGTCTCTAGATCATCAACAGAATCAGAATATAAAGCCATGGCATCTTGTGTTTGTGAGATAATCTGGTTTAAAAAGCTACTCACAGACTTCAAAATCAGTCATTCACAGCCTGCCCTTCTTTATTGTGACAATGTTGCAGCCATACACATTGCTTCTAATCCAGTCTTCCATATGAGAGGACAAAACACATTGAAATTGACTGTCATCTTGTAAGGGAATGGTTGCTTAAAGGATTATTTAAACTATTCTATATGAAGACTTCAGATCAAGTTGCTGACTTGTTCACTAAAGCTCTTGGATCCAAAGTTTTTCACACTTTATTGCGCAAGATGGGCATCAAGGATCTCTACTGCCATCTTGAGGGGGTATTGATGTTATACGTGTGCATGCTCATGTATGAAGCCCATGCACACGCAGCCCATGCAGTAGAGGAAGCCCGTTCCTTTTCTTTTAACTTATTTAGTTACCTTATTTAGTTAGATTCCTTGTTAAACTTGTTTTCCTAATATTATTATGATTAAGGTTTTATGTATGCCTATATAAACGCATGCATATTTAACTATTTTTTAATCATCACGTTATAAGAAGAAGTAAAGTTATTTTCTTATTCAAGTTCATAGAGAAGTTTTCATCCTTCTCTCCCGTTTTCTTTTCTCAAATTCTATAGTTATACAATTATTTTTAAATTTTTTTTATATAATATTGTGTTCTAAAAATGGGATAACAAAGATAATCATTGAACATAAAACAAAATCATTAAAATATAATAAATTATATGTTATTTTTTTTTATAAATAATGGGTTTTATACACTATAAAAAATAAAAAAACAATATTAAGAGTGATAAACAAATTTTCTTTAACAGAAAAAGGTTTTAAATTAATTAATATCATTTTTAATATTAATTGCGTTTACAAATTAAACCTTAAATAATAAATTTAAGGCTTGAAATTAGTTTTGTTTTATTCGAACGTAGAAAATTCCACGTCATAGCATTTTTTGCGGATGCCCCCTCAACCTCTCTTTTATAAAATGTTCGATAAAGCATAAGATGTTTAAATTTATTTCATAATGTTTTTAAAAAATGATTTTATTTATAAAAAAATAAGATGTTAAAAGCTTTTAATCGGTTTCTAAAAAAGTATACTTTTATAGTTTTTTTTTTAAATAAGATTTTATTTTAAAATCTTTTATTAAATTTTAATGTTTAATTAAAAAAATATCATTACTAACATCTTACTCGGTATAAATTACTATTTCATAGTATTAATATATCTAAATAATTAAATATTGTATTTGCAAATTTTAAATTTAACATTTTAAAAATTACAAAAAGATAATTGTGTAATATCCTTGACATTTTAAAAGTTACAAAAAGGATAATTGTGTAATATCCTTGTGCCTGGTCGGCGCTCGCTCAATGTGTTTAGGGTTCCATCCTAATTCTCTATAAAACCACATACGAAACGCCTTTTTTCTTTTCGCAGCTCTTCTTTCTGATTTTGAATCCGAGGTAATATTTTTTCATTTTAATCCATTCTTATAAAAATGCACGAAGCTACCCCGGGCTTCTCTGAAATTAACAGATGAAGAAAGAAGCCCCAAAGCTAGTGCTATACATGCTCTGTCGTTTAGTGTTGCAGATTCGTCGCTTTGTACCTTACTCGCACGACCAATTTGTGTCAAATAAACGCCTAAATTTCTTGCCTTCTTACAATTAATTTTTGCCATTGATTACTATGCTTATCCGCGCTTCTGAGATTTCAATGATTCATGAAGCATAAATCTGACACAATGGTTGAATTTCATGATATGAGCTACTCGTTTTTTTTCCACTGATTTGAAAGTAGCCTTTTAGATCTAATGGGGCGGTATGTGAAAATTAATTTTTGTTGAGTTTAATAATCTTTGTTTCATCTCTTATTTTAAATGAGATTTTAATTGGCAATGATGAAAAAAAGGCCGGACTTACGGCTGCTACTATATATTTATGAGTTGGTAGTAGATTGATGAAAGTTTCCATGAGGTATCAACTTCTGAGCCACTGGTTTTGTACTGTTTAGTAGTAATCCTAGTATAAATTTATTATGCTCATATGAAGGCACAAGCTGAATCATGATTCTTTGCGCATTCGACCCAATTTTCTTAGAAAGGCCAATTCATTATATATTGAAATAGTCCTGATCTGAAAAAGATAAACATAAATGATTACGGCTGTTTACACAACACTAGTTTTCAATCCTCTCTCTTTCAGCTTACAATCCCGGAGGATTCACTAGTTGTTAGTTGAATATATGCTTTTGAACAGGTTTGTGCTAAAGTTCTTAATTATTTCGAGCCTGTAGTATCTTGATTTCTGATGTTTGAATATTTTTTGTTCTAAAAAAAGTTAAATCATCACTAGATTTTTGCTTATTGTTAATTCTTGAGAGAACTAATTAACATGGTTCGAATAGCAATATTCATTTTTTCTTCACAATTGTGAAGATTACGTATGTAGTCTTTAATGAAAAGGTTTATTCTTCGAGCAGTATGTTATAAATATGCATTCATCTTGTTATATATCTGCATTCATATGCTATGAAATCTTTATAATAGCCTGTATAAATCATATTGAGTTGCAACTTGCAACAATATGCACATTTTTTGTTTCAATATTATTTATGTGTTGGCAATAATTTTTCTATATTAGATTTGCTTCATTACCATAAATGAAAATATGTGCTTCCTAAAACATAGCAATTTTTAGGTGTTTACTTTTAAATCTGCATTTTTAAAAATTTTAAAAATCCAATTTTTTTTAATTGAATACATCTCATTAAACTACAAGGTCTTGTATTTATTTATATGTGATGTTAGTCGGATTAGGAATTTCAGTTGGTGTGACTACACAACTAGAAAAATCTACTTAGATTATATAAATTTAGTGATTCTTGGATGTTAATTGACATTTTCATTGTTTTGATGGGATAATTGGTTGTTGGGTGAGTTTTCTTTGTGAAAATTTGATTATTACTGATTTCTGTATGGGGTTATTCTAACTTTCTAATTTTTTAAATGCATTTTGTATTGAAATCAACATTTGATAATAATAAATCCATATTTATACTCGGTACAACATTAAATCATCATTTGAAAGCTACATTGAATTATTGAAATCATCATCTGAAAGCTAAATTTACGAGTATAATTCAAAACCTAGAATCAAAAATTTGTTCATAGCTTGTGAAGTCACTGAAGTGCACAAAGAACCTTCATAGGCTGAACACTAAAATAGAAATAAGAGAAAATACAATAAAAATAGCAATCACTTTTTACACAAAACATCACTTTAAACATAATGAAACAAAAATGAAATGAGTTGGTAAAAGTTAAGAAATTAATCTGCATTAAAATATACATTCTAGATCCTTAAAAGCTTGAAATATATTAAAACATGTCTTTTTGAAATCGAATATACAAAATAGTTACATTTAAAACTGATTTAATACGAATCCTTTTTAAATTAAATTTGTTAAAATTAATTTTTCAGAGATCTAACTATATAATATACAAAACCAATTAAAATACTTTAAATGTGTAAGAACATACACTCATATTTTCAAAGAGCATTTTGAAAAAATAGAAGATAGTTAGATATATAGTTAGTTAGTTACACCACTGGTCATCAATATCGTTAATTAATAGTTACCAAGGTACTAACATAGTAAAACTATCATAATAACTACACATTGTATTTTTTTTATAAATTCAAAAACAAAATTCTCGTTTTCGTAATAACCCGTTTTTTTTCAATTTGAATTTAATTAGATTTTTCAACATATCTTAAATTTGTCAGTTTCTTAAATTAATAAGTAAAACGAAATCGTTATCATTAATTTAAAAAGTTTTATTGGATAGTTTAGTATTATCTGCATGAGAATGAGAGAGAGGGTCTATGAGATGATATTCCTGTAGCATTACTCTCAATAACATATTAATCGTTGATGCATACACCATACACATCGGGTGTGTGTGATTATGTGTATATTTAATATAGTAATATTAAATCAATGGTTAAGATTACATGGTGTATTCCACCGGGAGTAGAATAGAGAGAGAGAGAGAGAGAGAGATTAATAACATGGTACAAGTATTGTACTATTATTATCAATTGTGATGAAGATTGTATTATTGATTAATGAAAAGTAGTGATAAATATGTACTATAAATGATGATTTTATGATTGATGAATGAAGATTTATTTTATGATCGTATTTAATTGAAATATTTACTTAAATTGTGCTTACAATACAATATATTACACATATGTGTATCATATATGTATTGGTGAATATTCGATGCTCGTTGTTCCTATGATTTTATGATATATAATTTGCCTCCATATTGCTTTACACTTTTTTAATCTTTGCTTCATTACTTCAATATACATTTAAGAAATACTCCAACAGTACAAAATAAAAATTCTAACAAATACAATCCATCCACGTATGTATAGATTTCTGACGCTGACTTATCTTTATAGTACATTTGTCATTTCCTATTGCAGGTTTCTAAATATCCACAAAAAGGTGAATCATAATATATATATGAACGAAAAATCATAAGTAGACGACATGGATCGGTCTTGATGTGATCAGATTTCACTCTATTGTGAACCACTAAGTAGGCATGTGATTCTCTGTGCGTTACTTTTACGTATATGCACAAGGCATAGAAGCATTGAAAAATATAAATGGTCAGACACAACAAAAATCATTTTAAATAAAATTAAAATAGTTATGTGATACTTGTCGAAGTTAGCAGCTTACAACCAGGCTTCGGTTAGTGTCACGTGGCATTATTTCATAGGAGTCTAGCCACCATATATTGATTAAAAAAAAACTCTTTAATTCCTTGCCAAGTAAATTTGGGCTAGGATTCGTGCTTAGCTTTTGTTGAAACCTAGCACGCTGCAGAAGCTCGAAGAAACCTAGTGCGACGCACCCGTCAAATCTGTTTTTAGTCGTGAACGATTTTTTAAGCGTGTTCATTAACTCGAGAATCCTACTTGCGGATTATTTGGTTTGAAAATCTGTTTTTAGTCGTGAACGGGTTTTTAAGCGTTAATCAACTCGAGAATCCTACTTGGGAATTATCTGGTTTCATGTTAAGATATGACTCAAAACCGCTTAAGGAATAGAAGCTTCTATGATGACTTCTTGACTTATGGAATAAGTCTTTTGGATTCCTAACTTGGTTAGGAGGTTTGAGTTATAATAGGAAAAGATTATAATTCCTATTCCTATTATTACCTATTTTATGAGTTTTCTACAACTATAAATAGGGATCTCCATAGACACAATAAGACACATCAATTATAATTCTATAGCTATTGCGTGAGATTTGAGGGTTTAGAGCGTATATCATCCTTATAATCGTGAAGCAATATTATAGTGAATTGTTCGTCGTTCCTCCCGTGGTTTTTCCCAGTTGGATTTCCACGTAAATTCTTGTCTTCTCTATTTTCTTGTTGATTTCTTTTCTTCGGTATTCTCGTTTTCATCATACTATACATCGTCCGATCGTCAACAAGTGGTATCAGAGCTAAGGTTCTATGACGAGCGTGAAGTATGACATACCGATGCTGGATCTCAACACAAGGTTCCCGATTTGGCAATACAAGATGAGGTTAGTTCTACGATCCCTGAAGCAAGAGAGCGCCCTCAAAGGTATTGACAACAAGCCGGCAGACATGAAGCATGACGAGTGGGAAGAGCTCGATCAGATGGCTATGGCGACCATAGGGCTTCATGTTTCGAACGCTTTGACGGAGGACATCATGGAGATGAAGACAGCAAAAGAATTGTGGGAGAAGCTTGAAGAGATGTGCATCACCAAGACGGTGTCAAGTAAGCACAATTTGAAGAGGAGTCTTTATTTCCTCAAGATGGCGGAGGGATCTTCGATCCAAGCGCACGTAGCGAAGTTCAAGGAGAAGGTTACCGACCTCGGCAACATTGGCATGAAGATCGAAGATGATGATCTTGCGTTTTGGCTCCTAATTTCCCTACCCCCTTCTATGGCGACCTTCCGTGATACTCTCCTATATTCCGCACGAGAGAGTCTCGCGTTTAAAGACGTTACTTCGGCTCTCTCATCTAGAGATAATATTATGATGATGGAGAATCCTAATTCGGGAGAGACGCCAAGCGAAGGGTTGAATGTCCGTGGGCGGACAACTCAGAAATCGAGCCAGAGGTCTCGATCGAAGTCACGACATAGTAACAAGGTTTGCAACTATTGCAAGAAGAAGGGTCACATCAAAGCCGATTGCTACGCCTTGAAAAATAGGTTGGAGAGAGAAGGCGGCAACAACAACAACAATAATTCCGGGAAGAGTTCCGGTGAAGTTGGTGTAGCCGAGAATTATTGTGATCTCCTTATGGCTTTGGGTGAGGTCTCCAAATCAAGCGAGGAGTGGATTCTAGACTCGGGATGTACGTTCCACATGTGCCCGAATCGTGAGTGGTTCGACACTTTTGAGAAGGTGGAACAAGGTGCGGTGACTATGGGCAACAACGCGTCATGCAAGATCGAAGGGATAGGAAGCATCCGGATCAAGATGTTTGACGGCGCGATCCGCACCCTAAGCGAGGTTAGATTCGTCCCCGGCTTAAAGCGGAATTTAATTTCGCTTAGTACTTTGGAGCTTAAGGGTTACTCGTTCACCGGAGAAGGTGGAGTCGTGAAGGTGGCCAGCGGTTCGTTGGTCGTTATGAGAGGCGAACGTAAGTCGAATAGGCTGTATGTTCTTGAAGGTACCACGGTGAAAGGCGAAGTAGCCGTGGGTGATTCCAAGGTCCAGGATGTCAATACGACGAGACTTTGGCATATGGGTCTAGGGCATATGAGTGATTCCGGAATGGCCGAGTTGAGTAGACAAGGGCTTCTTGGGGATAAGGGCTTGTCGAAGTTGGAGTTTTGTGAGCAGTGCGTCTTCGGGAAGCAAACGCGAGTGAAGTTCACTACCGGCGCTCACACAACTAAAGAGATACTCGGGTATGTCCATCCCGACTTATGGGGACCATCCCCGGTCCCCTCCACTGGAGGTTCTTACTACATGCTTACCATCATCGATGACTATTCCCGAAAGGTTTGGTCGTTCTTCTTCAAGAACAAGAGCGACGTGTTTTCTACCTTCAGAGATTGGAAGGTGATGATAGAGAAACAAACCGGGAAAGTCGTGAAGAACCTACGTACGGACAATGGCCTAGAATTTGTGTCCGAAGAATTCAACCAATTTTGTAAGGGTTCGGGGATTGTGAGGCACCACACTGTGAGATACACCCCTTAGCAAAACGGAGTAGCCGAGAGAATGAACCGCACGATTATGGACAAGGTACGTTGCTTGTTAGCGACTTCTGGGTTGAGTAAAGGTTTTTGGGCTGAAGCGGCTTCTTTAGCATGTTACCTTATCAACCGATCCCCGTCCATGGCGATTAATAAGAAGACTCCACAAGAATTGTGGAAGGGATCTCCGGCGAATTATGAGGACTTGAGGGTGTTTGGGTGTCCGGCCTACATGCATGTCAACGACGGAAAATTGAGTGCACGTTCTAAGAAGTGCATATTCGTTGGCTTTAAGGAAGGAGTTAAAGGATACAAGCTTTGGTGTCCAGAGACGAAGAAGATCATTCTAAGCCGTGATGTAGTCTTTGATGAGGCTTCTATGATTGGTGATCGGGCGTCTAAAGGGAATCTCGAGGTTCCAAGTACTCCTATTGAGGTGGAGCCGGACAGGGTGCAAGAGGAAGATGATGGGTCAAGTTCCCCGACCGATGAGACGAGTAGTTCGACTACTCCGGAAGATCCAAAAGAGGTGGAGCCGCAATGCATAGCTAGAGATAGGCTAAGGCGAGAGACTCGACCACCTAGAAGGTTAGCCGAGTATGAGTTGGTCGCTTATGCTCTGAGTGTAGCCGATGATATTGATTCGTATGAGGAGCCTTCCTCATATGACGAGGCGGTTACTTGTGATGACTCGGGCAAGTGGATGCTAGCTATGCAAGAAGAGATGTAGTCTCTTCATAAGAATGGCACTTGGGAGTTGGTTGATCTCCCTAAAGGCAAGAAGGCCATCAAGTGCAAATGGATCTTCAAAAAGAAGGAGGGCATCCCTGGGGTTGAGGACGAGAGATATAAGGCGAGATTGGTGGCTAAAGGTTTTAGTCAAATTCCCGGAGTAGATTTCAATGATGTGTTTTCACCGGTGGTCAAGCATAGCTCGATTCGAGCAATTCTAGGCATTGTGGCAATGCATGATTTGGAGCTTGAGCAAATGGATGTGAAGACGGCCTTTCTACATGGGAAGCTCGATGAAGATATCTACATGGTTCAACCCGAGGGGTTCGAGGGTTCAAGTCAAGAGAACAAGGTTTGTTTTCTCAAGAAGTCCTTATATGGCCTGAAACAGTCTCCTAGACAATGGTATAAACGTTTCGACACGTTTATGATCAAGAATGGTTTCCGGAGGAGCTCATACGATAGTTGTGTGTATTTTAGGAAAGGCCGTGATGGGTCTTTAGTTTATCTTCTCCTCTACATCGACGATATGTTGATAGCGGCTAAGGATAAGTCGGAGGTGGAGAGAGTCAAGACACAACTAAGCAAGGAGTTCGAAATGAAGGATCTAGGTGCGGCAAAGAAGATCCTAGGAATGGAAATCACAAGAGATCGAAAGGATGGCAAGTTGTATCTTGGCCAAAAGGAGTATATTGAGAAGGTGCTACGTCGATTCAACCTTGAGAATTCGAACCCGGTAAGTACTCCCCTTGGAACACAATTTAGACTTACCTCTGCTTACTCTCCGACTACGGAGAAGGACATCGAGGATATGGCTCGAGTCCCTTATTCCAATGCCGTTGGTTCTCTTATGTACGCCATGGTGTGTACGCGCCCGGATTTAGCACACGCCGTGAGTGCCGTGAGTCGGTATATGGTGAATCCCGGGAGAGAGCATTGGAAGGCGGTGCAATGGGTGTTGCGCTATTTGAGAGGTACGTCTAACAAGAATTTGGTGTTCGGGAGGAATCAAGATGATGTGCAAGGGTTCGTGGATTCCGACTATGGCGGTGATCTAGATAAAAGAAGATCTCTTACCGGGTATGTTTTTACCATTGGTGGGTGTGCTATAAGTTGGAAAGCTATCTTGCAAAGTACGGTGGCCTTATCGACTACCGAGGCGGAGTATATGGCGGTTACCGAGGCATGCAAGGAGGCTCTATGGTTGAGAGGTTGGTTTAGAGAACCCTCGAAGAGTTCTAAGACGACTTCAATCTTTTGTGATAGTCAAAGTGCTATTTGTCTCACAAAAGATCAAGTGTTCCATGAGAGAACAAAGCACATAGATATTCGTTATCACTTTGTTCGTGAGGTGATCGCTCGAGGCGATGTTAAGGTGAGTAAGATTAGTACTCACGATAATCCGGCGGACATGTTAACGAAGAGTTTACCCGCAACCTAGTTTGAGCTTTGCTCTAGCTTGGTTGGACTTCGATCGAGAGATTAAGCCCTTAGGGGCTTTTGGAGGAAGACGGAAGGCGAAAGAAGTTCGCGGTTTAGTGTCAAGGTGGAGATTTGTTAAGATATGACTCAAAACCGCTTAAGGAATAGAAGCTTCTATGACGACTTCTTGACTTATGGAATAAGTCTTTTGGATTCCTAACTTGGTTAGGAGGTTTGAGTTATAATAGGAAAAGATTATAATTCCTATTCCTATTATTACCTATTTTATGAGTTTTCTACAACTATAAATAGGGATCTCCATAGACACAATAAGACACATCAATTATAATTCTATAGCTATTGCGTGAGATTTAAGGGTTTAGAGCGTATATCATCCTTATAATCGTGAAGCAATATTATAGTGAATTGTTCGTCGTTCCTCCCGTGGTTTTTCCCAGTTGGGTTTCCACGTAAATTCTTGTCTTCTCTATTTTCTTGTTGATTTCTTTTCTTCGGTATTCTCGTTTTCATCATACTATACATCGTCCGATCGTCAACATTTCAAAATTAAATTATTGAATTTTTTTTTCTTTGTTAAAAAATACGAAAGAGTTATATTAGAAAAATGGTTCAAATTTTTTAAAATTTATTGGTTATCTAATTTATTGATTCTCTACGTTTATAAATTAGAATCTTATAGACACAAAATTATCCATCATTTATGCAATTTTTAGACACTAAATTTATTGTGAGAATTAAAAAGAGTTGAGAGAAATATCTATCATTTGTAATTGTACTATTGATTATAGTGAATTTCAGAGATTCTCATCGTTTTTCATGAGAATTTTCCTGATTTGAGTTTTCACGTAAATAACATTTCTTCTTCATTTGCTTTCTATTCGGTTTGATTATCGTACTATTTGGTGTTAATAAAAGTCATAAAAGGGGAGTGTAATAGCTTTGCGAATAAGCTTGAACGAGATGGCATCCACAGTAATTTCAGTAATCAAAATTCTGGTAATATTGGTTTAATAGGTCACTAAAGACTACTAATAGCCCTAAGCGAGGACTTCAAGTCAAGAGAAGAGTGGATCTTATACTCTTGTTGCTCGTTTTCAATGTGTCTAAATCGCACATTGTTCCAAACTTATGAATTCCTGGAGCATAGTGAGGTGTTTGACATTATTCACATTTATTCATTCAAATATTTGAATATATTTTTAAAATTACATAACAAAAATAATTTATTAAAAACAAATACAAAACATCATTTAAAAAATATTGTCAAATAAAAAACCATAATAAATAATTTTCATTTTATAAGTGAAAATTATTTTACCTCAATTTAATTAAAAAAATAGAAAAATAATATTCATGATATTAAAATTAAAATTATGTTCTTTTCTATTTATTTTCAGCTTGATTAAGTTTAATTCAAATCAATTCAATTCAATATAATTATTCTCAACTCTATTCAGTTCATTTCGAAAATTAAAATTAAATAAATTAATAAAAAAAATTAAAATAAATAATTTCATGTAAATAATATAGTTCATACTTAGAATATTATTCATATTTTTTTAAAATATTAATAATATTAATAATTATTGAACAACTAAATTAAACTTAACTGAATAATATAAAATATTAATAATAAATATTATTCTTAATTATTTTAAAAATATTAATAATATTTACTATTAATAATTTAAATTATTAAGTTAAGTTAAGTTAAGTTTAGTTTAGTTTACACAAATATCTTCATAAAATAAATTACTATATTCCTAAATAAATTTAAACAACATAAATTATAATATCAAAATATTAAAATATATTAAAAAATATTATTTCGTGCAACACACACAATCTAATTTATTTAATACAACTAGCCATTTAATCTGGCTTATTTACCGTTTAACATTTTATTTTTAATCACCAAAAATCAGATTTTGACCAAATAAAAATTTATACAAAAATTTGCAAAAAACTATCGTAAAAATTAATTCTAAATTCAAATTATATTCATATCTAAGCCAAATGGGTCGAATATTGAAAATAAAACATTTCATTAAAATTTCCAAGAGACATCAAAAAATATCCATGTCCAATACATTAATTTGACAATGATCTTTTAAATAAAAGACAAAGGTATAAGAACAAACTATGGTAGCCACTCTTATTTTGACAAAACAGAGGATACCTAAAAGGTCAAAAAAAGAAATCAGGACTTTGGTAGGGGCCTCCCAGTATATAGCTCCTTTACTTACAACATACTTACAATATATTTTATTTTTTGTTGTGTTCCAAAATTTTATACTAATAGAGTAATAGTGTATTTAATTTTATACTAATAGAAGTGTATTTGTTGTTCGAAGAAAAAAAATGTCAGACATATACAATATTAGATATTTAATTTTATACTAATAGAAGTGTATTTTGTTGTTCGAAGAAAAAAAAATGTCAGACATATACAATATTAGATTCGTTCGATATATGAAAATTGAAAAAAAAATGTCAGACGTATACAATATTAGATTCGTTCGATATATGAAAATTGAAAAAAAAATGTCAGACGTATACAATATTAGATTCGTTCGATATATGAAAATTTATGTTAAACTCAATTGCACAAAACTCACATTGTTTAAAAAAATACAAACGATTAAACATATATTTTGAACAATTAAAAAAATTTAATAGCTATAATGTGTAATATGCAGACTGCAATTTGGTGCATTCGGACAAACTTAATACTCTTTTCTCTCCGATCAATTATCACATCTCTTTTATATTGTGTAAAAAATGTATGACAATTGATTTAAGACAGAAGTTTTACTTATTATTCGACATACAAAAATATGCATTTTTGATTTCTTAATAAAAATAAAGAAAAACAAAATGTATTTATATATTAAAAAGGTAAAATAATTATTAGTAAAATTAAAAAAAAAGTGAAAAAGTAAAATAAAATTTTATTTTAAAATAAAAAAAAATAGTTTTTTAGAGTAGTTCCAAAACCAAAATATGTAATACACAGTTTATTATACTAGAAAGAGTATTTAGAGAACATTTATTGATTATATTTGTAACAATTTTATCATAATTGTTTTTTTTAAAGATCAATCACATAAAAAAGAAAAATGTATGATACAGCTAAAAAAATCTTACCACATCAAGCTAACAGACTATCTCTCTAACTAGCCAAACTAAATATATAGCACTAAGAATACAAACACACTTAGCATGCTATATGTCATACCCTCCTCGTGCATATTTATTTACATTCATATCCTCGGTCCTCGGATACTTTTTCAATTAACATATGATTGTACCCTAAATTTCTAACTAAGTGTTATGAATATTATTATATTATAGTGAATGACTTGTTGGCTAAGTCAGAAACCCTAGATTGTATCCTATATAAAGGGGTCTCCCCATATGAATGAATACAAGAATTCATAAGAATTCTATTCTCCTATCATATTGTCTCTCTTTCTACTATATTATTCTCTCTCAATTCTCTTGAGTTTATAACACGTTATCAGCACGAAAGCTCAACTGCGTTCTTCATCGAAGTTCTACTCATCCAAGATCCGAACGCTAAGGCAAGAATTTATATGTTTGTTTATATTCATTAATAATTATAAATATATCTACTTCTCCTCCCTTCTTCTTAAATTTATATGTTCCCGAAGAACATTATAACCTGATATTCCTGAAGCAATATCAAATGTTCCCGAAGAACATTGTAATCCCGAGATTCATGAAATTCTTCATAAATTGCTCATGTTGAAGCAAGTAAATGTCTAATATTCCTGACGAACATTATAATCTGATATTCCTGAAGTAATATCATAAACATTATAATATGATATTCTTGAAGCAATATCAAATTAATTATACCTAAGTAAATCAATTACAATTTTAATGTTCCTGAAGAACATTGTGACATGATTATTCTCGAAGAAATATCAAAATTAAATCATGATATGATATTTATGTAGAAATATCAATATCAAATTGATTATTATTATTATATACTAATAATCTCGAATAATATCTTTGAAAATTCACCGTAAAAGAAATATACGATCACCCGAAGTTGTTCGTACTATAGCTTTGTGGAAAGATTTAAAAGAAATATACTATCACCCGAAGTTGTTCGTACTATAGCTTTGTGGAAAGATTTAAAAAAAAGATACGATCACCCGAAGTTGGTCGTACTACCAAAACGTGGTATGATTGACTCCATATTGGATTACGAGATTTTAAATATGTTGAGACATATAATAAAGCTATCATGAAAAACATTATAATTTGATATTCCTGAAGTAATAACAAATCCATTATTCTTAATATATAAATTAAATTGAATGTTCCTGAAGAACATATACTATGGTTTAAATATTATATTGATCTTTTAAGATCATCCTGATTTGATATTATTCGAGAACTAACAAATCGAATTGTCCTTTGGATATTCCTGAAGAAATATCACGATAATATCATCGTATGATAGTATTGAGAAAATATCAATTGCTCCCGTAGTAGCAATAAGTTTTAAATATTCCCGAAAAACATTATGATATGATATTCCCGCAAAATATCAAAAACGTTCTTGAAGAACATTATGATATGATATTCCCGCAAAATATCAAATCGAATTGCTTATGGTGTAGCAATTAAAATTTGAATATTTTAAATTGATATTGATACTATACAAAATATTCGTGAAAGAATATTTTTATTAATTGCTTCCGAAGAAGCAAAGTTCAAAACATTAAATGTTTTTTAGTAAAGTTACATCATGATATTCATGATGGAGTTATATTCTAAATGTCTAGTTTAGTGACAATATGGAACTCCTTATCTGTGTTTTACATTATCTAATAATCAAACTGTCGGCATTTTGTCTTTCTTGTACTTGAATGCAATAGTCCTAGATATATACGTTGTAGACAGTATGGCGTGAGGAGACACGCGGAAGATCATACTGTCGGTTACTCGTATACTATCGAACAGGAGCTCACGACTTAGATGGACAGGGACAATCCATCGGTACGTCGTAGTGTGACTGGGTAATAGTTGGTCTTGACTATTATGTTACACTTGTACACTTGGTGTATTGAGCAGGACCACGGGAGGGCGTTCGATTTATACTAATCGACGTAATCGAACTAGACCTCAGAATTACATATACGACCTTCCCCGTGTTTAAGATATCGAACGTCCACGAATTTATTTAATTACTAATAATTAAATTAATTCGTTTCTTATTATCTGAAACTAGTACCACTCATCCTTATTATCATGTGGAACAAATCCACCTGCAGGGTTTACATGATAAACTTTATGAGCTCATCTCGGGGACGTTATCAACCCGATAAACGGGACACGGTTTCCTGTCTATAATCTATAGCATGCCGTGAGTACAATTACGATTCCCAATTTACCGAGTATCTCGACTAATCAAATAGTCTCACTCATTGGTAAGTTAAAGAACCGAGAATTGGACACACGCACCTATAATTATATAGGGATTCGCGTTGCTGTTCGCGGACAAACGGCGGTCGCCAAAGGGCAAACGGCGGTCGCCGTTTGCAGTCCCTTTCAGCGACCGCTGGACTGCATACAGCGGGCGCTGTTTTTGTGCAGTCCAGTCCCGTTTCGCGCGGTTGTCCTCCGGGGCGATGGCTGGGCGTGAATCGGGCCAAGGCTTGTCGGGCGAACGAAGTAGCGACATAGGAGGTCGACTGGGAGTGTTCGGATGTTCGAGCGATCGAACGAACACGTCCCGGGTAGTCGAAATCCAACAATTCATAGTGAAACGTCAAATTTGATTGTTCTCGTTGAAACAATGATTACATGTGAATTATCCCTGAAGGATGATATATTTTGAAAATCGAGAACACATGTATATTATTATGTGAGTATTCATGGAATATCGAAAAAGTCTTCTTAATGTTTGATGTGTTATTCCTGAAGAATACACAATTGATTTATGTTATTCGTCAATAATGATCCCGAAGGATCATTGATAAATGTACTGTATCCCCGAAAGATCATTGGTAAAGATATTGTAACCCCGAAGGATCGATAAAGATATTGTTATGTGACCTATTAAAAATGGGCTCCGGAAGAGCTGTATTAATTATCCCCTCGAGTACTACAAATGTATTTTAAACTGAAAATGATGCATATTATGATCATTATTAAGTGCGTGGAAGTTGTTATTTCCCATCTGCGAATTAATTTTATGAACGGGCATAATATCTCGAGCCCACGATCCAGAAGATCGATTTATAGCAATTACGATGGTTTGCATATTAAAGGAAGATCATTTTCCGGCATTAGGGGGAGATAAGAATATAAAAGTTATAAATGCCGAGAAATTTCATGGAATTAAAACGATCTTTAATTCTAGATCCATGCACCAATCAATTGAACCCGAAGTTCATGATAAATAAGTGACTTGCAATATTCAGCAAATAATCTGCCAAATTAATGAAGGTGTGACAAAATCACATATATTTGTGATAAATGAACTATAAGAGTTCAAATACCAAAGAGATCAACTCAAATGTTGATTCTAATATACGCCTGAAGCGTAGTAGATCGATCTTAAGATATATAAAATAAATCCGCGGTAAAACAAAGAAATTAAGTCACCCTCAAAATCTCCTGAAGTGAGTTAGATGAAAATTCCATTTAAAAAGCATGTGCACATGATAATAGAAAATCGTGGGATTGCGGAACAACCAAATTAAATATTTTGGGAAATGATGAAAGATTTGGTTGATAGAATGAATTGTCATCAACATGGAAAAAGTCTTCAACGCCATATTTACCTCAAGAGTTGCTCTAGAAAAATTGGATCCAAAACTTAAATCAATGATAGTGTGCCAGCAGCACTCGAAAAATAAGAAACGAGCAATTTAGGCTGAGCATAACTCGCTAAATAATTATATATTTTGACTCTATAGTACACACCTCAAAATATTATCCCAGAAGGATATATGTGAGTGTTCGTACGAAAATTGAGTAATGATGTGGTGAGATATAAAAGCGAGATTAGTTGCTCAAGAGTTTTTCGCAGAAACTCGATGTTAATCAAATATTTTGAAAGATGACATTAAGTTCCGCTACTTAATATTTATGGCAGCAACAACGATATATATATGCATCTAATGTATGATCTGACTATGTAAAATATCATATTACTATGTCATTATGGACACAAATGATATTGAAGACAAGGTCCCGAAGACCAGTGATTTTGGTCCCGAAGACCAATGAATCAGTGATTGCACTCTTTTTCCCTTTACTAAGTTTTTCCCACAGGGTTTTTTTTAGTTAAAGGTTTTTAATGAGACAATCACCACAATATAAATGTGAATGTCATGTACTCTTTTCCTCGAGTATTTTTTCCTACAGGGTTTTATAACGAGGTTTTTAACGAGGCATGTACATCACTCGATAATAATGAGGACATCAGAATGTTCCATATGAGTTTATTTTCGAGATAAAGTGAGATATTGAACCTGAAGTTCAAATGATTGTGAATTGAAGTTCACATTATTGTTCATTTGTCAAGAAATGTATATTGAACACTAGACGCATCTAAAATACTCCAGAAGAGTTACCGGTCGGTTATAGCAATTGCGAATGCTCTAGTCAATATAGATGTCTGGTAAAGGCATGTCCCAGAAGGACGAAAAATATACAATAATACAAATGAATGTGAAACTCGACAATTCGAAGGTTGTGTCATGAAGACAAAAATGTATATTTGAATAACTAAGTTTTTCCTATATGGTTTTATTAGTTACAGGTTTTAATGAGACTGATTGATCACATAGTTAAAGATCTTCGGTGATTACAATCAGGGGGAGCAAGTTGTACTCTTTTTCCTTCGTCGAGGTTTTATCCCACTGGGTTTTCCTGGCAAGGTTTTAACGAGGCAACAATCCTGTAAATAGTCATTCAAGGGGGAGTGTTATGAATATTATTATATTATAGTGAATGACTTGTTGGCTAAGTCAGAAACCCTAGATTGTATCCTATATAAAGGGGTCTCCCCATATGAATGAATACAAGAATTCATAAGAATTCTATTCTCCTATCATATTGTCTCTCTTTCTACTATATTATTCTCTCTCAATTCTCTTGAGTTTATAACACTAAGCATTTTTTTGTACTTTTTTTCGTAATTAAGTTTAACCTCATCCAATCCAATTTAATTCAGTTTAACCTCATCCAATTCAATTTAATTCAGTTCAATTCAATATATTTCAAATTCATTCAATTGAGTTCAATTGACACATATTCAATTCAATTAATTTATTATTATTATTATTATTATAACAATTACTTTGCAACACACATAAATCCTAAATCACAACAATAACTTGGCAACTAATAAGACAAGAAAAAATAGTGTAATTAACCAAGTGAGACTAATTAGAATAAATTTAAAAAATGGAGTACTAATAGGAAGAGAAAACCCTCTAGTATTACTCTATAAATTCCCCAACACCAAGTAGTAATTTTAAAAAATTGTGTCACACACACATTCACATAGTATACAATTAAGGGCCAAAGATGAAGAAAACTATTTCCTTTTCTTCCTCCTTCATTGGAACAAGACTCCTCCTATTCTTCTCACTTGGCTTCATCACAATCAACACCTCCACCGACGACACCACACTCCGTTTATCGAGAGCCGCTACTCATCTCGACGGCCACCTAAGCTTCGACGGACTCGATCACGCATCGAGAGACTTCGGAAACCGATGCAGCCTATTCCCACTCGCGGTCCTCCATCCAAAATCCGTCTCCGACATATCTCGCGTGGTGAAGCACGTTTACGAGATGGGACTCGAGTCGAGCCTCACGGTGGCTGCGAGAGGGAATGGTCACTCGCTCGAGGGGCAAGCGCAAGCCCACAAAGGAGTTGTGATAGACATGATGTCTCTCGAGGGTGATATTGGAATGATCTTCGAGGGGTATGATCGTGTGGAAGTGTCGGGGGGAGAGCTTTGGATTAATGTTCTGCATGAGAGCGTTAAACGAGGGATGACGCCGAGGTCGTGGACGGATTATCTTCATCTCACGGTCGGAGGGACGCTGTCTAATGCCGGAATCAGCGGGCAGGCGTTCCGGCATGGGCCTCAGATTGATAATGTCTATCAACTACAAGTTGTCACAGGTATATATTTTCTGATTCTTACATGCATATGTTTTTTTTTTTTTTGATGGATTTTGCTATGAAATTGATATTTGTACTTAATTCCCTAGTTACTTTACTCAATATTATTTAGATCATTGTCGCGCTTTTTTTACAAATTATAAAAAAGAGTGACCATCTTAATGAAGTATAATATACAAATATTGTTTTTGGTCAATTTATGATTAACCATCATAGCTAAGTATTAATTTTGTCCGGTGTGTATTAATGTTGTTGTTTTCTATAATATTATATAAAAAGTGAAACATTTTAAAAATAAAATAAAAAAAGTGAGTTATTTTTAAAAAAATTAATTAAATGTTGTGGAAATTAAGTATTAAATTAGTTGTATTCAATTTCGAACAACAAGGTCATATTGCCCGAATTATAAAACAAATTGTTAAACACCATAAACACCTGAGGTTGGTAACATTTCGAGAATGTTGAGTATTGAATTAATATATTAAGTATTCTGAAAAATAACAATTTTTTTTAGTATTGAACATTTTGTTATTAAAAATTTAAAAATGTTTTGACCGGTAAGATGTCCAATTAATGAAATTTATAGGGAGTACAACATAATTATGTACAATGCATATACACATAAAAGTAAAAGTAAATTATGTGGAAGAAAAAAAATAGGAAAGCAAAAATTGATTTAAAAATAGAGAAATGATCTCATATTTTTTTTAATACACCTTCTGATCTCCCAACTATTTGTACATTGTTTTTTTTAATTTACAAAGGAAAAATGCATAAATAGTATCTTGAGAGAGAAAAAGAGGTAGTAATTAAGAAGAAGAAGCAATTATTTGTTTGAAAGACTTTTGGTGAAAGAAAGAAAGTGGTGTAAGGTGATTGAGTGGTTTGAAATGCGCAGGCAAAGGAGAAGTGTTAGATTGTTCAGAAGGGCATAATAGTGATATTTTCCATGGTGTACTTGGTGGATTGGGACAGTTTGGTATCATCACCAAGGCTACTATTGCACTCCAACCAGCTCCCACAAAGGTAACAAATACTATACAAACAATATACTATATGTTATTTCACTAGATATATAATTAATGTGTATAACATTGTTTTATTACTACATACTACTATCACTTGAAAATGTCTCACTTTTCACTTTTAATTACTTAATAAAGAAATAAATTACAATTACAAAATACCTCCTTCAACTTTGTATACTATATATGTTTTGCAACAGGTGAAATGGATTAGAGCCCTTTACTCAGATTTCTCTTTATTCACCAAAGACCAAGAGCACCTCATATCATCTGAAAAAACATTTGATTACATTGAAGGTTTTGTTATCAAGAACAAAACAGGACTTGTAAACAACTGGAAATCATCATCTTTTAGTCCCAAAGATCCTGTCCAGCTTGCAGCAAATCACTTTGTTTCTCAAGGAAACATTTTCTTTTGTCTTGAAGTTGCTAAGTATTTCAATCCTCAAGAATCTCATCACATTGATCAGGACATTGATGAGATATTATATGGACTAAAGTACATCAAGTCAACGGTCTTCGTATCAGAAGTTTCTTATGTAGACTTTCTGGATAGAGTTCACATTTCTGAAATGAAATTACGCGAAAAGGGTCTATGGGAAGTCCCTCACCCGTGGCTGAATCTCCTCGTTCCGAGAAGCAGCATTCACGAGTTTGCACAAGAGGTTTTCGGGAGCATCGTTATGGATACTAACAATGGTCCTGTCCTAATCTATCCTGTCGATAAATCAAGGTAAAAATTAGAATGATAATGAGATAATCCTTGTTCAACAAAAAAAAACATGCAAAATTTTAATTGATTTTATGTTGTAATCAGGTGGAAGACAAAAAAGAAGTCCTTTGTCACCCCTGACGAAGATATCTTCTACTTAGTGGCCTTCCTATCCTCGGTAATGCCGTCGGAAAAAGATGGCCTTGAAAGCATTCTGATTCGAAACAACAAAATACTCGACTTTTGCAAGAGGGCCCGTCTCGGGATCAAGAAGTATCTCCCTCACTATAGCACTACCGAAGACTGGAAAAATCACTTTGGGGCCGAGTGGGGAGTGTTTTCTACGAGGAAGTTAAACTATGACCCTCTGGCAATCCTAGCTCCAGGGCAGAGAATATTTCAAAGATCAAAGGGATTTGCACAACATTGACCTATTGCATATTGGAACAAATCGGAAAAAATCACTTACATATATAATCGTACAACTTTCTTAATTCCTCTATGCATGCTTCTACTATCTGAATAATCTTATATTCATTATTTCATCATCAGAAAATAAGGAGAACCAACTATATAAATTATAAGAATATGGATGATATATTACCCTTGGAATTTTCTCAACCATTTTTATTCCTTGACCTGGAAGATTCATTTATTGTGCAATGTCTTTTCTCATGTGGGAGCTCGGATAGTTCCTAAGTTTTTGTTTCGTCAACAATAAGATAATTTCATCTTTCATGCCTAACTTTCACTTTATCGAATCCCTCACCTGGATAGTCTCACTGTAACTCTATGTCTCTCCTCTATCAGTCAACAAAATGTAGTTGAGTGATGGTCAAAACTCGTGGGTCAGTTTTGTAAGTGTTATCCACTGATCCTCACATTTCCCTACAATCTTGGTTTTAAAAATAGGTAAAAACCAAGTAAAAGTAAAAACTAATTTTGTCATCCTCTAATTAATCAAAAACCCGCAACAATTTATATTGACCTTACGTAAAAAATGCATATGCTACTACTCCATAATTTACTGATCAATCCTTTTTTTTCGTTTTTATTTTTCTTGTCCTCCACAAATAATTTTTGGGTCTTGGAAGTAGGAGATTTAATTTGCATTATAAATACGCAAGCATACAATTGAGCATTGGCATAATAAACTTACATTCTCATATATATATCCATACACACATTACTTAAATAAATCCCATTCTCTCGGCCTCCCTTGACATCGGAATATCATGGGGGCCACCGGTTTGCACGTCGTTTTCGCAATGTTCTTCCTCTTCTCTTCGCTTTTCATAGCTTCCAATGCTTTGTTTTTGGAGGATATTCTCAATTTTTTTAATCTTGAGAACGAAGTTGGTACGTCATGCATATATATATATATATATATATACATGTTGTCGTATATATATGATCTCACTCTCACACATAATAAATGAATCGATTTGTCGTACAGAGGATGAAAGCCAATTTAACTACGAGGGCGGCACTGAAAAGGGACCCGAACACTGGGGCCGCCTCAATCCTACGTGGCACAAATGCGAAACTGGACACTTTCAATCCCCCATCGATCTTCTCGATAGCAGAGTCCAGACCGAGAAGTCGTCTTTCCTAGGGGAATTGATTAGAGCGTACAAACCAGCCCCAGCTGTGGTAAAGAACAGAGGGCATGATATTATGGTAATACTATAATATACTATTATACTATACTATACTATGCATGTATTATTATTATTATTATTATTATTATTATTATTATTATTATTTTGGGGCGCGCAGGTGCAATGGACCGGAGATGCAGGGTATCTTGACCTAAATGGAACGCATTACAATCTACTCCAATGTCACTGGCACACTCCTTCTGAACACCTTATCGATGGACGCAGGTTTTTTTAGTAGTATATACTATATATTTTAATTTATTTTTAGAACAACCCCTGAACATTAACTTATTTACGAATAAAACCCGGTGCAGCTTCAACATGGAATTGCACATGGTCCACAACTCCTCCATAGGACAGATTGCCGTCGTCAGTATCATGTATGACTTGGGGAATCCGGATAAATTTGTCGATAAGGTGATGCATCTCGAACCGATCGAACAACTTAATTATAATTGCAAATTAATTAATTACAAAAAACGTAACTACTCTTGATCTTAAATTTTGCATCAGCTCTTACCACATCTGAACTCGTCGCTCAGTGAGGAAGGGAATAGTTTGGGTGTTGTTAATCCGTGGCAAATAAGGTTCGGGAGCAGAAAATACTATAGTTACATCGGTTCTCTTACGGTTCCACCATGCACTGAGGGCGTCGCTTGGATAGTGCTCAAGAAGGTATAAACCACTTTCGTTTCACGAATAAACAAATATTTATATTGAATGTATATATGAACGACGACAAACATTTATATGCGATTTGTAGGTGAGGACAACTTCACCGGAGCAATTAGCAGCACTGAGGAATGCCGTCCATGATGTAAGTGCAATTTTTTTCTAAGACAGAAAAAATGATTTTTTTAATCAGTGTTTAATTATCTCTGTTTAATTTCAGGGTTATTCGAACAACGCAAGACCAGCTCAAAATTTGAATGGAAGATCCGTGAACGTCTATCACCCCGAACTGTGAATATGAATATATATATATCTCAGTTTTTATACACAATTAGATTCATCACGAATTCGTGGTTGAACTCTAAAGCTATCTTATGATATATTTTTAGGTTCCTTTAAGTTTTATTCTTTCTTTCTTGATCGCTAATAAGTTTGTAAGATAGCGTGTGGATACTACCGATATCCAAACCCCACAAATGTATGTGTATGTGTGAATGGATGAAATAATTAAATAAAGCTTTTTGTTGTTCAAAAATAATTATTGCAACTTCTTGTTGGTTGAGGTTATTTCCGTATTTTGAAACACTGCTGAATCGAGAGATGACTCTCTGTCCTTAAGACAAATTTGCCTCGTATTTGTGCTTTACGAAATCACAAGCAAAGGTCTCCTAAGATAAAACAGCAATAAGATAGTATCGAAGCACACAAAACCGAATCTGACGAACAAGAAACAGAGGAAATTTTTATGGACTAAAAGAAAAGAAAGACGGAAGAAATATCGATAACTCGGAGCATATGTGTATTGAATATGTATTCAATTGTGTTCGGTGTGTTAAATAATGAAACGAGCTTGACTATATATATAGTGTTCGAAATGCATTGAAAACCAATACACAACCGTTCGAATAAACACATGACAAAAAAGGTGCCTTTTGATTTCTCACTTTTATGGCAACAATCATTTTACTCAATAGTCACCTCCATTCAATATTCAAACTAATTAATTAAATTTGAGTTTAATTAATTCATACATTCACTTACACATGCACAATGCATGAAGTCACGCTTCTACATACATGTACACACAACACACGTATATATTATATATTATATAATATAATAGTATATATTATATATTATATAATATAATAGTATATATAATAGTATATAATAATATAATATATTACACTAATTAATCTTTAATTAATAAAATTAATTAATCTTTAATTAGACACTTTCCTTTATACATTTTAGCAATATAGAATACTAAATATTCTAATATTCATTCTTTATATTTATACTTTCAACTACCATACTTTGTACAACAATTATTGATCAAGTAACACCTACTAAAATAGTAGAATAAAACACTCGAAGAATTAACAATTCCGTCGACGTGCGGGGCCCCGTAGTTTATTCGTTAAATTAAAGAAACCATGCTAAAATTCCAACAATCCCCACATGAAAGAGAATTGTTGTTCATGCATTTTCCAAAGGAAACGATATTGCATCAGGTGAGATAACATTCAGCTTTGAATCTTCCGTAGTTGAATATTCTCGGATTTACTTACTGCGCGGTGAACGCGATGTCTTGAACCGTCAGTTTTTTGTGTGAACCAAGACAAGAATACCAACACAATATCTTCCGATCTGTTTTGTTCTTATCGTTTTGTCCATTTTGGCCCTGGACAACTCTTGGATTCATAAGTGTTTTTACATTTTGAAGCGGCCGATCTTCACACACTTACATAGGTGACTTTCCAACAAGGATATCCTGCCAATATCCCACTTTATAAGTTTGGAAATCATTAAAAGTTTTAAACTTATCCTCCACCCTCTCTGCAGGTAGCAGTTAAAGTCTTACACGGGAATGAGTTGAGTTATATTCTTTTAAAGATTATAACTCGAACTGCTCTTACTTTGAAGTTTTTAGACTTCCAAAGAATCTTTATAGCTTAGTTTTCCACATTGAACCAAATTCTTGGGATCTCCAGTCAGTATGGTTGGGTTACCACCACAAAGATTCTTAATTTATGGGTTTTCATTCAATTCCCCTAGACAGGCATTTATGTTTGATCTTGAAGGTACAAGTATACCGATCCAATCGATATACCGTGTGTGCGGAAGCGTGTAAAGCGATAGATCTACTATGCCATGATCTTAGTGCACACTTAATGTGTATAAGAACACATATAAACATATATATATACACATCCAATATATATATATATATATATATATATATATAAGGTTCAACGATTACTTACTTTTGGTGATCGTTGATTTTGGTTAAGGTGGTGTTGAGTCGATTGAACCACCTTAATGGATCAGCCTCTCGAAGCTCTCTTTATGAATGACCTCGTCACTCCTCTTCTCTAGACCGCCCGGATGTTGAAGCCGCACAAATGGCCCGGCCTCTACGTGTTGCACACGAACCCGGAATTGAACTTGCTTGCTTGTTCTTGAGTGATTCTCTCACTCTTTTCTCTCTTATTGTGTGGAATTTCGTGGCTGATCAAAAAGTGATGTGAAAACACATGTTTTCATCACTATATTGATCACCATTAACCTCCCTTGTAACCCCCACCATAATGTGCATCATAATGCACAAGTAATGGTGGATAATGGGGAGGTGAAGGGTCATTTCCACATCATCATGCCAAATTGCATTAGATGTGGTCCCCTTGCTTGTGTGGCATGCCATGTCACACCATGTGACATGCATCCATTAAAGCCATGCATCTCATGCATGCCATGCATCCCATGCATGTGAAAATCCATACGTATTGATTCTAAATCAATATAACAAGCAACGTAATTCCGACTCGTGTGTGACCCTGTAGGTATGATTTATTGATCAATATTATATTGTTCCCAACAATTAATATTATCGAATAATCATTTAACATCCATAGACGACCTTATGACTTTATCGATTGCACACGTAGGATCGAAGGACATATCCCAACAATCTCCCACTTGGCCTTCAGAGCCAGTGTGCTGCCAACTTCCTGTTGTCACTTTATGTCTAAGTTTGAACTTGAGGCAAGATTCGAGTCATCCTCAATCGGTTCAAACCTTTCTTAGACTTTGAGACAGACTGTAAAACCAGATTTATCACTATGATACGAATCTGGACGTGGCCACGTATTTTCCACAGTCTCGACTCTCCAAGTGGCCGGTAAGACATGTATCCCATTATAAAATGGAGGACAATCCCATCTTGTCAATCCAAGCTCTCCCACTTGCTTCCTGATATACCCAATAACAAGTTTTATAACCTCCTTTTACGAAAGGCGTTTACTTGTATCAAAGTACACCATTTCACAATGGAATCACTCTGGACTACTCAGGTCAGAGGAAATTGCTCGACAATCAATGAAATAGTATTATGACTCGAAATCTTAAATACTATTCCAGTCGGGTCTGTTCGATCATTAGCTCCCAGCTAATATCTATGTAATTGTACTTGATGTCCCACATCACTAGCCCATGAAGCGGCGCTATAGTACACATTACAAACTAGTTCATTGTATTATCGATTTGTCCGTACTCGATTATACGAACCAGGAACAACTATATGATTCAAGTGTATCAGTTCAACCATTGGGACTTCATTATGCGGTAAGTCGACCCCATAACCCAATTGATATCACTTAATCATTTGGACAATTCATATAAATTAAACCATATTTATATGAAGAAACATGTATTATACATATGAGTGAATGTTTACCAAATCTCCAAAAGTATCTAATACAGTAATAGAAATCACAACCCATCTCTAAGATGTTTGATCTCTATTGCAGTTGTGAAAGCCTCAAGCTTAAACTGCTGGAGAGGTTTAGAAAACGGGTTTGCAACCTTATCAAAAGTTGCAACTTTATTATCTCGATGTCTCCACAAAACTATCTCCCAGATAATGTGGAACTTCCTGAGCACCAGTTTTAGACTTGTGGTGCTTCCTAGCTCATTGGCTTGCGCGATAACTCTACTATAAATAGATAACTATCGGATGGGCTGAGCTAGTTACGCCACCTAGTTCATTCAAGAACTTTTCAAATCTTAACTGCCAACATTACTGCATCCAATGCAATACTGTGCTCAGCTTCTGTAGTTTAATAAGATATATTGCATTGCATGGAACTATTCCAGCAAATATCACCTCTAACCAGACAAAAGATATAACCAGATTAAAATCGGAAATTATCTTAGTCTGTTTTAAAGTTAGCATTCAAACAGGTTGTTAATATCAACTCTTTTTGTCTTCCAAAGACAACAAAATATTCTTTAGTCCATCTAAGGTACATAAGAATATTATTGGCCGCAGTCTAATGCGCCTCGCCTGGGTTTCCTTGAAACCGAATCGTCACGCTCAAAGCATACGATACGTCCAGTCGTGTACATATCATGGCGTACATTATAGACCCTATTGCCGAAGCATAAGGAATGTTTTCCATCCTCTTTTGCTCATCAAGTCCCGTATGGCCTTGAATCTTGCTAAGAGATGTGCCATGAGTAATTGGAATGAGACCCTTTTTGGCGTCTTTCATTCTGAACTTATCAAGTACCTTATCAAAATAGGTCACTTGACTAAGTCCAAACATCATTTTCGATCTGTTCCGACAGATCTTGATGCCCAATGTGTACTGTGCTTCTCCAAGATCCTTCATTGAAAAACAATTCCCAAGCCATTTTTTAATAGAATTAAGCATAGAAACATTGTTTCCAATAAGGAGTATGTCACCGACATACAACACAATTAATACAACGTAACTCCCACTGATCTTCTTGTAAAACAAGACTCTTCCGAGTTCCTCTGAAATCCAAATCCCAGTATGGATTCATTGAACTGAAGATTGCTACTCCGATATGCATTCTTTATTCCATAAATAGAACTATAAGCTTGCATAATTTCTCAGCCTTATTAAGATCGATAAAACTCTTTGGCTGTGTTAAAACACAACCTCTTCTAGAATCCAATTCAAGAAGTTAGTTTTAACATCCAATATTACCATAACTCATTATCAAGATGAGTAGTAATGGCTAAGATAATCTGAATGATTTAATCAAAGCAATTGGTGAAAGTTTTTCCATAATCCACCTCGTGAATAAAACTTTTACCATCAACCTTGCTTTAAAAACCCTAGGTTTTCCATCTGTCTGTTTAGATCTTAAAGATCTATTAGCATTCATTGGGTCTAACCCTGTGATGCAAATATATCAAGTTCCAAACTTGATTATCAGATATTGATATCATCTCAGATTTCATGGCACCATGCCAATTTTCAGTAGCTGGACTCGTCATAGCTTGGAATTAGGTCGAAGGTTCACCGCTTTCCAATAGCATGAATTCATATCTCTCATTGGTCACAATATCTAAGTATTTGAATAATAGAGATAGATTTATACCTTTCGGACCTACGAGGGCTGGTATGGCTTCCAAAACCATAAGAATACTCTCAACCCAGTCTTGAGTATTCATCGTTAGTTGTTTCACTTGAACCTCATTCAAGACAACCGAGCTCCCACTGAATTTCTAGGAAAGATAACTCTTTTCAAGAAAATCACTATCTCGAGCAACAAAATATTGTTCTCAGATAGATCGTAGAAGTTGTACCCTCGAGTTTCTTATGGATACCATAAAAAACTTTTATCCCATTTGAGTTCAAGCTCTATAGAGATAAATCTCGTCAGAGAAGCTTTTAGAACCTCAAATTTTGATGAAAACAATTTAGGGACCCTCCCTTTCCATACCTAGTATGGTGTCTTATCAACAGCTTTTGACAGCTTCCTATTCAGTGTATAAGTTGAAGTCTAGAATTATGTGTTCCCAAAAGAGACCAGTAGTTCATTTAGACCTCTCATCGAATGGTCGAACTATATCTAATATAGTTTGTTTTCTCTTTTCCGAAACATAACCTTCATGTGCTTGTGAACTAATAGGTTCCACATACATCAGTATGTATCATCCCTAATTACTCACATGTTCTCCTTTCTCCAAGAAAGATGACATTGTTATCTTTTCAATCACACATCATTCACATGTATCAAATGACTCCAAGTCAAATGATTCTAAAATTCCTTCTAAAAGAAGCTTCGTTACATGTTTAGATTTTGATTTGATCTAATCAACAATGTTTCAATTATGTCTCCTCGATACTTATTCGATTTGGCCTTTGGTCTTAATGATATATATGATTTGTCAAGTTTAAAGTATACATAAACAATATAATAATCGTACCAAAACAAAGAATAATTCACAATTAAAATAGTTACCAAACTATTTAATAGTGAAAAACTAATCCATCAGTATCTAATACTGAACCAATATTCATTGTTTATTGAAGGTACGAAATTACATAGTTATAATACTAAAACAGGGCCCAAGGCAAAACAACATCATATGATCATACGGCTAATGCAGCGACCTTCGCTCCATTTCTTGCCCGTAGATCGACATCTCTATTCACCAAACTTATACTTCTATGTAGTTCCTCCACATAAAATGTGAGAACCACATTTGGCATCCAATACCCAAGAAGTAGAATTTGTGAAGTTTAATGTCTATATCATTAATACTTGAAGATGAAGCAACCCCGTTCTTCACATCTTCTTTGAACTTTGGGCAAATTCAATTATTCCCAATAATTGAATCTCATTCAAATTTCCATTCAAAATTATCTCAATGTCAAAACGTGATAAATCGTAAGTGAAAAATTGAAGTTTTCTAACCAGCGATATTATCATGCAATTGAAGCCCTATCTCTCATAAAATATGATGGAGCCAACCAGACAATCGATTCACGCCATCCAATGGCTCGAAAGTCTCTAATTTGTGTCATTGATGAACTTAAGTGTTTTGGATTAAATCACTCCCCGAGGTGTAAATAATCCTAACCTTATAATCCATCAAATGAAAGACAAATTAGACATTTGTTTTGAAATTGAATAAAATATGAACTTTTATATGTTTGCAAGTAGTGTCCAACACTTTTGCAGTAGACGCATTGAGATTCCCTAGGAACCCTAGTAGCCTTCTTGCTCATGCTCTTTTGAATACCCTATCCCATATCATAAGAATTTCCCTCTTAGGGTCCTTCTCTATCGCCGGCTCAGGAGCCTTGAGCATCCCGTGGAGCTCACGAAGCGATTTCTTCAAACCATTCATATGGAAATTTTAGCCTAAAGGCATTATAACCATCATGAAATTGAAGTATGAAATCGGTTGCCAAATAATCATCATAGGAAAAATCTAGGCGGTCACTTGAAGCAAATAATCCAATCATTTGTTGCACATGTGATTCCATAGATTTCCATTTTTCCAGCCTAGCTGAAGCAATGACCCAGGTCATACCGAACCGCTCAATATTAGCATATTCCCCGAACATGCTATTGAGTTGTTCAATGATATCTTAGGATGTGGTTATCTAACACATTTTCATTGTCTTCTTATTTGAGGACCATCCTCAAATTACGTTGTGAATCAAGAAAATTTATGTTGTTCAATTTTTCATAATCAAGAATTGAACCAAACTTGAATCGAGTTGAAATTAACATGATAAACTACAAAAGAAAGATAAATAAAGTATGTAAACATTCACAAAACGGTAAACAAATAAGGTTGTCTAACAAGCTACTTATTTATTCTATTTTGTTCAATCGATATCTAATATCTTTGTTCCCTTGAACAAAACAATCCCAAGACCCTCATCTTGTGAATCCTTAAGCCGACTGAGTCCGCACTTAAGAAAACCAAGATAGGTAGACATCCCATGTCAATGATATCTAATATCACTCTCGGTCGACGAAAATCTCATTCTCATCTCATGTCTCGATAGCCACGCCTGCAGTGGATCTATCGATGAGAAAACCAAATTCACGTGTAAAGGTCTGACCCTTACTCCCACTTATCCCAAGATAACAAGTAGTACCCCGCTGAGGCGGACCTACCAACTTATGATCGAGGGCTTCATGAGTGTGATGTTTTTGGACAAGACATTATACTCATTATTTTGGGAACTTGCATGCATAGGTGTTTATATGTAAGTTGAACATTTATAACATAAAACATCTATAACTAGCAAAACACATAATACGTATTGAAAAGGCCCCTAGAACCTCACAACACTCAAAAGAAAAACGATATAAAACTATCGAAACGTCTTGAAATCATCCCGACTTGATCCGGCTGAACTTGGCTGCACCTGGTCAGGTCCACGACTCCTACCTCCAAGGTAGAGACCTTTTCTTTGGTCCTCTCAGATTTGCCCTCAAAAAACCCGGAACTGCGGTCGCTGTTATGCAAACAGCGCCCGCTAAAATGAAACAGCGGTCGCCGTTTTGCATTCGGCGCCCGCCAAAAGCAACAAAAGAGGGCACAATGTTTGGACCTGAGTTTTGCATGAACAGCGGTCGCTGTTGCCACAACAGCGCCCGCTGAACCCCTAACAGCGACCGCTGTTGCTACAACAGCGGGCGCTGTTTGTCTCCAGCAGCCCCGGCTTCGTTCGTTTCGCTCCGTTTTGCTTTGTTTCTTCTCGTTTTCGCTTGGGCTTCGAAATCCAACTCCGATACATGGATAAATCCATAGCTTACATATTGAACAATACATTTTTGAATAGAAAAACCTATCTATTACAAAAGATTCCAAGGGACGCAGCCCTCCAAAACTATGGCCATTCAACACGTAAAAAACACGATTCATCCACCCGACCACTATCGGTGGCCGGCCTTACATCTAATCACATAGATTCAAATAAACAAGTAATCCAATTATGTTGATTTAACCTTCGTGTCCAACACAAAAGTGTGCACGAGCCCTAGGCTCTGATACCAATTGAAGGTACCAGTATACCGATCCAATCGATATACCGTGTGTGCGGAAGCGTGTAAAGCGATAGATCTACTATGCCATGATCTTAGTGCACACTTAATGTGTATAAGAACACATATAAACATATATATATACACATCCAATATATATATATATATATATAAGGTTCAACGATTACTTACTTTTGGTGATCATTGATTTTGGTTAAGGTGGTGTTGAGTCGATTGAACCACCTTAATGGATCAGCCTCTCGAAGATCTCTTTATGAATGACCTCGTCACTCCTCTTCTCTAGACCGCCCGGATGTTGAAGCCGCACAAATGGCCCGGCCTCTACGTGTTGCACACGAACCCGGAATTGAACTTGCTTGCTTGTTCTTGAGTGATTCTCTCACTCTTTTCTCTCTTATTGTGTGGAATTTCGTGGCTGATCAAAAAGTGATGTGAAAACACATGTTTTCATCACTATATTGATCACCATTAACCTCCCTTGTAACCCCCACCATAATGTGCATCATAATGCACAAGTAATGGTGGATAATGGGGAGGTGAAGGGTCATTTCCACATCATCATGCCAAATTGCATTAGATGTGGTCCCCTTGCTTGTGTGGCATGCCATGTCACACCATGTGACATGCATCCATTAAAGCCATGCATCTCATGCATGCCATGCATCCCATGCATGTGAAAATCCATACGTATTGATTCTAAATCAATATAACAAGCAACGTAATTCCGACTCGTGTGTGACCCTGTAGGTATGATTTATTGATCAATATTATATTGTTCCCAACAATTAATATTATCGAATAATCATTTAACATCCATAGACGACCTTATGACTTTATCGATTGCACACGTAGGATCGAAGGACATATCCCAACAGATCTCTCGGTAGGCCTTTTGTTAACAGATCCGAAATACACACTCGTAGAGATCAACTGCCTAATGGTTTTATGTCTACGACATATATGTCTAGACTTACCATTCTACTCCGTGCCATTTTCAAAGTCGACTGACTATCATAGTGACTTATCACTAAAAGCACGAGTTCATCCCAACCTGGGAAATTCTCTAAGAAATTATGAATTCGTTCAACTTTTTCTCCAACTTTATCCAAAAGTCATGAACTCCGATTCCAAAATAAATTGAGTGTACAAATTTGCTTAGAGGATTTTCAAGACACATCCATACCACTAATAGTAAAGGCATTACCATCAACAGTCTAGATATCCAGTTATAATCACTGTATCTTTCCAATACAGTTGAATATCACTAGTAGTACAAATCATAATTCTGCGTATATTTTAAATATCGCAACTCGCAGTTTATCGCCTTCCAGTGATCGTTTCATGGATTGTGCATAAACATCTCCAATTTATTTACAAAATAAATAATATATGGATGAGTGCAGTTTGTAATATTCATTACATTGCCAATGATTTGTATGTACTTACTTTCTTATATGGGTTCACCATGATTTTATCATTATAATGATTTCTATCTATCGGTGATTATAGGTGAACTATCAATTATGTCTCATTTCTCCAATACATCTCCAATGTATGAGATTGAGACAACATCAGTCCTTCAGATGTCCTAGAAAATTTTATTTCCAATATGACATCTGCCACACCCATATTTTTCATGTCGAAAAACATTTCAACATATTTTTGTTTTTCAAGATTAATTCTAGGTTACTCCCATTAATGTGATTATCAACTACGTAAAGGCAAACAATTTTCAATAGTACTGAAATCATGTTTGCTTTCACGTATATACATTTATCACACTCATTAATTGAGAAACCTTTCGTTTAATATTAATCTTTCTTGAATCATTTTCTACCAATTAGGTCAGAATATATATACTAAAGTTTTTAGCCTTTCCAGTTCTTGTATTCAATACATCCGAACTAGTAGTCGTTTCATAATTTCATTTAACAGAAATTAACCTTTCTTCACTTTTCGAGGATAGAAATCGTCAAAGAATTCAACAACTCTGAATTCAATGATTGTATCCAAATGGATATCCGCTATCGTAGAATTATAGGATAAGAATCGATACGCACTACTGTTATTGACATATCCAATTAATATGCAATCCACAGTTTAATTCTTTTCAATAATTCATAAGAATTTTAATCATTTCACGCTTTGGGGAATTCTATTAAGAATTGTAAATGAAGTGAGTATAACTTCGCCCCACAAATTATGGCTTAATCCTGAATTTATATATCACATATTTAGAGTTCATCATTTTTGAAGTCTACGAACTTGAAGGTACCGGTATACCGATCCGATCGATATACCGTGTGTGCGGAAGCGTGTAAAGTGATAGATCTACTATGCCATGATATTAGTGCACACTTAATGTGTATAAGAACACATATAAACACACACACACACATATATATATATATATATATATATATATATATATATATATATATATATATATATATATATATAAGGTTCAACGATTACTTACTTTTGGTGATCGTTGACTTTGGTTAAGGTGGTGTTGAGTCGATTGAACCACCTTAATGGATCAGCAACTCAAAGATCTCCTTGTGAATGATCTCGTCACTCCTTTGGATTGTCCGGATGTTGAAGCCGCACAAATGGCTCGGCTTCTACGTGTTGCACACGAATCCGGATAATGAACACCTTTGCTTGCTTGAGAATGGATCTCCAAGATCACCTCTTTTCTCTCTATTTGTGTGAAATTTTGTGGCTGAATATTATGTGTGATGAAGATCAGATTTTCATCTATATAATCACTTCATTATGCACACCATTACACCTTCTTGTAACCTCCATAATAATGTGCATAAAGATGCACCATTTAACACACAAAAGGGGTTACAAAGGAGGTGAAAGGTCATGCCACATACACATGCCACAATGCATTGTATGTGGTCCCACTTGCTTGTGTGGCATGCCATGTCACACTATGTGACATGCATCCATGCAAGCCATGCATCCCATGCATGTATATTAAATCCACGTAAATATTGATTCTAAATCAATATATATATATATATATATATATATATATATATATATATATATATATATATATATATATATATATATATATATATATATATATATATATATATATATATATATATATATATCAAGCATCGTACATTATCTTCGAGTCCATGTGTGACCCTGTAGGTATGATTTAATTGATCAATATTATATTGTTCCCAACAATTAATATTATCAAATAATCATTTAACATCCATAGACGACCTTATGACTTTATCGATTGCACACGTAGGATCGAAGGACATATTCCAACAATCTCCCACTTGGCCTTCAGAGCCAGTGTGCTGCCAACTTCCTGTTGTCACTTTATGTCTAAGTTTGAACTTGAGGCAAGACTCGAGTCATCCTCAATCGGTTCAAACCTTTCTTGGACTTTGAGACAGACTGTAAAACCAGATTTATCACTATGATACGAATCTGGACGTGGCCACGTATTTTCCACAGTCTCGACTCTCCAAGTGGCCGGTAAGACATTTATCTCATTATAAAATAGAGGACAATCCCATATTGTCAATCCAAGATCTCCCACTTGCTTCCTGATATACCCAATAACAAGTTTTATAACCTCCTTTTACGAAAGGCGTTTACTTGTATCAAAGTACACCATTTCACAATGGAATTACTCTGGACTACTCAGGTCAGAGGAAATTGCTCGACAGTCAATGAAATAGTATTATGACTCGAAATCTCTGTTGGAGTTGTGTACTTAATGTCTAGATTTAAGTAACGGTAAACTCCCGATCATAGCATTTAATCTATTTAATTAATAAACAATTATTTGCATTTAATTAATTATGCAAAATATAGTTCTGGATTTTATACGTTGTAGTTAGTATGGTGTTGCATGGGCACACAGAAGATCATACTATCGGTTACTCGTATTTAATCGAACAGTTGCTCACGACCTAGATGGACACGAACTAATCCATCGGTATAGTCGTTGTGTGAGAGAGAAAATAATTTATCTTAATTATTTTATCACACTTGTACACTTGGTGTATTGGGCGGATCAGCTTGAGGTTCATCGATTAGGATTGCCGGCGATAATCGATTCGAGTCTCAGTGTATTTTATTCTTAATCCCCGATATTATTGCGGGTGTGTATATTTAATATAAGTGACTTTGATTTACCAAAGGAATTAACCGATTTAATTATTGGGTTAATTACCGGTTAAGTTGGGTCACTATATTTTATATATGGCATGCCGTGAATACTTGACGGGAAAGTGTATCCCGTAAGGGTTGATAATATCCCCGAGATGAGTTCATAAGGAATTATTATGTAAACCCTGCAGGTGGATTTAATCCGCATAATAATTAAGGTTGAATGGTACTAGTCTCGGATATAAGAGATGAATAATATTTATTGAGCAATAAATAAATTTATTCATGGATATTTAAATCTTAAATACACGGAATATATAATACTACCGGAGAAATATTATTTGATATAATATGGAATAATATTGGGAGTGCAATTTTATTTATATAGTGGAAAATAAATAAAATTAATATTGATAAGAATTAATGGATTTGGGTTGGACCCAATTTAATTTTCAATATTGAAGCCCAATATTTATTCTCCTTATGATCCCCTACGTAGCCTATATAAGCACTACATGGTCTTCACTTTTCATAACACAATTGATTGACCTACGCCAATCATAAAGTCTTGAGAGTGAGGAAGATCCATAGGAGTTCGATAGATCGTCGCCCACACGACGTTCGAATGGGGTGCAATGAATACGTGGGAAGATCGCAAGGTCATCAAAGGTGTTTGATTTCGTTTCTCCGCACAACGAATCGAAGGTAAAATCATAAACCCCCTTTTATGATTTCGTGTGAATTAATTGTAGTTTATACATGAACACACGATCCGGATAAACGTACGAACTTCGGGGACGGGGATTCGAGATCCCCGGCGAAGATCGAGAGAACCCTCGGCTTGGAGCCGAGGGGGCGATCGAACCCTAGGGTTCGATCGCGGCGCGCGGACGAGGGAGCCCCGGCTGGACCGCCGGGGCAAGCGATCGACCGTGAGTCGATCGCGGGGAGACCGCCGTGGGCTGGAGCCACGGCAGCTGGTCCCCCCAGCCACCTCGACCGGCGGCCAGGCACGACGGAGGAGCCCCGGCTGGAGCCGGGGCATGCGATCGACCGTGAGGTCGATCGCGGGGAAAGCCGCGGCTGGAGCCGCGGCGGGTCAGCTGGAGGCTGACCGCCCCTCCTCCGGCGATGGTGGTGAGTCGCCGGACTCACCACCGGGGGCTGCTGGGCAGCCCCGGCGATCGCGACGTGCGATCGCGAGCCCCCTCGCGGCGAGGGCTCGGCTAGGGTTTTGCCGCGGCTTGTCCGCGGTGGAGCTCTCGTCGGGCCCGGTTCCGTCGCACGGTGATTCGCGTTCATGGATCAGACTCGCGGGAGAAAATCGGCTGGGGGCGGGCTGCGTGTCTTCGGGCGCGTAGTCTCCAAAGGTCGGACTTCTGCGGATGAGTCGGGGATCCAATCTCCGGCGATGAAGGATTTCGTTCGGGTTATTTTTCCGCAAATTTTAATAGCCCGGGATATCGATTTCCAACAATTGGTATCAGAGCGTTTGGTTTCGTGTTCATGTATATGCTCGATTATTGTTCTACCTTGCAGGATCTCCGGCTATCATGGTTGGATTTAATTAATTATTGTTTATTAATTAATTATCATGATTATTAAACTCTCGGACATGTCGAGATTCGTTTTGTGTGGATGAATGTTTGTAATAGTAAAAATTCGGGGGTTGACCGAATTTAGGATTTATTATTACGTTCTTTGTTTTTCCGGAAAATGTATAGGGTCGATTTCATGTATAGAATCGATACCGGATAATTGTAATTTAAATTTTGTAATTTTAATTACGTTGGTTCGATGATGAGACGATCGCCGGAAGACGAAGACGTGTGACGAAGACGAAGAGGACGAAAAACCGGGGGGGGGGGGGGGGGGGTCAATCATCCCCATGATCGATCCCCATGAGGATCGATCGACCCCATCCCGGGGGCTGCCCGCTAGGGCTTCTAGCCACGCCGGCCACCGGTGGTGGTGGCGCGTGGGCTGGGGGCGGCGGTGGTGGTGGTCCCGGGCGGTGGAGGTCAACGGTGGGGATGGCGTGGGATCTCCCAATCTCATGCTATTCCTACCAAGATCCACTTTCCCAATTAATTCGGTTTTTTTCCTATTTTGAGTACTTTCCTTTTTGGAAACTCTCATTGTTTAGGAAAAGAATTAATTTAAATTAATTTTATTTTCTATTGATTTATTTCCTTCATGGAAATATTCATAGATTAGAAATTTAATTAATTTAGTACTAAATTTACTTTTCCTATTTGATTATTCCTACTCATGGGAATATTCATGGATTAGGAATAAAAATAAATTTGGAAAGTAGTAAGTCCTAATTTATTTTTCCTTGTTCTATTATAGATAACTTCTAGAGTATTCCAAATTTTATTTGGATAGATTATTCTAGAGTTTTAATAGAACTAGATAGGAAAATAAATAAATAAAAATATTAATAATATTTAATTTTATTTTTGATATATTCGATTGACTTAATTTTCGAATTAAGTAACTTTTGGATTAATTGAAAATAAATAGATTTAAATATTAGAGATTAATATTCTCGTCACATGGAGCATTCAAGAACGAAGACTGAAGACTAGAAGATGCGTACGGAGATGGAATAAAGCCATGATAGTCGGAAAATAATTTTTCTAGCATTATTTTGACTATGTGATACTATGTGCTTTATTGCTTGTATGCATGCTATATGTGTTTATTTTTATGCACTAGATAGCGCATCCCTTTATTATAAAAAGCTAAGTGGGAGAGGGGATGGAAACATTCCCATGGTCTCCATTACTGTTCTCTTGGTGACTCTTATGGACTTTCGAAGTTCGTATAGACGAGTCATTGGAGGAGAATTCTTGTAATTCCTTTTACAAGAAACATTGATCAAATTTATCAAACAATGCCTAATTTGTCTTTCTGAAACTGACTTCAAGTCGACTCATTCTCACCCCGGGGAGTGGAATGGAGCCAGAGCCACTTGGTCATGTAGAGGACACAAATTAGAGACTTCCGTGCCATTCTTTGATAGATGGGTCGCTTGTCTGCTCGGCTCCCTCATTTATGAGAGATAGGGTCGTTCGCATGGCGAATCACTGGTTAGAAACTTCGAGTTTCACTTATGATTCTCCACGTCTTGATTTACGAGATTAAATGGATCAAGTAATTGGGAGTCAATTATAAAAGTCTCTTAGTATAGTAAACGTCCACACCACGTGGCTTGCTATGCTGACGGATTTTGGATTAATTGATGTAGACAGTTGTAAGTAATTATGAAGAGTTGTGAAGTTATCATAAACGTCCACACCACGTGGCTTGCGGTAATGTAGCGATTCCAAGTAATTTACTTTGGTACTGAGTAATGGTTTACACTTAGATACGCGTTATAGTATTCCTCCCCACGAGGTCACGCTATAATCGATGTATGACCAAAGAAAATCTAATTGCTAAATCATTTGGGTGGGTAAACGTCCACACCACGTGGCTTGCCTTACCTGATGGGATTTTAGATGTGATTAGTAATTTAATGATGTTGTTCTAGGGAGATAACATCGGATATTAAATTAATTGTTTGTTTAAATGTGCTTATAGGTTTAGAGAATTGCTATGAATCCACTTTTGTTGATACTTGAGGAAATTAACGCACTGGTTCCATACTGTATTGAATGGAAAGAAGAGTTAGACATTGCTCAGACTGCAAAAGAGTACAAAGATGTACTCAGTGAAACTTGTCCTCCTGGACTCACCATTAACTCAACTGAGGAGGAGATTTTTGACTTTGAAAGGTGGGGTAGTGCTCGTGCATTAGCCGCTAATCATGATGTCATGCTCAAACTCAAGTTGCTGTTTGGACATGATGAGAAGGCTAGAAAAGAGGCGATGAGAATACTCATAAAGATCTGTTACTTCGATGAAACACTTGATCATGTTTTTGAGATGATGGACCTTTTGGACGAGTTGAAACAATCGCAAGCTCTTATAGTCAAAGCCAAAGGTTTCGAACCTAAAGGCAAAGGAAAGGAGAAGAAGACAAGGGGGTCCGATGGTCCTAAGGGACTTGGACCAAAGGGTGGGATAAAGAAGCCTTCGGGAAAACATCCCCAAGGGAAGCAGTCTGAGTACTGGGGGTCTACATCTTGTCCTCTCAAAGGTACGAATTTTTCTTAGTCGTAAAACATAGTCAGCGGTATTATCTACCAGAATTCTGGTGTGTAGATATGGAACCACTGACGGTATGTGCATTCTAAATGCAGGGGTTCCAGAAAACCCAGCGACTTAGATAAGAAGAGTTCGAGTCCACTTGGGCAGAGCTGTTGAGGAAGCAGCGGTTGCAGTGGAAGACATTTATCTTTTTGATAGTTATAGGATTTCATTTCAAGTTTATTGCTTTGTACCTTTTAATTCTAGAAAAGAACTTTTGTTCTGGTTTTTCTATTATCAATGGATATTTTATTTCTTTAATCATTTGATGATTTAGATAAGAAATAATGGTAATATCTATTCTGGTACATTAGATAGCAATATATGAATGATGAATCCTCAGTCTACCACAATGCAACAAACCATTATATTCTTTATCAATCATTATACTTGTGAATTCTTGAACTTAGTAGTATTTATTCAAAATAGGGATTCAAAAGGTCGAAATTGATTTATTCAATTATAGTTGGAGGAATGGACCTCCCGACCTAAGAATTAAATTTTGGAAGAAGATACAACTAAGTTAACCTTTCTGGATAAAGGATGGAATTCGGACAAGTATTGAGAATGATCGAAGATGATATATGCAGACATATGTGTAATTAGAAAAGTACGAGTCGTTCTTTAAAGAATACTCGAAGATGGATTAGAATACTTGATGTGCCATAAAAGCGGAGTGTTTTCAACACAAAGCCATTATGGGGAACCTTCAAAGTATATCCATTAAAAGCCTGCGACTCGTTCGCGGAGGCTGTCACCTATCTAAATAACACATAGCATAAATCAAAGAGAATAAGTCTCAAAAGACTGCACCATACACTGATGTGTAGACATGGTGTGTCAGGAATAAGAAATGGGATTCTAATAGTAAAAAGACAAGTTTGATCGGAACTACCTATGTTCTATGGATATTTCTGGATACAAAGGCACATTCGATGTAATTGTAGAATATCCTAGAAGAACAAGAAATTGTATGTTCAATAGTACTACGAACCAGAAGGGTGTCTTCGCCCGGTTCTTAGAGGAAGACTATTAGATGAACAACAGTGCCCTAACTGACAAAGTACTTTATAAAGAAAAAGAGAAGACTGAAAACCAGCCTAGCCGAGTGGAAGTACACCACTAACTGCACCTAATGTTATTACTGTTATACACCGGAACGCCATTGCAGTGGGAGGTTGTTAAGCAACCGGAGATGTTCATAAGACTGGAGGAGTTTTAAACTCTGGATCTAGTAGACATGAAATCGATCCCTAGTTCTGCATAGAGGGCAGTACTAAACTAAATGTGCCTACTTGGAAAACAATTTTTTATTGTTAAAGAGGCAAGATCATTTGGAAGTACAAACTTAGTGAATCCATTCTTGGAGTATCACAAAGCTGAAACTTGTGGAACTTGCAAATTGATGAGATAGTCCATTTTATGGATTCATCAAGAAGCATAGACAAGTTTGGTGTATTGGAGACGTAATGGAAACAAAGTGGTGTTTCTCGGAATTTTGTGTAGATAACACTTCATCATTGGCAACAATGTAAAAGCGTTGTCAGACATAAAATAGAGGTTGTCTAAATAAATCGAGATATAAGATTAAGATGAAGTTAGATCATGTTCTTAGAAATTTTTCGATCTCTAGATAAGAACATTTGTACTTCTCTTTAGATATCTTATACGATTATGGTTTGTTTTAAACATGCACAATTATGAGAAAGGTTATTGCCTTTCTAGAACAGAATGCGTCTATCTAAGGTATGTGTCTTGAACACATGAAGGAGATGGATATGGACAAAGCAGATTCTTACACTTCGAGTGTAAAGGGCTTTGTGAATGCAGTTTTATAAAACAAGAACCTGATGTCAACTATGCGGTTAGCGTAGTGGGAGGATATCAAAGTAATCTGGATAAGAGATATTCGAATGCTGTAAGAGTACTTGGAGGTACAGGATTACAAGCAAAACGAAATCTTCTTAGATTACAGTTTCTCAGATCCAAAGATCAGAGAAGAACCAGTGTAAGTCGATATCAGGCTATGTGTTCACTTTTAGAAGAGGTGGAACCTAAGGATGAAAGAGTGATAAGCGTGAAGCTTCTCGGACTCTATCATAAACCGAATAGCAGCCTCAGAGGCAGCGGATGTTTTGGTTAGGTTCCGGAATGACCTCTGAACTTGGATATGATTCTTGGTTCACCAAAGGCTATGTGTATAGCGGTGCATGGTAAACTGGAAGAAGTCATAAGTTCAAAAGGTGATGATAACACATAGAGCAAGTACCACCTGATACGAATCATCGTCAGGGAGACGACGTAGTAGTCACCAAGATAACTTCAGAGCGGCAACCTAGAGTGCTCACTCACATAGTACTCGGAAGTACACCTTAAGCACGTGATGAGTATGGGAACCGGGAGTTTGGAGGAAATGACTAGACCTTAGTACAAGTGGGAGATTGTTGGAGTTGTGTACTTAATGTCTAGATTTAAGTAACGGTAAACTCCCGATCATAGCATTTAATCTATTTAATTAATAAACAATTATTTGCATTTAATTAATTATGCAAAATATAGTTCTGGATTTTATACGTTGTAGTTAGTATGGTGTTGCATGGGCACACAGAAGATCATACTATCGGTTACTCGTATTTAATCGAACAGTTGCTCACGACCTAGATGGACACGAACTAATCCATCGGTATAGTCGTTGTGTGAGAGAGAAAATAATTTATCTTAATTATTTTATCACACTTGTACACTTGGTGTATTGGGCGGATCAGCTTGAGGTTCATCGATTAGGATTGCCGGCGATAATCGATTCGAGTCTCAGTGTATTTTATTCTTAATCCCCGATATTATTGCGGGTGTGTATATTTAATATAAGTGACTTTGATTTACCAAAGGAATTAACCGATTTAATTATTGGGTTAATTACCGGTTAAGTTGGGTCACTATATTTTATATATGGCATGCCGTGAATACTTGACGGGAAAGTGTATCCCGTAAGGGTTGATAATATCCCCGAGATGAGTTCATAAGGAATTATTATGTAAACCCTGCAGGTGGATTTAATCCGCATAATAATTAAGGTTGAATGGTACTAGTCTCGGATATAAGAGATGAATAATATTTATTGAGCAATAAATAAATTTATTCATGGATATTTAAATCTTAAATACACGGAATATATAATACTACCGGAGAAATATTATTTGATATAATATGGAATAATATTGGGAGTGCAATTTTATTTATATAGTGGAAAATAAATAAAATTAATATTGATAAGAATTAATGGATTTGGGTTGGACCCAATTTAATTTTCAATATTGAAGCCCAATATTTATTCTCCTTATGATCCCCTACGTAGCCTATATAAGCACTACATGGTCTTCACTTTTCATAACACAATTGATTGACCTACGCCAATCATAAAGTCTTGAGAGTGAGGAAGATCCATAGGAGTTCGATAGATCGTCGCCCACACGACGTTCGAACGGGGTGCAAGGAATACGTGGGAAGATCGCAAGGTCATCAAAGGTGTTTGATTTCGTTTCTCCGCACAACGAATCGAAGGTAAAATCATAAACCCCCTTTTATGATTTCGTGTGAATTAATTGTAGTTTATACATGAACACACGATCCGGATAAACGTACGAACTTCGGGGACGGGGATTCGAGATCCCCGACGAAGATCGAGAGAACCCTCGGCTTGGAGCCGAGGGGGCGATCGAACCCTAGGGTTCGATCGCGGCGCGCGGACGAGGGAGCCCCGGCTGGACCGCCGGGGCAAGCGATCGACCGTGAGTCGATCGCGGGGAGACCGCCGTGGGCTGGAGCCACGGCAGCTGGTCCCCCCAGCCACCTCGACCGGCGGCCAGGCACGACGGAGGAGCCCCGGCTGGAGCCGGGGCATGCGATCGACCGTGAGGTCGATCGCGGGGAAAGCCGCGGCTGGAGCCCCGGCTGGAGCCCCGGCTGGAGCCGGGGCATGCGATCGACCGTGAGGTCGATCGCGGGGAAAGCCGCGGCTGGAGCCGCGGCGGGTCAGCTGGAGGCTGACCGCCCCTCCTCCGGCGATGGTGGTGAGTCGCCGGACTCACCACCGGGGGCTGCTGGGCAGCCCCGGCGATCGCGACGTGCGATCGCGAGCCCCCTCGCGGCGGGGGCTCGGCTAGGGTATTGCCGCGGCTTGTTCGCGGTGGAGCTCTCGTCGGGCCCGGTTCCGTCGCACGGTGATTCGCGTTCATGGATCAGACTCGCGGGAGAAAATCGGCTGGGGGCGGGCTGCGTGTCTTCGGGCGCGTAGTCTCCAAAGGTCGGACTTCTGCGGATGAGTCGGGGATCCAATCTCCGGCGATGAAGGATTTCGTTCGGGTTATTTTTCCGCAAATTTTAATAGCCCGGGATATCGATTTCCAACAATCTCAAATACTATTCCAGTCGGGTCTTTTCGATCATTAGCTCCAAGCTAATATCTATGTAATTGTACTTGATGTCCCACATCACTAGCCCATGAAGCGGCCGCGATAGTACACCTTACAATCTAGTTCATTGTATTATCGGTTTGTCCGTACTCGATTATACGAACTAGGAACAAGCATATGATTCAAGTATATCAGTTCAACCATTGGGACATCATTATGCGGTAAGTCGACCTCATAACCCAATCGATATTACTTAATCATTTGGACAATTCATATAAATTAAACCATATTTATATGAAGAAATATGTATTATACATATGAGTGAATGTTTACCAAATCTCCAAAAGTATCTAATACAGTAATAGAAATCACAACTCATCTCTAAGATGAAAGCATTAAGATTAGACTGCTGGAGAGGTTTAGAAAGCGGTTTTGCAACCTTACCAAAAGTTGCAACTTTATTATCTCGATGTCTCCACAAAGCTATCTCCCAGATAATGTGGAACTTCCTGAGCACTAGTTTGAGACTTGTGGTGCTTTATAGGTCATTGGCTTGCGCGATAACTCTACTATAAATAGAGAACTATCGGATGGGCCTAGCTAGTTACGCTACCTAGTTCATTGAAGAACTTTCAAATCTGAACTGCCAACATCACTGCATCCAATGCAGTGCTGTACTCAGCTTCTGTAGTTTAATCAGCTAATGCATTGCATGGAACTATTCCAGCACATTTTACCTCTAATCAGAAAAATGATATAACCAGATTAAAATCGGAAATTATCTTAGTATGTTTTGAAGTATGCATTAAAATAGATTGTTAATATCAACTCATCTTGTCATCCAAAGACAAGATAATATTCTTTAGTCCGTAAACGACACTTTAGAATAGTTTTGGCCACATCCAATGTGCCTCACCAGATTTTCCTCGGAACCAATTCGTCATGCTCAAAGCATACGATACTTTGGGTGATAATCAAACAACGTAACTCCCACTGATCTTCTTGTAAAACAAGATTCTTCTGTGTTCTTATGAAATCCAAAACCCTGTATGGATTCATCGAACCGAAGATTCCAACTCCGAGATGCTTGCTTTAATCCATAAATGGATCTATTAAGCTTGCATACTCTCTCAGCCTAATTAGGATCGATAAAACCCTCTGGTTGTGTCATAAACACATCCTCTACTAGAATCCCATTCAAGAAGGTGGTTTTAACGTCCATTTGCCATATCTCATAATCATAATGAGCAGCAATGGCTAAGAGAATCCGAATGGATTTAATCATAGCAACTGGTGAAAAGGTTTCATCATAATCCACCCCGTGAATTTGTTTATAACCTTTTGCCACCAACCTTGCTTTGAAAACACTAGGTTTTCCATTCATGTCTGTTTTTATCTTGTAAATCCATTTGCATCCAATGGGCCTAGCCCCTTTAGGCAAATCGACCAAGTTCCAAACTTGATTTTCAGACATTGATTCCATTTCGGATTTCATGGCACCCTGCCATTTCTCGGAATCTGGACTCGTCATAGCTTGGATATAGTTCGAAGGTTCATTGCTTTCTAAAAGCATGATTTCATAGTTCTCATTTGTCAGAATACCTAAGTATCTGTCAGGTTGAGTTCTAATCCTTCCGGACCTTCGAGGGTTAGGCATGGTTTCTAAAACCACTGGAGTACTCTCGACCAAGTCTTGAGTCTCCATCTCAGTTTGTTTTTCTTGAACCTCGTTCAAGTCTTCTTGAACTTCGTTCATACTTTCTTGGAAAGATATTCCTTTTCAAGAAATACACCATCTCGAGCAACAAAGACTTTGTTCTCGGATTGGTTGTAAAAGTGGTACCCTCGTGTTTCTTTTGGATAACCAACAAAGAAACATTTATCCGATTTGGGTTCAAGCTTTGTAGAGATATTTCTCTTCACATAAGCTTCACATCCCCAAACCTTGATATAAGACAAGTTAGGGACCTTCCCTTTCCATACCTCGTATGGTGTCTTATAAACAACTTTTGACGGTGTCCTATTCAGTGTATAGGCCGCTGTTAAAAGTGCGTGTCCCCAAAAAGATTTTGGTAGTTCACTAAGGCTCATCATCGATCGAACCATAACTAATAAGGTTCTATTCCTCCTTTCGGAAACACCATTCATCTGGGGTGTTCCTGGTGGAGTGAGTTGATATAGTATACCACAACTCATAAGATGATCATCGAATTCTTGGCTAAGATATTCACCACCTCGATCCGATCGAATGGCTTTTATCTTCTTACCAAGTTGATTCTCAACTTCATTTTGGAATTCTTTGAACTTTTCAAAGGCTTCCGACATATGCCTCATTTAATAGACATAACCATATCTACTTAAGTCATCGGTAAAAGTTATGAAGTATAAGTAACCTACACGTGCTTGTGAGCTCATTGGACCACATACATCAGTATGGATTAAACCCAATAGATCATTTGCACGTTCTCCTTTTCCTAGAAAAGGTGACTTTGTCATTTTGCCCATCAAACATCCTTCACATGTATCAAATGACTTAAAGTCAAAAGATTTGAGAATGCTTTCTTTAAGAAGTTTCTCTACACGTTTAATGTTGACATGACCTAATCGACAATGCCAAAGGTATGTTTCATTGAATTCATTCGATTTGGCCTTTTTGGTATCAATGTTATATATATGATTGTCAAGTTGAAGTATATATAAACCATGTTCTAATCGTGCCGTACCATAGAACACTCCACTTTTTGAAATACTAAACAAACCATTTATTATAGTGAAGGAAAATCCTTCAGTATCCAATACTGAAATAGAAATGATATTCTTGGTAATACATGGTACGAAATAAACATTATTCAATACTAAAACAAGGGCCGAAGGCAAACACAAATCATAAGATCCTACGGCTAATGCAGCGACCTTGGCTCCATTTCCAACCCGCAGATCGACATCTCCCTTTACCAAAGTTCTACTTCTTTGCAGTCCCTGCACATGTGAAACAATGTGAGCACCGCATCCGGTATCCAATACCCAAGAAGAAGAATTTGTAAAGTTTATGTCTATGACATAAATACCTGAAGATGAAGGAACGACACCGTTCTTCACATCTTCCTTGAACTTAGGGCAATCTCGCTTGTAGTGTCCAACACTCTTGCAGTAGAAACATTCAGATTCCCCAGGAACCTTAGAAGCTTTCAAGAACCTTTTGGAAGGAGCTGCCACAACTTTCCCTTTGCCTTTCACTTCCGGTTTCTTAATCCCCTTGAACGTTTTGGTACCTCCTTCCCGAATCATAAGAACTTCCCTCCTAGGGTCCTTCTTAATCGCCGGCTCAGCAGCCTTAAGCATCCCATGGAGCTCATGAATCGATTTCTTCAGTCCATTCATGTGGAAATTCAGCCTAAAGGCGTCATAACCATCATGAAGAGAATGGAGAATGAAATCGGTAGCCAACTCGTCACCATATGCAAAACCGAGGCGAGCACTTGAAGCAAATAATCCAATCATTTGCTGTACATGTGGTCCCACGGGTTTACCCTTTTCCAGCCTAGCTGTTGCTATAGCCCGGGTGACACCGAAGCGCTCAATCCTAGCTTTTTCCCCGAACATGCTCTTGAGCTCTTCTATGATGTCATAGGCTTCCATGAATTCGAATTGTTTTTGCAACACGGGTACCATGGATGCCAACATCAAACATGTCACCTCATTCGAGGCTTTCTTAGCAAGGGCATATGATGTCTTTTGGACATCCGTTCCCCCATCAGCGGGAAGCACGAGAAGGGGTTTGTCCAACACACTTTCCTTTTCTTCGTATTTGAGGACTATCCTCAAGTTACGTTGCCAATCAAGGAAATTGGTGTTGTTCAACTTTTCTCTATCCAAGATAGAGCTGAACTTGAATTGAGTTGAGACAGACATATTATACTACAGAAGAAAGATAAATAACGTAAGTAAACATCCAAAAAGCTGTAAACAAATAAGGTTGTCTAGCAAACTACTTTATTTGTTCCATTTTGTTCATTCGATATCTAATATCGTCGTTCCCAATTATTTCAATGACAAAAACGTGATAAATCGTAAGTGAAAACTCGAGGTTTTCTAACCAGCGATCTTATCATGCAATTGAAGCCCTATCTCTCATTAAAATGAGGGAGCCAACCAGACAATCGATTCACGCCATCCAATGGCTCGAAAGTCTCTAATTTGTGTTATTGATAAACTTAAGTGTTTTGGATTAAATCACTCCCCGAGGTGTAAATAATACTAACCTTACAATTCATCAAATGAAAGATAAATTAGGCATTTGTTTTTGAAATTTTAATAAATTAGAACAAAACGATCCCAAGACCCTCATTTTGCGAATCCTTAAGCCGACTGAGTCCGCACTTAAGAACTCCAAGATAGGTAGACATCCCATGTCAATGACATCCAATGTAACTCTCGGTCGATGAGAGTCCCATTCTCATCTCATGTCTCGATAGCCACGCCTGCGGATCTATCGATGAGAAAACCAAACTCACGTGTAAGGGTCTAACCCTTACTCTCACTTATCCCAAGATAACAAATAGTACCCCGCTGAGGCGGACCTACCAACTTATGATCGAGGGTTTCATGAGTGTGATGTTTTTGGACAAGACATTATACTCATTATTTTGGGAACTTGCATCCATAGGTGTTTATATGTAAGTTGAACATTTATAACATACAAAAACCTATAACTAGCAAAGCAAATAAATACGAAATCGAAAGGCCCCTAGAACCTCACAACTCTCAAAAGAAAAGAATTAAAGTAACAACAAAAGCCTTGAACATCTTCTGGACTGGTCCTCGCCCGCCGTTTCAGTTCCATGCCCTCCGATTTTGGTCAAACCTATTCCGTACCCAAAAACCACGAACGGCGCCCGCCGTTTCACAATCAGCGGTCGCTGAACACCACCGGCGGTCGCCGTTTCCAAAACGGCGCCCGCCGAAAAGGTCCGGGAAAAATCTGCCAAGAATCAGGCCTTTCGGCGGTCGCCGTTTCCAAAACGGCGCCCGCCGGAGCTAAAACGGCGCCCGCCGTTTGGCTCCAGCAGCCCGGTTTTGCTCGCTTTGCTTCGTTTTGCTTCGTTTTGCTTCGTTTCTTCTCGTTTTCGCCGGAGAGCCGAGATCCTCCATCGAACCATGGACCAAGTCCATCTCTTACAAGTAGTACAATACAAAATAATAGAAAAACCTATCTATTACAAATGATTCCAAGGGACGCAACCCTCAAATACTACGGCCAATCGAAACGTAAAAAATGACGAAATCATTCACCCGACCACTAACGGTGGCCGACCTTACATCTAATCACATAATCACAATTAAACATACAATCCAATTATGTTAATTTAAACTTCTTGTGTCCAACACAAAAGTGTGCACGAGCCCTAGTCTCTGATACCAATTGAATGTACCGGTATACCGATCCGATCGATATACCGTGTGTGCGGAAGCGTGTAAAGCGATAGATATACTATGCCATGATCTTAGTGCACACTTAATGTGTATAAGAACACATATAAACATATATATATATATATATATATATATATATATATATATATATATATATATATATATATATATATATATATATATATATATATATATATATATATATATATATATATATATATATATATATATATATATATATATATATAAGGTTCAACGATTACTTACTTTTGGTGATCGTTGAATTTGGTTAAGGTGGTGTTGAGTCGATTGAACCACCTTAATGGATCAGCAACTCAAAGATCTCCTTGTGAATGATCTAGTCACTCCATTGGATCGTCCGGATGTTGAAGCCGCACAAATGGCCTGGCCTCTATGTGTTGCACACGAACCCGAATAATGAACACCTTTGCTTGCTTGAGAATGGATCTCCAAGATCACCTCTTTTCTCTCTATTTGTGTATTCTAAATGTCTAGTTTAGTGCAAATACGGAACTCCTTATCTATACCTTAATTCGAGATATGATTCAAGCATGATTGCATTTAATGCAATAGTCCTTGATGTATACGTTGTAGACAGTATGGCGTGAGGAGACACGCGGAAGATCATACTGTCGGTTACTCGTATACTATCGAACAGTAGCTCACGACTTAGATGGACAGGGACAATCCATCGGTACGTCGTAGTGTGACTGGTAGATAGTCGGTCTTGACTATCATGTTACACTCGTACACTTGGTGTATTGAGCAGGACCACGGGAGGGCGTTCGATTTATACTAATCGAAGTAATCGAACTAGACCTCAGATATTGCGGATATGCGAATTCCTAATCCCTATATAATTATAGGTGCGTGTGTCCAATTCTCGGTTCTTTAATCTACCAATGAGTGAGACTAATTGATTAGTCAATATTCTCGGTAAATTGGGAATCGGAATTGTACACACGGCATGCTATAGATTATAGACAGGAAACCGTGTCCCGTTTATCGGGTTGATGATGTCCCCGAGATGAGCTCATAAAGTTTATCATGTAAACCCTGCAGGTGGATTCGTTCCACATGATAATAAGGATGAGTGGTACTAGTCTCGGATAATAAGAAACGAATTAATTTAATTATTAGTAATTAAAGTTAATTCGTGGACATTCGATATCTTAAACACGGGGAAAGTCGTATATGTAATTTCGGCGGAAATATTATTGTTGATATAATATTAAATTAATTTCGGGAATTCAATTATTATTTTTTAGTGGAGTGAATAATAATTAAAATTGTTGAATTTAATTAAAGGTTTTCTTTTAAGGACACCGGTTTAATTAAATTGCAATTTAGCCCCTAATTAATTTACCTAAGAGGTCCCTAGTGTAACTCTATATATAACCCCCCCTTGCCTCTCTTAAACCTAAGAAACGCCGCAACTATTATTTCAGCAGAGAAATTAAATTGCTTAGCGCAATTATGTTTTTCTCTGTTTAAATAAAAGAGTTAACGCAGTTATTTTTCTGAAGAAATTAATTGCTTAGCGCAATTATATTTCTGAGAAAGAAAAATTATTCTTGCGCTGGTTTAGAGAAGAGAGAGCAGAAAAGGAGAATCCAGCAGATCGTTGCCCACACAACGGCTGGAATCGGGTTAGAGGCATACGCTAGAAACGTCTAAGGTTTCAACAATTCGGCTTCTCCGAATCACGCGACAAAGGTATGAGATCGATCCCTAATTCCGCAATTATCGATCTCTAAATTCGTTAAAAATACATCGAACGATCGATCGGGTTCCGGCAGTCGTGGTACGTGTTCCTCGACTACTGGGGGGTCAAAGACCTCCGGAACGGTGGTCGGAAGAGGAAAAACGGACCGGAAACGAGCCCGGAACAGCAGAACGCGCTGCTGTTCGCGGACGAACAGCGCCCGCTGAAAGGCAAACGGCGACCGCCGTTTTAGGCCTAATCAGCGCCCGCTGTTTTGTGGGCAGCGCCCGCTGCCTGAGACAGAGCAGCGGCCTTGTCACGCGGTTGTCCTCCGGGGCAATGGCTGGGCGTGATTTGGCACACGAGCTGTTACGTGAACGGAGCAACGCTTCCGGAGGTCGACTGGGAGTGTTCGGATGTTCGAGTGATCGAACGAACACATCCCGGGTAGTCGATTTCCAACAATTGGTATCAGAGCCGGTTTTGTCGTTCTTTGTATTTTTGCGAGATTTGTTTTGCAGGTTCGAACCCGATTGTTATGGCCATGTGATTGTGCTGTATGTTTGTGGTTTGTTAAACTCTCGGGCTTGTCGAGATCTTTGTTTTTGAAATCGTTGCATGTTTGTAATAGTTAAAACGACGGGTTGAGTCGTTTAGGTTTTATTACGTTTTTCGTTTTATCCGGATGTATAGGATCGATCAACCTGTATAGGATCGATGCCGGAAGTAGTATGTTTTACCTTTGTAATGTTACTGCTACTTGGTGGATCGAGAGAAGATCGAAGGACGGACGAACGAGGGTCGAGGAGTCGAACCCGCGGCTGCTGTGCACAAACGGCGCCCGCTGGAAGGCAAACGGCGGTCGCCATTTGCAGCTCCTCCAGCGAGCGCTGAATATAGGGCAGCGCCCGCTGCCCTAGGGTTGGCAACAGCGGATCGGGGGATCGATGGACATCACGGAACGCTCGTCTTTGCCCGGGATGATACTCCAGTGGGAGGGGTTCGTCTCTTGGCACTTAGACGAGTCGGTGGTGGATCGAGACCGAGACGAGCAACGAGACGAAGATCCGAGAAGACGTGCATGGAAGATATTTAAAGGCCATAATAATCGGGGCCACGTTAAATGCTTTTTGTGTGTTAACGTGCTTTTATTATGCTTTATTTATTTGTGCATGTTATCCCTTTCGTAAAATACTAAGTGGGAGAGGGATTGGAAACAATCCCGCGGTCTCCATTCTCTGTTTTGATAGTGATGTGTGTCACTTACGAGTTGGCTTTAGTGTCATCCTCCCTATCGGATAAAGTCGACACACGGATATCACTGGATCAAAATTCGAATTTAAAATCCACTTATAAAATTGAACAATTATATTTCTCAAAAGCAATGCCTAATCTGTCATTCAAAGACTAATTTCAACTCGACTCATTCTCACCCCGGGGAGTGGAATGGAGCCAAAGCGCTTGGTTATGTCGATGACACAGATTAGAGACATTCGAGTCATTCGATGACTAGATCGATTGTCTGGTTGGATCCCTCACCTAGTGAGAGATAGGGCTCAATTGCATGATTGATCGCTGGTTAGAAACTTCGAGTTTCACTTACGAGATATCAAGCTTTGATTAATAAAATTGTGAAATTTAATAAATGTAAGAGTTAATTAACAAAGTTGTTTGTTTTAGTAAACGTCCACACTATCGTGGCTTGCTAAATGGAAACGGTACTTTGGGTTAATTGAGACTCTATGACATTTAAATAAGTAGGATTCAATTAATAAAGTTGTTTGTTTAGTAAACGTCCACACTAACGTGGCTTGCTAGATGGAAACGGAACTTTGGGATTAATTGAGGCTCGACAGTTATAGAAAGTCGTGGAGGACCGCATATCAACGTAAACGTCCACATGAACGTGGCTTGCGGTGGACATGTAGTTCCCGAGCGGTGGACTTAGTACTGAGAAATGGTACACACTTAGGTACGCTTTATAGTATCCTCCCCATCGGAGTCACTGCTATAATGATGTACGACCGAAGTGAAATCCAATCATAAAATCATTTGGACTGGTAAACTGATGGAGTTATATTCTAAATGTCTAGTTTAGTGACAATATGGAACTCCTTATCTGTGTTTTACATTATCTATTAATCAAACTGTCGGCATTTTGTCTATCTTGTACTTGAATGCAATAGTCCTAGATATATACGTTGTAGACAGTATGGCGTGAGGAGACACGCGGAAGATCATACTGTCGGTTACTCGTATACTATCGAACAGAAGCTCACGACTTAGATGGACAGGGACAATCCATCGGTACGTCGTAGTGTGACTGGGTAATAGTTGGTCTTGACTATTATGTTACACTTGTACACTTGGTGTATTGAGCAGGACCACGGGAGGGCGTTCGATTTATACTAATCGACGTAATCGAACCAGACCTCAGAGATTACGGATATACGAATTCCTAATCCCTATATAATTATAGGTGCGTGTATCCAATTCTCGGTTCTTTAACTTGCCAATGAGTGAGACTATTTGATTAGTCGAGATACTCGGTAAATTGGGAATCGGAATTGTACACACGGCATGCTATAGATTATAGACAGGAAACCGTGTCCCGTTTATCGGGTTGATGACGTCCCCGAGATGAGCTCATAAAGTTTATCATGTAAACCCTGCAGGTGGATTTGTTCCACATGATAATAAGGATGAGTGGTACTAGTCTCGGATAATAAGAAACGAGTTAATTTAATTATTAGTAATTAAATAAATTCGTGGACGTTCGATATCTTAAACACGGGGAAAGTCGTGTATGTAATTTCGGCGGAAAATATTATTGGTAAAATAATATGAATTAATTAATTGGGAATTCAATTATAATTTTATAGTGGAATTAATTATAATTAAAATTGGATTTAATTAAAGGTTTTCTTTTAAGGACACCGGTTTAATTAAATTGCAATTTAGCCTAATTAATTAATTAACCTAAGGTCCCTAGTGTGGCCTATTTAAACCCCTCCCCCCTCTCTTCTCTAGACCTAACTTACGCAGCTTTTATTTTTCTTCACTTGAGAAAATAAAACGTGAGAGAGAGTTTAAGAGAGAAGAAGAAGAGGAGACTTCCGGTGGATCGTTGCCCACACAACGTCTGGAGTCAAGGGCTAGGATACACACTAGAAGATCAAAGGTGTTCGCCTATTCGGCTTCTCCGAATCACGCATCAAAGGTAAAGAATCGAAAACCCTATTCCGCATCTTTTTCGATTCTTATTGTACGTAATAATCCAACGGACCTACGATCGGGTTCCGGACATCGTGGATCGCATTCCTCGACTACTGGGGGTTCTAGGACCTTCGGATCGGTAGTCGGAAGAGGAAAAACGACCCGGAAACGAGCCCGGAACAGCAGATCGCGCTGCTGAAGGACAAACGGCGACCGCCGTTTCTTAAACGGCGACGCCGTTTTGCTCTTTTTCGGGCAGCCCGCTCCAGCTTGCGCGGTTGTCCTCCGGGGCAACGGCTGGGCGTGAATTGGGGCACGGGCTGGGCACGAGGACGAGGTAGCGGATCTGGAGGTCGACTGGGATCGTTCGGATGTTCGAGTGATCGAACGAACGCATCCCGGGTAGTCGATTTCCAACAATTGGTATCAGAGCCGGTTATTGGTTTGTTGTATTGTTCGTACGTTTGTGATGCAGGATGAACCCGATTATTATGGCCAACATTGTGGGATGTTGTATGATAATTTTATTTTGTGGTTTGTTAAACTCTCGGGGTTGTCGAGATCTTTGGTTTTGAATCGTTGCTTGCTTGTAATAGTTAAAACGACGGGTTGAGTCGTTTAGGTTTTATTTTCGTTTTTCGTTTATCCGGGTGTATAGGATCGATCGATATGTATAGGATCGATGCCGGAAGTAGTTAGCTTTATTATGTAATGTTGCTGCTGCTTGGTGGATCGAGACGAGATCGAAGACCGGACGAACGGGGGTCGAGGAGTCGAACCCGCGGCTGCTGAAGGGCAAACGGCGGTCGCCGTTTCTCAAACGGCGGTCGCCGTTTCGCTGGACTTCGGGCAGCAGCTCCGCGGGGGTTCGACGGACATCACGGATCGCTTGTCGAGGGCCCGGGACGATACTCCAGTGGGAGGGGTTCGTCTCTTGGTCCTTAGACGAGTCGGTGATGGATCGAGACCTAGACGAGCAACGAGACGAAGATCCGAGGAGACATGCATCAAAGATTTTAAAGGCCATAATAATCGGGCCACGTTAAATGCTTTCTATGTGTTTACGTGTTTTTTATTATGCTTTATTTCTATATGCATGTGAATGTTATCCCTTTCGTAAAAACTAAGTGGGAGAGGGATTGGAAACAATCCCGCGGTCTCCATTCTCTGTTTTGATGGTGATGTGTGTCGCTTACGAGTTGGCTTTAGTGTCATCCTCCCTATCGGATAAAGTTGACACACGGATATCACTGGATCAAAATTCGAATTCAATTCCATTTATAGAATTGAACACTTAAGTTTTTCAAAGCAATGCCTAATCTGTCTTTCAAAGACTAATTTCAACTCGACTCATTCTCACCCCGGGGAGTGGAATGGAGCCAAAGCGCTTGGTTATGTCGATGACACATATTAGAGACATTCGAGTCATTTGATGACTAGATCGATTGTCTGGTTGGCTCCCTCACTTTGTGAGAGATAGGGCTCAATTGCATGATTGATCGCTGGTTAGAAACTTCGAGTTTCACTTACGAGATATCAAGCTTTGATTAACGAAATTGTGAAATTTATTAAATGGAATTCAATTAACAAAGTTGTTTGTTTAGTAAACGTCCACACTATCGTGGCTTACTAGACGGAAACGGAACTTTGGGTTAATTGAGGCTCGACAGTTATAGGAAATCGTAAAGGGACCGCATGTCAACGTAAACGTCCACACTAACGTGGCTTGCGGTGGGCGTGTAGTTTCCGAGCGGTTAACTTAGTACTGAGAAATGGTATACACTTAGGTACGCTTTACAGTATCCTCCCCATCGGAGTCACTGCTGTAATGATGTACGACCAAAGTAAAAGTCCAGTTATAAAATCGTTTGGACTAGTATACGTCCACATGAACGTGGCATGCTAGTCTGATGGGATTTTAGGATTAATTGGTAAATTTAATGATATTAATTAAGGGAGTTAATATCGAATTAAATTTGACAGTTTGATTTGTCTCTTTTATAGATATGGCACTCAACCCGTTGTCCATTATACTAAAAGAAAACAAACTCACTGGTCCAAACTATGTTGATTGGAAACGAAACTTGGACATTGTCCTAACTGCTGAGGAGTACAAATATGTACTCCATGAGGTTTGTCCTGATGAACCTATTGATACCTCCACTCCTGAGGAAAAGGAAGCTCATCGGAAGTGGGTCAAGGCTGATCAGATGGCGCGGTGCTACATTTTGGCTTCTATGTCAAATGTGCTGCAACATCAGCATGAGGCCATGACCACTGCCTATGATATGATGCTTAACCTCAAGGAGATGTTTGGTAGTCAGGATAGGGCAGCCAGGCAAGATGCTATGAGAAAACTCATGACGGCCACTATGTCCGAAGGAACGCCCGTGAGGGATCACGTTCTTAGGATGATAGGCTATCTGAATGAGATAGAGATTATGGGAGGAGCTATCGATGGGGAAACCCAGATCGATATAGTTCTCCAGTCTCTGCCTAGGAGTTTTGAGCAGTTCCGCCTGAACTATAACATGAACAAGAGGTTATATTCGTTGGCGGAGCTCCTGACTGAACTCCAGGCGGCAGAGGGAATCTTTAAGAAATCTCAGGCACTTGTGGCTGTGAAACTTCCTGGCCCTCCGGGGACTAAGAGGAAGAAGAAGCAAGGACGGAAACCCAGTGGACCCAGCAATGGTGGACCACGGAATGGAGTGAACAAGCCCAAGGGCAAGTGTTTCCGTTGCAAGCAGTCTGGACATTGGAAGTCTAATTGTCCTCTCAGACAAGGAGGTATGAACTTTTCCTTAGTCACTGAAACATGTTTAGCGGTGTTATCCACCGGTACCTGGTGTGTGGATACGGGAGCCACTGATCATGTCTGCAATTCTTTGCAGGGGTTCCAGGAAACCCGGCGGCTTAGAGAGGGAGAGATCACTATCTACATGGGCAACGCTACGAAAGTGGCGGCAGTTGCAGTGGGAGATATTTATTTGTCTTTTAATAATAAAGTTTTGGTATTGAATAATTGTCTTTATGTACCGAATTTTAGAAAGAACTTTGTTTCGGTTTCTAAATTGGTTTTGAATGAATATTCTGTTTCTTTTGATAGTTCTGTTATTATCAAAAAGAATGGTGAGTATATCTGTTCTGGTACATTGATAGGCAACTTATATATACTGAATCCTGATTATTCCACGATGCAACGAGTAGAGTCAAATAATACATCTAGTACCAATAAGAGAAAGGAGCCTTCTAGAATGAATCAAAAGTACTTATGGCATCTTAGGCTAGGTCATATTAACTTGGGCAGGATTCAAAGGTTGATAACTGATGGAATACTCAGTGGTGTGAAAGATGAGGACTTTCCAACCTGCGAATCATGCCTGGAAGGAAAAATGACCAAGCGACCCTTTAGTGATAAGGGGTATAGATCCAAGGAAGTACTGGAATTGATTCACTCTGATTTGTGCGGGCCTTTATCTGTCCAAGCGAGAGGAGGTTATGAATATTTCGTAACCTTCACTGATGATTACTCAAGGTATGGTTTTATATACCTGATGCGCCGCAAGAGCGAGTGCTTTGACAAGTTCAAGGAGTACAAAGCTCTTGTGGAGAACCTTCATGGTAAAACCATAAAGACTCTACGATCTGATCGTGGAGGAGAGTACCTCTCGGGAGAGTTTAAGGCGTACTTATTAGAGAATGGGATTGACTCCCAGATGACTGCACCATACACGCCCCAGCAGAATGGTGTAGCAGAAAGAAGGAATAGGACTCTTATGGAAATGGTAAGATCTATGATGAGTTATTCAGAGCTACCAGTTTCGTTCTGGGGATATGCCTTGGAAACAGCGGCGTATATCCTGAACTTAGTTCCTTCTAAATCAGTCCCTAAGACGCCCTCGGAATTGTGGACCGGGCGAAAGCCAAATTTGAAACACATTCGGGTCTGGGGTTGTCCAGCACATGTGCTGAAGCATGGGGCTGATAAGTTGGAATCTCGTTCAGATATTCGGTTGTTTATAGGATATCCTAGAGGAACGAAAGGTGGTCTATTTTATAGTCCTAAGGACCAGAAGATCGTTGTTAGCACCAACGCTCGGTTCTTGGAAGAGGATTATATAATGGACCACAAGCCCAAGAGTGAGATAATACTTAACGAACTGAGAGGGGACGATCAAGGCTTAGATCCAACCGAACCGGGTGATACGCCACCACAGTCTGCACCTGTAGTTACTGAGGTTACACCGGAGCCTCGTCGTAGTGGGAGGGTTGTTCGACAACCCGATAGGTTCATGTTTATAGGTGAGTCTTCAGACTTGTTACCTGGAGAACATGAAGCCGATCCCTGGACCTATGGCGAGGCGCTTAAAGATCAAGATGCTCAGTCTTGGCAAAAGGCGATGAAATCTGAGATTGAATCAATGGATTCAAATCAGGTCTGGAATCTTGTAGCACCGCCCAAAGGTGTAAAAGCCATTGGTTGCAAGTGGGTGTACAAGAGAAAAAGAGGGTCTGACGGGAAGGTTGAAACCTTCAAGGCTAGGCTTGTTGCGAAAGGGTATACTCAGAAAGAAGGGATCGATTATGAGGAAACCTTTTCGCCGGTAGCTATGCTAAAGTCGATCCGGATTCTTTTGTCTATAGCATCTTATATGGATTATGAGGTGTGGCAAATGGACGTCAAGACAACATTCTTGAATGGGAATCTTGACGAGACCATTTACATGAGACAGCCAGAAGGTTTCATCAAGAAAGGCCAAGAGCATCTAGTATGTAAGCTAAATCGATCCATTTATGGATTGAAGCAAGCTTCTAGATCTTGGAACATGCGGTTTGATGAGGTTATCCAGTCTTATGGATTCATTCAAAGCATGGACGAGTCGTGTGTATACCGGAGAAGTGACGGAAACAGTGTGGCGTTTCTCGTGCTTTATGTAGACGACATCCTTCTAATTGGCAACAATGTGAAGATGTTGTCGGACATAAAGGGATGGTTGTCCAAGCAAATTCGATATGAAAGACTTAGGACAAGTTGGGCATGTTCTTGGGATCAAAGTTATAAGGGATCGCCGGAAAAGAACATTAAGCTTGTCCCAGGCTTCATATATTGATACGATTCTGGCTCGTTTCAACATGCAGAATTCCAAGAGAGGTGCTCAACCTTTCTGCCATGGAATTCATCTATCTAAAGACATGTGTCCCAAAACACAAAAGGAGATAGATTACATGAAGAAGGTTCCTTATGCTTCGGCAGTAGGAAGTCTAATGTATGCCATGTTGTGCACGAGACCTGATATCTGCTATGCCGTGGGCATGGTAGCTAGATATCAGAGTAACCCTGGACAGGGTCACTGGACTACTGTAAAGAACATACTTAAGTACCTGCGAAGGACTAGGAATTATGTTCTGAATTACAAAGCGTCCGAGTTGATTCCTATTGGTTACACAGACTCGGATTTCCAATCTGATAAGGATCAGCGAAAGTCTACATCAGGCTATGTGTTCACATTGGGTGGTGGAGCAATTTCATGGAAGAGTGTTAAGCAGAAATGCATTTCGGACTCTACCATGGAAGCCGAATATGTAGCAGCCTCTGAGGCAGCTAAAGAATCGGTGTGGCTCCGGAACTTCCTTATGGACTTGGATGTGGTTCCTAAGATGCCTAGAGCTATCACAATTTATTGTGACAATAGCGGTGCAGTGGCTAATGCAAAGGAACCACGAGCCCACAATGCGAGCAAACACATAGATCGCAAGTACCACCTGATTAGAGACATCGTCAGGAGAGGCGATGCGGTTGTCACCAAGATTGCATCAGCGGATAACCTGGCTGACCCCTTTACGAAGGCACTTCCAGCGGAAGCGTTCAAGAGACACGTGAAGGGGATGGGTATCGGATGTATGGTAGAGGGAAACTAGAGATTTAGTATAAGTGGGAGATTGATGGAGTTATATTCTAAATGTCTAGTTTAGTGACAATATGGAACTCCTTATCTGTGTTTTACATTATCTATTAATCAAACTGTCGGCATTTTGTCTATCTTGTACTTGAATGCAATAGTCCTAGATATATACGTTGTAGACAGTATGGCGTGAGGAGACACGCGGAAGATCATACTGTCGGTTACTCGTATACTATCGAACAGAAGCTCACGACTTAGATGGACAGGGACAATCCATCGGTACGTCGTAGTGTGACTGGGTAATAGTTGGTCTTGACTATTATGTTACACTTGTACACTTGGTGTATTGAGCAGGACCACGGGAGGGCGTTCGATTTATACTAATCGACGTAATCGAACCAGACCTCAGAGATTACGGATATACGAATTCCTAATCCCTATATAATTATAGGTGCGTGTATCCAATTCTCGGTTCTTTAACTTGCCAATGAGTGAGACTATTTGATTAGTCGAGATACTCGGTAAATTGGGAATCGGAATTGTACACACGGCATGCTATAGATTATAGACAGGAAACCGTGTCCCGTTTATCGGGTTGATGACGTCCCCGAGATGAGCTCATAAAGTTTATCATGTAAACCCTGCAGGTGGATTTGTTCCACATGATAATAAGGATGAGTGGTACTAGTCTCGGATAATAAGAAACGAGTTAATTTAATTATTAGTAATTAAATAAATTCGTGGACGTTCGATATCTTAAACACGGGGAAAGTCGTGTATGTAATTTCGGCGGAAAATATTATTGGTAAAATAATATGAATTAATTAATTGGGAATTCAATTATAATTTTATAGTGGAATTAATTATAATTAAAATTGGATTTAATTAAAGGTTTTCTTTTAAGGACACCGGTTTAATTAAATTGCAATTTAGCCTAATTAATTAATTAACCTAAGGTCCCTAGTGTGGCCTATTTAAACCCCTCCCCCCTCTCTTCTCTAGACCTAACTTACGCAGCTTTTATTTTTCTTCACTTGAGAAAATAAAACGTGAGAGAGAGTTTAAGAGAGAAGAAGAAGAGGAGACTTCCGGTGGATCGTTGCCCACACAACGTCTGGAGTCAAGGGCTAGGATACACACTAGAAGATCAAAGGTGTTCGCCTATTCGGCTTCTCCGAATCACGCATCAAAGGTAAAGAATCGAAAACCCTATTCCGCATCTTTTTCGATTCTTATTGTACGTAATAATCCAACGGACCTACGATCGGGTTCCGGACATCGTGGATCGCATTCCTCGACTACTGGGGGTTCTAGGACCTTCGGATCGGTAGTCGGAAGAGGAAAAACGACCCGGAAACGAGCCCGGAACAGCAGATCGCGCTGCTGTCCGCGCTGCTGAAGGACAAACGGCGACCGCCGTTTCTTAAACGGCGACGCCGTTTTGCTCTTTTTCGGGCAGCCCGCTCCAGCTTGCGCGGTTGTCCTCCGGGGCAACGACTGGGCGTGAATTGGGGCACGGGCTGGGCACGAGGACGAGGTAGCGGATCTGGAGGTCGACTGGGATCGTTCGGATGTTCGAGTGATCGAACGAACGCATCCCGGGTAGTCGATTTCCAACATAAACGTCCACAAGAACGTGGCTTGCTATGTCTGATGGGATTTTGGAAATGATTGGTAGTTTAATGATATCACTTGAGGGAAATGATATCGAATTAAACTCATTGTTTGTTTTATATGGTATTATTCCCATTAAAAGTCAACAAACTCACTGAACCTGATTGTATGGATTGGAAAAGAAACTTGGACATTGTCCTAACTGCAGAGGAGTACAAATATGTACTCCAAGTCAATTAACCTGCTGAACCAAATGATACTTCCACTACTGAGGAAAGGAAGCTCATTGGAAATGGATCAAGGCTATGAGATGACGCGGAGCAACATTATGACTTTCATGTCAAAAGTGCTGCGACATCGGGATCATGCCATGACCATTACCTATGATATGATGCTTAACCTCAAGAAGTTTTGGTTATCAGGACAGGACAGCCGGGCAAAGTGAAATGAGACAACTCATAACGGCCATCATGTCGGAAAGAACGCCCGTAAGGGATCACGTTCTTAGAATGATGGGCTATCGTAATGAGATAGAGGTTCTGGGAGAAATTATCAAAGGGGTAACCCAGATTGATTTTGTGCTCCAGTCTCTGCCGAGAAGTTTTGAGCAGTTCCGCCTAAACTAAAATATGAATAAGGGGTCTTATTCATTGACGGAGCTCCTGATTGAACTTCAAGCGGCTGAGAGAATCTTTGAGGGTCCTCAAAGCACTTATGGCTAAGAGATTGACTCTTCCTAGGCCTTCGGGCGGCAAAAGGAAGAAGAAGCAAATACGGAAACCCAGTGGGCCTAATATATCTGGACCACGGAATGGGACAAGCAAGCCCAAGGGGCAAGTGCTTCCGTTGTAAGCAGTTTGGATACTGGGAGTTTTAATTGTCCTCTCAAGCAATAAGAAGTTGATTCTTCCTTAGTCACCGAAACATGCTTGGTGGTGTTATCCACCAGTACCTGGTGTGTGGATACGGGAACCACTAATCATGTCTGCACTTAAATGCAGGGGTTCCAGGAAACCCGGAGACTTAGAAAGGAAGAAGTAGTAACCTACATGGGCAATACTGTAAAGGTAACAGCCGTTGCAGTGGGAGATGTTAAATGGTTTTAACCGAATGATCTTAGTTCTAATAAATTGTCTTTATGTGCCGGAATTTAGAAAGAAATTTCATTTCGGATTTCTAAATTGGCTTAGAATAGATATTCTGTTTCTTCTGATAGTTTCAGACTTGTCGGAGTAGGAAACGGGGATATTATCTATTCTGGTACATTGATAGACAATTTAATACTAAATATGTGTTCTTCCACGATGCAACAGACCGGAACTAATAACACATTATCGAATCCCAATAAGAGTAAAGATTCTTCTAGGATGAATCAAATGTACTTATGGAATCTTAGGCTAAATCATTTTAACTTAAGTACGATTCAAAGAATGAAGCTGATGGACCACTCAACTAGGTTGAAGGAAAGGACCTTCCAACCTTAGAATCATACTTGGAAGTTTTAATGACCGAGCAACCCTTTACGGTTAAAGGGAAAAGATCCAAGAAAGTACTAGAGTTGATTCGCTCTGATATATGCAGACCTCTTTGAGGAGTAAGGCATACTTATCAGAAAATGGGATTAACTCCCAACAGACTACACCATTTATGCCTCGGCAAAATAATGTGTTGTAAAGAAGGAATAGGACTCTTATAGATATGGGAAAGTAAACAATAAGTTATTCGGAGTTACCTAATTCGTTTTTGGGATATGGCTTGGAAACAGCGGCGTTTATCCTGAACTTGATTCCTTTGGAAACTTGTACAGATATTCGGCTGTTTATAGGATACCCTAAGAAAACGAATTGAGATATGTAATATAGTCCAAAGGACCAGATGTTCATTGATTACATCAATGTTCGGTTCTTAGACATGGACTATATATATATGCAAGATCACAAGCCCAAGAGTAGAGTAATACTTAATGTGCTTAGAGGGACTGATCAAGACTTAGAATCAGCCTAACTGAGTAGTTCACTACTGTAATATTTAGTCACTAAAGATACACCGGAGCGTCGTCGTAGTGGGAGGGTTGTTAGACAACCCGACAGGTTCATGTTTATAGGAGAGTCTTCGGACTTGTCACCTAGAGAACATGATGTCGACCCCTGGATCTATGACGAGACGCTAAAAGATCAAGATGCTCAGTCTTGGTAAAGGACGATGAAATATGAGATTGAATCTTTGGATTCAAATCATGTATGGGATCTTGTAGCACCGCCCAAAGGTGTAAAAGCCATTGGTGGCAAGTGGGTGTACAAGATGAAAAGAGGGTCTGACGGGAAGGTGTAAACCTTCAAGGCTAGGCTTGTTGCGAGAGGGTGCACTCAGAAAGAAATGGATCGATTATGAGTAAACCTTTTTGCCGGTAGCTATGCTAAAGTCGATCCGGATTCTTTTGTCTTCACATGGAAGATGGAAGTCAAGACGGATTTCTAAATCGAAGTCTTGACGGGACCATCTATGTGGGACAACCAGAGGGATTCATCGAAAAGAGCCAAGAGCATTCGGTAAGCAAGCTTAATCAATCTTAGGATTGAAGGAAGCTTCGAGATCTTGGACACATGCGGACCTATGAGAAAATCCATTTCATGGATTCATTCAAGGCATGTTTAGGTCCTGTGTGTAATAAAAAGGTGACAGAAAAGATGTGGTGTTTTCTCATTCTTTATGTAGACGACATCCTTCTAAATTGGCAACAATATGAAAGATGTTATCGGACATAAAGGGATGGTTGTCCGAGTAATTCACTTACTCGTTGCAGCATACAGAATTCCAAGAAAGGTCTTCACCTTTTAGATGTGGAATTCATCTATCTAAAGTTTTGTGTCCGACATAATAAAGGAGATAGATGAAGAGTAAGCAGTTCCCTGCACCTTAATGGTGGGAAGCTTAATGTATGTAATGCGATGCACGAGACTGATATCTACTATGCCGTAGGCATAGTGATGAGATATCATAGTAATCCTGGAAAGGATCACTTGACTGATGTAAAGAACATGTTTAGGCTCCTGCAGAGGACCAGGAATTATGTTCTAAGTTACAAAGCAGTCAAGTGGTTTCCTTTGGATATTTCCAATCAAACAGGGTCAGTCGAAAGTCGAAGTCAGGCTATGTGTTCTCACTGTGAAGTGGAGCAGTCACATGGAAGAATGTAAAGCAGCGATGCATTACGGACTCTACCATGGAAACTGAAAGGATAACGGCCTCTGAGGCAGTTAAAAGGTCAGTGTGGCTCCAGAACTTCCTAAGGGACTTAGATGTGGTTTCTCGTTTACCCAAAGCTATTTTGAATAGCGGTTTTGGCAAACTTGAAATGCCACGAGTCCACAGTGGGAGATAACACGTAGAGCGCAAGTACCACCTGATTCGAGAGATCGTCTAGTAAGATGATTCAGTTGTCACCTAGATAGCATCGAGAGGATTGCCTGGTAAAACCCGTTCACAGAGGCACTTCCAGCGAAAGCGTTGGGTAAGGCGTGACGAGGTTATGGGAATCTGATGTTTGGAAGAGGGCGACTAGACTTTTAGTATAAGTGGGAGATTGATGGAGTTGTATTCTAAATGTCTAGTTTAGTGCAAATACGGAACTCCTTATCTATACCTTAATTCGAGATATGATTCAAGCATGATTGCATTTAATGCAATAGTCCTTGATGTATACGTTGTAGACAGTATGGCGTGAGGAGACACGCGGAAGATCATACTGTCGGTTACTCGTATACTATCGAACAGTAGCTCACGACTTAGATGGACAGGGACAATCCATCGGTACGTCGTAGTGTGACTGGTAGATAGTCGGTCTTGACTATCATGTTACACTCGTACACTTGGTGTATTGAGCAGGACCACGGGAGGGCGTTCGATTTATACTAATCGAAGTAATCGAACTAGACCTCAGATATTGCGGATATGCGAATTCCTAATCCCTATATAATTATAGGTGCGTGTGTCCAATTCTCGGTTCTTTAATCTACCAATGAGTGAGACTAATTGATTAGTCAATATTCTCGGTAAATTGGGAATCGGAATTGTACACACGGCATGCTATAGATTATAGACAGGAAACCGTGTCCCGTTTATCGGGTTGATGATGTCCCCGAGATGAGCTCATAAAGTTTATCATGTAAACCCTGCAGGTGGATTCGTTCCACATGATAATAAGGATGAGTGGTACTAGTCTCGGATAATAAGAAACGAATTAATTTAATTATTAGTAATTAAAGTTAATTCGTGGACATTCGATATCTTAAACACGGGGAAAGTCGTATATGTAATTTCGGCGGAAATATTATTGTTGATATAATATTAAATTAATTTCGGGAATTCAATTATTATTTTTTAGTGGAGTGAATAATAATTAAAATTGTGGAATTTAATTAAAGGTTTTCTTTTAAGGACACCGGTTTAATTAAATTGCAATTTAGCCCCTAATTAATTTACCTAAGAGGTCCCTAGTGTAACTCTATATATAACCCCCCCTTGCCTCTCTTAAACCTAAGAAACGCCGCAACTATTATTTCAGCAGAGAAATTAAATTGCTTAGCGCAATTATGTTTTTCTCTGTTTAAATAAAAGAGTTAACGCAGTTATTTTTCTGAAGAAATTAATTGCTTAGCGCAATTATATTTCTGAGAAAGAAAAATTATTCTTGCGCTGGTTTAGAGAAGAGAGAGCAGAAAAGGAGAATCCAGCAGATCGTTGCCCACACAACGGCTGGAATCGGGTTAGAGGCATACGCTAGAAACGTCTAAGGTTTCAACAATTCGGCTTCTCCGAATCACGCGACAAAGGTATGAGATCGATCCCTAATTCCGCAATTATCGATCTCTAAATTCGTTAAAAATACATCGAACGATCGATCGGGTTCCGGGAGTCGTGGTACGTGTTCCTCGACTACTGGGGGGTCAAAGACCTCCGGAACGGTGGTCGGAAGAGGAAAAACGGACCGGAAACGAGCCCGGAACAGCAGAACGCGCTGCTGTTCGCGGACGAACAGCGCCCGCTGAAAGGCAAACGGCGACCGCCGTTTTAGGCCTAATCAGCGCCCGCTGTTTTGTGGGCAGCGCCCGCTGCCTGAGACAGAGCAGCGGCCTTGTCACGCGGTTGTCCTCCGGGGCAATGGCTGGGCGTGATTTGGCACACGGGCTGTTACGTGAACGGAGCAACGCTTCCGGAGGTCGACTGGGAGTGTTCGGATGTTCGAGTGATCGAACGAACACATCCCGGGTAGTCGATTTCCAACACAAAGGAGGTTAAAGGTCATGCCACATACACATGCCACAATGCATTGTATGTGGTCCCACTTGCTTGTGTGGCATGCCATGTCACACTATGTGACATGCATCCATGCAAGCCATGCATCTCATGCATGTATATTAAATCAACGTAAATATTGATTCTAAATCAATATATATATCAAGCATCGTACATTATCTTCGAGTCCATGTGTGACCCTGTAGGTATGATTTAATTGATCAATATTATATTGTTCCCAACAATTAATATTATCAAATAATCATTGAACATCCATAGACGAACTTATGACTTTATCGATTGCACACGTAGGATCGAAGGACATATTCCAACAGAACTTCCTTAATATGAACCTCTTTTGGACACATAAAATCATTACGATTTACGTTTGTCCTCAGTCATCTTTTTCACTAAAGAGACTTGAACCGTCGGCTCAGATCTAAACTCAGTAGAAGAAGGCTGAGTACTAGATCTAGCGGAAGTTGCCAGAGTTCCAGACCCAACAGAATTATCCCCAGAAGAAGAAGGGAAATCTCCTGTCAAGTATCTTGAGATTTGTTATGTAGAACAACACAATTTCTTTCTCGTTTCTCCACACATTTTATGAACGTCATTTTGAACTCATCATCTCGAATATTCAACAATACAGAAACAACATAAAAATTCGTCTTAAGATTGTTGGGGTTATTTCAGTATTTTGAATATTACACTGCTGAGTCGAGAGATGGCTCTCTGTCCTTAATTACGTATTTGTGCGTTACCGGTTGGTACTAACGGGGTTCGATAATCTTTATCACGAGATTGCCTAACAACCTCAAACTCGTGTTTAAACTCAACTTGACATTTTATCGAACACCTTGAGTGCAAACCAAAATCTAACTCTTTAATCGAAAATCAACTCACTCTAACCCTAGTATATGATTTAGCTACTCATGATTGTAATCAACATCAAACGATTAGAGTTGGAAGAATTCATAATTTAACACGAAATCAAATAATCAAAACAAATAATTTAGCACACAAGAACGAGAAAGAAATAAACTTACTAATTATTAAAAGATGAAAAAGCTTGATGAACTTCAATGATGATTCAATCCCAATGTATGAAAAGATGAAATCAATGATCTCTAAAGTGTTCTTGATCTAAGAAATTAATCTAGGAATTATGTAAAAAGTGTATTTGAAAACTAAGGAGCGTATTTTCTCTTACAAAAACCTAAGAAACCTAAATAAAGGAATAAAAAGCGTAAGAGAGGGGGGGAGCCCGCCAGCGACCGCCGGAGCGGGGTAATGCCGCCGGAGCGGGTCCTGAACTACTGCTGCCGGAGCGGGTCTGGCCGCCAGAGCGGGTTGAACGCCAACAAAGGTCGAATGCCGCTTGTGAGGAAAAATAGGCAGCTCTCAGCTGCTCGATTCCAAGCTCGATATCTTTTGCCTAGTGACTTTTTTGGAAGATCCGAACGGTTAAAATATTAAATGGGAAGTCTTGTAGGCGTTGTGAGAATTTCAGCAAAATCCAACGACTAACGAACTTTGAATTCGATTTGTACCACAGCTGCTCATGTTTGCCCTAACACACTTCTTCCATTTTCTTCTTGATCGTTTCAACTCTTTAAAATTGTTGATTTCCTGTCCAAATTGAATCATGCATTAAAAATTCATATGTCAAGCAATTTAGTAACTACCAATGCATTTAAGAAGCGAAAATTATGAACAACGCCCTACATCAACACAAATATCGACCAAGAATTATAACAAAAATGTATGAATCAATTCCCCCACACTTAGCTTTTGCTAGTCCCTAGCAAAACAAAGATTACCTAAAAAAAATACCAAACAACTAATGTCTCCATGTAACAACACTCAAGACTATTCAAATCTTTTAGTTGGTGAAGTAAAAGAGTTTTAAGACAAGAATCATTGCAAGTTTCGTAAAAATTACAAGTGTGATGATACATATGCATGTGAATGTACAACCGTTTTAAATTCCCTCACGAGGATGCACTATTTTTCTTTCCACACTCAGAATCAAAGGTATTCACTCAAAGTAATATGCAAGCGATATATGATAATCAATAGAAAACTTGCATACGTCAAGAAAATAAAAGTTCTACGTGAATTGATAGGAAAGAAAAACCTCAATTAACAATTATGCACACAAATGAACCAAAGCCATAGGCTTACTCATGAAATAGACTCCACAGATCAAAGTTACCATCTTAAGAATCATGAAAAGATCAAATAAAAGGGTGTAACGTGTCTAGGCTGAGAGGGTTGGAAATTTTGGGTAAGTAGCTTATTCTTCTTCTTGTTTCTACTCGTCCACGGTCGAATCTTTTCTTCCAAACTCCTATTTTATATTTTCACTTTTTCATCATCTTATAATCAAGTGCCCATCTTAATGCTTTGTTCTTTTTTTTTTCATTTCTTTTTTCTTTTTTTGGTAACACAGCTCATGAGTTTATTTCTTTAAGAGCTTTTTTTTTTCGAGCACAAAAGCAAATCATACGATGAACATTTCAAACAACTTACGTTCCCCCACACTTATTCCTCTTCATACTTGCACTTTCAGTAATTTCGACCACACGACGATAGATGAAAAGCATGTAAGGGTGATCAATAAAAAGGCTTCAATGTTGGCTCAAAGGGGTAAACTAAGGGTGTCCCACGACGGGCTCATAGGTATTTAAATTATTTGACCATGGAGGTAAACCTAAGAGATCTTTTCAATCACTTTCAAAATCAAGTGGTTATGACACAAAGCTTTGAAAATTATCATGAGTAAGTTCTAGCTCATCTAGAGTCCATTAAAATCTATTGCACATAATCGTTGATAAATTCAAATTCAAGAAAAGATTGAGGTTTTAAACAAAAATAGAGATACATAAACAAAATTATTTCTCACAAAGAACGGATATTAGACTCAAGTTCTCTCAAAGGTAATTGGAATAAGAATTGGTCAACACATCCCCAATAATATATTTCACCCAAATGCACATAAATAAGATACTACAATAATTCAAAAATAATTTTATCACCAACTACAAATTTGAATAAATCAAGAGAGTTTAAACTTAGAGACATCCTAAGCTGTTGGAGTTGTATACTTAATGTCTAGATTTAAATGATATTAACTCCCGATCCATTTCCACTAATCTATTTATTTAAATGAACAATTATTTGCGTTTAATTATAATTAAATATATGCAAATTATAGTCCTAGATTATATACGTTGTTGTTAGTATGGTGTGCGACGTCACACGGAAGATCATACTATCGGTTACTCGTATATAATCGAACAGTTGCTCACGACCTAGATAAATCCATCGGTATAGTCGTTGTATGAGAGAGAAAATAATTTGTCTTAATTATTTTATCATACTTGTACACTTGGTGTATTGGGCGGATCGCTTGAGATTTATCGATTAGGATTGCCTTGGATAATCAATTTAAATCTCAGTGTATTTTATTCTTAATCCCTGATATTATTGCGGGTGTGTGCATTTAATATTAGTGACTTTGATTTTCCAAAGGAATTGACCGGTTTATATATTGAGTCAATTACCGGTAAAGTTGGGTCACGGTATTTTATGTATGACATGCCGTGAATTCTTGACGGGAAAGTGTGTCCTGATAAGGGTTGATAATGTCCCCGAGATGAGTTCATAAGGAATTATTATGTAAACCCTGCAGGTGGATTTGTTCCGCATAATAATTAAGGTTGAATGGTACTATTCTCGGTTACAAGAGATGAATAAATTAATTAGCAATAAATTAATTTTATTCATGGACATTTATATCTTAAACGCACGGAATAAATAATACTACCGGAGAGATAATATTATTTGATATAATATGGTATAATATTGGGAGTGCAATTATATTTATATAGTGAAAAATAAATATAATTAATATTAATGGATTAATAGATTTGGGCTTGGGCTCAATTTAATCATTAATATTGGAAGCCCAATATTCCACCTCCTTTAGATCCCCTACGTAGCCTATAAAAGCACTACATGGTCTTCTCTATTCTCATAACTTGAAGATCACAATTCTAGAGAGAGAAAGTAGAGAGGGAGATCAATGGAGTTCGGAAGATCGTCGCCCACCCGACGTTCGAGCTAGTGCAAGGAATACGTGGGAAGGTCTCAAGGTCTTCATAAGATCTCGTTTCTCCGTACAACGAGAACAAAGGTAAAATCATGAAAACCCCCTTGATGATTTTAATCTTTAATTCGTCGTATACACATGAACCAAGATCCGAGGACGAACCCCGGAACGAGGACGAGCCGGGCGGTGGTGGTTGAACCACCGGACCGCCGTCGGCTCGTGGATCCCCGTGGGGATCGAACCACATGAACCCCGGCTGGACGCCGGGGATACGCGCACGGCAAGAACCCCGGCTGGACGCCGGGGGGTGCGATCGAGCGTGTGCTCGATCACTGGGGGTGCGGGCTGGTGCCGCCCCTCTCCACCGTGAGCGCCGAGTCGCCGGACTCGCCGCGGGGGATGCCGGAGCAGGCTCATCGATCGTTTTGAATGATCGCGATCAGCGATCGCGAGCCCATCGCGGCGGGGCTCGGCTAGGGTTAGCCGCGGGTTCATCCCGCGGTGATGCTTTGGTCGGGCCTGGCTCCGTGAGGTGGTTCGCGTGTAATCCGGCGAAGGGATTTTGATCGGGGTTATGTTTCCGCAATTCCGTTAACCCCGGGATATCGATTTCCAACAATTGGTATCAGAGCGTTGGTTCTAGTTTATGTGTATATGCGATAAATTGTTCTACCTTGCAGGGTTTCCGACTATTATGGCTTGTTAATAATTATTCGTTTAATTATTTTTGTCGTAATGGTTTGATTTTTAAACTCTCGGACATGTCGAGATTCGTTTTATGTGTGGTGAATGCTTGTAATAGTAAAAATTCGGGGGTTGACCGAATTTAGGATTTATTATTACGTTCTACTCTTTCCGGAAATTGTATAAGGTCGATTTCATGTATAGAATCGATACCGGATAGTATAGAATTTATTTTGTAATTTATTCTATGTTGGATCGATGCCGAAACGACCGCTGGAGAAGACGTGTGACGGAGGAGACGATGAGAGGGAGGATTCCGGGGATCGATCATCCCCATGATCATCCCCGAAGGAAGGATCGATCGAAGGGGGAGGGGGCTGCCCGCGGCCTTCTCGGCTGTGATGTCGCCGGCGACGGCGACTGATCGGCTGGGCGGTGGTGGTGGCTCTCCTCTCGGCCGACGATGGTGGTGGGGGCGCGGGGTCCTCGTGATCTCGTGCTCTCTCGCCGAGATCCAAGTTTCCTAAATTATTCGGTTTTCCTATTTTGAATATTCCTATTTTTGGGAATTCTCGTGGAATAGGAAAAGAATAAATTTAGAATAAATTTATTTTTCCGTATTGATTATTTCTATTGTTGGGATTTTTCATGGAATAGGAAAAGGAATAAATTTAGAATTAATTTATTTTTCCTATTTATATATTCCTTTATGGAATTTTTAATGGATTAAGAAAATAATTAATTTGGAAAGTTTTTAAGAGTCCTTAATTAATTTTTCTTTATTTAATTATTCCTTTATGGAATTTTTTAATAGAAAAGGATAGAAATTAATTTGGAAGGATTAAGAGTCCTAATTTATTTTATTTCCTTATTCTATTATGGAAGTCTTCTAGAATATTCCAAGTTTGACTTGGATAGAATTCTAGAAATTTAATAGAATTAGAAAGAAAAATAAAAAATAATAAAAATATTAATAATATTTAATTTTATTTTTGATTTATTCGATTGACTTAATTCTCGAATTAAGTAACTTTTGGATTTATTAAAAATAAATAGATTTAAATATTGGAATTAATATTCCCGTCACATGGAGCATTCAAGAACGAAGACTGAAGACTAGAAGATGCGTACGGGGATGGAATAAAACCATAATAGTCGAAAAATAATATTCTAGTATTATTTTGACTATGTGATAATATTCTATGTGCTTTATTTCATGTATGCATGCTTATGTGTATTTATTTATGCATTAGATAGCGTATCCCTTTATTGTAAAAAGCTAAGTGGGAGAGGGATTGGAAACAATGTCATGGTCTCCATTGCTGTTCTCTTGGTGAATTTTATGAACTTTTGAAGTTCATATAGAAAAGTCATTGGAGGAGAATTCTTGTAATTCCTCTTACGAGAAACATTGATTAAGTTTATCAAACAATGCCTAATTTGTCTTTCTGAAACTGATTTCAAGTCGACTCATTCTCACCCCGGGGAGTGGAATGGAGCCAAAGCCACTTGGTCACGTGGATGACACAAATTAGAGACCTTCATACCATTTTTTGAAATGGATCAATTGTCTGCTCGGCTCCCTCATTTTATGAGAGATAGGGTTGTTCGCATGGTGAATCACTGGTAAGAAACTTCGAGTTTCACTTATGATTCTCCGCGTCTTGATTTACAAGATTGAATGAATCAAGTAATTGGATGTCAATTATAAAGATCTTTTGGTGTAGTAAACGTCCACACAAACGTGGCCTTCTATACTGAATGGGATCTTGGATTAATTTATGTAGACAGTTATAGGGAATTGTGAAGGATTGTGAGTTATCGTAAACGTCCACACAAACGTGGCTTGCGGTGACGTAGCGATTCCAAACGATTCACCTTAGTACTGAGTAATGGTTTACACTTAGGTACGCTTTATAGTATTCTTCCCAACGAAGTAACGCTATAATTGATGTACGACCGAATCAAATCTAATTGCTAAATCATTTGGATAGGTAAACGTCCACACAAACGTGGCTTGCCATATCTGATGGGATTTTAGATGTGATTAGTGATTTAATGATATTATTTGAGGGAGATAATATCGGAGATTAAATCAATTGTTTGTTATTATGTGCTCATAGGTTAGGAATGGCTTTGAACCCACTTTCTGTGATACTTAAGGAATTTAACTCACTGGTCCCTGATTATATTGATTGGAATAGAGATCTAGACATTGCCCAAACTGTTAAAGAGTACAAGTTTGTACTCAGCGAGCTTTGTCCTACCGAGCCTACAAATGTCTTAACTGATGAGGAATGGACTGATTTTAAGAAGTGGGAAAATGCTTATGCAATGACCACTGATTATGATATCATGTTCAAACTCAAGTTGGTGTTTAGACATGACATAGGCGGCTAGACAAGAAGCGATGAGGATACTCATAAAGGCCAGTCGCTTCGAGGAAACGCTTAAACACGTTTTTGAGATGATTGACCTTTTGGACGAGTTGAGACGGAAATCGCAAGCTCTTGTAGCCAATACAAAAGGTTTTGAACCAAAGGGTAAAATCGGGGGAAAGGAAAAGCAAGCAAAGAATCCCAGTGGTCCTAAGTTGCTTAGACCACGAGATGGGAAGAGAAAGCCATGAGGCAAGTATTCTCGATGCAAACAGTCTGGGTACTGGAAGTCTGATTATCCTCTCAAAGAAGGTACAAAATTTTCTTTAGTCGTAAAACATAGTCAGTGGTATTATCTACCAGAACCTGGTGTGTAGATATGGAACCACTGACGGTATGTGCATTCTAAATGCAAGGGTTCCAGGAAACCCGACGACTTGGAAAAGAAAAGATCGTAGTCTATGTGGGCAATGCTGTGGAGGAAGCAGCTTTTGTTAAAGGAGGACATATATATAGAATTTCATTTTAAGATATTGCTTTATGTACCCTATTTTTTTAGAAAGAACTTTGTTCTGGATTTCTAAATTTTAATGAATGGATATTTTATTTCTTTTAATCATTTGATGATTATAAGAAGAAATAATGATATTATCTATTCTGGTACATTGGTTAGCAATATATATATAAATGATGAATCCTGAGTCCACCACGATGCAACGAACCGTTTTATATAACTCGTTTTTACTAATAAGAGATTTCTTTATTAAATCATTTATACTTGTGGATTCTTATGCTAAGTCATATTCAAATAAGAAGTTCAAATGGTCGAAAATTGATAGTTTGATCAATTAAGTTGAAGGAATGGACCTTTCGACCTATGAATCTAATTTGGAAAATAACATGACTAAGCAATCCTTTATGGATATAAGATATAAGATTCGGACAAGTATTAGAATTGATTGACTCTGATGTATGCAGACCTATGTCTACTCAGACAATAAGGTACGAGTACTTCATTTCATGATTACTCGAGAAATGGATTAGAACACCTGATGTGCCACAAAAGCAAGTGTTTTGACAAGTCAATGGACACTAAGCAATTGTGGAGAACCATCAAGGTATATCTATTTGTAGCCTGCGATTTGATCGCGGAGGCAAGTACCTGTCTGAGGAATGCATGGCATACTGATAAGAGATTGGGATTTGATCCCAAATGACTACACCATACAATGTTGTGTAGAAATGGTGTGTCGTAAACAAGAAATGGAACTCTTATAGAAATAGTAAAAGCATGAGTTATACGGAACTACCTGTGTTCTATGGATATGTCTGGAAACAACGGCGCATTCAAATGCGGTTGTAGAATATCCTAGAAGAACAAAAGATGTGTGTGCAATAGTACTATGAACCAGAAGGACGTTATAAGTTCTAACACCCGGTTCTAAGAGAAAGACTATATGATGAACCACAAGCCCAAAGTGACATGATACTTTGAAATGAGAGAGAACGAAGAAGACTGGAAACCAGCCGAACCGAGTAGCGGTACACCACTAACTGCACCTACTGTTATTACTGTTAATACACCGGAATGCCGTTGTAGTGGGAGGTTGTGGGTCAACCAGAGATATTCATAAGACTAGGAGAGTCTTCGGACTCTGGACCTAGTATATATGAAATCGATCCCTGGATCTACATGGAGGCAGTACTAGATCTAAATGTGCCTTCTTAGAAAACAATGGAATCCAAAGGATTATTGCTAAGAGGCAAGATTATTTAGAGTACAAGCTTAGTTAATCCATTGATGGATTGAAGGAAAGCTTAAAGATCGTGGAACTTGCGATTTGATGAGATAGTCCATTTCATGGATTCATCAAAGCATAGACGAGTCGTGTATTGGAAACGTGATGGAACGAGGTGGTGTTTCTTGGGTTTTATGTAGAAAACATTCTTATCATTGGCAACAATGTAAAGATGTTGTCAGACATAAAATGATGATTGTCTAGATAAATCATTATGAAAGATATAAGAAGAAGTTGGACATGTTCTTGAGATCTTGGATCTCTAGGAAAGAACATTGTACTTCTCCTGTACATCTTACATAGATATGATTATGGTTCGTTTTAACATGCAAGATTCCGAGAATAGTTTGTTACCTTTCAGACACGGAATGCATCTATCTGAGGACATGTGTTTTGTAACACAAAAGGAGATAGAAGCAATGAAAGCGGTTTCCTACACTTTAAGTGTGGAAAGCTTGATTGATGCGATGTTGAAAAATGGGAACCCGATATCTGCTATGCGGCTAGTATAGTGGGAGGATATCAAGGTAGTCCTGGAAATGAATATTCGACTGCTGTAAGGAACATTTAAAGTACTTTTGAAGTACTATAAACTATGTTCTGGATTACGGAGCAGACGAGCATTTCCTTTGAATTACATTCTCTTAGATTTCTTATCGAATGAGGACCGGTGTAAGTCGATATCAGGCTATGTGTTTCACTATTTAAGGAGGAGGAGTTTTAATATGGAAGAGTGATAAGCACGATGCTTTTCGGACTCTACCATAGGTAACCAAATAGCGGCCTCAGAGGCAGCGGAAGTTTTGGTATGACTCCGGGATAACCTCTGGGATTTAGATGTGATTCTTAGTTTGCCAAAGGCTATGTAAATAGCGGTGCGATGGCAAATGGTAAGAAATCACGAGTCCATAAGTGTAAGATAACACATAGAGCAAGTACCACCTGATACGAGTCATCGTCAGGGAAGACGACGTTGTAGTCACCAAGATAACTTCAGAACGACAATCTAGATTGCTCTTTCACAAGGCACTTCTTGGAAGTGCATTTTAAGCACGTGAAGAGTATGGGAGTCGGGAGTTTGGAGGAAATGACTAGACCTTAGTATAAGTGGGAGCTTGTTGGAGTTGTATACTTAATGTCTAGATTTAAGTGATATTAACTCCCGATCCATTGCCACTAATCTATTTAATTAAATTAACAATTATTTGCGTTTAATTATAATTAAATATATTCAAATTATAGTCCTAGATTATATACGTTGTAGTTAGTATGGTGTGCGACGTCACACGGAAGATCATACTATCGGTTACTCGTATATAATCGAACAGTTGCTCACGACCTAGATGGACAAGGACCAATCCATCGGTATAGTCGTTGTATGAGAGAGAAAATAATTTGTCTTAATTATTTTATCATACTTGTACACTTGGTGTATTGGGCGGATCGCTTGAGATTTATCGATTAGGATTGCCTTAGATGATCGATTTAAATCTCAGTGTATTTTATTCTTAATCCCTGATATTATTGCGGGTGTGTGCATTTAATATTAGTGATTTTGATTTTCCAAAGGAATTGACCGGTTTATATATTGGGTCAATTACTGGTAAAGTTGGGTCACGGTATTTTATGTATGACATGCCGTGAATTCTTGACGGGAAAGTGTGTCCCGATAAGGGTTGATAATGTCCCCGAGATGAGTTCATAAGGAATTATTATGTAAACCCTGCAGGTGGATTTGTTCCGCATAATAATTAAGGTTGAATGGTACTATTCTCGGTTACAAGAGATGAATAAATTAATTAGCAATAAATTAATTTTATTCATGGACATTTCTATCTTAAACGCACGGAATAAATAATACTACCGGAGAGATAATATTATTTGATATAATATGGTATAATATTGGGAGTGCAATTATATTTATATAGTGAAAAATAAATATAATTAATATTAATGGATTAATAGATTTGGGCTTGGGCTCAATTTAATCATTAATATTCGAAGCCCAATATTCCACCTCCTTTAGATCCCCTACGTAGCCTATAAAAGCACTACATGGTCTTCTCTATTCTCATAAATTGAAGATCACAATTCTAGAGAGAGAAAGTAGAGAGGGAGATCCATGGAGTTCGGAAGATCGTCGCCCACCCGACGTTCGAGCTAGTGCAAGGAATACGTGGGAAGGTCTCAAGGTCTTCATAAGATCTCGTTTCTCCGTACAATGAGAACAAAGGTAAAATCATGAAAACCCCCTCGATGATTTTAATCTTTAATTCGTCGTATACACATGAACCAAGATCCGAGGACGAACCCCGGAACGAGGACGAGCCGGGCGGTGGTGGTTGAACCACCGGACCGCCGGCGGCTCGTGGATCCCCGTGGGGATCGAACCACATGATCCCCGGCTGGACGCCGGGGATACGCGCACGGCAAGAACCCCGGTTGGACGCCGGGGGGTGCGATCGAGCGCGTGCTCGATCGCTGGGGGTGCAGGCTGGTGCCGCCCCTCTCCACCGTGAGCGGCGTGTCGCCGGACTCGCCGCGGGGGCTGCCGGAGCAGCCCCATCGATCGTTTTGAGCGATCGCGATCAGCGATCGCGAGCCCCTCGCGGCGGGGCTCGGCTAGGGTTAGCCGCGGGTTCATCCCGCGGTGATGCTTTGGTCGGGCCTGGCTCCGTGAGGTGGTTCGCGTGTAATCCGGCGAAGGGATTTTGATCGGGGTTATGTTTCCGCACTTCCGTTAACCCCGGGATATCGATTTCAACATAAGCGACGTTTGAAGACTACTATAACCCCAACAAACCTCGCGAAACAACGGGTTAACCAGAGAAAGACAAGCAAAAACTCTCCCCCCCACACTTGAAAGACACATTGTCCTCAATGTAGCCCAAACAACCCAACAAATTTCAAGCAAGAAAGAAGAGCAGTACATGTCCAACATAATATACAAATGATACAAGCCACAAAATGAAGGAGCGCCCACCCGAAATTCTGTTGGCCTGTCTCGTAAACCGACAAGCGGAAAACCAAATATATCACGCATATTGGTCAAAGTACAAGTGTTTCTTTGTCGAAAAGACGATACGACAATTTTTTTCCATCTTCAATAACTTTCAAAGTGCATAAGAATTCAAGGCATAGAGGAAAATAACCATGAAAGCGTTTTTCGTCATAACGTTTCAACCCCAATGTTTTCAAGTGAGTTTTAATAAGATCGTTCAATTTCAAACCTTCAATCAATTTCCAATCCAAATATCGAGGCGGCAACACCGTTTTTCCAGAATTTTTTTTAAAGGTCAGACCATCGTCACTTGAGTAAGTAGCAAAAGGTGAGCCATATACCTGCCGTTAATCTTTGTGCGCGGCTGGGGCGGGGGCTGAAGCGGGGACGATAGAAGAAGACTCCGTCGTCTTAGCTCTTTTCCGAGACGTGGCAAGGGTATTGGCCGGATTATTGGATCTACCCATCTTCTGCTTAGAGAAGAGACGAGTCTGGGTGAAATTCTATGAGATGCAGCCGGAAAACGGCGAGGTGCGGAGGCAGTAGACGAAGGAGGTCGCCGATGGTTTCGCAGTTGGAGTTGAGGATGATGCACGGCTGGACGAAGACGGAGCTCGGATGATGTGATGTTGGAGTCGGAGTCGGGGCTGGACTGTGGAGATGGAGAGCGGAAGTCGACGGCGGACCCGATAGGCGAGGTGCGTTCGGCGGTGGTAGTGGCTGGTTGATCGGACCAGTGGAGGTGATTTCAGAGGGGAACGATTTGTGAAATAGGGTTTAAAAAAATAAGCCTGTCCCCCTTTATATGTTTCTTATATTTTTTTTTTAGGGAAAGCCACCAACGTGGGTCAAAGAAGCTGGAGCGGGACTTGAACCACTGCCGCCGGAGTGGGGTCCACCCGCCGGAGCGGTACCTGTAGCTTTTTTTTTTTTGGAAAACAAATAAATAAATAAAAATCGTGGATAGGCCTCCACGCGGCGCTCATTTGTGAACCGAAAGAGCATCACGGCTCGTGGACTAGTCTCCATGGGACGCTCGTTATAGTCTCGAGCTCGACTATTAATCTCTATTCATAAGAGACGTCCCCGAGTAGAATCGACTCTACTCCGAATTTAATCTTGTCTCCCTCCATGTACGACTCGACATACGGCTTTACCCGGTGCTCGTTAACTAGCATCGCTCCTCTAGTCTTCGGGTTATAAAGCTTGACTACTCCATAAGGAAACACCTCCATTATCTCGTACGGTCCACTCCATCTTGATTTGAGTTTCCCGGGAAACAACCGGAGCCTCGAGTTGAATAAGAGTACCTTCATCCCGGCTTTTAGCTTCTTGTTCTTGATCCTCTTGTCGTGTACCTCCTTCACCTTCTCTTTGTAGATACGAGAGTTCTCGTAGGCCTCGTTGCGCATCTCGTCAAGCTCGGACAACTCCAAGGCTCGGACTCCTCCACCTTCCATTATGTCTATGTTAGTAGCCTTGATCGCCAAGTAAGCTCGGTGCTCGATTTCCACCGGTAAGTGACAATGCTTTCCGAAGACGAGGCCAATAAGGACTCATCCCGATTACCGTCTTGTACGCGGTCCGATAAGCCCATAGAGGCGAGTTAAGCCTCTCCGACCAATCCTTGCGGGAGGTTTTCACGGTCTTCTCGAGGATCTCCTTCACTTGTCGGTTACTCGTCTCGGCTTGCCCGGAAGTCTGTGGGTGGTATGCCGTGGATATTTTGTGGTTGATGCCGTTCTTGACCATCAACTTCTCGAAAAGATTGTTGCAAAAGTGCTTCCCACCATCGCTGATAATGGCCTTCGAGAATCCGAACCTAGAAAGAATATTTTCCTGCACAAACTTGAGAACCACTTTAGCATCACACGTCCTAGTGGGGATTGCTTCAACCCACTTGGACAAATAATCAACACAAAATAAAATCTACTCAAATCCGAAAGACACGGGGAAGGGTCCCATAAAATCAATACCCCAAACATAAAAACTTTCAACCGCTAGATTGATATTTAAAGGCATCTCATCTTTCTTACCGATACTCCCCATGCGTTGGCACCGGTCACAAGCCTTGCAATAATCAATTGCATCACGGAAAAGGGATCGCCAAAACAAACCTGATTGGAGCACCTTGTGGGCGGTTTTATGACCCCCAAAGTGACCTCCACTCTCGTCGTGGTGGCAACACTTTAGTACATCAGCTTGCTCCTCCTCTGGAAGGCAACGACGGATCACCTCATCTTTCCCGAACTTGTAGAGGTAGGGGTCCGACCAAAAGTACTCGCGGGACAAATGTTCGAAGCTCGCCTTTTCTTGAGAAGTCATGCCTTCTCTTAAAGCGCCTGTAACCAAAAAGTTCACAATATCCGCGTACCAAGGTACCGGGGTCATAGCCATAGCAAGCTCATAAGGGAAAGAGTCGAGGATCTAACCATCAATACCAACACCTAAAGTCTCGGGGGGTCGTTCTAGCCTAGACAAGTGGTCGGCTACTACGTTCTCACACCCCTTCCTATCCTTAATTTCCACATCAAACTCCTGAAGCAATAGGATCCACCTAATCAACCTCGGTTTGGCTTGAGCCTTAGCTAGCAAATGTCGTAGAGCTTGGTGATCACTATGGACTATGACTTTAGACCCTATGATATAAGACCTAAACTTATCCAAGGAAAACACGACGGCTAGCAACTCTTTCTCGATAGTGGTGTAGTTGGTTTGGGCACTATTCAAGGTCACACTAGAATAATAAATAACCCTAAGCAACTTATCCACTTTCTGACCAAGAACCGCTCCTACCGCTGAGTTAGACGCATCACACATAATCTCAAAAGGCAACTCCCAATTAGGTGCTACGACTACCGGGGCTGAGGTGAGCTTCTCCTTAAGTGTATTAAAGGCTATTAGACACGACTCGTCGAACTTAAACTCAACGTCTTGTCCTAGCAAATGAAACAATGGTTGGCTTATCTTAGAAAAATCCTTAATAAACCTCCTATAAAACTGATGGAGTTGTATTCTAAATGTCTAGTTTAGTGCAAATACGGAACTCCTTATATATACCTTAATTCGAGATATGATTCAAGCATGATTGCATTTAATGCAATAGTCCTTGATGTATACGTTGTAGACAGTATGGCGTGAGGAGACACGCGGAAGATCATACTGTCGGTTACTCGTATACTATCGAACAGTAGCTCACGACTTAGATGGACAGGGACAATCCATCGGTACGTCGTAGTGTGACTGGTAGATAGTCGGTCTTGACTATCATGTTACACTCGTACACTTGGTGTATTGAGCAGGACCACGGGAGGGCGTTCGATTTATACTAATCGGAGTAATCGAACTAGACCTCAGATATTACGGATATATGAGTTCCTAATCCCTATATAATTATAGGTGCGTGTGTCCAATGCTCGATTCTTTAATGTGCCAATGAGTGAGACTAATTGATTAGTCGAGATCCTCGGTATATTGGGAATCGAAATTGTACACACGGCATGCTATAGATTATAGACAGGAAACCGTGTCCCATTTATTGGGTTGATGATGTCCCCGAGATGAGCTCATAAAGTTTATCATGTAAACCCTGCAGGTGGATTCGTTCCACATGATAATAAGGTTGAGTGGTACTAGTCTCGGATAACAAGAAACGAATTAATTTAATTATTAGTAATTAAAGTTAATTCGTGGACATACGATATCTTAAACACGGGGAAAGTCGTATATGTAATTTCGGCGGAAATATTATTGGTAAAATAATATAGATTAATTAATTGGGAATTCAATTATAATTTTATAGTGGAATTAATTATAATTAAAATTGGATTTAATTAAAGGTTTTCTTTTAAGGACACCGGTTTAATTAAATTACAATTTAGCCTAATTAATTAATTGTCCTAAGGTCCCTAGTGTGGCCTATATAAACCCTCAATCTCTCTTCTCCTAACCTAAGTTTCGCCGCTATAATTAATTCTGCGGAGAAAAATAAACTGTTAGCGCAATTATTTTCTTCTCTGCTTAATTAATTTAGATTAGCGATGATATAGTTTTTCTGTAGAAATTAATTGCTAGCGCAATTATATTTCTGAGACAGAAATTTATTCTGTAGAAATTAATTTGCTAGCGCAAATATATTTCTGGAGACAGAATAAAAATCTCACCGTGGGTTTGAGAGAGAAGAAGAAGAGAAGACTCCGGTGGATCGTTGCCCACACAACGTCCGGCGTCGAGGGCTAGGATACACACTAGAAGATCTCAGGGTGTTCGCCTATTCGGCTTCTCCGAATCACGCATCAAAGGTATAAGAAATCGAAACCCTATTTCCGCTATTATTCGATTTCTTTCTCGTTGAAAATACATCGGATGTAAGATCGGGTTCCGGATCTCGTGGATCGTACTCCTCGATTACTGGGGGTTCTAGGACCTCCGGATCGGTAGTCGGAAGAGGAAAAACGACCCGGAAACGAGCCCGGAACAGCAGGTCGCGCTGCTGTTCGCGTGACAAACGGCGACCGCCGTTTTAGAAACGGCGACCGCCGTTTCGCTGATTTTCGGGCAGCGGCTGCTGCCTGAGGTAGATCAGCTCCGGTTCGCGCGGTTGTCCTTCGGGGCAATGGCTGGGCGTGAATCGGGACACGGGGTGTTACGTGAACGGAGTAACGGACCTGGAGGTCGACTAGGAGCGTTCGGATGTTCGAGTGATCGAACGAACGCATCCCGGGTAGTCGATTTCCAACAATTGGTATCAGAGCCGGTTTTATCGTTCGTTGTATTTTTGCGAGATTTGTTTTGCAGGTTCGAACCCGATTATTATGGCCATGTGATTGTGCTGTATGTTTGTGGTTTGTTAAACTCTCGGGCTTGTCGAGATCTTTGGTTTTTGAAATCGTTGCATGTTTGTAATAGTTAAAGCGACGGGTTGAGTCATTTAGGTTTTATTACGTTTTTCGTTTTATCCGGATCTATAGGATCGATCAACCTGTATAGGATCGATGCCGGAAGTAGTATGTTTTACCTTTGTAATGTTACTGCTACTTGGTGGATCGAGAGAAGATCGGAAGCCGGACGAACGAGGGTCGAGAAGTCGAACCCGCGAGCTGCTGAAGGGCAAACGGCGGTCGCCGTTTCTTAAACGGCGGTCGCCGTTTCGCTGGGTACTTGGCAGCAGCGGCGCGGGGGTTCGACGGACACCACGGGTCGCTCGTCGAGGCCTGGGATGATACTCCAGTGGGAGGGGTTCGTCTCTTGGCACTTAGACGAGTCCGTGGTGGATCGAGACCGAGACGAGCAACGAGACGAAGATCCGAGAAGACGTGCATGGAAGATATTTAAAGGCCATAATAATCGAGGCCACGTTAAATGCTTTTTGTGTGTTTACGTGCTTGTTATTATGCTTTATTTATTTTATGCATGTTATCCCTTTTTTCGTAAAATACTAAGTGGGAGAGGGATTGGAAACAATCCCGCGGTCTCCATTCTCTGTTTTGAATGTGATGTGTATTGACTTATGAGTTGGCTTTAGTGTCATCCTCCCTATCGGATAAAGTCGACACACGGATATCACTAGATCAAAATTCGAATTTAAAATCCACTTATAAAATTGAACAATTGTATTTCTCAAAAGCAATGCCTAATCTGTCATTCAAAGACTAATTTCAACTCGACTCATTCTCACCCCGGGGAGTGGAATGGAGCCAAAGCGCTTGGTTATGTCGATGACACAGATTAGAGACTTTCGAGTCATTCGATGACTAGATCGATTGTCTGGTTGGCTCCCTCACTTTGTGAGAGATAGGGCTCAATTGCATGATTGATCGCTGGTTAGAAACTTCGAGTTTCACTTACGAGATATCAAGCTTTGATTAATAAATTGTGAAATTTAATAAATGTAAGAATCAATTAACAAAGTTGTTTGTTTTAGTAAACGTCCACACTATCGTGGCTTGCTAAATGGAAACGTTACTTTGGGTTAATTAAAATTCTATGACATTTAAATAAGTGAGATTCAATTAATAAAGTTGTTTGTTTTAGTAAACGTCCACAAGAACGTGGCTTGCTAAATGGAAACGGAACTTTGGGATTAATTGAGGCTCGACAGTTATAGAAAGTCGTGGAGGACCGCATGTCAACGTAAACGTCCACAAGAACGTGGCTTGCGGTGGACATGTGGTTCCCGAGCGGTGGACTCAGTACTGAGAAATGGTACACACTTAGGTACGCTTTATAGTATCCTCCCCATCGGAGTCACTGCTATAATGATGTACGACCGAAGTGAAATCCAATCATAAAATCATTTGGACTGGTAAACGTCCACAAGAACGTGGCTTGCTATGTCTGATGGGATTTTGGAAATGATTGGTAGTTTAATGATATCACTTGAGGGAAATGATATCGAATTAAACTCATTGTTTGTTTTATATGGTATTATTCCCATTAAAAGTCAACAAACTCACTGAACCTGATTGTATGGATAAGAGAAGAAACTTGGACATTGTCCTAACTGCAGAGGAGTACAAATATGTACTCCAAGTCGATTGACCTGCTGAGCCAAATGATGCTTCCACTACTGAGGAAAGGAAGCTCATTGGAAATGGATCAAGGCTATGAGATGACGCGGAGCAACATTATGACTTTCATGTCAAAAGTGCTGCGACATCGGGATCATGCCATGACCATTACCTATGATATGATGCTTAACCTCAAGAAGTTTTGGTTATCAGGACAGGACAGCCGGGCAAAGTAAAATGAGGCAACTCATGACGGCCATCATGTCGGAAAGAACACCCGTAAGGGATCACGTTCTTAGAATGATGGGCTATGTTGATGAGATAGAGGTTCTAGGAGAAATTATCAATGGGGTAACCCAGGTTGATTTTGTGCTCCAGTCTCTGCCGAGAAGTTTTGAGCAGTTCCGCCTAAACTAAAATATGAATAAGAGGTCTTATTCAATGGCGGAGCTCCTGATTGAACTTCTAGCGGCTGAGAGAATCTTTGAGGGTCCTCAAAGCACTTATGGCTGAGAGATTGACTCTTCCTAGGCTTTCGGGCAGCAAAAGGAAGAAGAAGCAAATACGGAAACCCAGTGGGCCTAATGTATCTGGACCACGGAATGGGACAAGCAAGCCCAAGGGGCAAGTGCTTCCGTTGTAAGCAGTTTGGATACTGGGAGTTTTAATTGTCCTCTCAAGCAACAAGAAGTTGACTCTTACTTAGTCACCGAAACATGTTTAGTGGTGTTATCTACCAGTACCTGGTGTGTGGATACGGGAACCACTAATCATGTCTGCACTTAAATGCGGGGGTTCCAGGAAACCCGGAGACTTAGAAAGTAAGAGGTAATAACCTACATGGGAAATATTGTTAAGGTAACAGTCGTTGCAGTGGGAGATGTTAAAAGGTTTTAACCGAAGGATCTTAGTTCTAATAAATTGTTTTTATGTGCCGGCATTTAGAAAGAAATTTCATTTCGGATTTCTAAATTGGCTTAGAATGGATTTTTCCGTTTCTTCTGATAGTTTCAGACTTGTCGGAGTAGGAAACGGGGATATTATCTATTTTGGTACATTGATAGACAATTTAATACTAAATCCGTGTTCTTCCACGATGCAACGGACCGGAGCTAACAACACATTGTCGAACCCTAATAAGAGTAAAGATCCTTCTAGGATGAATCAAATGTACTTATGGAATCTTAGGATAGATCAATTTTAACTTTAGTACGATTCAAAGGGTGAAAGCTGATGGACTACTCAGCTAGGTTGAAGGAAAGGCCCTTCCAACCTTCGAATCATACTTGGAAGTTTTAATGATCGAGCAATCCTTTACGGTTAAAGGGAAAAGATCCAAGAAAGTACTAGAGTTGATTCGCTCTGATATATGCAGACCTCTTTGAGGAGTAAGACATACTTATCAGAAAATGGGATTAACTCCCGACATACTACACCATTTATGCCTCGGCAAAATAATGTGTTGTAAAGAAGGAATAGGACTCTTATAGATATGGGAAAGTAGACAATAAGTTATTCGGAGTTACCTAATTCGTTTTTGGGATATGGCTTGGAAACAGCGGCGTTTATCCTGAACTTGATCCTTTTGGAAACTTGTACAGATATTCGGCTGTTTATAAGATACCCTAAGAAAACGAATTGAGATATGTAATATAGTCCAAAGGACCAGATGTTCATTGATTGAATCAACGTTCGGTTCTTAGACATGGACTATATGTATATGCAAGATCGCAAGCCCAAGAGTAGGGTAATACTTAATGTGCTTAGAGGGACTGGTCAAGACTTAGAACCAGCCTAACTGAGTAGTTCACTACTATAAATCTTTAGTCACTAAGGATGCACCGGAGCGTCGTCGTAGTGGGAGGGTTGTTAGACAACCCGACAGGTTCATGTTTATAGGAGAGTCTTCGGACTTGTTACCTGGAGAACATGAAGCCGAACCCTGGATCTATGACGAGACGCTGGAAGATCAAGATGCTCAGTCTTGGCAAAAGTCGATCCGGATTCTTTTGTCTTCACATGGAAGATGGAAGTCAAGACAGATTTCCTAAATCGAGGTCTTGACGGTGCCATCTGTGTGGGACAGCCAGAGAGATTCATCGAAAAAGAGCCAAGAGCATTCGGTAAGCAAGCTTAATCAATCTTAGGATTGAAGGAAGCTTCAAGATCTTGGACACATGCGGACCTATGAGAAAATCCATTTCATGGATTCATTCAAGGCATGTTTAGGTCCTGAATGTAATAAAGAAGTGGCAGAAAAGATGTGGTGTTTTCTCATTCTTTATGTAGACGACATCCTTCTAAATTGGCAACAATATGAAAGATGTTATCGGACATAAAGGGATGGTTGTCCGAGTAATTCAATGTAAGAGACTTAGGAGAAGTTGGGAATGTTCTTGGGATCAAAGTGATAAATGATCGCCAGAAAAGAACATAGAACTTATCTCGAGCCTCATACATAAATACAATTCTTACTCGTTGCAGCATACAGAATTCCAAGAAAGGTCTTCACCTTTTAGATGTGGAATTCGTCTATCTAAAGTTTTGTGTCCAACACAATAAAGGAGATAGATGAAGAGTAAGCAGTTCCCTGCACCTTAATGGTGGGAAGCTTAATGTATGTAATGCTATGCACGAGACTGATATCTACTATGCCGTGGGCATGGTGGTGAGATATCATAGTAATCCTGGAAAGGATCACTCGACTGATGTAAAGAACATGTTTAGGTTCCTGCAGAGGACCAGGAATTATGTTCTGAGTTACAAAGCAGTCAAGTTGTTTCCTTTGGATTACATAGAATTGGATTTCCAAATCAAACAGGGACAGTCGAAAGTCGAAGTCAGGCTATGTGTTCTCACTGTGAAGTGGAGCAGTCACATGGAAGAATGTAAAGCATCAATGCATTACGGATTCTACCATGGAAACTGAAAGGATAACAGCCTCTGAGGCAGTTAAAAGGTCAGTGTGGCTCTAGAACTTCCTGAGGGACTTAGATGTGGTTTCTAGTTTACCCAAAGCTATTTTGAATAGCGGGGTATTGGCAAACTTGAAATACCACGAGTCCACAGTGGGAGATAACACATAGAGCGCAAGTACCACCTGATTCGAGAGATCGTCTAGTAAGACGATGCAGTTGTCACCTAGATAGCATCAAGAGGATTGCCTGGTAAACCCGTTCACAGAGGCACTTCCAGCGAAAGCGTTAGGTAGGCGTGATGTGGTTATGGGAATCTGATGTTTGGGAGAGGGCGACTAGACTTTTAGTATAAGTGGGAGATTGATGGAGTTGTATTCTAAATGTCTAGTTTAGTGCAAATACGGAACTCCTTATATATACCTTAATTCGAGATATGATTCAAGCATGATTGCATTTAATGCAATAGTCCTTGATGTATACGTTGTAGACAGTATGGCGTGAGGAGACACGCGGAAGATCATACTGTCGGTTACTCGTATACTATCGAACAGTAGCTCACGACTTAGATGGACAGGGACAATCCATCGGTACGTCGTAGTGTGACTGGTAGATAGTCGGTCTTGACTATCATGTTACACTCGTACACTTGGTGTATTGAGCAGGACCACGGGAGGGCGTTCGATTTATACTAATCGGAGTAATCGAACTAGACCTCAGATATTACGGATATATGAGTTCCTAATCCCTATATAATTATAGGTGCGTGTGTCCAATGCTCGATTCTTTAATGTGCCAATGAGTGAGACTAATTGATTAGTCGAGATCCTCGGTATATTGGGAATCGGAATTGTACACACGGCATGCTATAGATTATAGACAGGAAACCGTGTCCCATTTATTGGGTTGATGATGTCCCCGAGATGAGCTCATAAAGTTTATCATGTAAACCCTGCAGGTGGATTCGTTCCACATGATAATAAGGTTGAGTGGTACTAGTCTCGGATAACAAGAAACGAATTAATTTAATTATTAGTAATTAAAGTTAATTCGTGGACATACGATATCTTAAACACGGGGAAAGTCGTATATGTAATTTCGGCGGAAATATTATTGGTAAAATAATATAGATTAATTAATTGGGAATTCAATTATAATTTTATAGTGGAATTAATTATAATTAAAATTGGATTTAATTAAAGGTTTTCTTTTAAGGACACCGGTTTAATTAAATTACAATTTAGACTAATTAATTAATTGTCCTAAGGTCCCTAGTGTGGCCTATATAAACCCCTCAATCTCTCTTCTCCTAACCTAAGTTTCGCCGCTATAATTAATTCTGCGGAGAAAAATAAATTGTTAGCGCAATTATTTTCTTCTCTGCTTAATTAATTTAGATTAGCGCTGATATAGTTTTTCTGTAGAAATTAATTGCTAGCGCAATTATATTTCTGAGACAGAAATTTATTCTGTAGAAATTAATTTGCTAGCGCAAATATATTTCTGGAGACAGAATAAAAATCTCACCGTGGGTTTGAGAGAGAAGAAGAAGAGAAGACTCCGGTGGATCGTTGCCCACACAACGTCCGGCGTCGAGGGCTAGGATACACACTAGAAGATCTCAGGGTGTTCGCCTATTCGGCTTCTCCGAATCACGCATCAAAGGTATAAGAAATCGAAACCCTATTTCCGCTATTATTCGATTTCTTTCTCGTTGAAAATACATCGGATGTAAGATCGGGTTCCGGATCTCGTGGATCGTACTCCTCGATTACTGGGGGTTCTAGGACCTCCGGATCGGTAGTCGGAAGAGGAAAAACGACCCGGAAACGAGCCCGGAACAGCAGGTCGCGCTGCTGTTCGCGTGACAAACGCGACCGCCGTTTTAGAAACGGCGACCGCCGTTTCGCTGATTTTCGGGCAGCGGCTGCTGCCTGAGGTAGATCAGCTCCGGTTCGCGCGGTTGTCCTTCGGGGCAATGGCTGGGCGTGAATCGGGACACGGGGTGTTACGTGAACGGAGTAACGGACCTGGAGGTCGACTAGGAGCGTTCGGATGTTCGAGTGATCGAACGAACGCATCCCGGGTAGTCGATTTCCAACAAAAACCCGGCGTTCCCAAGGAAGCTACGGATGCCCTTAACATTAATGGGAGGGGGTAGTCGCTCAATAACCTCAATCTTAGCTCTATCAACCTCTATCCCCCGACTAGACACCATATTTCCTAGCACTATCCCGCTAGTAACCATGAAATGACTCTTCTCCCAACTCAAGGTAAGACTACTCTCAATACACCTCTTAAGGACTCTATCGAGCTTACCCAAGCAATCATCAAACGAAGAGCTAAACAAAGAGAAATCATCCATAAATACTTCCATGAAATTACCTATCATCTCGGAGAAGATGGACATCATACACCTCTGGAATGTTCCCGGTGCATTGCACAAGCCGAAGGGCATCCTCCTCCAAGCATAGGTACCAATGGGGCATGTGAAGGTCGTCATCTCCTGATCCTACGGTGCTATCGCCACCTGGTAGTAACCTGACAAGCCATCAAGAAAACAATAAAATGCATGTCCTGATAATTTATCAAGTAACTGATCAATAAAAGGGAGGGGGAAATGGTCCTTTCGGGTGGCGGCATTTAACATCCGATAGTCAATGCACATCCGCCACCCAGTAGTGATACGAGTCGGAAGGAGCTCTCCTTTCTGGTTCTCCACCACGGTGATGCCTCCTTTCTTCGGGACCACATGAACCGGACTTACCCATCGGCTATCGGCAACGGCATAGATTAACCCCTCATCCAGGAGCTTGTAGATCTCCGTCCTCACGACTTCCATCAGAACCGGGTTGAGTCGACTCTGCCCATCTCTCTTAGGGATCGATCCCTCCTCCAAAATTATCCGGTGCATGCACACCGAGGGGTCAATACCACGGATATCTCCTAGACTCCACCCAAATGCCTTCTTGTTTTGCTTTAGTATCGCCACGAGTGCTTCCTCGTCCTCGGCTTTCAACGTGGCTGAGATGATCACGGGTTTTTGTTCCCCGTCCTCCAAGAAAACATATTTGAGGTGGCTTGGTAACAGCTTCATCTCCACTTTATTTTTCGGAGCCTCGATCTCGGCTTCCTGTGAGCTAGGTCGCACAGAAGTAGGATCGGTTAATTTTTCCTCTTCACCCTCAAGGACTTCAGGGCTACTCTCCTCTATGAACGAGGCTTCCACTTCGTCTTCTATATGGTCAACGAAGGAACAATTCTCCCTATACATGGCAGCGGGAGTGGCTTTCCCCGTTTGGACGGAGAATGAGACTTTCTCACCGAGAACGGTCATCTCGAGTGCACCGTTCTTCACATCAATCACCGTGTTAGTGGTGGCCATGAATGGTCTTCCCAATAGGATGGCATGATCTCGCCCATTCTCGGGAACTTCTCCGACATCAAGTACCACGAAGTCCACGGGTACTATCAATCCACCGACCTGTACCAAGATGTTTTCCACAATCCCCTTAGGATATCGAATTGATTGGTCGGCGAGCTGGAGCCACATATGAGTAGGCTTGAGATCGCCTAACTCCAACTTCTCGTACACGGCGTACGGCATCAAATTTATTCCTGCTCCCAAGTCGAGCATTCCCGACACTTCCTTGCCATTCCCCACGACAATCATGATGTTGAAACTCCCGGGGTCTCTCTGCTTCTCGGGTAGCTTGTGCTGAAGTATTGCACTTGCTACCTCTGAAACCACAACCTTCTCATTGTCAACGAACCTCCTTTTTCTCGAAGCGAGGTCCTTGAAGAATTTGACGTACGACAGGATGTTTCTGATGATGTCGAGAAGAGGGAGATTCACATTCACCTTGGACAAGAGCTGGTAAATCTCCGAGAACTGCTGATCTTGCTTCTCGTTCCTCAAACGATATGGGTATGGTGACACGGGAGGCCTATAGGGGTTATCAGCCTTGTGTAAGGCTGCCCGGCTCGTCTCGGGTGCTCGAATCGGGTTTTCTACCGGTTTCTCCACCGGTTCCTCAATCGGGGCTCTCTGCTCGGCTAATTCCGTTGCCGGAATGTCCTCTTCCACATCTTCGGTTGGCATTTCGACATGATTATCAATGACACGTCCGCTCCTAAGTACGGTGACCGCTTTAGCCTGATGCGGTTGACTCGGAATCCGATCCTTCTGAGTAGCCTGTGCTATTTCGTTCATCCGACTAGCCATCGGCCCAACCTGCGTCTCGATTCTCTTAATTGCCGCATTTTGAATAGTCATATTAGACTCCACCCCCTCTATCTTCTGCTGGTAATTATGATTTAGGATGGCCTGAGTCGAGGCCATGAAAGTGCTGGAAATCGATATCCCGGGCTATTAAAATTTGCGGAAAATAATAACCCGACCGCTATCCTCTCGCCGGATACACGCGAACCACCAAACGGAGCCGGGCTCGACCCGAGCATCGCCGCGGGATGAACCCGCCGCCGAAACCCTAGCCGAGCCCCCGCCGGGGCTCGCGATCGTGCGCCGATCGCTGGGATGCTCCGGCAGCCCCGAGCGGTGAGTCCGGCGACTCACCGCCATCACCAGAGGTGGGGGGGAGCCACCAGCCGCGGCGCCAGCCCGCGGCATTCCCCCGGCGTCCAGCCGGGGCTCCCTCTCGATGCGCGCCGGCGGTCGAAGCCTTAGGGCTCGACCGCCACCCCTCGGCTCCCAGCCGAGGGTCCTTTCGATCCTTCGCCGGGGATCTCGAATCCCCGTCCCCGAAGATCGTCGTTTTCCCGGATCGTGCGTTCATGTATATATTACAATTAATTCACATAAAATCATACAAGGGAGTTTATGATTTTACCTTTGATTCGTTGTGCGGAGAAACGAAATCAAATTGAAGACCTTTGAATCTTCCTACGTATTCCTTGCACCTCGTTCGAACGTCGTGTGGGCGACGATCCTCCGAACTCTATGGATCTACTTCACGAACTCTGTAGAATATCAAGTATGATATTCTTATGGTGTATTTAATTGTGAAGACCATGTAGTGCTTTTATAGGCTACGTAGGGGATCTAAAGGAGGTGGAATATTGGGCTTCCAATATTAATGATTAAATTGAGTCCAAGCCCAAATCTATTAATCCCATTAATATTAATTAATTTATTTTCCACTATATAAATTAATTGCACTCCCAATATTAAACCATATTATATCAAATAATATTTCTCCGGTAGTATTATTTATTCCGTGTATTTAAGATTTAAATATCCATGAATAAAATTAATTTATTGCTAATTAATTTATTCATCTCTTGTATCCGAGAATAGTACCATTCAACCTTAATTATTTTGCGGAACAAATCCACTCATGAGGTTTACATAATAATTCCTTATGAACTCATCTCGGGGATATTATTAACCCTTCCGGGATACACTTTCCCGTCAAGTATTCACGGCATGTCATATATAAAATATAGTGACCCAACTTAGCCGGTAGTTAACCCAATAATTAAATCAGTTAATTCCTTTGGAAAGTCAAAGTCACTTATATTAAATATAAACACCCGCAATAGTTTCGGGGACTAAGAATAAAATACTCTGAGACTTGAATCAATTATCGACGGCAATCCTAATTGATAAGTCTCATGCGATCCGCCCAATACACCAAGTGTACAAGTGTGATAAAATAATTAAGACAAATTATTTTCTCTCTCACACAACGACTATACCGATGGATTGGTCCGTGTCCATCTAGGTCGTGAGCAACTGTTTGATTAAATACGAGTAACCGATAGTATGATCTTCTGTGTGGGCCCGCACACCATACTAACTACAACGTATAGAATCCAGGACTATATTTTGCATATATTTAATTATCAATAATTAAATGCAAACGATTGTTTATTAATTAAATAGATTAAATGCTATGACCGGGAGTTACAGTTACTTAAATCTAGACATTAAGTACACAACTCCAACAATCTCCCACTTGTACTAAGGTCTAGTCATTTCCTCCAAACTCCCGACTCCCATACTCATTACGTGCTTAAGTTGTACTTCCAAGAAGTACCATGTGAATGAGCAATCTAGGTTGCCGCTCTGAAGTTATCTTGGTGACTACAGCGTCGTCTCCCTCGACGATGACTCGTATCAGGTGGTACTTGCTCTATGTGTTATCATCACCTTTTGAATTATGACTTCTTCCAGTTTACAATGCACCGCTATATAATAGCCTTTGGTAAACTAAGAGTCATATCCAAGTCCAGAGGTTATCCCGGAACCTAACCAAAACTTCCGCTGCCTCTGAGGCTGCTATTCTGTTATGAGAGAGTCCGAGAAGCATCCTGCTTATCACTCTTTCATTTCAAGGTTCCACCTCTTTCCAAAAGTGAACACATAGCCTGATATCGACTTACACTGGTCCTTCTCTGATTTGAGATCTGAGAATATGTAATCCAAGAAGATTTCGTCTTGCTTAGTAATCTAGTACTTCCAAGTACTTTTACAGCATTCGAATATCTCTTGTCCTGATTACTTTGATATCCTCCCACTACGCTAACCGCATAGTTGATATCAGGTTCTCGTTTTTCAACATTGCATTCATCAAGCTTTCCGCACTCTAAGTGTAGGAAACTGCTTTGTCTGTATCTATCTCCTTTATGTGTTCGAAACACATACCCTTAGATAGATTCTGTATCTAAAAGGCAATAACCTTTCTCGGAATTATGCATGTTTAAAACAAACCATAATCGTATAAGATATCTAGGAGAAGTACAATGTTCTTATCCTTAGATCGAAAGATCTCAAGAACATGTTTCAACTTCTACTCAATCTTATATCCCGATTCATTTAGACAACCATCATTTTATGTCTGATGACATCTTTACATTGTTGCCAATGATAAAATGTTATCTACATAAAATTCCGAGAAACACCACCTTGTTTTCATTACGTCTCCAATACACCTCTCGTCTATGCCTTTTGATGAATCCATCAGATGGATTATCTCATCAATTCGCAAGTTCCACGATTTATAGCCTTGTTCCAATCCATAAATGGATTAACTAAGCTTGTACTCTAAATGATCTTGCCTCTCAACAATAAACCATTATTGCTTTCTAAGCAGGAACATTTAGATCCAGTACTGCCTATGTGCAGAGCTAGGGATCGATTTCATCTTTACTAGATCCAGAGTTCGAAACTCTTCTAGTCTTATGAATATCTCTTGTTGTCAAACAACCTCCCACTGCAATGGCATTCCGGTGTATAAACAGTAATAACAGTAGGTGCAGTTAGTGGTGTACTCCTACTCGGTTTGGCTGGTTCTCAGTCTTCGTCCTCTTCTCATTCCAAGGTATTACGTCAGTTAGGGCTTTGTTGTTAAACTAATAGTTTTCCTCTAAGAACCGGGCGTTATAGCTTATAACGTCCTTCTGGTTCATAGTACTATAGAACACACAATATTTTGTTCATCTAGGATATCCTACAACCACATTGAATGTGCCGTTGTTTCCAAGAATATCCATAGAACATAGGTAATTCCGAACAACTTGTCCTTTTACTATTAGAATCCCATTTCTTATTTTCGACACACCATTTCTACACGTGAGTGTATAGTGTAGTCATTTGGGATTCAATCCCATTCTTTGATTATGCTATGTGTTATTTAGATAGGTGGTAGCCTCCGCGACTAAGTCGCAGGCTTCCAATGGATATACTTAGAAGGTTCCCCATAATAGCTCTGTGTCCATTGACTAGTCAAAACACTTCCCTTTTATGGCACATCAAGTATTCTAATCCATCTTCGAGTATTCTTAAAAGAATCACTCGCACCTTTCTAATTTCTCATATGTCTGCATAAATCAGTATTTGATCATTCTCAATACTTGTCCGAATTCTACCCTTTATCCAGAAAGGTTTGCTTAGTTGTATTATCTTCCAAATTCAATTCTTAGGTCGGAAGGTCCATTCCTTCAACTATAATTGATCAAATCAATTTCGACCTTTTGAATCTTATTTGAATAAATACTACTAAGTTTAAGAATTCACAAGTATAATGATTTAACAAGAAATATATCTATTAAGTAAAACAAGTTATAGAACGGTTTGTTGCATCGTGGTAGACTAAGGATTCATCATTCATATTATTGCTATCTAATGTACCAGAATAGATAATACCATTATTTCTTATCAAAATCATCAAATGATTAAAGAAATAAAATATCCATTCATAATAGAAATCCAGAAGAGAAGTTCTTTCTAAAATTAAAAGGGGTACATAAAGCAATAAACTTGAAATGAAATCCCATTTAACTACTCAAAGATAAATGTCTTCCACTGCAACAGCTGCCTCCTCTACAGCTTTGCCCATGTAGACTCGAACTCTTCTTCTTTAAGTCGCCGAGTTTTCTGGAACCCCTGCATTTTAAAATGCACATACCGTCAGTGGTTTCCATATCTACACACCAGAATTCTGGTAGATAATACCGCTGACTATGTTTTTACGACTAAAGAAAAATTCGTACCTTTGAGAGGACATTCAGACTTCCAGTGTCCAGACTTATTGCATCGGAAGCACTTGCCTCTTGGCTTGGCAGCCCCCACTCGTGGTCCATTCCTCTTGGCACCACTTGGTTTCCAGGCTTGCTTCCTTTTCTTGCCCCTACCTCCAACAGGCTTCAAGCCTTTGGACTTGGTAGCTACAAGCGCTTGAGACTTGCCCTTCTTGTAGATCCCCTCTGCCGCCTTCAGTTCAGTCAGGAGTTGCGCAAGAGTATAAGATAGTTTACCCATATTATAACTCATGCGAAACTGCTCAAAACTAGGGGTCAGAGACTGGAGTATGATGTCGACTTGCGTCTCACCATCAATTTGAGCTCCTAGGATCTCAAGTTCATTCAACAAACTCATCATCTTAAGAACGTGCTCCCCAACGGGCGTTCCTTCAGACTGAGTAGTTGTCATAAGGATTCTCATGGCTTCTTGCCTTGCCGCACGATCTTGCTGCCCAAACATATCCTTGAGGTTGTACAACATATCCTCGGCAGTGTCCATCGACTCATGTTGGGTTTGGAGTACATTTGACATAGAAGCCAAAATATAACACCTAGCCATTTCATCAGCCTTTTCCACTTCCGATATGCTTCCTTTTCCTCATTAGTTGAGGCATCTGTGGGCTCAGCAGGGCACACATCATAGAGTACAAATTTGTACTCTTCAGAAGTCAGGACAATGTCCAAATTTCTCCTCCAATCAATATAATTGGGGCCAGTGAGTTTATTCTCCTTGAGTATTACAGAAAGTGGATTCATAGCTATTCTCTAAACCTATAAGCACATTTAAACAAACAATCAATTTAATATCCGATATTATCTCCCTCAAATAATATCATTAAATTACTAATTATATCTAAAATCCCATCAGATATGGTAAGCCACGATAGTGTGGACGTTTACCTATCCAAATGATTTCGTAATTAGATTTGCTTCGGTCGTACATCACTATAGCGTTACTTCGATGGGAAGAATACTATAGAGCGTACCTAAGTGTAAACCATTACTCAGCACTAAGAAGATTGTTTGAGACTCGTATGTCACCGCAAGCCACGATAGTGTGGACGTTTACGTTAATACACGATCCTTCACTTTCTTCTATAACTGTCTACATCAATTGATCCAAAATCCCATTCAGTATAGCAAGCCACGATAGAGTGGACGTTTACTACACCAAAAGATTTTTACAATTGACATCCAATTACTTGAACCATTCGATTTCGTAAATCAAGACGCGGAGAATCATAAGTGAAACTCGAAGTTTCTAACCAGTGATTCAACATGCGAACAACCCTATCTCTCATTAGATGAGGGAGCCGAGCAGACAATCGATCCATTTCAAGAAATGGTACGAAGGTCTCTAATTTGTGTCATCCACATGACCAAGTGACTTTGGCTCCATTCCACTCCCCGGGGTGAGAATGAGTCGACTTGAAGTCAGTTTCAGAAAGACAAATTAGGCATTGTTTGATAAACTTAATCAATGTTTCTTGTAAAAGGAATTACAAGAATTCTCCTCCAATGGCATGTCTATATGAACTTCGAAAGCTCATAAATGTCACGAAGAGAACAGTAATGGAGGCCATGGGAATGTTTCCATCCCCTCTCCCACTTAGATTTTTATAACAAAGGGATACGCTATGCATACAAGCAATAAAGCACATAGTACCACATAGTCAAAATAATGCTAGAAAATTATTTTCCGACTATCATGGCTTTTTTCCATCTCCGTATGCATCTTCTAGTCTTCAGTCTTCGTTCTTGAATGCTCCATGTGACGAGAATATTAATTTTCAATATTTAAATCTATTTATTTTTAATAAATCCAAAAGATACTTAATTCGAAAATTAAGTCAATCGAATAAATCAAAAATAAAATTAAATATTATTAATATTTGTATTTATTTATTTTCCTTTCTAATTCTATTAAATCTCTAGAATCCTATCCAAGTAAGACTTGAAATATTCTAGGAGACTTCTATAATAGAATAAGGAAATAAAATAAATTAGGACTCCTCTACTTTCCAAAATTAGTTAATTTCCATGTCCATGAAAATTCCCATAAAATAGGAATAATCAATTAGGAAATAAATTAATTTATTAATTAATTATTTTCCTATCTAATTCTATTAAATCTCTAGAATCCTATCCAAGTTAGACTTGGAATATTCTAGAAAACTTCCATAATAGAATAAGGAAATAAATTAATTCCAATTAATTCTTTTCCTATTTCCATGAGAGTTCCCAAACTTAGGAATACTCAAAATAGAAAAAACCGAATCAATTAGGAAAGTGAATCTTGGTAGGAGTAGCATGGGTTGGGAGACCCCACACCACCCCCACCGTCGACCACCACCGCCGGGCACCACCACCGCCGCCGATCCCGGCCCACGCGCCACCACCACCGGTGGCCGGCGTGGCCGGAAACCCTAGCGGGCAGCCCCTCCGCGGCGGGTCGATCGATCCTCATGGGGATCGATCATGGGGATGATCGACCCCCCCGGTTTTTCGTCCTCTTCGTCTTCTTCGTCACACGTGTTCTCCGGCGGTCGTCTCGGCATCGATCCAACGTAAATAAATTACAAAAAATAAATTTACAATTCCGGTATCGATTCTATACATGAAATCGACCCTATACAATTTCCGGAAAACATAGAACAATAATAATAAATCTAAATTCGGTCAACCCCCAAATTTTTACTATTACAAGCATTCATCCACACAAAACGAATCTCGACATGTCCGAGAGTTTTATAAACGAATAATCATGGTAAAAATAATTAACAATTAATTAAACCATGATAGTCGGAATCCCTGCAAGGTAGAACGATAATTGAACATATACATGAACACGAAACCAACGCTCTGATACCAATTGCTGGAAATCGGTATCCCGGGCTATTAAAATTTGCGGAAAATAATAACCCGACCGAAATCCTCTCGCCGGATATACGCGAACCACCAAACGGAGCCGGGCTCGACCCGAGCATCGCCGCGGGATGAACCCGCGGCCGAAACCCTAGCCGAGCCCCCGCCGGGGCTCGCAATCGTGCGCCGATCGCTGGGCTGCTCCGGCAGCCCCGGGCGGTGAGTCTGGCGACTCACCGCCATCACCGGAGGTGGGGGGAGCCACCAGCCGCGGCGCCAGCCCGCGGCAGTCCCCCGGCGATTGAGCTAGGGCTCGATCGCCCCAGCCCCGGCGTCCAGCCGGGGCTCCCTCTCGATGCGCGCCGGCGGTCGAAGCCCTAGGGCTCGACCGCCACCCCTCGGCTCCCAGCCGAGGGTCCTTTCGATCCTTCGCCGGGGATCTCGAATCCCCGTCCCCGAAGATCGTCGTTTTCCCGGATCGTGCGTTCATGTATATATTACAATTAATTCACATAAAATCATACAAGGGAGTTTATGATTTTACCTTTGATTCGTTGTGCGGAGAAACGAAATCAAATTGAAGACCTTTGAATCTTCCTACGTATTCCTTGCACCTCGTTCGAACGTCGTGTGGGCGACGATCCTCCGAACTCTATGGATCTACTTCACGAACTCTCTACAATATCAAGTATGATATTCTTATGGTGTATTTAATTGTGAAGACCATGTAGTGCTTTTATAGGCTACGTAGGGGATCTAAAGGAGGTGGAATATTGGGCTTCCAATATTAATGATTAAATTGAGCCCAAGACCAAATCTATTAATTCCATTAATATTAATTAATTCATTTTCCACTATATAAATTAATTGCACTCCCAATATTAAACCATATTATATCAAATAATATTTCTCCGGTAGTATTATTTATTCCGTGTATTTAAGATTTAAATATCCATGAATAAAATTAATTTATTGCTAATTAATTTATTCATCTCTTGTATCCGAGAATAGTACCATTCAACCTTAATTATTATGCGGAACAAATCCACTCATGAGGTTTACATAATAATTCCTTATTAACTCATCTCGGGGATATTATCAACCCTTCCGGAATACACTTTCCCGTCAAGTATTCACGGCATGTCATATATAAAATATAGTGACCCAACTTAGCCGGTAATTAACCCAATAATTAAATCGGTTAATTCCTTTGGAAAATCAAAGTCACTTATATTAAATATAAACACCCGCAATAGTTTCGGGGATTAAGAATAAAATACTCTGAGACTTGAATCAATTATCGACGACAATCCTAATTGATAAGTCTCATGCGATCCGCCCAATATACCAAGTGTGATAAAATAATTAAGACAAATTATTTATCTCTCACACAACGACTATACCGATGGATTGGTCCGTGTCCATCTAGGTCGTGAGCAACTGTTTGATTAAATACGAGTAACCGATAGTATGATCTTCTGTGTGGGCCCGCACACCATACTAACTACAACGTATAGAATCCAGGACTATATTTTGCATATATTTAATTATCAATAATTAAATGCAAACGATTGTTTATTAATTAAATAGATTAAATGCTATGACCGGGAGTTACGGTTACTTAAATCTAGACATTAAGTACACAACTCCAACAGAAAGATGCGAACTTCTCGTCTAAATTTGAAGTCTTCGGTGGCACCTGTTGTGGCTGAGGTGGAGGTGAATGGTATGGCTGATGTTGCTGCTGGTACTGGGGCCTCTGGTAACTCTGATTATTTTGCCAATTCTGGTTGCCCGAATTCTGATACCCTTGATTCTGAGACCGGTTCGGATTGTTGTAATTTTGCTGAGACCCTTCCCCGTGCATCTGTGGCTGGTCTTGCTTCCACGAGAAGTTAGGGTGATTTTTCCAGGCCGGGTTATACGTGTTGGAGTAAGGGTCATTCCTCTGGTTACCCTGCTGATTGTACCCTTGCATCGCATTCACCTGCACCTCGGGACCATAGTTCTGATCCATCATCTGAGGTTGAGATGGCATGCCTTGTCCACAAGTACTGGAGAAATGGCCAATCTCCCCACATAGGCTACATGGCTCCACATGATAAATCTGCCTCTTGGGTTGCTCCTCAGTAGTCTGCAGCATCTAAACTTTCTTTGTTAGGTCGGCAACCTGCTTCGCCAATTGAGCATTAACACTCCCCTCGGGTCTAGCATAGCTACTACTTCCCCTTGAACTCGTTTGCCTAGACTCGGCTGATAGAGACTTGAAAATCTCCGTCATCTCATCACTATTCCGGCCACTGATGTTGCCGTCGGCTGCGGTTTTCACCTCTCTCTGATCTTCTCGATTCAAGCCCTTGTAGAAGAATGAGACGATCGAGCTGGGGGTGAGGTCGTGATGTGGGCATTGCCTCAGTAGGCTCCTGAAACGTTCCCAAGCCTCATGGAAGAACTCTCCCGGCTCTTGCTCGAAGGCAGAAATATGACCTCTCAAGTCGAAAGTCTTCTGCTGAGGATAGAACCGAGTAATGAACTCTCGGTACATGTCCTTCCAGGTAGTGATAGAGTCCGGCTCCAAAGATAGTAGCCAGTTCTTCGCCCTATCCCTCAATGCATACAGAACACACTTCAAGCGGAGCTGATCGTCATCCAGTGTTCTGAGGGGGAAGGCGTGCAAAGCCGTATAGAACTCCCTGACGAAGTTAAGAGCATCCTCATTAGCAGTTCCGGAAAACTGAGGAAGCTGAGCAAGATGGTGAGCCTTGAGGTCGTATCTCCGAGCGGCATCACTTAGGACGATGCAAGAGCTCGCTCCATCGATTTGCGGATGCGTCAGATCTCCAAAGAGGGGTGGCTGAGCAGCGTTGTTGTTGTTATTGTCGACCATGGTTGAATTCTCTGTCTCGGGTTCGGAGTCGGTAATGGAAGAATCAAACGAAGAGTCGTCGTCTAAATTCGCGCACCGACTGATGCTCTTGCGTCTGTTGATGTTTTCTATCACGGGTGCAAGCTCGGTATTCGCTCTACGTGTACCTACCATGCACCAACAAAGACAAACAAACAATCAAACGCACCTGCACAAATAAAGTAAATAAAAAGAGAAATAAAAATGAAATTGTTGCAAACACCTAAACACTAATACTAGTGCCTAAAGTGTTCCCCGGAACGGCGCCAATTTGATAAGACGTTGTAGTGCGTCAAAAATTAAATAAAAATATGTCGAACAAATTGCCGAAACAATTCTCCCGAGTCGATCTCTCGAGGAACACTACTATCGGTACTTGTATACGTGTTTAGTTGTTTGCAAAAGGAAGAGAAGATAGGTTTATATCATAATGCATATTGAGGTTGGTTTTGTTTTTAATAAACTAATTTTGAACTAATAAAATAAAAATAAGCAAATAAAATAGCAAGAATAAATGACAAGGTTGAATAAATAAGAGAACAAACTAGGGGTCGAGTTCATCAATTTTCAATGTCGGAGTTAAATAGTAGTTTGTAAAAATTATATTAATACGTCCGTTACCGGTTGATACTAACGGGGTTCGATAATCTTTATCACGAGATTGCCTAACAGCCTCAAACGTGTGTTTAAACTGAACTTGACATTTTATCGAACACCTTGAGTGCAAACCAAAATCTAACTCTTTAATCGAAAATCAACTCACTCTAACCCTAGTATATGATTTAGTTACTCATGATTGTAATCAACATCAAACGATTAGAGTTGGAAGAATTCATAATTTAACACGAAATCAAATAATCAAAACAAATAATTTAGCACACAAGAACGAGAAAGAAATAAACTTACTAATTATTAAAAGATGAAAAAGCTTGATGAACTTCAATGATGATTCAATCCCAATGTATGAAAAGATGAAATCAATGATCTCCAAAGTGTTCTTGATCTAAGAAATTAATCTAGGAATTATGTAAAAAGTGTATTTGAAAACTAAGGAGCGTATTTTCTCTTCCAAAAACCTAAGAAACCTAAATAAAGGAATAAAAAGCGTAAGAGAGGGGGGGAGCCCGCCTGCGACCGCCTGAGCGGGGTAATGCCGCCGGAAGGGGTCCTGAACTACTGCTGCCGGAGCGGGGTCTGGCCGCCAGAGCGGATTGAACGCCAACAAAGGTCGAATGCCGCTTGTGAGGAAAAATAGGCAGCTCTCAGCTGCTCGATTCCAAGCTCGATATCTTTTGCCTCGTGAATTTTTTGGAAGATCCGAACGGTGAAAATATTAAATGGGAAGTCTTGTAGGCGTTGTGAGAATTTCAGCAAAATCCAACGACTAACGAACTTTGAATTCGATTTGTACCACAACTGCTCATGTTTGCCCTAACACACTTCTTCCTTTTTCTTCTTGATCTTTTCAACTCTTTAAAATTGTTGATTTCCCGTCCAAATTGAATCATGCATTAAAAATTCATATGTCAAGCAATTTAGTAACTACCAATGCATTTAAGAAGCAAAAATTATGAACAACGCCCTACATCAACACAAATATCGACCAAGAATTATAACAAAAATGTATGAATCAGGTCTCCCAAGATAAAACAACAATAAGACAGTATCGAAGCACACAATACTGAATTTGACGAACAAGAAACAGAGGGAATTTTTATGCACTAAAAAAAAGAAAGACGGAAGGAATATCGATAACTCGAATTGTGTCCTCGGAGCACATGTGTATTGAATATGTATTCAATTGTGTTCGATGTGTTAAATAATGAAATGAGCTTGACTATATATAGTGTTCGAAATGCATTGAAAACCAATACACAACCGTTCGAATAAACACTTAGTAATAATCATGATATGCAGGGACGTACACTTGGTCCCGAAGGGGTGCGGTCGCACCCCTCAACTTTTTTTTAAAACTACTTTTATACTTTAATTTTTATTTATTAAGGTAATTACCTGTGCTTTTGGACTGAAATCGGCTGAACTGAACTTTACTGAACTTAAGCGATCTGAACTGAACTGGATTGATTTTTTTATAAAAATAATAATAATTTTTATAAATTTTTAAACATTTTTTTTAAAAATATTAATAATATTATGAAAATAATTAGATTTTATATTTAAAATTATAGATTTGAATTAATTTTAATTTATTTTAATTTTAATTTATTTTTCTTTTCATTAATTAATTAATACTACTACAAACAGTAATTATTTACTTACAAATTTCTCCCATATATATATATATATATATATATATATATATATATATATATATATATATATATATATATATATATATATATATATATATATTTTGTTTTTCAATATTAATTTTTTATTACATAAACATTTTAATTGATTGATTTTTCAAAAAAATATAAAAGATAATTAACTAATTGACAATCTTATATATTTTAAATATTATTTTTTTATTCAATTAAACATTTTAATTGATTGATATTTCAAAAAAATATAAAAGATAATTAACTAATTGATAATCCTAAAAAATATTACCAAAATTTGATTAATACAATAAATTTGACATTAATTTATTATTAAAATTAATTTAAACTATTATTTTGATATTTATTTTTTATAATATTAAATAATAAAAATAATTAATTTTTTATTTATTTATAATTTTGTAGTGTGAAAACAATAATATTAAACTTATCCTATTGGTCCATGGCATGTAGAGATTCCGAAATTATATATTTATAGATTAATTAAAATTTGTTTAAAGATAATTAGAATCTAATTAAAATTTTGTTAAAATATTGATATACCTTATCTGCAAATAATAAAATAATGAAATATTTATCAAAAAATATTACTTTTAAAATATTAATTCATTGCGCTTTTAAAAAAATTAAAATATCAATACGGATAAATTATTAACGCAAAATACTAATTTATCATGCTTTACATCCCAAAATACTAATTTATCACGCTTTACATTAAATTTACAATTGTCTAGTTCTTTCTAAATTGTAAATCACAATTGTTATTTTTTTATGTTGTACTCCATTCTTTTCATAATAATAGGAGAACTTTCTTTAAATAGACATTTCCCAATAACAGTAACCTTCATGAAAAAATTTTATTCTCTTACTTTAAAATATAATTTTACCCATACTTTTTATCTATATACTTTTTAAAATTTATTCACACTTACTTTAATTTTTACCTTAAAAATACATTTACACCATTCACTTTTTGGTTAAAAAGCCAAAAAATATCATTTTCCGTGTCCAGAAAAAAGGTCTTATATTTATAAATGGAGAGTATTTTTTTTTTCGAATTTGCACCCCCTAACTAATATTTCTGGGTACGTCCCTGATGATATGCATCATCTTGATTTTTAAGTACATTCGGAGTACTCGTGGGGATAATTAGTAAAACTCTTTCGGAATCCACTCTTAATATGTCATCATTTGCATAACAATATCTTTACCAATGATCCTTCGGGGATACAGTATTTTTATCAATGATCCTTCGAGAATCAAAATACTCGTTGTTGGAAATCGGCTTCCCGGAATTAATAAATTTAAATAAAATTAATTAAATACATTATTTAATTAATTCTGACCGATGTCCCTTTGGAGATCGAATATCCGAATTTGTGTAACCCACATGAAATTGATCGACTGCTCACAGCAGTCCAATGTTCCTTTCCAGGGTTACTTTTATATCTCGCCACTATGACGAGGCGTAGGGAACTTTCATTTCTTCTATCTCCTTTTGTGTTTACACACATCTTTCGATCGGTAGATTCCATGTCTGAAAGGTAAAACCTTTCTAGGAATCATTGTATGTTACACGAGTCAGAATCGTGTATGAAACTTGGGATAGGCATAATGTTCTTCTCTTATGATCAATCATAACTTTGATCCCAAGAACATGTCCAATCCTCTCCTAAGTCCTTCATATTGAATTGTCTAGAACAACCATTCTTTTATGTCTGATAACATTTTCACATTGTTGCTAATTAGAAAAATGTCGTCTACATAAAACACGTTAAACCACTTTGTTTCCATCACATTTCCAATACACACACGATTCGTCCATGCTTTGAATGAATCCATAATGGATTATCAAATCGCATGTTCCACGATCTTGTAGCTCGCTTCAATCTATAAATAGATCGACTGAGCTTGCACACTAAATGTTCTCGCCCCTTAGCAATGAATCCTTCTGGATGTTTCATATAAATGGTTCCGTCAAGACTTCCATTAAGGAAAGTTGTCTTAACAACCATTTTACCACACCTCATAACCCATATGAGATGCTAAGAGAATCCGGATTGACTTTTGTATTGCTACCGGCGAAAGGTCTCCTCATACTCGATCCATTTCTTTCTGAGTATATCCTTTCACAACAAGTTTTGCTTTGAAGGTTTCGACCTTCCCGTCATATCCTCTCTTTTTCTTGTAGACCCATTTACATCCATTTCTTTTGGTGGTTCTACAAGATTCCAGATTTTATTAGAATCCTCAGATTCTATTTCGGATTTCATCGCCTTTCTCCAAGAAGGCGCATTTAGATCTTGTTAGCCTCATCATAGGTCCAGGGATCGATTTCATGTACTCCAGGTGCCGAGTCCGAAGACTCACCTAGTCCACGAATCTTTCCGGTTGTCTCAGAACCCTCCCACTATGACGGCATTCCGGTGTATTAACAGTGATAACAGGTGAAGGTTCTAGTGGTGTACTACTCGGTTCGGCTAGTTCTAAGTCTCGATCGTTTTAACTCATTTCATCAAGTATCACATCACTTTTGGGCTTGTGGTTCATCACATAGCCTTCCTCTAAGAACCGGGTGTTAGAACTTATAACGACCTTCTGGTCCTAAGGACTATAGAACACACAACATTTTGTTGTTCTAGGATATCCTACAAACAACCGCATTTCCATACGAGGTATTAAAGAACCAAGTCTAGGATGTGCGCCGATGTTTCCAAGGCATATCCATAGAACTTAAAAGGTAAGTCCGAATAACTCATTATCGTTTTCACCATTCCCATAAGAGTCCTTTTCCTTCTTTCTGACACACCATTCCTTAGAGGAGTAAATGGTACAGTCAGTTGGGAGTTTATCCCATTCTATGATCAGTATGCCTTGAATTCTCCAGATAGGTATTTGCCTCCACGATCAGATCGTAGGCATTTAAAGATTTACCATGAAGGTTCTCCACAAGAGCTTTGTACTTCCTTGAACTAGTCAAAGTACTTGCTCTCGCGGCGCATCAGGTATCTAAATCCATGTCTCGAGTAATTATCAACGATGAAATACTCGTACCCTCCTCATGTCTGAGTAGACATAGGTCTGCATACATCAGAGTGAATCCAATCCAATACTTACTTGTCCGGATCTATAGCTTTTATCCTTAAAAGGTTACTTTGTCATTTTACCATCCAAACTTGATTCTTAGGTAGGAAGGTCCTCTCCTTCAACACCACTAATTAAGCCATCAGTTGTTCGACCTTTGAATCCCATTTGGATTAATATGACATAGCTTAAGATGCCACAAGTACAATAGATTCATCCTAGAAGGTTTCTTTCTCTTATTGGTGTTAGATAATGTGTTACTAGTTTCGGTTTGTTGCATCGTGGTAGATTTAGGATTTAATATGTACGTATTGTCAACCAATGTGCCAGAACAAATATTATCATCTATTCTTCTTATAATCATCGAATGATCAGAAGAAATAGAATATCCATTTCTTTAGAAACTGAAATAAAATTCTTTCTAAAATCAAGCACATATAGACAATGTATAAAATCCTTTCATTACTTAAAAGTAAATGAATATCTACCACTGCAACAGCCGCCACCTTCGCAGCATTGCCCATGTAGATGGTGATCTTTTCCTTTCTAAGTCGCCGGGTTTCCTGAAACCCTTGCATACAAATGCAAAACATTATCAATGGCCTCCGTATCTACACACCAGGTGCCGGTAGATATCACCACTTGAAAATGTATCAATGACTAAGGAAAATTTCACTTCTTGTTTTTATGAGAGGACAACCGGACTTCTAGTGCCCAGACTGCTTGCAACGGAAGTTCTTGCCTTGCGGCATACTTTACCCATTCTCGTGGTTCAAAACTAGGACCACTGGGTTTCCGTATCTTGCTTCTTCTTTCCCATCTACCCGTCCATAGGTTCAAAACCATTTCTTGACACGGGAGGACAAAGAACACGAAGTACATACTTGTACTCTTCAGCAGTTAGGACATTGTCCAGATTTCGATTCCAATCAACATTCTAAGGGCCATTGAGTATATATGCCTTATCGTATATCACATAGTGGGGCAAAGTCATTTCTAACCTATAAGCACATAATACAAACAATCGATTTAATTCCGATATTATCTCCCTCAAATAATATCTTTAAATCACTAATCACATCTAAAATCCCATCAGATATGGCAAGCCACGTGGTGTGGATGTTTACCTACCCAAACGATTTTGCAATTAGATTTGCTTCGGTCGTACATCATTTATAGCGTTACTTCGTGGGTAAGAATACTATAAAGCGTACCTAAGTGTAAACCATTACTCAGTACTAAAGTGAATCATTTGGAACTGCTACGTCACCGCAAGCCACGTGGTGTGGACGTTTACGATAACTCACAATTCTTCTCAATTTCTTATAACTGTCTACGTCAATTAATCCAAAATCCTATTCAGTATAGCAAGCCACGTGGTGTGAACGTTTACTACACCAAAAGATTTTTATAATTGACATCCAATTACTTGATTCATTCAATCTTGTAAATCAAGACGCGGAGAATCATAAGTGAAACTCGAAGTTTCTTACCAGTGATTCACCATGCGAACAACCCTATCTCTCATAGAATGAGGGTGCCGAGCAGACGATCGATCTAGTCATAAAATGACACGAAAGTCTTTAATTTGTGTCCTCGACATGACCAAGTGGCTTTGGCTCCGTTCCACTCCCCGGGGTGAGAATGAGTCGACTTGAAATCAGTTTCAGAAAGACAAATTAGGCATTGTTTGATAAACTTAATCAATGTTTCTTGTAAAAGGAATTACAAGAATTCTCCTACAATGGCTTATCTATATGAACTTCAAAAGTCCATAAAAGTCACCAAGAGAACAACAATGGAGACCATGAGATTGTTTTCAATCCCTCTCCCACTTAGCTTTTTACAACAAAGGGATACACTATCTAATGCATAAATTAAATACACATAAGCATGCATAAATGAAATAAAGCACATAGGATACTATCACATAATCAAAATAATACTAGAATATTATTTTCCGACTATTATGGCCTTATTGCATCCCCGTATGCGTCTTCTAGTATTCAGTCTTTGTTCTTGAATGCTTCCATTGACGGGAATATTAATTCCAATATTTAAATCCATTTATTTTTAATAAATCCAAAAGTTACTTAATTATAAAAATTAAGTCAATCGAATAAATCAAAAATAAAATTAAATATTATTAATATTTTTATTATTTTTATTTTCCTTTTCTAATTCCATTAAATCTCTAGAATCCTATCCAAGACCCACTTGGAATATTCTAGAAGATTTCCATAATGAACTAAGGAAATAAAATAATTTAGGACTTCTAGTCCTTCTAAATTAATTCATTTCCTAATCCATTAAAAATTCCATAAAGGAATAATTAAATAAGGAAAAATTAATTTAGGGCTCCTAAACTTTCCAAATTAACTATTTTCCTAATCCATTAAAAATTCCATAAAAGAATAATTAAATAAGGAAAATAAATTAATTCCAAATCAATTCTTTCATAATCCATGAAATTCCCAAAATTATGAATAATCAAATTAGGAAACCGAATTAATTTTGGAAAGTGGATCTTTGCCAGGAAAAACACGGGGTGGGGATCCCCGCGCTTCCCATCGACCCAAGCCCTAGAGGGGCCGCCCACCGTGACCGGCGAGCACCCTCATAGGGTCGATCAATCCCCTGGATCGACCATGGGGATTGGTCGATCCCATCCTCCCTCTCCTCCGTCACAATTTCCAGGTCGTCGTTTCATCCTCGATCCAACGTAAAATAAATTACAAATTTATTACTACGCTATTCGGTATCGATTCTATACCTGAAACCAACCTTATACAATTTCCGGAAAAATAAGAACAAACATTCACCACACAAAAAATGAATCTCGACATGTCCGAGAGTTTAATAATCATGAGAAAATATTATGACATTAATTAACGAAAATTAAATCTAGCCATAATAATTGGAAACCCTGCAAGGTAGAACAATTTATCGAAAAATACCGTGAACGAAAACCAACGCTCTGATACCAATTGTTGGAAATCGGCTTCCCGGAATTAATAAATTTAAATAAAATTAATTAAATAAATTATATAATTAATTCCGACCGACGTCCTTTTGGAGATCGAATATCCGAAGTTGTCAAAATTGCGAAACTACAACTCCAATCGAAATCCCGATCGCCGGAGAAACCACGAGCACCCCACCTGACCGAAGGCCCGACCGAACACCGCCACGGGTAAACCCGCGGCTGCCAGCCGAGCCCCCTCGAGGGGGCTCGCGATCGCCCCGTGCGATCGCTGGGGATGCTCGTAGCATCCCCGCAGCGGATCACCGGATCCGCTGCCTTCACGGGCTGGGGCTCGTGCCCAGCGAACCGCTGTGGAAGACCCAGCAGCTGGCTACGAGCCGCTGCGGGTTAGCCCTGCAGCTCCACCGATCGGCCCCGTAGGGCTCGATCGATCCTCGGCGTCCAACTGAGGTTTCCCGACTGCAAGGTTTATCATGCGGATCATAATCCACTTGCAAAGTTTACATGATAATCTCTATGAGCTCATCTCGGGGACATTATCAACCCTTACGAGGACATGCTTTTTTTTCAAGAATTCACAGCATGTCATACATAAAATACAATGACCCAACTTTACCGGTAATTAACCCGTTATTCTAATCAGTCAATTCCTTTGGAAAATCAAAGTCACTAATATTATATGCACACACCCGCAATAATATCAGGGTTTAAGAATAAAATACACTGAGATTTAAATCGATTATCTAAGGCAATCATAATCGATAAATCTCAAGCGGTCCGCCCAATACACCAAGTGTACAAGTATGATAAAATAATTAAGACAAATTATTTTCTCTTTCATACAACGAATATACCGATGGATTGGTCCTTGTCCATCTAGGTCGTGAGCAACTGTTCGATTATTTACGAGTAACCGATAGTATGATCTTCCGTGTGACGTCACACACCATATTACAACGTATATAATCTAGAACTATGGTTGCATATGATGGAGTTGTATTCTAAATGTCTAGTTTAGTGCAAATACGGAACTCCTTATCTATACCTTAATTCGATATATGATTCAAGCATGATTGCATTTAATGCAATAGTCCTTGATGTATACGTTGTAGATAGTATGGCGTGAGGAGACACACGGAAGATCATACTATCGGTTACTCGTATACTATCGGACAGTAGCTCACGACTTAGATGGATAGGGACAATCCATCGGTACGTCGTAGTGTGACTGGTAGATAGTCGGTCTTGACTATCATGTTACACTCGTACACTTGGTGTATTGAGCAGGACCACGGGAGGGCGTTCGATTTATACTATTCGCAGTACTCGAACTAGACCTCAGATATTACGGATATACGAATTCCTAATTCCTATATAATTATAGGTGCGTGTGTCCAGTTCTCGGTTCTTTGACTTACTAGTGAGTGAGACTAATTGATTAGTCAATATTCTCGGTAAATTGGGAATCGGAATTGTACACACGGCATGCTATAGATTATAGACAGGAAACCGTGTCCCATTTATTGGGTTGATGATGTCCCCGAGATGAGCTCATAAAGTTTATCATGTAAGCCCTGCAGGTGGATTCGTTCCACGTGATAATAAGGATGAATGGTACTAGTCTCGGATAATAAGAAATGAATTAATTTAATTATTAGTAATTAAAGTTAATTCGTGGACATACGATATCTTAAACACGAGGAAAAGTCGTATATGTAATTAAATTTCAATTTAGCCTAATAATTAATTTCCATAAGGTCCCTGGTGTAGCTTTATAAATACCCCACCATCTCTTTCTCTAAACCTAAGAAACGCCACTATAATTAATTCTGGAGAGAAAATAAAAGCTAGCGCAATTATTTTTCTCTGCTTAATTAATTTAGATTAGCGCAGTTATTTTTCTGTAAAAATAAATTTGCTAGCGCAAATATATTTCTGAGATAGAAGAAATAAATTCTTACGCGCAAATATATTTCTCTCAGAGAGAAAATATATTCACGGTGGGTTCAAGAGAGAAAGGAAAAGAGGAAGGTTCAGCGGATCGTTGACCACTCAACGGCTGAACGTCGGGGATAGAGACATACACCGGAAGGCTTCGTGGTCTCAACAATTCGGCTTCTCCGAATCACGCGACAAAGGTATAAGAAATCGAAACCCTAATTCCGCTTTTATTCGATTTTTTTCTCGTTAATTATACATCGAATCTTAGATCGGGTTCCGGGCGTCGTGGATCATGTTCCTCGACTACTGGGGGGTCAAGGACCTCCGGATCGGTAGTCGGAAGAGGAAAATCGACCCGGAAACGCGCTCGGAACAGCAGGTCGCGCTGCTGTTCGCGAATGAACAGCGACCGCTGAAGGCCAAACAGCGCCCGCTGTTTGGGGCTTCTTCAGCGACCGCTGATTGACTGGCAGCGCCCGCTGCCTGAGTCAGATCAGCGGCTGTTTCGCGCGGTTGTCCTTCGGGGCGATGGCTGGGCGTGAATCGGCACGAGTGCTGTTACGTGAACGCAGCAGTGCTACCTGGAGGTCGACTAGGAGTGTTCGGATGTTCGAGCGATCGAATGAACGCATCCCGGGTAGTCGATTTCCAACAATTGGTATCAGAGCCAGGTTTTGTCGATTCGTTGTATTTTTGCGAGACTTGTTTTGCAGGATCGAACCCGATTATTATGGCCATGTGGTTTTGTGTTTTTTTTTTTTAATTTTCGTGGTTGGATTAAACTCTCGGGATTGTCAACATCTTTTGTTTTGAATCGTTGCATGTTTGTAATAGTTAAAACGACGGGTTGAGTCGTTTAGGTTCTATTTTTCGTTTTCGTTGTATCCGGATTGTATAGGATCGATCAACCTGTAAAGGATCGATGCCGGAAGTAGTTAGTTTTACTTATGTAATGTTCCTGCTACTTGGTGGATCGAGAGAAGATCGAAGGCCGGACGAACGAGGGTCGAGAAGTCCAACCCGCTGCTGACTGAGCATGAACAGCGCCGGCTGGAGCTGGGGCAGCGCCCGCTGCCCAGAGCTTCTCCAGCGAGCGCTGGATATGGTGCAGCGCCCGCTGCCCGAGGCTTGGCAGCAACTCCGCGGGGGTTCGACTGACACCACGGAACGCTCGTCAAGGCTTGGGGCGATACTCCAGTGGGAGGGGTTCGTCTCTTGGCACTTAGACGAGTCAGTGGTGGATCGAGACCGAGACGAGCAACGAGATGAAGTTCCGAGAAGACGTGCATCCAAGATAGTGAAGGCCATAATAATCGGGACCACGTTAAATGCTTTATTGTGTGATTTACGTGCTTTTATTATGCCTACTATGTTTATGCATGTTATCCCTTTTCGTAAAACACTAAGTGGGAGAGGGATTGGAAACAATCCCGCGGTCTCCATTCTCTGTTTTGAAAGTGATGTGTATTGACTTACGAGTTGGCTTTAGTGTCATCCTCCCTATCGGATAAAGTCGATACACGGATATCACTGGATCAAAATTCGAATTAGAAATCTACTTATAGAATTGAACAATTATATTTCTCAAAGCAATGCCTAATCTGTCTTTCAAAGACTAATTTCAACTCGACTCATTCTCACCCCGGGGAGTGGAATGGAGCCAAAGCGCTTGGTTATGTCGATGACACAGATTAGAGACTTTTGAGTCATTCGATGACTAGATCGATTGTCTGGTTGGCTCCCTCACCTAGTGAGAGATAGGGCTCAATTGCATGATTGATCGCTGGTTAGAAACTTCGAGTTTTACTTACGAGATATCAAGCTTTCATTAATAAAATTGTGAAATTTAATAAATGTAAGAGTCAATTAACAAAGTTGTTTGTTTTAGTAAACGTCCACACTATCGTGGCTTGCTAAATGGAAACGGTACTTTGGGTTAATTAAGATTCTATGACATTTAAATAAGTGAGATTCAATTAATAAAGTTGTTTGTTTTAGTAAACGTCCACACTAACGTGGCTTGTTAAATGGAAACGGAACTTTGAGATTAATTGAGGCTCGACAGTTATAGAAAGTCGTGGAGGACCGCATGTCAACGTAAACCTCCACATGAACGTGGCTTGCGGTGGACACGTAGTTCCCGAGCGGTGGACTTAGTACTGAGAAATGGTATACACTTAGGTACGCTTTACAGTATCCTCCCCATCGGAGTCACTGCTATGATGATGTACGACCGAAGTGAAATCCAATCATAAAATCATTTGGACTGGTAAACGTCCACACGAACGTGGCTTGCTATGTCTGATGGGATTTTGGAAATGATTGGTAGTTTAATGATATCACTTGAGGGAAATGATATAGAATTAAACTCATTGTTTGTTTTATATGGTATTATTCCCATTAAAAGTCAACAAACTCACCGACCCTGTTTGTATGGATTGGAGAAGAAACTTGGACATTGTCCTAACTGCAGAGGAGTACAAATATGTACTCCAAGTCAATTGACCTGTTGAAACAAATGATGCTTCCACTACTGAGGAAAGGAAGCTCATTGGAAATGGATCAAGGCTATGAGATGACGCGGAGCAACATTATGGCTTTCATGTCAAATGTGCTGCGACATCGGGATCATGCCATGACAACTACCTATGATATGATGCTTAACCTCAAGAAGTTTTGGTTATCAGGACAGGACAGCCAGAAAAAATGAAATGAGGCAACTCATGACGGCCATCATATCGGAAGGAACGCCCGTGAGGGATCACGTTCTTAGAATGATGGGTTATCTTCATGAGATAGAGATTCTGGGAGCAGTTATCAATGGGGTAACCCAAGTTGATATTGTGCGCCAGTCTCTGCCGAGAAGTTTTGAGCAGTTCCGCCTGAACTAAAATATGAATAAGAGGTCTTATTCATTGACGGAGCTCCTGATTGAACTTCAAGCGGCTGAGGGAATCTTTAAGGACTCTCAAAGCACTTGTGGATGAGAAATTGGCTCTTCCTAGGCCTTCGGGCGGCAAAAGGAAGAAGAAGAAAATAGGAAACCCAGTGGGCCTAATATATCTGGACCACGGAATGGGACAAGCAAGCCCAAGGGGCAAGTGCTTCCGTTGTAAGCAGTTTGGATACTGGGAGTTTTAATTGTCCTCTCAAGCAACAAGAGGTTGACTCTTCCTTAGTCACCGAAACATGTTACTGGTGTTATCTACCAGTACCTGGTATGTGGATACGGGAACCACTAATCATGTCTGCACTTAAATGCGGGGGTTCCAGGAAACCCGGAGACTTAGAAAGGAAGAAGTAATAACCTACATGGGCAATACTGTTAAGGTAACAGCCGTTGCAGTGGGAGATGTTAAATGGTTTGAACGGTAGGATTTTAGTTCTAATAAATTGTCTTTATGTGCCGGTATTTAGAAAGAAATTTCATTTCGGATTTCTAAATTGGCTTAGAATGGATATTTCGTTTCTTCTGATAGTTTCATACTTTTCAGAGTAGGAAACGGGGTTGTTATCCATTCTGGTACATTGACAGACAATTTAATACTAAATCCGTATTCTTCCACGATGCAACACACCGGAGAAAATAACACATTGTCGAACCCCAATAAGAGTAAAGATCCTTCTAGGATGAATCAAATGTACTTATGGAATCTTAGGCTAAATCATTTTAACTTGAGTACGATTCAAAGGATGAAAGCTGATGGACCACTCAGCTAGGTTGAAGGAAAGGACCTTCCAACCTTCGAATCATACTTAGAAGTTTAAACGACCAAGCAACCCTTTACGGTTAAAGGGAAAAGATCCAAGAAAGTACTAGAGTTGATTCACTCTGATATATGCAGACCTCTTTGAGGAGTAAGGCATACTTATCAGAAAATGGGATTAACTCCCAACAGACTACACCATTTATGTCTCGGCAAAATAATGTGCTGTAAAGAAGGAATATGACTCTTATAGATATGGGAAAGTAGACAATGAGTTATTCGGAGTTACCTAATTCGTTTTTGGACATGGCTTGGAAACAGCGGCGTTTATCCTGAACTTGATTCCTTTGGAAACTTGTGAAGGTACCGGTATACCGATCCGATCGATATACCGTGTGTGCGGAAGCGTGTAAAGCAATAGATCTACTATGCCATGATCTTAGTGCACACTTAATGTGTATAAGAACACATATAAACATATATATATATATATATATATATACACATCCAATATATATATATATAAGGTTCAACGATTACTTACTTATGGTGACGAAGTGATTCGTTGATGTCGTTGAGGTGGTGTTGAGTCGATTGAACCAACTCAAATGGATCAGCCTCTCGAAGCTCTCCTTGTGAATGACCTCGTCACTCCTCTTGTCTAGATCGCCCGGATGTTGAAGCCGCACAAATGGCCCGGCCTCTACGTGTTGCACACGAACCCGGATGATGACTTGCTTGCTTGATCGAGTTGATTCTCCAAGAACAACCTCTTTTCTCTCTTTTACTTGTGAATTTCGTGGGTGGTGATTAAGTTATTGTGAAAATCAGATTTTCACTACTTAATACCTTCATTTCCATCTCCATTACCCTCTTGTAACCCCCATAATGAATATGCACCATTATATCACATAATGGGTGGGTAATGGGGAGATGAAAGGTCAAGTACACATCACTATGCCACAATGGCATAAGATGTGGTCTCTCTTGCTTGTGTGGCATGCCATGTCACACTAAGTGACATGCATCCATGCAAGCCATGCAATGCATCCCATGCATGCATATAAATTCACGTAAATATTGATTCTAAATCAATATAATTAACAAGCATCGTACATCATCTTTGAGTCCGTGTGTGACCCTGTAGGTATGATTTATTGATCAATATTATATTGTTCCCAACAATTTAATATTATCAAATAATCATTTAACATCCATAGACGACCTTATGACTTTATCGATTGCACACGTAGGATCGAAGGACATATCCCAACAATCTCCCACTTGGCCTTCAGAGCCAGTGTGCTGCCAACTTCCTTTTGTCACTTTATGTCTAAGTTTGAACTTGAGGCAAGACTCGAGTCATCCTCAATCGGCTCAAACCTTTCTTGGACTTTGAGACAGACTGTAAAACCAGATTTATCACTATGATACGAATCTGGACGTGGCCACGTATTTTCCACAGTCTCGACTCTCCAAGTGGCCGGTAAGACATTTATCCCATTATAAAATGGAGGACAATCCCATCTTGTCAATCCAAGCTCTCCCACTTGCTTCCTGATATACCCAATAACAAGTTTTATAACCTCCTTTTACGAAAGGCGTTTACTTGTATCAAAGTACACCATTTCACAATGGAATCACTCTGGACTACTCTGGTCAGAGGAAATTGCTCGACAGTCAATGAAATAGTATTATGACTCGAAATCTTAAATACTATTCCAGTCGGGTCTGTTCGATCATTAGCTCCCAGCTAATATCTATGTAATTGTACTCGATGTCCCACATCACTAGCCCATGAAGCGGCGCTATAGTACACATTACAATCTAGTTCTTTGTATTATCGGTTTGTCCGTACTCGATTATACGAACTAGGAACAAGCATATGATTCAAGTATATCAGTTCAACCATTGGGACTTCATTATGCGGTAAGTCGACCTCATAACCCAATCGATATTACTTAATCATTTGGACAATTCATATAAATTAAACCATATTTATATGAAGAAATATGTATTATACATATGAGAGAATGTCTACCAAATCTCCAAAAGTATCTAATACAGTAATAGAAATCACAACCCATCTCTAAGATGTCTGATCTCTATTTCAGTCGTGAAAGCCTCAAGCTTAAACTGCTGGAGAGGTTTAGAAAGCGGGTTTGCAACCTTACCAAAAGTTGCAACTTTATTATCTCGATGTCTCCACAAAACTATCTCCCAGATAATATGGAACTTCCTGAGCACCAGTTTTAGACTTGTGGTGCTTCCTAGCTCATTGGCTTGCGCGATAACTCTACTATAAATAGAGAACTATCGGATGGGCTGAGCTAGTTACGCCACCTAGTTCATTCAAGAACTTTCAAATCTTAACTGCCAACATTACAGCATCCAATGCAATACTGTGCTCAGCTTCTGTAGTTTAATCAGCTATATTGCATTGCATGGAACTATTCCAGCAAATTTCACCTCTAACTAGACAAAAGATATAACCAGATTAAAATCGGAAATTATCTTAGTCTGTTTTGAAGTTAGCATTCAAACAGCTTGTTAATATCAACTCTTTTTGTCTTCCAAAGACAACAAAATATTCTTTAGTCCATCTAAGGTACATAAGAATATTATTGGCCGCAGTCTAATGCGCCTCACCTGGGTTTCCTTGAATCCGAATCGTCATGCTCAAAGCATACGATACATCCGGTCGTGTACATATCATAGCGTACATTATAGACCCTATTGCCGAAGCATAAGGAATGTTTTCCATCTTCCTTTGCTCATCAGGTCCCGAAGGGCACTGCCTCTTGCTCAGAGATGTACCATGAGTCATTGGAATGAGACCCTTCTTGGCGTCTTTCATTCTGAACCTGTCAAGCACCTTATCAATATAGGTAGCTTGACTAAGTCCAAACATCCTTTTCGATCTGTTCCGACAGATCTTGATGCCCAATATGTACTGTGCTTCTCCAAGATCCTTTATTGAAAAACAATTCCCAAGCCATTCTTTAATAGAATTAATCATAGAAACATTGTTTCCAATAAGGAGTATGTCACCGACATACAACACAATTAATACAACGTAACTCCCACTGATCTTCTTGTAAAACAAGACTCTTCCGAGTTCCTCTGAAATCCAAATCCCATTATGGATTCATTGAACTGAAGATTGCTACTCCGATATGCATTCTTTATTCCATAAATAGAACTATAAGCTTGCATAATTTCTCAGCCTTATTAAGATCGATAAAACTCTTTGGCTGTGTTAAAACACAGCCTCTTCTAGAATCCAATTCAAGAAGTTAGTTTTAACATCCAATATTACCATAACTCATTATCAAGATGAGTAGTAATGGCTAAGATAATCTGAATGATTTAATCAAAGCAATTGGTGAAAGTTTTTCCATAATCCACCTCGTGAATAAAACTTTTACCATCAACCTTGCTTTGAAAACCCTAGGTTTTCCATCTGTCTGTTTAGATCTTAAAGATCTATTAGCATTCATTGGGTCTAACCCTGTGATGCAAATATATCAAGTTCCAAACTTGATTATCAGATATTGATATCATCTCAGATTTCATGGCACCATGCCAATTTTCAGTAGCTGGACTCGTCATAGCTTGGAATTAGGTCGAAGGTTCACCGCTTTCCAAAAGCATGAATTCATATCTCTCATTGGTCACAATATCTAAGTATTTGAATAATAGAGATAGATTTATGCCTTTCGGACCTACGAGGGCTGGTATGGCTTCCAAAACCATAAGAATACTCTCAACCCAGTCTTGAGTATTCATCGTTGGTTGTTTCACTTGAACCTCGTTCAAGACAACCGAGCTCCCACTGAATTTCTAGGAAAGATAACTCTTTTCAAGAAAATAAATATCTCGAGCAACAAAATATTGTTCTCAGATAGATCGTAGAAGTTGTACCCTCGAGTTTCTTATGAATACCATAAAGAAACTTTTATCCCATTTGAGTTCAAGCTCTATAGAGATAAATCTCGTCAGAGAAGCTTTTAGAACCTCAAATTTTGATGAAAACAATTTAGGGACCCTCCCTTTCCATACCTAGTATGGTGTCTTATCAACAGCTTTTGACGGTGTCCTATTCAGTGTATAAGTTGAAGTCAAGAATTGTGTGTTCCCAAAAGAGACCAATAGTTCATTTAGACCTCTCATCGAATGGTCGAACTATATCTAATATAGTTTGTTTTCTCTTTTCCGAAACATAACCTTCATGTGCTTGTGAACTGATAGGTTCCACATACATCAGTATGGATCATCCCTAATTAATCACTCACATGTTCTCCTTTTTCCAAGAAAGATGACATTGTTATATTTGTCCATCAAACATCATTCACATGTATCAAATGACTCCAAGTCAAATGATTCCAGAATGCCTTCTAAAAGAAGATTCGTTACATGTTTAGATTTTGATCTAATCAACAATGTTACAGTTATGTCTCATTGAGACTTATTCGATTCGGCCTTTTGTGTTAATGTTATATATGATTTGTCGAGTTTAAAGTATACATAAATAATGTAATAATCGTACAAAAACAAAGAATAATTCACAATTAAAATAGTTACCAAACTATTTAATAGTGAAAAACTTATCCATCAGTATCTAATACTGAACCAATATTCATTGTTTAATGAAGGTACGAAATTACATAGTTATAATACTAAAACAAGGCCCTAAGGCAAAACAACATCATATGATCATACGGCTAATGCAGCGACCTTCGCTCCATTTCTTGCCTGTAGATCGACATCTCTATTCACCAAACTTATACTTCTATGTAGTTCCTCCACATAAAAAATGTGAGAACCACATTTGGCATTCAATACCCAAGAAGTAGAATTTGTGAAGTTTAATGTCTATATCATTAATACTTGAAGATGAAGCAACCCCGTTCTTCACATCTTCTTTGAACTTTGGGCAAATTCAATTATTCCCAATAATTGAGTCTCATTTAAATTTCCCATTCAAAATTATCTCAATGTCAAAACGTGATAAATCGTAAGTGAAAAATCGAAGTTTTCTAACCAGCGATATTATCATGCAATTGAAGCCCTATCTCTCATAAAATATGAGGGAGCCAACCAGACAATCGATTCACGCCATCCAATGGCTCGAAAGTCTCTAATTTGTGTCATTGATGAACTAAAGTGTTTTTGGATTAAATCACTCCCCGAGGTGTAAATAATCCTAACCTTATAATCCATCAAATGAAAGACAAATTAGGCATTTGTTTTGAAATTGAATAAAATATGAACTTTTATATGTTTGCAAGTAGTGTCCAACACTTTTGCAGTAGACGCATTGAGATTCCCTAGGAACCCTAGTAGCCTTCTTGCCCATTCTCTTTTGAATACCCTATCCTATATCATAAGAATTTCCCTCTTAAGGTCCTTCTCTATCGCCGGCTCAGCAGCCTTGAGCATCCCGTGGAGCTCACGAAGCGATTTCTTCAAACCAATCATATGGAAAATTTAGCCTGAAGGCATTATAACCATCATGAGATTGAAGTATGAAATCGGTTGCCAAATAATCATCATAGGAAAAATCTAGGCGGTCACTTGAAACAAATAATCCAATCATTTGTTGCACATGTGATCCCATAGATTTCCATTTTTCCAGCCTAACTGAAGCGATGACCCTGGTCACACCGAACCGCTCAATCATTGCATATTCTCCGAACATGATATTGAGTTGTTCAATGATATCTTAGGATGTGGTTATCTAACACATTTTTATTGTCTTCGTATTTGAGGACCATCCTCAAATTACGTTGTGAATCAAGAAAATTTATGTTGTTCAATTTTTCATAATCAAGAATTGAACCAAACTTGAATCGAGTTGAAATTAACATGATAAACTACAAAAGTAAGATAAATAAAGTATGTAAACATTCACAAAGCGGTAAACAAATAAGGTTGTCTAACAAGCTACTTATTTATTTCATTTTGTTCAATTGATATCCAATATCATTGTCCCTTAGAACAAAACGATCCCGAGATCCTCATCTTGTAAATATTTAAGCCGACTGTGTCCGCACTTAAGTATTTCAAGATAGGTAGACATACCCATGTCAATGATATCTAATATCACTCTCGGTCGACGAGAATCTCATTCTCATCTCATGTCTCGATAGCCACGCCTCCAGTGGATCTATCGATGAGAAAACCAAACTCACGTGTAAGGGTCTAACCCTTACTCCCACTTATCCCAAGATAACAAGTAGTACCCCGCTGAGGCGGACCTACCAACTTATGATCGAGGGCTTTAGGGGTGTGATGTTTTGGACAAGACATTATACTCATTATTTTGGGAACTTGCATGCATAGGTTTTTTTATATGTAAGTTGAACATTTATAACATAAAACAACCTATAACTAGCAAAGCAAATAAATACGAAATCGAAAGGCCCCTAGAACCTCACAACTCTCAAACGAAAAGATTAAAAGCAACAAAATAGGCCTTGAACATCTTCTGGACTGGTCCTCGCCCTCCGTTTTAGTTCCGTGCCCTCCGATTTTGGTCAAATCTATTCCGTACCCATAAAACCACGAACGGCGCCCGCCGTTTCACAATCAGCGGCCGTCGAACACCACCGGCGGTCGCCATTTCCAAAACGGCGCCCGCCGAAAGGTCCGGGAACAATCTGCCAAGAAAAAAGCCTTTCGGCGGTCGCCGTTTCCAAAACGGCGCCCGCCGAAACAAAACAGCGCCCGCTGGAGCTACAACGGCGCCCGCCGTTTGGCTCCAGCAGCCCGGTTTTGTCCGCTTTGCTTCGTTTTGCTTCGTTTCTTCTCGTTTTCGCCGGAGAGCCGAGATCCTCCATCGAACCATGGACCAAGTCCATCGCTTACAAGTAGTACAATACAAATATAATAGAAAAACCTATTTATTACAAATGATTCCAAGGGACGCAGCCCTCAAAAGACTATGGCCAATCGAAACGTAAAAAACGACAATTTCATTCACCCGACCACTAACGGTGGCCGGCCTTACATCTAATCACATAATCACAATTAAACAAATAATCCAATTATGTTGATTTAACCTTTGTGTCCAACACAAAAGTGTGCACGAGCTCTAAGCTCTGATACCAATTGAAGGTACCGGTATACCGATCCGATCGATATACCGTGTGTGCGGAAGCGTGTAAAGCAATAGATCTACTATGCCATGATCTTAGTGCACACTTAATGTGTATAAGAACACATATAAACATATATATATATATATATATATACACATCCAATATATATATATATAAGGTTCAACGATTACTTACTTATGGTGACGAAGTGATTCGTTGATGTCGTTGAGGTGGTGTTGAGTCGATTGAACCAACTCAAATGGATCAGCCTCTCGAAGCTCTCCTTGTGAATGACCTCGTCACTCCTCTTGTCTAGATCGCCCGGATGTTGAAGCCGCACAAATGGCCCGGCCTCTACGTGTTGCACACGAACCCGGATGATGACTTGCTTGCTTGATCGAGTTGATTCTCCAAGAACAACCTCTTTTCTCTCTTTTACTTGTGAATTTCGTGGGTGGTGATTAAGTTATTGTGAAAATCAGATTTTCACTACTTAATACCTTCATTTCCATCTCCATTACCCTCTTGTAACCCCCATAATGAATATGCACCATTATATCACATAATGGGTGGGTAATGGGGAGATGAAAGGTCAAGTACACATCACTATGCCACAATGGCATAAGATGTGGTCTCTCTTGCTTGTGTGGCATGCCATGTCACACTAAGTGACATGCATCCATGCAAGCCATGCAATGCATCCCATGCATGCATATAAATTCACGTAAATATTGATTCTAAATCAATATAATTAACAAGCATCGTACATCATCTTTGAGTCCGTGTGTGACCCTGTAGGTATGATTTATTGATCAATATTATATTGTTCCCAACAATTTAATATTATCAAATAATCATTTAACATCCATAGACGACCTTATGACTTTATCGATTGCACACGTAGGATCGAAGGACATATCCCAACAACTTGTACAGATATTCGGTTGTTTATAGGATGCCTTAAGAAAACGAATTGAGATATGTAATGTAGTCCAAAGGACCAGATGTTCGTTGATTGCATCAACGTTCGGTTCTTAGACATGGACTATATATGCAAGATCACAAGCTCAAGAGTAGAGTAATACTTAATATGCTTAGAGGGTCTGATCAAGACTTAGAACCAGCCTAACTGAGTAGTTCACTACTATAATCTTTAGTCACTAAAGATACACCGGAGCGTCGTCGTAGTGGGAGGGTTGTTAGACAATCCGACAGGTTCATGTTTATAGGAGAGTCTTCAAACTTGTTACCTGGAGAACATGAAGCCGACCCCTGGATCTATGACGAGACGCTGAAAGATCAAGATGCTCAGTCTTGGCAAAACACGATGAAATCTGAGATTGAATCTGTGAATTCAAATCATGTCTGGGATCTTGTAGCACCGCCCAAAGGTGTAAAAGCCATTGGTTGCAACTGGGTGTACAAGAGGAAAAGAGGGTCTGACGGGAAGGTTTAACTTCAAAGGCTAGGCTTGTTGCGAAAGGGTGCACTCAGAAAGAAAAGGATCGATTATGAGTAAACTTTTTCGCCGGTAGTTATGCTAAAGTCTATCCGGATTCTTTTGTCTTCACATGGAAGATGGAAGTCAAGACAGATTTCCTAAATCGAAGTCTTAACGGGACCATTTGTGTGGGACAGCCAGAGGGATTCATCGAAAAGAGCCAAGAGCATTTGGTAAGCAAGCTTAATCGATCTTAGGATTGAAGGAAGCTTCAAGATCTTGGACACATGCAGATCTATGAGAAAATCCATTTTATGGATTCATTCAAGGCATGTTTGGGTCCTGTGTGTAACAAAGAAGTGACGAAAGATGTGGTGTTTTCTCATTCTTTATGTATACGACATCCTTCTAAATTGGCAACAATGTGAAAGATGTTATCGGACATAATGGGATGGTTATCCGAGTAATTCAATAAGGGACTTAGGAGAAGTCGGGAATGTTCTTGGGATCAAAGTAATAAATGATCGCCAGAAAAGAACATAGAACTTATCTCGAGCCTCATACATAAATACAATTCTTACTCGTTGCAGCATACAGAATTTTAAGAAAGGTCTTCACCTTTTAGATGTGGAATTCATCTATCTAAAGTTTTGTGTCCGACACAATAAAGGAGATAGATGAAGAGTAAGCAGTTCCCTGCACCTTAATGGTGGGAAGCTTAATGTATGTAATGCTATGCACGAGACTGATATCTACTATGCCGTGGGCATGGTGGTGAGATATCATAGTAATCCTGGAAAGGATCACTCGACTGATATAAAGAACATGTTTAGGCTCCTGCAGAGGACCAGGAATTATGTTCTGAGTTACAAAGCAGTCAAGTTGTTTCCTTTGGATTACATAGAATTGGATTTCCAAACAAACAGGGACAGTTGAAAGTCGAAGTCAGGCTATGTGTTCTCACTGTGAAGTGGAGCAGTCACATGGAAGAATGTAAAGCAGCGATGCATTACGGACTCTACCATGGAAACTGAAAGGATAACGGTCTCTGAGGCAGTTAAAAGGTCAGTGTGGCTCCAGAACTTCCTAAGGGACTTAGATGTGGTTTCTAGTTTACCCAAAGCTATTTTGAATAGCGGTATTGGCAAACTTGAAATGCCACGAGTCCACAGTGGGAGATAACACGTAGAGCGCAAGTACCACCTAATTCGAGAAATCGTCTAGTAAGACGATGCAATTGTCACCTAGATAGCATCGACAGGATTGCCTGGTAAAACCGTTCACAGAGGCTCTTCCAGCGGAAGCGTTGGGTAGGCGTGATAAGGTTATGGGAATCTGATGTTTGGGAGATGGCGACTAGAATTTTAGAATAAGTAGGAGATTGATGGAGTTGTATTCTAAATGTCTAGTTTAGTGCAAATACGGAACTCCTTATCTATACCTTAATTCGATATATGATTCAAGCATGATTGCATTTAATGCAATAGTCCTTGAGGTATACGTTGTAGATAGTAAGGCGTGAGGAGACACGCGGAAGATCATACTATCGGTTACTCGTAAACTATCGAACAGTAGCTCACGACTTAGATGGACAGGGACAATCCATCGGTACGTCGTAGTGTGACTGGTAGATAGTCGGTCTTGACTATCATGTTACACTCGTACACTTGGTGTATTGATCAGGACCACGGGAGGGCGTTCGATTTATACTATTCGCAGTAATCGAACTAGACCTCAGATATTACGGATATACGAATTCCTAATCCCTATATAATTATAGGTGCGTGTGTCCAGTTCTCGGTTCTTTGACTTACTAGTGAGTGAGACTAATTGATTAGTCAATATTCTCGGTAAATTGGGAATCGAAATTGTACACACGGCATGCTATAGATTATAGACAGGAAACCGTGTCCCATTTATTGGGTTGATGATGTCCCAGAGATGAGCTCATAAAGTTTATCATGTAAACCCTGCAGGTGGATTCGTTCCACATGATAATAAGGATGAGTGGTACTAGTCTCGGATAATAAAAAATGAATTAATTTAATTATTAGTAATTAAAGTTAATTCGTGAACATACAATATCTTAAACACGGGGAAAGTCGTATATGTAATTCGGCGGAATTATTATTGTTGAAATAATATAAATTAATTATTGGGAATTCAATTATAATTTTATAGTGGAATTAATTATAATTAAAATTGTGGAATTTAATTAAGGTTTTCCTTTTGGGACGCTGAGTTAATTAAATTGGAATTTAGCCTAATAATTAATTTCCATAAGGTCCCTGGTGTAGCTTTATAAATACCCCACCTTTTCTCTGCTTAATTAATTTAGAGTAGCGCAGTTATTTTTCTGTAGAAATAAATTTCCTAGCGCAAATATATTTCTGAGACAGAAGAAATAAATTCTTACGCGATATATTTCTCTCAGAGAGAAAATATATTCACGGTGGGTTCAAGAGAGAAAGGAGAAGAGGAAGGTTCAGCGGATCGTTGCCCACTCAACGGCTGCACGTCGGGGATAGAGACATACACCGGAAGGCTTCGTGGTCTCAACAATTCGGCTTCTCTGAATCATGCGACAAAGGTATAAGAAATCGAAACCCTAATTCCGCTTTTATTCGATTTTTTCTCGTTGATTATACATCGAATCTTAGATCAGGTTTCGGGCGTCGTGGATCATGTTCCTCGACTACTGGGGGGTCAAGGACCTCCGGATCGGTAGTCGGAAGAGGAAAATCGACCCGGAAACGCGCTCGGAACAGCAGGTCGCGCTGCTATTCGCGAACGAATATCGACCGCTGAAGGCCAAACAGCGCCCGCTGTTTCGGGCTTCTTCAGCGACCGCTGATTGACTGGCAGCGCCCGCTGCCTGAGTCAGATCAGCGGCTGTTTCGCGCGGTTGTCCTTCGGGGCGATGGCTGGGCGTGAATCGGCACGAGTGATGTTACGTGAACGGAGCAGTGCTACCTGGAGGTCGACTGGGAGTGTTAGGATGTTCGAGCGATCGAACGAACGCATCCCGGGTAGTCGATTTCCAACAACATATATTCAATTAAATATAATTAAATGCAAATGATTGTTTATTATTAAATAGGATAAATGCTTTATACGGAGTTCACATGTTACTTAAATCTAGACATTAAGTATACAACTCCATCACATCGCCCACCCCGACGTTCGAGCTAGTGCAAGGAATACGTGGGAAGGTCTCAAGGTCTTCAATAGAACTCGTTTTTCCGAACAACGAGAACAATGTAAAATCATGAAAACCCCCTTTATGATTTTAATCGATAATTCGAATATATCGTGAACCAAGATCCGAGGGACGAACCCCGTGGATAAGGATCAACCTCGCGGTGGTGGTCGAGGACCATCGGACCGCGGAGGCCGAGAGATCTCCGGCGGGGATCGAGCGCACGCAAGGAGGAGCCCCGGCTGGGAGCCGGGCCATGCGATCGAGCTGGGCTCAATCGCCGAGCATCCTCACGGCTGGGCCCGCTGTGGCTCGCTGGGCGAGCCGCCCTCCTCGGTGAAGCGACGAGTCGCCGAACTCGCCGATGGGGTTGCTTCGAGCAGCCTCGGGGATACGTCGATGCATCCCCAGCGATTGCATCGTGCGATCGCGAGTCCCTTGCGGGGGCTCGGCTGGGCAGCCGCGGGGGCGTGGCCACTTGAGATAAAAAAAAATATCCTTGGTATTTTTTTTCATTTTTTTTTAAATTGCATTTATATTATGCTTATCCCCCTCTAAAATATGTATGTATCTATACATATTATATGTAGAATAATTTCAGCCCATTCTATCCGATTTTTCTGGCACCGCCCCTGCCCGCGGCGGTGTTCGGTCGGGCCCCAGTTCGCGTGATGGTGCTCGCGTATTCTCTGGCGAACGGGATTTTGGTCGGAGTCCTCAATTCCGCGTTTTCCGGCGACTCCGGGATATCGATTTCCAACACTCACATCATCACAGGCCTTACCACTCGGCTATCCCCTGGAGACGAATTAACCTATATTTACACTATGCATATGTAATTTGAGTGAGACGTGGCTACCTTCCCTTTCTCATTATATATATAAAGAGTAAAGATAAAGAAAAAAATATAGTATAATAGGTGGTAATAGCCTTGCCAAGACAAATGCCCATATGATTTGCGATCATTTTGGTGTTTTACAAATCCGTACATTTATATTGATTGACCAGATGTTTTAATTGTGGAACTCACAAAAGTATGGTGTGCAGAGAAATTCTAAAAAACTCATGAAAAAGGTAAAAAAAAATACTCAAGCTAATGGCAAACGATTAGATAATATCATTTGAGTAGAGAAATCATAACAAACTCATGTAAAAGGTAAAAAAAAAATACTCAAGCTAACGACAAATTGTTAGATAATAGCATCTCATTATATGCACAATTGAAAGATTCCCATTTCAACACAGGAATATTAATAGTTCTTTAAATATTTTTATTTTTTTATCATAAGGTGCTGGAAAGTTGATGTCATCCATCAGCCTCTCGAAATGCTCATTTAATTAATAGTTCTTTAAATATGTATTTTTTTATCTTGAGGTGCTAGAAAGCTGACGTCATCCATCACCCTGCCAGGTCAGCACTTTGATCTTTTGAAGGAAAATAAAAATTTCTTTATATTAAAAATCAAATCAAAATTTACTTCACTTGATTAGCATATAAAATAAAAAAAACATGTTTAATTTAATATTTATACTCTTAAATTATTTTTTATTTACTTAAAATATTATTTTAGTAAAAAAATATTTTTAATAGGTAAGTAACTATTAAGTAAGTGGAGTATCTTGGGAGGACGAAACATGATTCTAACCCAAGTAAATAGAATTATTTCCACAATCCAAATTATATGCTCTTGCATTTAAATACCTCGCAACCAATGTTCATTTCCCACAAAACAAAGCAAAAGCAAATCGATCGAGATGACGACGACTTGCCTAAAAATCTTCGTTGCCTACGTTTTCCTAACGGCTACTTTTTTCCATGAAATCAACTCTGGTTTGATCAAGAGAAAGGAATATGAGGTTGTGATTTCCAACAACCTCCCTTCCAACGATCCTCCGTTGACCGTTCATTGCAACACGGAAGGCAAAGATCTCGGAGTACAAACGATCGACTCCCAAAACACTTACCAATTTCAAGTGCGCAAGAAACTCTTAGGGCCTAAAGTGTACACTTGTGATTTCCAATGGAGCTCAAAGCATCGAAATGTCACGGTCTTCGACTCCGCAGAAGCGAGCGACGTCTGTTTTGGCAATAAGTGCTACTGGGCAGTCGCGACCGACGGCTTCTACTTTAAAATGGGACTTCTCCTCCCAAATTTTATGAGAAAATATACATGGTAGAAATTACGTAATTTTTTGCAATGATTTATGTACTTTGAGTCTTTGGCAATGATTGTAATAATAAATTTCTACAAAATCATAATTGTTGGATATCTTATGCCCGATAAATTTCTACAAAATCGATTGGATAATGAACTTTGAACTCAGATATAAGTTGGACAATTTTATTATCTTAATAATAATACATTTTCATGATTTTCTTGGTAAAATAATTAAAGTATAATATTCTTCTCTATATGCATGTAGCAAGGGACTTCAAAAATGATACTACATCCGTCCTAACTATATATGAACTGATTGATCAGCACTTAGATTTATAAATTTTTTAATTTTTAACATTAACCAAAAAGTAAAGGATAAAAATGTATATCTCAATTACAAAATAATGTTGTGAATAAATTTTGAAAAGTAGGTAGAAAAAGTTTTGGTAAAATAGTATTTTAAAGTGGAAAAGTAAAATAATAATTTCCATTTTAAGAGTGTGCATAATTAGTTGGGACGTCCAAAAAAATAAAACGTGCATAAATAGTTGGGACGAATGTAGTATAAAAGATTAATTTACATTTCATAATACATTTTTCAAAACAAAAAAACTTAAAAATAATTGAAAAAATGGAAAATACTTTTCTTGGAAAGGGTAAAGTGGATCAGAGATTCAGGGTGCACGGTTCACATAAGACCCATGTAGCAGTGGTTTGATGGTTATGAGGAGATAGATGAAGGTTCGCTAATTTTTGTAAATTAACCTTACTTGTAAAGTTGAGGTAGTTGACTCTTCACTGAAGCTTGGTTGACAGCTCATCGAAACTTTTAACCAAAGGTATGTTCATGTTCTAATGGAGGATTCTTCTAAGGGAAGAGAGGTAGCATGTTAGTGCTGGAAGAAGAGAAGAGAAATGATTTGTGTTATTTAAGGGCATTTCAGTTATTGTGGTAGGCAGTATTGTGGTGGAACCAGCATGTAGGCAACACTTGCGGCAGGGTTTAAGTCTAGTAAGACGATGCATTTTTTACCTAGATAGCATCGAGAGGATTGCCTGGAAAAACCGTTCACAGAGGCTCTTCCAGCGGAAGCGTTGGGTAGGCGTGATAAGGTTATGTGAATCTGATGTTTGGGAGATGGCGACTAGACTTTTAGTATAAGTGGGAGATTGATGGAGTTGTATTCTAAATGTCTAGTTTAGTGCAAATACGGAACTCCTTATCTATACCTTAATTCGATATATGATTCAAGCATGATTGCATTTAATGCAATAGTCCTTGATGTATACGTTGTAGATAGTATGTCGTGAGGAGACACGCGGAAGATCATAGTATCGGTTACTCGTATACTATCGAACAGTAGTTCACGACTTAGATGGACATGGACAATCCATCGGTACGTCGTAGTGTGACTGGTAGATAGTCGGTCTTGACTATCATGTTACACTCGTACACTTGGTGTATTGAGCAGGACCACGGGAGGGCGTTCGATTTATACTATTCGCAGTAATCGAACTAGACCTCAGATATTACGGATATACGAATTCCTAATCCCTATATAATTATAGGTGCGTGTGTCCAGTTCTCGGTTCTTTGACTTACTAGTGAGTGAGACTAATTGATTAGTCAATATTCTCGGTAAATTGGGAATCGAAATTGTACACACGGCATGCTATAGATTATAGACAGGAAACCGTGTCCCATTTATTGGGTTGATGATGTCCCAGAGATGAGCTCATAAAGTTTATCATGTAAACCCTGCAGGTGGATACGTTCCAAATGATAATAAGGATAAGTGGTACTAGTCTCAGATAATAAGAAATGAATTAATTTAATTATTAGTAATTAAAGTTAATTCGTGAACATACGATATCTTAAACACGGGGAAAGTCGTATATGTAATTCGGCGGAATTATTATTGTTGAAATAATATAAATTAATTATTGGGAATTCAATTATAATTTTATAGTGGAATTAATTATAATTAAAATTGTGGAATTTAATTAAGGTTTTCCTTTTGGGACGCAGAGTTAATTAAATTGCAATTTAGCCTAATAATTAATTTCCATAAGGTCCCTGGTGTAGCTTTATAAATACCCCACCCTCTCTTTCTCTAAACCTAAGAAACGTCGCTATAATTAATTCTGGAGAGAAAATAAAAGCTAGCGCAATTATTTTTCTCTGCTTAATTAATTTAGATTAGCGCAGTTATTTTTATGTAGAAATAAATTTGCGCAAATATATTTCTGAGACAAAAGAAATAAATTCTTACGCGTTATATTTCTCTCAGAGAGAAAATATATTCACGGTGGATTCAAGAGAGAAAGGAGAAGAGGAAGGTTCAGCGGATCGTTGCTCACTCAATGGCTGAACGTCGGGGATAGAGACATACACCGGAAGGCTTCGTGGTCTCAACAATTCGGCTTCTCCGAATCATGCGACAAAGGTATAAGAAATCGAAACCCTAATTCCGCTTTTATTCGATTTTTTTTCTCGTTGATTATACATCGAATCTTAGATCGGGTTCCGGGCGTCGTGGATCATGTTCCTCGACTACTGGGGGGTCAAGGACCTCCGGATCGGTAGTCGGAAGAGGAAAATCAACCCGGAAACGAGCTCGGAACAGCAGGTCGCGCTGCTATTCGCGAACGAACAGCGACCGCTGAAGGCCAAACAGGGCCCGCTGTTTCGGGCTTCTTCAGCGACCGCTGATTGACTGGCAGCGCCCGATGCCTGAGTCAGATCAGCGGCTGTTTCGCGCGGTTGTCCTTCGGGGCGATGGCTGGGCGTGAATCGGCACGAGTGCTGTTACGTGAACGGAGCAGTGCTACCTGGAGGTCGACTGAGAGTGTTAGGATGTTCGAGCGATCGAACGAACGCATCCCGGGTAGTCGATTTCCAACAGCATATATTCAATTAAATATAATTAAATGCAAATGATTGTTTATTATTAAATAGAATAAATGCTTTATACGGAGTTCACATCTTACTTAAATCTAGACATTAAGTATACAACTCCATCACATCGCCCACCCCGACGTTCGAGCTAGTGCAAGGAATACGTGTGAAGGTCTCAAGGTCTTCAATAGAACTCGTTTTTCCGAACAACGAGAACAATGTAAAATCATGAAAACCCCCTTTATGGTTTTAATCGATAATTCGAATATATCGTGAACCAAGATCCGAGGGACGAACCCCGTGGATAAGGATCGACCTCGCGGTGGTGGTCGAGGACCATCGGACCGCGGAGGCCGAGAGATCCCCGGCGGGGATCGAGCGCACGCAAGGAGGAGCCCCGGCTGAGAGCCGGGCCATGCGATCGAGCTGGGCTCAATCGCCGAGCATCCTCACGGCTGGGCCCGCTGTGGCTCGCTGGGCGAGCCGCCCTCCTCGGTGAAGCGACGAGTCGCCGAACTCGCCGATGGGGTTGCTTCGAGCAGCCTCGGGGATATGCGATGCATCCCAGCGATTGCATCGTGCGATCGCGAGTCCCTTGCGGGGCTCGGCTTGGCTGCCGCGGGGGCGTGGCCACTTGAGATAAAAATAATATCCTTGGTATTTTTTTTCATTTTTTTTTTAATTGCATTTATATTATGCTTATCCCCCTCTAAAATATGTATGTATATATACATATTATATGTAAAATAATTTCAGCCCATTCTATCCGATTTTTCTGGCACCGCCCCTGCCCGCGGCGGTGTTCGGTCGGGCCCCAGTTCGCGTGATGGTGCTCGCGTATTCTCTGGCGAACGGGATTTTGGTCAGAGTCGTCAATTCCGCGTTTTCCGGCGACTCCGGGATATCGATTTCCAACACTCACATCATCACAGGCCTTACTACTCAGCTATCACCTGGAGACGAATTAACCTATACTTACACTATGCATATGTAGTTTGAGTGAGACGTGGCTACCTTCTCTTTCTCATTATATATATAAAGAGTAAAGATAAAGAAAAAAATATAGTATAATAGGTGGTAATCGTCTTGCCAAGACAAATGCCCATATGATTTGCGATCATTTTGGTGTTTTACAAATCCGTACATTTATATTGATTGACCAGAAGTTTTAATTGTGGAACTCACAAAAGTATGGTGTGCAGAGAAATTCTAATAAACTCATGAAAAAGGTAAAAAAAATACTCAAGTTAATGGCAAACGATTAGATAACATCATTTGAGTAGAGAAATTATAACAAACTGATGTAAAAGGTAAAAAAAAATACTCAAGCTAACGGCAAATTGTTAGATAATAGCATCTCATTATATGCACAATTGAAGTTTCCCATTTCAACACGGGAATATTAAAAGACATGTTTATATGCATTAACAAATGAGTCCAATGATACTACTGAGTCATTTAAAAAGACAATCAAAATGGACAACAAGTGATATCTACTTTACAATATCTCTAAAACAAATTTATTAAATAAGAAGTAGAGCTTAGAATCATATTTGGTTTCATCATCTCCAGATGCTAATTTAATTAATAGTTTTTTAAATATTTTAATTTTTTTATCATAAGGTGCTGGAAAGTTGATGTCATCCATCAGTCTCTCGAAATGCTCATTTAATTAATAGATCTTTAAATATGTATTTTTTTATCATGAGTTGCTAGAAAGCTGACGTCATCCATCACCCTGCCAGGTCAGCACTTTGATCTTTTGAAGGAAAATAAAAATTTCTTTATATTAAAAATCAAATCAAAATTTACTTCACTTGATTAGCATATAAAATAAAAAAGACATGTTTAATTTAATATTTATACTCTTAAATTATTTTTTATTTACTTAAAATATTATTTTAGTAAAAAAATATTTTTAATAGGTAAGTAACTATTAAGTAAGTGGAGTATCTTGGGAGGACGAAACATGATTCTAACCCAAGTAAATAGAATTATTTCCACAATCCAAATTATATGCTCTTGCATTTAAATACCTCGCAACCAATGTTCATTTCCCACAAAACAAAGCAAAAGCAAATCGATCGAGATGACGACGACTTGCCTAAAAATCTTCGTTGCCTACGTTTTCCTAACGGCTACTTTTTTCCATGAAATCAACTCTGGTTTGATCAAGAGAAAGGAATATGAGGTTGTGATTTCCAACAACCTCCCTTCCAACGATCCTCCGTTGACCGTTCATTGCAACACGGAAGGCAAAGATCTCGGAGTACAAACGATCGACTCCCAAAACACTTACCAATTTCAAGTGCGCAAGAAACTCTTAGGGCCTAAAGTGTACACTTGTGATTTCCAATGGGGCTCAAAGCATCGCAATGTCACGGTCTTCGACTCCGCAGAAGCGAGCGACGTCTGTTTTGGCAATAAGTGCTACTGGGCAGTCGCGACCGACGGCTTCTACTTTAAAATGGGACTTCTCCTCCCAAATTTTATGAGAAAATATACATGGTAGAAATTACGTAATTTTTTGCAATGATTTATGTACTTTGAGTCTTTGGCAATGATTGTAATAATAAATTTCTACAAAATCATAATTGTTGGATATCTTATACCCGATAAATTTCTACAAAATCGATTGGATAATGAACTTTGAACTCAGATATAAGTTGGACAATTTTATTATCTTAATAATACATTTTCATGATTTTCTTGGTAAAATAATTAAAGTATAATATTCTTCTCTATATGCATGTAGCAAGGGACTTCAAAAATGATACTACATCCGTCCTAACTATATATGAACTGATTGATCAGCACTTAGATTTATCAATTTTTTAATTTTTAACATTAACCAAAAAGTAAAGGATAAAAATGTATATCTCAATTACAAAATAATGTTGTGAATAAATTTTGAAAAGTAGGTAGAAAAAGTATTGGTAAAATAGTATTTTAAAGTGGAAAAGTAAAATAATAATTTCCATTTTAAGAGTGTACATAATTAGTTGGGACGTCCAAAAAAATAAAACGTGCATAAATAGTTGGGACGAATGTAGTATAAAAGATTAATTTACATTTCATAATACATTTTTCAAAACAAAAAAACTTAAAAATAATTGAAAAAATGGAAAATACTTTTCTTGGAAAGGGTAAAGTGGATCAGAGATTCCGGGTGCACGGTTCACATAAGACCCATGCAGCAGTGGTTTGATGGTTATGAGGAGATAGATGAAGGTTCGCTAATTTTTGTAAATTAACCTTACTTGTAAAGTTGAGGTAGTTGACTCTTCACTGAAGCTTGGTTGACAGCTCATCGAAACTTTTAACCAAAGGTATGTTCATGTTCTAATGGAGGATTCTTCTAAGGGAAGAGAGGTAGCACGTTAGTGCTGGAAGAAGAGAAGAGAAATGATTTGTGTTATTTAAGGGCATTTCAGTTATTGTGGTAGGCAGTATTGTGGTGGAAGCAGCAGGTAGGCAACACTTGCGGCAGGGTTTAAGGCACCACCAATGGCAGTAGCTACGGAAGTAGTTACGGTAGAGTCTGTCGTCACTTCGGGTGACAAGGGGAACTTGGATTACATTCATACTGATGTTCAGATCGTTCTAGAACAGGGACAAGGGATGATGGAAGGTATATCTTGCCCATCATCGCCGAAGGCAGCGGCAGAGGCAACAAGCATTGGCATTGACTGTGACAGCAACTGCGCTGGGGTAAATTGGAGCAGCGATTACAAGATTAAATGGCCTTAGGATGTTCAGACATCGCTGAAGGTGAAGGCATGGACGAAGGGTCGCTCGAGGCAGCGACGGAGGCATTGTCGAAGGCAGCGGCAGAGGCAAAGGCAGTGGGATTGACTGTGGAAGCAACTGCGCTGGGGTAGTTTGCTTCATCGACTACCATATAGAGAAGACCATATAGTGTATTTGTAGGATATGTAGGGGACCTTAATGAGGTAGAATATTGGGCTCTCAATAGATTTAATTAAATTGAGCCAAACCCAAGTCTATTAATTAATCCATTAATTTAATTGCAACTCTAAATATTATACCATATTATATCAAATAAAATTTTCCGAAGTATTATCAAATGTCCATGAATAAATTATATTTATTGCTAATTAATTTATTCATCTTTTTAAATTCGAGACTAGTACCACTCAACTTTATTATTATGCAGGAACAAATCCACTCGCGAAGTTTACATAATAATTCCTTATGAGCTCATCTTGGGGACATTATCAACCCTTATCGGGACACACTTTCCCGTCAAGAATTCACAGCATGCCATTTATAAAATACAGTGACCCAATTTTATCGGTAATTGTCCAATAAGCATATTAGTCAATTCCATTGGAAAGTCAAAGTCGCTAATATTAAATGCACACACCCACAATAATATTAGAGATTAAGAATATAATACACTGAGATATAAATCAATTATACAAGGCAATCCTAATCGATTAATCTCAAGCGGTCCGCTCAATACACCAAGTGTACAAGTATAATAAAATAATTAAGATAAATTATTTTCTCAATTATACAACGACTATACCGATGGATTGGTCCCTTTCCATCTAGGTCGTGAGCCACTGTTTGATTATATACGAGTAACCGATAGTATGATCTTCCGTGTGACTTCGCACACCATACTAACTACAACGTATATAATCTAGGACTATATTTTGCACATATTTAATTAAACATAAATCAAGGCAAATAATTGTTTATTAATTAAATAGATTAAACGGCAATGTATAGGGAGTTAATATCACTTAAGTCTAGACATTAAGTATACAAATCCATTAATCTTCCACTTATACTAAGGTTAGTCTTCTTCTTCCAAACTTCTGACTCCAATAGCCTTCAAGTGCTGATTGTGCACTTCCACATGAAGTTCCTTTGTGAATGGGTCTGCTAGGTTGTCCTCCAAAGCTATCATGGTGACTACAGCGTCGTCTCTCTTGAAGATGTCTCGAATCAGGTGGTACTTGTGCTCTATGTGTTTGCTTGCACTATGAACTCGTGATTCCTCACAGCTTTCCACCACACCGCTATTATAATAGCCTTTGGCAAACCAAGAATCACAACTTAGTTCCGTAGGAAATTCAAGAGCCACACCGATTCTTTCGCTGCCTCTGAGGCTGCTACTAACTCGGCTTTCATGGTAGAGTCCGAAATGTAATTTTGCTTAACAATACTTCACGTTACAGCTCCACCTCCTAAAGTGAACACATAGCTTGATGTCGACTTACGTCGGTCCCTATCCGATTGGAAATTTGAGTCAGTGTAACCCAAAGGAAAAAGCTTTACTGCTCCGTAACCAGAACATAGTTTCTACACAGGTACCTTAAAATGTTCTTCACAGCAGTCCAATGTTCCTTTCCAGGGTTACTTTGATATCTCGCCACTATGATTAGTGCATAGCAGATATCAGGTCTCGTGCATAACATTGCATACATTAAGCCTCCCACAGTCAAAGCGTAGGGAAATGCTTTCATTTCTTCTATCTCCTTTTGGGTTTTTGGACACATTTCATTAGATAGATGGATTCCATGTCTGAAAGGTAACGAACTCTTGGAATCTTGCATGTTAAAAAGATCCATTATCATGTCTATGTAAGATGCTTGGGAGAAGTACAATGTTCTTCTCTTGTGATCCCTTAACTTTGATCTCAAGAACATGTCCAACCTCTCCTAAATCTTTCATATCGAATTGTCTAGACAACCATCCCTTTATGTCCGACAAAATCTTTACATTGTTCCCAATGAGAAGAATTTCATCTTCATAAAGCACGAGAAACACCACCTTTGTTTCCATCATGTTTCCAATACACACCTGATTCGTTCATGCTTTGAATGAATACATACGACTAGACTACTTCATCAAATCGCAAGTTCCACGATCTCGAGGCTTGTTTCAGTCCAGAGATGGATCGATTAAGCTTGCACACTAAATGTTCTCGCCCCTTAGCAATGAATCCTTTCTATATTCTCGTCAAGACTTCCATTCAGGAAACCTGTCTTGACTTCTCAGACATTATTACAATCCGCTTATTCTATTTTGGATTCCATCGCTTTCTTCCAAGAAGGCGCATCTAAATCTAGTACTGCCTCATTGTAGGTCCAGGGATCGATTTCATGTACTCCAGGTGCCGAGTCCGAAGACTCACCCAGTCCCATGAATCTTTCCGGTTGTCTCACGACCCTCCCACTACAACGACATTCCAGTGTATTAACAGTGATAACAGTAGGTGTAGGGTAGGTATTAGTGGTGTACCGCTACTCGGTTTGGTTGGTTCTAAGTACTTATCGTTCTCTCTCAATTCATCAAGTATCACGTCACTGTTGGGCTTGTGGTCCATCACATAGTCTTCCTCTAAGAACCGGGCGTTAGAACTTATAACGACATTCTAGTCCTTAGGACTATAGAACATACCACCCATAGTTCCTCTAGGATATCCTATAAACAACCGCACTTCTGTACGAGGTTCTGAGAAAACCAAGTTCAGGATGTGCGCCGCTGTTTCCAAGGCATATCCCTAGAACATAACAGGTAAGTTTGAATAACTTATCATTGAACACACCATTTCCATAAGAGTCCTATTCCTTCTTTCTGACACACCATTCTGTTGAGGAGTGTATGGTGCAGTCATTTGGGAGTCAATCCCATTTTCTGATAAGTATGCCTTGAATTCTCCAGACAGGTACTCACCTCCGCGATCAGATCGCAGACACTTAATGGATTTATCATAAAGGTTCTCCACAAGAGCTTTGTATTCCTTGAACTTGTCAAAACACTCGCTCTTGCGGCGCATCAGGTACGCAAATCCATACCTTGAGTAATCATCAAATGAATTACTCATACCCTCCTCTTGCCTGAGTAGACATATGTCTGCATACATCAGAGTGAATCAAGTCCAATACTTGTTCAAATCTTTATCCTTTATCCAGAAAGGATTGCTTGGTCATTTTACTTTCCAAACAGGGTTCGCAGGTCGGAAGGTCCTCTCCTACAACACCACTGATCAAACCATCAGTTTTCAACCTTTGAATTCTATTTGAATTAATATGACTTAGCATAAGATACCACAAGTATAAATGATTCATCCTAGAAGGTTTTTCTTATTGGTGTTCGTAGACGTGTTATTAGTATCGGTTCGTTGCATCGTGGTAGACTCAGGATTTAGCATGTACAAATTATAAAATAATGTACCAGAATAGATAATATCATCATTTCTTCTTATAACCATAGTGATCAAAAGAAATAGAATATACATTCAAAATTTAATTTAGAAACCGAAATCAAATTTTTTCTAATAAAAACGGTACATAAAGACAATAGTTCAAAATAAAATCCTATCACTACTAAAGCGTAGATAAATGTCTCCCACTACAATAACTGCCACCTTCGCAGCATTGTCCATGTAGACGACGATCTCAACTTCTCTAAGTCGTCGGGTTTCCTGGAACCCCTGCAAAGAATTGAATACACGGTCAGTGGTTCCATATCTACACACCAGGTACTGATAGATAACACCGCTGACTATGTTTCAGTGACTAAAGAAAATTTCGTACCTTATTTGATGAGAGGAAAATCAGACTTCCAGTGCCCAGACTGCTTGCATCGGAAGTACTTTCCCTTAGGCTTGCTGGTCCCTTCCCGTGGTCCATTAGGCCTAGGACCACTGGGTTTCCATGCTTGCTTCTTCTTCTTCCATTTACCGCCCATATGCTTGAAGCTTTTGGACTTAGTGGCTACAAGTGCATGAGACTTGCCCTTCTTGTAGATCCCCTCGGCCGCCTTAAGTTCACTCAGGAGTTCCGCCAAGCTATAATTGTGCTTACCCATATTATAGTTCAGGTGAAACTGCTCAAAACTGTGGGCCAGAGACTGGAGTATGATATCAACTTGCATTTCAGCATCGATATTTGCTCCTGGGATCTCCAAATCGTGCAACAGACCCATCATCTTAAGAACGTGCTCCCCAACAGGCGTTCCTTCAGATTGGGTAGTTGTCATGAGGACTCTCATTGCATCTTACCTAGCCGCAAGATCTTGATGTCCAGACAGCGCCTTGAGGTTAAGCATCATATCAAAAGCGGTGTCATCGGCTGATGCTGGTGTTGGAGCACATTTGACATAGAATCAAAAATATAACAACTAGCTATTTCATCATCCTTTTTCCACCTCTTAAATTCTGCTTTCTCCTCATCTGTTGAGACATTCGTATGTTCGGGAGGACACACATCATGAAGTATATACTTGTACTTCGCAGCAGTCAGAACAATGTCCAGAAATCTCTTCAGCAGAGAAACCCTGACCGAAATACCGATCAGCGGAGAAACCGCGAGGCCGCCACGTGAACCGTTGGCCGACCGATCATCGCCGCGGGATGAACCCGCAGCTGCCCAGCCGAGCCCCCACGAGGGGCTCGCGATCGCTCGACGCAATCTCTGGGGATGCACAAGGCATCCCCGTGGCTGCTCGTCGCAGCCCCACAGCGAGCTTACGGGCTCGCTGCTCGTGAGGGGGCGGCTCGCCCACGTGAGCCGCTACAGGAATCCCCGCAGCAACGCGCGAGCGGCTGTGGGTCATTCCGCAGCATCCCCGCGATCGAACCCCAGGTTCGATCGCATCCCCGGCTCCCAGCCGGAGCTTCTCACTTACGCGATCCCCACCGGGGATCTGTCGACCACCGGCGGTCCGGTGGTCTTCGACCACCACCGCCCGGTCGACCCTCGGTCCGAGGCTCGTCCCTCGGATCTTGTTCTCTGTATTTTCAATAATTAAATATTAAAATCATCGAGGGGGTTTTCATGATTTTACCTTGTTCTCGTTTGCCGAAAAATCGAGATCTATCGATGACCTTGAGATCTTCCCACGTATTCCTTGCACTAGCTCGAACGTCGGGGTGAGCGACGATCCTCCGAACTCTATGGATCTCCTTCTCTCTAGAATAATCAAGTATGATTATCTTGTTTTAAGTTTTTAGAGAAGACCATATAGTGTATTTATAGGCTACGTAGGGGACCTTAAGGAGGTGGAATATTGGGCTCCCAATAGATTTAATTAAATTGAGCTCAAGCCCAAGTCTATTAATTAATCCATTAATTAAATTTAACTCCACTAAATAAATATAATTGAAACTCTCAATATTAGACCATATTATATCAAATAATATATTCCGTAGTATTATTTTATTCCGCATGCTTAGAATATAAATGTCCATGAATAAATTATATTTATTGCCAATTAATTTATTCATCTCTTATAACCGAGCCTAGTACCACTCAACTTTATTATTATGCGGGAACAAATCCATTCGCGAGGTTTACATAATAATTCCTTATGAGCTCATCTCGGAGACATTATCAACCCTTATCGGGACACACTTTCCTGTCAAGAATTCACAATATGTCATACATAAAATACATTGACTCAATTTTACCGGTAATTGTCCAATTAGCATATTAGTCAATTTCATTGGAAAGTCAATGTCACTTATATTAAATGCACACACCCGCAATAATATTAGGGATTAAGACTATAATACACTGAGATATATATATACATATATCGATTATCCAAGGCAATCCTAATCGATTAATCTCAAGCGGTCCGCTCAATACACCAAGTGTACAAGCATAATAAAATAATTAAGATAAATTATTTTCTCAATTATACAACGACTATACCGATGGATTGATCCATGTACATATAGGTCGTGAGTCACTATTTGATTATATACGAGTAACTGATAGTATGATCTTGCGTGTGACGTATATAATCTAGAACTATATTTTGCACATATTTAATTAAACATAATTAAAGGCAAATAATTTTTTATTAATTAAATAGATTAAATGGCAATGTATAGGGAGTTAAAATCACTTAAATCTAGACATTAAGTATACAACTCCATCACCAACGTCACCGGAATTCCGATTACTGGAATTATTGTTGTTGTTGTTCTTGTTCTTCAAAGCGTAGCACTCCGACTTTATGTGTCCCTTCTTCTTGCAATAGTAACACATATTATTCCCGTGTCGCGACTTTGAATTCCCCGAGTCGCTCCCTTTCTCACGGTACTTCTTTTGGACGTTAAGTCCTTCACCCACATCGGGCACACCATCCCTGTTGGACTCCATCTTTAGTACGTTTTCTCTTGACGAGAGAGTCGAAGTTACGTCTTTAAACATGAGGCTATCTCGTGAATAGAGAAGTGTGTCCCGAAAATCCGCCATCGAAGGGGGTAGCGAGCATTGCAACATCTTCACGCCAATTTTCCCAAGGTCAGCTACAAGCTCCTTGAATCTCGCTACATGGTCTTGAATCGATGAACCCTCCGCCATCTTGAGGAAGTAGAGACTTCTCTTCAAGTGATGCTTGCTGGACACCGTTTTCTCCACGCACATCGATTCCAACAACTCCCACAATTCCTTTGCGGTCTTCGCCTCCGTCGTTTCCTCAGTCAAAGAATCCAAAACATGAAATTCTATGGTCGCCATAGCCATCTGATCGAGCTCCTCCCACTCGTCATGCTTCATGTCTTTCGGCTTGTTGTCAACACCAAGTAGAGCAATCTCTTCCTTAAGGGATATGAGGACTAACCTCATCTTGTGTTGCCAAATAGAAAACCTTGTGTTGAGATCGTACTTTACGCTAGCCTTCGAAACCTTTCTCCGGAAAGATCGTAGTCTGGCTCTGATACCACTTGTTAGCTTTTTGACAAAGCTCTTGATGCCACACTATACCACTTGTTGTTGACTCGACGATGTATAGTACGATAATAACGAGAATCGAATAATAACTCAACAATAAAAGAAGGAGACAAATAAAGAAGACAAGGAATTTACGAGGAAACCCAAATTGGAAATCGACATCCCGGGGTCATCGGAAAACGCGGAACTTGACAACCCCGACCGAAATCCTCGATCGCCGAAGGAGACCGCAAACCGTCGCGTGAGCCGGGGCCCAACTGAACGCATCGCCGGGCCGAAGCCGCGCACGTCCAGCCGAGCCCCCACGAGGGGGCTCGCGATCGCCCTCGTAGCGATCGCTGGGGATGCGTCGTGCATCCTCGGGGTTGCTCGTAGTAGCCCCGCAGCGGGTCATCGAACCCGCTGTCCACGAGCTTGGCTCGCCCTTGCATCCCGCTGCGGGAAACCCCGCAGCATGCAACGAGTCACTGCGGGTAAATCCCGCAGCTCCCAGCGATCGAGCCTACAGGTTCGATCGATCCCTCGGCTCCTAGCCGAGGGTTCTCGCGTGCAATTCCGGTGGGGTCCTCTCGACCGCCGGCGGTCCGGTGGTCTTCGACCACCACCGCCCGGTCGAACCCCATCCCCGGGTTCGTTTCTCTGATCTTACGTTCATCGGTATTTTTACGATAATTTTAATCTTAAAATCATAAAGGGGGTTCTATGATTTTACCTTGTTCTCATTTGCCGGAAAATCGAGATCTAGTTGATGACCTTGAGATTTTCCCACGTATTCTTTGCAGTAGCTTGAACGTCGGGGTGGTAGGCGATCCTCCAAGCTTCCATGGATCTCCTTCTCTCTCTAATTTCTCTCTCTAGAATATTCAATTATGAATTTCTTGTCTTGAGACTTATGAAAGAAGAGAAGACCATAGGGGTGCTTTTATAGGCTACATAGGGGACCTTAAGGAAGTAGAATATTGGGCTTCCTATGAATTAATTAAATTGAGCCCAAGCCCAAATCTATTAATTAATCCATAAATTATATTTAACTCCACTATATAAATATAATTGCACTCCCAATATTAAACAATATTATACTAAATAATAATCTTCTGGTAGTATTATTTATTCAGAATGTTTAAGATATAAATGTCCATGAATAAATTATATTTATTGCTAATTAATTTATTCATCTCTTGTAATTCCGAGAATAGTACCACTCAACTTTATTGTCATGCGGATCATAATCCACTTGCAAGGTTTACATGATAATCCTTATGAGCTCATCTCGGGGACATTATCAACCATTATCGGGACACGCTTTCCCGTCAAGAATTTGATGGTTTTCGACGCCGATTCAATCGCTCGATTACCTTGTTCGTGTGTGCGGAAGCGTGTAAAACAATAGAACACGTGTTGGAAATCGATATCCTGGAATTAATAAATTTAATTAAATAAATTATCTAATTAATTCCGACCGAAATCCTTTGGAGATCGAATATCCGGGGTTGTCAAATTGCGGAACGACAACTCCAATCGAAACCCTAACCGCGGGAATAGCCCGCGGCTGTCCGGTCGAGCCCCCGCATGGGGCTCGCGGCTGTTCTTGGCAGCCGCCTAGGGCTGCCCTTGGCAGCCCGCTGGGCACCCCCAGCCACGCCCCGGTGATCGCACGCCCAGCCACGGTCGAACCGTGGCTAGCGATCACCGCCAGCACCGCCGCGCGGGCGGCTGGTGCACCGCGCGAGCGGCGATCGCACCGCCTGAGCGGGGATCGATCCGCGCGGGCTGTATGCGTCCAGCTAGGGTTCGATCGAGCTCTCGGCGCCCATCCGAGGCTCTCGCCCTTCGACCCCTCCTAGCCGAGCCGTTGAGCCGCCGGCGGTCCGGTGATCTATGATCACCACCGCCCGGTTCAACCTCGTCATGGGTCGCGTTTTCGGATCTTGGTTCAAGGTATTTTCACGATAAATAAACTATTAAATCATAAAGAGAGTTTTACGATTTACCTCGTTCTCGTTGTTCGGAAAAACGAAGAACTTAATTGAAGACCTTGAGATCTTCCCACGTATTCCTTGCACTAGCTCGAATGTCGTGTGGGCGACGATCCTCCGAACTCCATGGATCTCCTTCTCTTTCTTTCTCTCTCTAGAATTGTGATCTTCAAGTTATGAGAAAAGAGAAGACCATGTAGTGCTTTTATAGGCTACGTAGGGGACCTTAAGGAGGTGGAATATTGGGCTTCCAATAATAGTGATTAAATTGAGCCCAAGCCCAAATCTATTAATCCTTACTATTATTAATTATATATTAACTCCAGTATATAAATATAATTGCACTCCCAATATTATACCATATTATATCAAATAATATTCTCCGGTAGTAATTATTTATTCCGCATGTTTAAGATATAAATGTCCATGAATAAATTATATTTATTGCTAATATTATTTATTCATCTCTTATAATTCCGGGAATAGTACCACTCAACTTTATTATCATGCGGATCATAATCCACTTGCAAGGTTTACATGATAATCCTTATGAGCTCATCTCGGGGACATTATCAACCCTTTCGAGGACATGCTTTCCCATCAAGAATTCACGGCATGTCATATATAAAATATAGTGACCCAACTTTACCGGTAATTGACCCAATATACTAACCGGTCAATTCCTTTGGAAAATCAAATCACTTATATTAAATATACACACCCGCAATAGTATTAGGGATTAAGAATAAAATACACTGAGATTTAAATCGATTATCTAAGGCAATCCTAATCGATAAATCTCAAGCGGTCCGCCCAATACACCAAGTGTACATGTATGATAAAGTAATTAAGACAAATTATTTTCTCACTCATACAACGACTATACCTATGGATTGGTCCTTGTCCATCTAGGTCGTGAGCAACTGTTCGATTATATACGAGTAACCGATAGTATGATCTTCCGTGTGACGACGCACACCATACTAACTACAACGTGTATAATCTAGGACTATAATTTGCATAAAATGCAAATGATTGTTTATTATTAAATAGGACAAATGCTTTAGACGGAGTTCAGATGTTACTTAAATCTAGACATTAAGTATACAACTCCATCAATCTCCCACTTATACTAAGGTCTAGTCGCTCTCTCCCAAACATCTGACGCCCATACCATCCACGTGCCTACTGAACGCTTTCGCTCGCAGGGCCTTAGTGAACGAGTACTCTAGGGTGTCCCCTGATGTTATCTAGGTAACTACTATATCGCCTTGCGATATCTCGAATCAGGTGGTACTTGCTCTATGTGTTATCTTCACACTATGGACTTATGGTTCCTTTGTTTGTCACTGCACCGCTATTGTCACAATAGCATTGGGCAAACAAGGTACCACATTTAAGTCCTGGAGAAATCTCCGGAGTCACACCGATCCTTAAGCTGCCTCAAAGGTCGCTACCTATTCGGTTTCCGTGGTAGAGTCCATAATGCACTGCATTACACTCTTCCATTCTAGATCTCCATTTCTTAGTGTGAACACATAGCCTGACTTCGACTTTCAACGTTTCCTCTGCGATTAGAAATCCGAATCTGTGTAACCCACAGGAAATTGCTCGACTGATCACAGCAGTCCAATGTTCCTTTCCAGGGTTACTCTGATATCTCGCCACTATGCTCCCGGCATAGCAGATATCAGGTCTCGTACATAACATACATTAAGCTTCCACAGCCGAGGCTTAGATAACTGCTTTCATTTCTTCTATCTCCTTTTGTGTTTGACACACATCCTTAGATAGATAGATTCCATGTCTGAAGGGTGAAAACCTTTCTTGGGAATCTTGTATGTTACACGAGTCAGAATCGTGTCTATGTATGAAACTTGGGATAGGTACAATGTTCTTCTCTTGTGATCAATCATAACTTTGATCTCAAGAACATGTCCAACCTCTCCTAAGTCCTTCATATCGAATTGTCTAGAACAACCATCCCTTTATGTCCGATAACATTTTCATATTGTTGCCAATTAGAAAACGTCGTCTACATAAAGCACGAGAAACCACTTTGTTTCCATCACGTTTCCAATACACACACGATTCGTCCATGCTTTGAATAAATCCACAACGGATTATCAAATCGCATGTTCCACGATCTTGTAGCTTGTTCAATCCATAAATGGATCGACTGAGCTTGCACACTAAATGCTCTCGCCCCTTAGCAATGAATCCATCTGGTTATTTCATAAATGGTTCCGTCAAGACTTCCATATAGGAAAGCTGTCTCGACAACCATTTTACCACACCTCATAATCCATATGAGATGCTAAGAGAATCCGGATTGACTTTAGCATTGCTACCGGCGAAAGGTCATCCTTCGCTACAAGCATCGCTTTGAAAGTTTCGACCTTCCCGTCATATCCTCTCTTTGTCTTGTAGACCCATTCACCCGATTGGCTTCATGCCTTTCGGTGGTTCTACAAGATTCCAGACTTTATAAGAATCCTCAGATTCTATTTTGGATTTCATCGCCTTACCCAAGAAGGCGCATTTAGATCTTGTACTGCCTCATCATAGGTCTAGGGATCAATTTCATGTATTCTAGGTGTCGAGTCCGAAGACTCACCCAGTCCCACGAATCTTTCTGGTTGTCTCACAACCCTCCCACTACGACGGCTTTCCAGTGTATTAACAGTGATAACAGGTGCAGGTTCTAGTGGTGTACTACTCGGTTTTGCTAGTTCTAAGTCTCGATCTCTCTCTCTCATTCTATCAAGTATCACATCACTTTTGGGCTTGTGTTTCACCCCATAGCCTTCCTATAAGAACCGGGCGTTAGAACTTATAACGACCTTCTGGTCCTCAGGACTATAGAACACACAACTTTTGTTCTTCTAGGATATTCTATAAACAACCGCATTTCCGTACGAGGTTCTAAGGAACCATGTTTAGAATGTGCGCCGATGTTTCCAAGGCATATCCCTAGAACAAAAGGTAAGTCCGAATAACTCATTATCATTTTCACCATTCCTATAAGAGTCCTTTTCCTTCTTTCTGACACACCATTCCTTAGAGGAGTAAATGGTACAGTCAGTTGGGAGTTAATCCCATTCTCCAATCAGTATGCCTTGAATTCTCCAGACAGGTATATGCCTCCACGATCAGATCGTAGGCATTTAATGGATTTACCATGAAGGTTCTCCACAAGAGCTTTGTACTCTTTGAACTAGTCAAAGTACTTGCTTTTGTGGCGCATCAGGTACCTAAATCCATGTATCGAGTAATCATCAAAGATGAAATACTCGTAACCTTCTCATGTCTGAGTAGACATAGGTCCGCATACATCAGAGTGAATCAAATCCAATACTTGTCCGGATCTATAGCTTTTAACCTTAAAAGGTTACTTGGTCATTTATTACCATCCAAAATCGATTCATAGGTAGGAAGGTCCTCTCCTTCAACACCACTGATTAAACCATCAGTTGTTCAACCTTTGAATCCAATTTAGATTAATATGACCTAGCTTAAGATTCCACAAGTATAATTGATTCATCCTATAAAGTTCCTTTCTCTTATTGGTGTTAGATAATGTGTTACTAGTTTCGGTTTGTTGCATCGTGGTAGACTCAGGATTTAACATAATTTGTCAACCAATGTGCCAGAACAGATATTATCATCTATTCTTCTTAGAATCATCGAATGATCAGAAGAAATAGAATATCCATTTCTTTTAGAAACTGAAATTAAATTCTTTCTAAACTCAAGCACATAAAGACAATATATAAAATCCTTTCATTACTTAAAAGTAAATGAATCTCTCCCACTGCAACAGCTGCCACCTTCGCAGCATTGCCCATGTAGATGGTGATCTTTTCCTTTCTAAGTCTCCGGGTTTCCGGGAACCCTTGCATCAAAATGCAAAACATGATCAATGGCCTCCATATCTACCCACCAGGAGCTGGTAGATATCACCACTGAAAATGTATCAATGACTAAGGAAAAATTCACTACTCGTTTTTATGAGAGGACAATCAGACTTCCAGTGCCCAGACTGCTAGCAACGGAAGTTTTGCCTTGTGGCATACTTTACCCCATCTCGTGGTCCGAAATCGACCACTAGGTTTCCGTATCTTGCTTCTTCTTTTCCATCTACCCGTCCATAGGTTCAAAACCATTTCTTGACACGGGAGGACAAAGAAGACGAAGTACATACTTGTACTCCTCACAAGTTAGGACATTGTCCGGATTTCGATTCCAATCAACATTCTAAGGGTCGTTGAGTATAAATGCCTTATCGTATATCACATAGTAGAGCAAAGTCATTTCTAACATATAAGCACATAATACAAACAATCGATTTAATCTCCGATATTATCTCCCTTAAATAATATCATTAAATCACTAATCACATCTAAAATCCCATCAGATATGGCAAGCCACGTGGTGTGGACGTTTACCTACCCAAATGATTTAGCAATTAGATTTGCTTCGGTCATACATCACTTATAGCGTAACTTCGTGGGGAAGAATACTATAATGCGTATCTAAGTGTAAACCATTACTCAGTACTAAAGTAAATCGTTTGGAACCGCTACATCACCGCAAGCCACGTGGTGTGGACGTTTACGGTGATTTCACAATTCTTCACAATTCCTTATAACTGTCTACATCAATTAATCCAAAATCTGTTAGTATAGCAAGCCACGTGGTGTGGACGTTTACTACACCAAGAGACTTTTATAATTGACTCCCAATTACTTGATCCATTCGATCTTTGTAAATCAAGACGCGGAGAATCATAAGTGAAACTCGAAGTTTCTTAACAGTGATTCACCATGCGAACAACCCTATCTCTCAAATGAGGGAGCCGAGCAGACAATCGATCCACCTTAAAAAAAATGGTACGAAAGTCTCTAATTTGTGTCCTCGACATGACCAAGTGGCTTTGGCTCCATTCCACTCCCCGGGGTGAGAATGAGTCGACTTGAAATCAGTTTTGGAAAGACAAATTAGGCATTGTTTGATAAACTTAATCAATGTTTCTTGTAAGAGGAATTACAAGAACTCTCCTCCAATAACTTGTCTATATAAACTTCAAAAGTTTATAAAAGTCACCAAGAGAGCAGCAATGGAGACCATGTGATTGTTTCGAATCCCTCTCCCACTTAGCTTTTTATAACAAAAGGATACGCTATCTAATGCATAAATAAATACACATAAGCATGCATACATGAAATAAAGCACATAGTATATTATCACATAATCAAAATAATACTAGAATATTATTTTCCGACTATTATGACTTTATCGCATCTCCGTATGCTTCTTCTAGTCTTTAGTCTTCGTTCTTGAATGCTCCATGTGACGGGAATATTAATTCCAATATTTAAATCCATTTATTTTTAATAAATCCAAAAGTTACTTAATTCGAAAATTAAGTCAATCGAATAAATTAAAAATAAAATTAAATATTAATTAATATTTTTTATTATTTTTATTTTCCTTTTCTATTCCATTAAATCTCTAGAATCCTATCCAAGACCCACTTGGAATATTCTAGAAGATTTCCATAATGAAATAAGGAAATAAAATAATTTAGGACTCCTAGTCCTTCCAAATTAATTTCTTTCCTAATCCATTAAAAATTCCATAAAGGAATAATTAAATAAGGAAAAATTAATTTAGGACTCCTAATCCTTCCAAAGTAATTCTCTTCCTAATCCATGAAAATTCCCAAAAATAGGATTGATCAATTAGGAAAACCAAATTAATTCTAAATTAATTCTTTTCCTAATCCATGAAAATTCCCAAAAATAGAAATACTCAAATTAGGAAAACCGAATTAAATTAGGAATAGGATCTCGACCGAGATGAACGCGGGTTGGGGATCCCCGCGCTCACCATGATCGACCACCCACCTAGAGGAGTCGAACTCCTCATGGTGGTCGATCGAGCCTCATGAGATCGGCCATGGGGTTGGCCGATCGAGCCCTCCCTCTCTTCGTCTCCTCCGTCATAATTTTCCGGTCGTCATTTCGTCCTCGATCCAACGTAAAATAAATTACAAATTTATTATTACGTTATCCGGTATCGATTCTATACATGAAATCGTCCTCATACAATTTCCGGAAAAATTAGAACAAGCATTCACCACACACAAAACGAATCTCGACATCACCGAGAGTTTAATAATCAAGAGCAATATCATGGACATTAATTAACAAAATTAAATCTAGCCATAATAATCGGAAACCCTGCAAGGTAGAACAATTTATCGAAAAATACCGTGAACTAAAACCAACGCTCTGATACCAATTGTTGGAAATCGATATCCCGGAATTAATAAATTTAATTAAATAAATTATCTAATTAATTCCGACCGAAATCCTTTGGAGATCGAATATCCGGGGATGTCAAATTGCTGAACGACAACTCCAATCGAAATCCCGGTTGCCGGAAACCCGGCACGAACCACCACGAAGGTCGGCCCGACCAAAACCCTAACCGCGGGGATAGCCCGCGGCTGTCCGGTCGAGCCCCCGCATGGGGCTCGCGGCTGTTCTTGGCAGCCGCCTAAGGCTGCCCTTGGCAGCCCGCTGGGCACCCCCAGCCACGCCCCGGTGATCGCACGCCCAGCCACGGTCGAACCGTGGCTAGCGATCACTGCCAGCACCGCCGCGCGGGCGGCTGGTGCACCGCGCGAGCGGCGATCGCACCGCCTGAGCGGGTATTGAGCCGCGCTAGGGTTCGATCGAGCTCTCGGCGCCCATCCGAGGCTCTCGCCCTTCGACCCCTCCTAGCCGAGCCGTTGAGCCGCCGGCGGTCCGGTGATCTACGATCACCACCGCCCGGTTAAACCTCGTCATGGGTCGCGTTTTCGGATCTTGGTTCAAGGTATTTTCACGATAAATAAACGATTAAATCATAAAGAGAGTTTTACGATTTACCTCATTCTCGTTGTTCGGAAAAACGAAGAACTTAATTGAAGACCTTGAGATCTTCCCACGTATTCCTTGCACTAGCTCGAACGTCGTGTGGGCGACGATCCTCCGAACTCCATGGATCTCCTTCTCTTTCTTTCTCTCTCTAGAATTGTGATCTTCAAGTTATGAGAAAAGAGAAGACCATGTAGTGCTTTTACAGGCTACGTAGGGGACCTTAAGGAGGTGGAATATTGGGCTTCCGATAATAGTGATTAAATTGAGCCCAAGCCCAAATCTATTGATCCTTACTATTATTAATTATATATTATCTCCACTATATAAATATAATTGCACTCCCAATATTATATCATATTATATCAAATAATATTCTCCGGTAGTATTTATTTATTCCGCATGTTTAAGATATAAATGTCCATGAATAAATTATATTTATTGCTAATATTATTTATTCATCTCTTATAATTCCGAGAATAGTACCACTCAACTTTATTATCATGCGGATCATAATCCACTTGCAAGGTTTACATGATAATCCTTATGAGCTCATCTCGGGGACATTATCAACCCTTTCGAGGACATGATTTCCCGTCAAGAATTCACGGCATGTCATATATAAAATATAGTGATCCAGCTTTACCGGTAATTGACCCAATATACTAACCGATCAATTCCTTTGGAAAATCAAAGTCACTTATATTAAATATACACACCCGCAATAGTATCAGGGATTAAGAATAAAATACACTGAGATTTAAATCGATTATCTAAGGCAATCCTAATCGATAAATCTCAAGCGGTCCGCCCAATACACCAAGTGTACATCGTATGATAAAATAATTAAGACAAATTATTTTCTCACTCATACAACGACTATACCTATGGATTGGTCCTTTTCCATCTAGTTCGTGAGCAACTGTTCGATTATATACGAGTAACCGATAGTATGATCTTCCGTGTGACGATGCACACCATACTAACTACAACGTGTATAATTTAGGACTATAATTTGCATAAAATGCCAATGATTGTTTATTATTAAATAGGACAAATGCTTTAGACGGAGTTCAGAAGTTACTTAAATCTAGATTTGTATGTGGCCAAGCTTAAATCTAGATTGTTTATTACTTAAATAGGGCAATTGTACGTGGCCACGCTTTTCCACAGTCTCGACTCTCCATGTGGCCGGTAAGACATATGATCCATATTAAAATGGAGGACAATCCCATATTGTCAATCCAAGCTCTCCCACTTGCTTCCTAATACACCTGATGAGCCATATTTTTTGGCTCATTTTTAGGTTTTTAGAGTCAAGTAAATCGAGTCCTTAGTTTTTTTTTTTACTTTATTTGTGTCTGGGAGGGCACGTTTGGGTACTTGGGCAAGTTTTGCAGGTGGGCAGGTAAAGGAGTGGAAAGAGGAGCGCACTGTGTGAAAGAGGCAAGGAAATCACCTTCCATGGTCAAGAGCACTCGTTGAGCAAGCCAGACTGACGAAAAGGGTCCAACAGAGTTGAGCAAGCAACCAGGACGTCAGCAGGTGGAGCAAGACTTGAGTCCGACCAAGTACCGCACATGGTCCGCTACCTCAATCAGTCAGAGAAGGAAGTACATGGGCAAGCACTAACATTGACGGAGACGGTGTTGGAAATCGATATCCCGGAATTAATAAATTAAATAAAATTTATTATCTAATTAATTCCGACCGAAATCCTTTGGAGATCGAATATCCGGAGTTGTAAAATTGCGGAACGACAACTCCAATCGACTCCCGGTTGCCGGAACAATCCGTCACGAACCACCACGAAGCGCCGGACTCAACCAAAACCCTAACTGCGGCAAAGCCGCGGCTGTTCGGTCGAGTCCCCTCGTGGGACTCGCGGCTGTTCAAGGCAGCCGCCTAGGGCTGCTCGTAGCAGCCCCCTTTGCACGCCCAGCCACGTCCGGGAGATCGCGCTCCAGCCACGGTGGAACCCGTGGCTCGCGATCGCCCCCAGCTGCCGCCAGCCACCGCCACGCGAGCGGCGGTCCAGCCGCGCGAGCGGCAGCCCCTCCGCGTGAGCGGAGGCAGCACCGTGCGAGCGGTGCTGCTCGGGCAGCAAGGGTTCGTGCCCAGCTAGGGCACGATCGAGTCTCGGCGTCCAGCCGAGGCTCTCGCCCTCTCGACCCCTCCAGCCGAGCCGACGATCCGCCGGCGGTCCGGTGGTCTTCGACCACCACCGCCCGGTTCGTCCTCGTCATGGGTCGCGTCTTTCGGATCTTGGTTCATGATATTTCTACGATAATTAAACGATAAAATCATAAAGAGGGTTTTACGATTTACCTCGTTCTCGTTGTTCGGAAAAACGAAGAACTCAATTTGACGACCTTGAGATCTTCCGACGTATTCCTTGCACTAGCCCGGACGTCGTGTGGGCGACGATCTACCGAACTCCATGGATCCTCCTCTCTACTTTCTCTCTCTAGAATTGTGATCTTCAACTTATGAGAATAGAGAAGACCATGTAGTGCTTTTATAGGCTACGTAGGGGATCTAAAGGAGGTGGAATATTGGGCTTCCAATATTGAAGATTAAATTGAGCCCAATGCTCAAGTCCATTAATCCTTATCAATATTAATTAATTCTATTTTCCACTATATAAAATTAATTGCACTCCCAATATTAAACCATATTATATCAAATAATATTTCTCCAGTAGTATTATTTATTCCGTGTATTTAAGATATAAATATCCATGAATAAAATTAATTTATTGCTAATTAATTTATTCATCTCTTATATCCGAGACTAGTACCATTCAACCTTAATTATTATGCGGAACGAATCCACCTGCAGGGTTTACATAATAATTCCTTATGAACTCATCTCGGGGATATTATCAACCCTTCCGGGATACACTTTCCCGTCAAGTATTCACGGCATGTCATATATAAAACATAGTGACCCAACTTAACCGGTAATTAACCCAATAATTAAATCGGTTAATTCCTTTGGTAAATCAAAGTCACTTATATTAAATATACACACCCGCAATAGTTTCGGGGATTAAGAATAAAATACACTGAGACTCGAATCGATTATCGCCGGCAATCCTAATCGATGAATCTCAACGATCCGCTCAATACACCAAGTGTACAAGTGTGATAAAATAATTAAGATAAATTATTTTCTCTCTCACACAACGACTATACCGATGGATTGGTCCGTGTCCATCTAGGTCGTGAGCAACTGTTCGATTAAATACGAGTAACCGATAGTATGATCTTCTGTGCGCCCATGCAACACCATACTAACTACAACGTATAAAATCCAAGACTATAATTTGCATATATTTAATTATAAATAATTAAACGCAAATAATTGTTTATTTAGTTAAATAGATTAGTGGCAATGGATCGTGAGTTTCCGTTACTTAAATCTAGACATTAAGTACACAACTCCAACAATCTCCCACTTGTACTAAGGTCTAGTCATTTCCTCCAAACTCCCGACTCCCATACTCATCACGTGCTTAAGTTGTACTTCCAAGAAGTACTATGTGAATGAGCACTCTAGGTTGCCGCTCTGAAGTTATCTTGGTGACTACAGCGTCGTCTCCCTTGACGATGACTCGTATCAGGTGGTACTTGCACTATGTGTTATCTTTACACTTATGGACTTGTGATCTTACCATTTGCCATCGCACCTCTATACACATAGCCTTTGGCAAATTAAGAATCACCTCTAAGTCCCAGAGATTATCCCGGAGTTATACCAAAACTTCCGCTGCCTCTGAGGCCGCTATTTGGTTACCCATGGCAGAGTCCGAAAAGCATCGTGCTTATCACTCTTCCATGTTAAAACTCCTTCTCCTTTAATAGTGAAACACATAGCCTGATATCGGCTTACACCGGTCCTGATTCGATTAGAAATCTAAGAGAATGTAATCCAAAGGAAATGCTCGTCTGCTCCGTAATCCAGAACATAGTTTCTAGTACTTCGAACGTACTTAAAAGGTTCATTACAGTAGTCAAGTATTCCTTTCCAGGATTACCTTGATATCCTCCCACTATGCTCACTGCATAGCCGATATCAGGTTTTTGTTTTCAACAATGCATTTATTAAGCTTTCCACACTCAAAGTGTAGGAAACTGCTTTCATTGCTTCTATCTCCTTTTGTGTTCCAAAACACATATCCTTAGATAGATGCATTCCGTCTCTGAAAGGTAACGAACCTTTCTCGGAATCTTGCATGTTAAAACGAACCATAATCATATATGTAAGATGTCCAGGAGAAGTACAATGTTCATTCCTAGAGATCCAAGATCTCAAGAACATGTCCAACTTCTTCCTATATCTTTCATAATGATTTATCTAGACAACCACCATTTTATGTCTGACAACATCTTTACATTGTTACCAATGATAAAATGTTATCTACATAAAACCTCCGAGAAACACCACCTTGTTTTCCATCACGTTTCCAATACACACAATTCGTCTATGCTTTTGATGAATCCATAAAATGGACTATCTCATCAATTTGCAAGTACCACGAACTCAATGCTTTGTTTCAATCCATAAATGGATCAACTAAGCTTGTACTCTAAATGATCTCGCCTCTTAGCAATAATCCTTATTGCTCTCCAAGAAGGCACATTTAGATCTAGTACGGCCTTCATGTAGATCTAGGGATCGATTTCATGTATACTAGGTCCAGAGTCCGAAGACTCTCCTAGTCTTATGAATATCTCCGGTTGTCCCACAACCTCCCACTACAATGGCATTCCGGTGTATAAACAGTGATAACAGTAGGTGCAGTTAGTGGTGTACCGCTACTCGGTTCGGCTGGTTCTAAGTCTTAATCTTTCTCTCTCATTTCAAAGTATCATGTCACTTGGGGCTTGTGGTTCATCATATAGTCTTTCTCTAAGAACTGGGCGTTAGAACTTATAACGTCCTTCTGGTTCATAGTACTATTGAACCACATCTTTTGTTCTTCTAGGATATTCTACAACCGCATTTGAATGCGCCGTTGTTTCCAGACATATCCATAGAACATAGGTAGTTCCGTATAACTCATAATTTTACTATTTCTATAAGAGTTCCATTTCTTGTTTTCGACACACCAATCCTACACAACAGTGTATGGTGTAGTCATTTGGGATCAAATCCCAATCTCTGATTAGTATGCCATGTATTCCTCAGACAGGTACTTGCCTCCGCGATCAAATCGCAGGCTACAAATGGATATACTTTGATGGTTCTCCACAATTGCTTAGTGTCCATTGACTTGTCAAAACACTTGCTTTTGTGGCACATCAGGTATTCTAATCCATTTCTTGAGTAATCATCAAATGAAGTACTCGTACTTTATTGTCTGAGTACACATAGGTCTGCATACATCAGATTCAATCAATTCTTATACTTGTCCGGATCTTATATCTTATATCCATAAAGGATTGCTTAGTCATGTTACCTTCCAAATTAGATTCTTAGGTCGGAAGGACCACTCCTTCAACTTAATTGATCAAAATTAATTTTCGACCTTCGAACTTCTTATTTGAATAAACGTGACTTAGCATAAGAATCCACAAGCATAATTGATTTAATAAAGAAATCTCTTATTAGTAAAACGAGTTTCATACTACGGTTCGTTGCATCATGGTGGACTCAGGATTCATCATTTATATATTGCTAGCTAATGTACCAGAATAGATACTATCATTATTTCTTCTTATAACCATCAAATGATTAAAAGAAATAAAATATCCATTCATTAGAAATCCAGAACAAAGTTCTTTCTAATATGAAAAGTACATAAAAGCAATAACTCAAAATGAAATCCTATAAAATGTCCTCCATTGCAACAGCTGCCTCCTCTACAGCATTGCCCATATAGACTACGATCTTTTCTTTTCTAAGTCGTCGGGTTTCCTGGAACCTTTGCATTTAGAATGCACATACCGTCAGTAGTTCCATATCTACACACCAGGTTCTTGGTAGATAATACCACTGACTATGTTTTACGACTAAAGAAAATTTCGTACTTTCTTTGAGAGGATAATCAGACTTCCAGTACCCAGACTGTTTGCATCGAGAACTCTTGCCTCATGGCTTTCTCGTCCCATCTCGTGGTCCAAAAAACCTAGGACCACTGGGTTTCTTTGCTTGCTTTTCCTTTCCCCCGATTTTTCCCTTAGGTTCGAAACCTTTGGCATTAGCTACAAGAGCTTGCGATTTCCGTCTCAACTCGTCTAAAAGGTCAATCATCTTAAAAACGTGTTTAAGCGTTTCCTCGAATCGACTGGCCTTTATGAGTATCCTCATCGCCTCTTGTCTAGCCGCTACGTCATGTCTAAACATCTCCTTGAGTTTGAACATGATATCAAAATCAGTCCTTTCCTCATCAGTTAAGACATTTGTAGGCTCGGGAGGACAAAGCTCACTGAGTACAAACTTGTACTCTTTAACAGTCTGGACAATGTCTAGATCTCTATTCCAATCAATACATTTAGGGACCAGTGAGTTTAAATTCCTCAAGTATCACATAAAGTGGGTTCAAAGCCATATCCTAATCTATGAGCACATATAACAACAAACAATCGATTTAATCTCCGATATTATCTCCCTTAAATAATATCATTAAATCACTAATCGCCTCTAAAATCCAATCAGATATGGCAAGCCACGTGGTGTGGACGTTTACCTTACCCAAATGATTTAGCAATTAGTTTTGCTTCGGTCATACATCACTTATAGCGTAACTTCGTGGGGAAGAATACTATAATGCGTATCTAAGTGTAAACCATTACTCAGTACCAAAGTAAATCGTTTGGAACCGCTACATCACCGCAAGCCACGTGGTGTGGACGTTTACGATGACTTCACAATTCTTCACAATTCCTTACAACTGTCTACATCAATTAATCCAAAATCCGTTAGTATAGCAAGCCACGTGGTGTGGACGTTTACTACACCAAGAGACTTTTATAATTGACTCCCAATTACTTGATTCATTTAATCTTGTAAATCAAGACGCGGAGAATCATAAGTGAAACTCAAAGTTTCTAACCAGTGATTCACCATGCGAACGACCCTATCTCTCATCAAATGAGGGAGCCGAGCAGACAATCGATCCATTTTAAAACAAATGGTACGAAATCCTCTAATTTGTGTCCTCGACATGACCAAGTGGCTTTGGCTCCATTCCACTCCCCGGGGTGAGAATGAGTCGACTTGAAGTCAGTTTTGGAAAGACAAATTAGGCATTGTTTGATAGACTTAATCAATGTTTCTCGTAAAAGGAATTACAAGAATTCTCCTCCAATGACTTATCTATATGAACTTCGAAAGTTCATAAAAGTCACCAAGAGAACAGCAATGGAGACCATGGATATGTTTCCATACCCTCTCCCACTTAGCTTTTTATAATAAAGGGATACGCTATCTAATGCATAATTAAATACACATAAGCATGCATACATGAAATAAAGCACATAGAATATTATCACATAATCAAAATAATACTAGAATATTATTTTCCGACTATTATGGCTTTATCGCATCTCCGTACGCATCTTCTAGTCTTCAGTCTTCGTTCTTGAATGCTCTATGTGACGGGAATATTAATTCCAATACTTAAATCTTTTTATTTTTAATAAATCCAAAAGATACTTAATTCGACAATTAAGTCAATCGAATAAATCAAAAATAAAATTAAATATTATTAATATTTTTATTTATTTTATTTTCCCTTTCTACTTCATTAAATCTCTAGAATAATCTATCCAAGACCCACTTGGAATATTCTAGAAGACTTCTATAATGAAATAAGGAAATAAAATAATTTATTTTATTTTCCCTTTCTACTTCATTAAATCTCTAGAATAATCTATCCAAGACCCACTTGGAATATTCTAGATGATTTCCATAATGAAATAAGGAAATAAAATAATTTAGGACTCCTAGTCCTTCCAAATTAATTCATTTCCTAATCCATTAAAAATTCCATAAAGGATTAATTAAATAAGGAAAAATTAATTTAGGACTCCTAAACTTTCCAAATTAATTATTTTCCTAATCCATTAAAAATTCCATAAAGGAATAATTAAATAGGAAAAATAAATAAATTATAAATTTATTCCTTTTCCTAATCTATGAAAATTCCCAAGAATAGGAATAATCAATAAGGAAAAATAAATTTATTCTAAATTTATTCTTTTCCTATTCCATGAGAATTCCCAAAAAATAGGAATACTCAAAATAGGAAAACCGAATAATTTAGGAAAGTAAATCTCGGTTAGGAGTAGCACGGAGTGGGGATCTCCGCACCACCCCCAACCGATCGACCACCACCGAGGAGGAGCACAGCCGCCGCCCCCAGCCGGCGCGCCACCACCACCGGTGGCTAGGCGTGGCCGAGAGCCTCCCGCGGCTGCCCCCTCTCTCTCGGGTCGATCCTCCATGGACCGATCATGGGGATGATCGATCCGAGTCCTCCCTCTCGTTCGTCTCCTCCGTCACAATTTTCCGGTCGTCGTTTCGGAATCGTTCCAACGTAAATAAATTACAAATTTATTACTACGCTATCCGGTATCGATTCTCTACACAAAAACGACCTCAAACAATTTCCGGAAAAATAAGAACAAGCATTCACCACACAAGAACAAATATTGACATCACCGAGAGTTTAATAATCAAGAACATTATTATGACATTAATTAACATAATTAAATCTAGCCATAATAATCGGAAACCCTGCAAGGTAGAACAATTTATCGAAAAATACCATGAACTAAAACCAACGCTCTGATACCAATTGTTGGAAATCGATATCCCGGAATTAATAAATTAAATAAAATTAATTATCTAATTAATTCCGACCGAAATCCTTTGGAGATCGAATATCCGGAGTTGTAAAATTGCGGAACGACAACTCCAATCGACTCCCGGTTGCCGGAACAATCCGCCACGAACCACCACGAAGCGCCGGACTCAACCAAAACCCTAACCGCGGCAAAGCCGCGGCTGTTCGGTCGAGTCCCCTCGTGGGACTCGCGGCTGTTCAAGGCAGCCGCCTAGGGCTGCTCGTAGCAGCCCCCTTTGCACGCCCATCCACGTCCGGGAGATCGCGCTCCAGCCACGGTGGAACCCGTGGCTCGCGATCGCCCCCAGCTGCCGCCAGCCACCGCCGCGCGAGCGGCGGTCCAGCCGCGCGAGCGGCAGCCCCTCCGCGTGAGCGGAGGCAGCACCGTGCGAGCGGTGCTGCTCGGGCAGCAAAGGTTCGTGCCCAGCTAGGGCACGATCGAGTCTCGGCGTCCAGCCGAGGCTCTCGCCCTCTCGACCCCTCCAGCCGAGCCGACGATCCGCCGGCGGTCCGGTGGTCTTCGACCACCACCGCCCGGTTCGTCCTCGTCATGGGTCGCGTCTTTCGGATCTTGGTTCATGATATTTCTACGATAATTAAACGATAAAATCATAAAGAGGGTTTTACGATTTACCTCGTTCTCGTTGTTCGGAAAAACGAAGAACTCAATTTGACGACCTTGAGATCTTCCGACGTATTCCTTGCACTAGCCCGGACGTCGTGTGGGCGACGATCTACCGAACTCCATGGATCCTCCTCTCTACTTTCTCTCTCTAGAATTGTGATATTCAACTTATGAGAATAGAGAAGACCATGTAGTGCTTTTATAGGCTACGTAGGGGATCTAAAGGAGGTGGAATATTGGGCTTCCAATATTGAAGATTAAATTGAGCCCAATGCTCAAGTCCATTAATCCTTATCAATATTAATTAATTCTATTTTCCACTATATAAAATTAATTGCACTCCCAATATTAAACCATATTATATCAAATAATATTTCTCCAGTAGTATTATTTATTCCGTGTATTTAAGATATAAATATCCATGAATAAAATTAATTTATTGCTAATTAATTTATTCATCTCTTATATCCGAGACTAGTACCATTCAACCTTAATTATTATGCGGAACGAATCCACCTGCAGGGTTTACATAATAATTCCTTATGAACTCATCTCGGGGATATTATCAACCCTTCCGGGATACACTTTCCCGTCAAGTATTCACGGCATGTCATATATAAAACATAGTGACCCAACTTAACCGGTAATTAACCCAATAATTAAATCGGTTAATTCCTTTGGTAAATCAAAGTCACTTATATTAAGTATACACACCCGCAATAGTTTCGGGGATTAAGAATAAAATACACTGAGACTCGAATCGATTATCGCCGGCAATCCTAATCGATGAATCTCAACGATCCGCTCAATACACCAAGTGTACAAGTGTGATAAAATAATTAAGATAAATTATTTTCTCTCTCACACAACGACTATACCGATGGATTGGTCCGTGTCCATCTAGGTCGTGAGCAACTGTTCGATTAAATACGAGTAACCGATAGTATGATCTTCTGTGCGCCCATGCAACACCATACTAACTACAATGTATAAAATCCAGGACTATAATTTGCATATATTTAATTATAAATAATTAAACGCAAATAATTGTTTATTTAGTTAAATAGATTAGTGGCAATGGATCGTGAGTTTCCGTTACTTAAATCTAGACATTAAGTACACAACTCCAACAGACGGAACGTTGGGCAGTCGGTGTACCAGGAGTCCTGGAATTTGCGGAGTCTTCAAAGGCGGCCAGATTCAAACTCCAACCCAAGTAGGACTCTCGTCCGCACTTGGAGGTATTTTCCCCCACACGTCTCTCATCATCTGAAGCCCGTCTATTTAAGAAGAAGTGACTGATGAAGAACAACAACACATGAGCATCGAAGAAACCGGATCGGAACCCTACCTGACCAGCGAAGAAGAAGGCGGCCGCGTGAGCAACACCACTCGCCGGCGTTTATTTTCTGTTAAGCCCTCGGGCTAGAAACAATTTATTTTATGCTTTCATGTTTTTAATTTCGTACTTTGATTTTATTTCCCTTTGAACAATTTCCAGTTTTAATGCATAGTTCAATTCGTCGTATTTCCTTTGTTTTATTTTCTGTTTTAATTATGTCAAGTAGCTAATCTGTTTGTATCTGGGCAAAGGCAGAACCTGACCAACCCTAAGACGTGATCATGCCGGGAGGCTTATTGATGACAGCAACTAGCTGAGTTTTGTTCCCGATTCAACAGGGTAGTAACTTAAGCATGTTAGGGACTTGGGCAATCCTACAGTGACCAGTGGGAACCCTGACTTGCCTAACACAGGAGTACGTGGATCAACGCGACCGGGAGACTGGGCGTCCGCGAAGTACAACATGTTGCTGGAGATGTGGTCGTATGACTTGGGTCTGTCCAGGCATGCTATTGGCCATTCCGGGTTTGCTTGGAGGATGAAGGCGACTTGATCAACTTAGACTCATGCGGTCACATATTGTCGAATTGGTCAATGTCAGGAGACCTATTGAGAGAGATCTAGCAAGACTTAAACATAAGAGCGAATAAGGGTTCGGGGTATTAATATGCGTGACATTATAGGGATGTTAATACTTGGGATCTATAACTGGAAGACAAAACTGTTAGCAACATGATATACGTACCGATGATCGGCAGCACATAGATCAAGGGGGAAGTCAGGGGAGTCAATGCCTGGATACTTTAGTCTTTATTTGTTTCATCTTATTTGCTGAGTCGAGTCTGTTATTTGCTCAGTCTATTAATTAGGTTGCATGCTAGTTTTATTTCTGTTTAAGTTATTTGTTATTTTTCCAGTCAAGTAAACACGGTGACCACGGTTCGGCAGTGCCCAACTGCTCTCCAAAACAAAACCTTTTCAAATGTGACAACCCAATTGAGCATTCAAAGCCGGGAAAACTATAAGCTAAATCGCCTCCTCGTGGGATCGACCCTATACTTGCTACTAGTACTTGTGCTAGTGAATAGTTTAGGAACTATAAATATTATTTTGCGCTACTCCACGACGGTAGCGTCAAAATTGGCGTCGTTGTCGGGGAGGCAATAATCCAAGCCAATAGTTTTTCGTGCTAACACTTGACCTATTTTTGTATGCAGGACTCCAACTCATCGGGAAGCAAGGATACTTGGCTACTATTTGATCCTGAAATCGAGCGAACCGCGAGGAAGAATCGGAAGGCAGCAAAGCAGAAACAAGCATTAGCACGTGCCGCTCAAGTAACTCAGTTGACCATAACTGAGACAGGAGAGTCGATCTCGGACACATCGAGAGAAGATTCACCAAACACATCCAGGTCACCTACGCGATCAAGGATGGGAGAAGAGAGAGCCAAGACGTTGAGGGACACGATGTTCCCAGAGAACTTGAATCTGAAACCGCTGGGCATCACCTTGCCCACGGTTGAAAACAATACTTGGGAGATGAGGAACGGCTTCATCCAGATCTTGCCCAAGTTCAGTGACATGCCCTTGGAGGATCCCCAGAGACACCTCTAAGATTTTGAATTGGCATGTGGCACCATCCGAGCAAGTGAAGGGCTAGGGGAATACATCAGGCTCCTAGCCTTCCCTTTCTCACTGGCCGAAGGTGCCCGAGAGTGGCTTTACACTCTACCTGCTGGAGAAGTGACCACCTGGAGTCAACTTCAGCAGAAATTCCTTGAGAAGTACTTCCCAGCTGCACGCATCCAGCAGATGAGGAAGAAGATCAACAGCATCAAGATGGGAGGAGGAGAGAACTTCCATGACTACTAGGTCAGGTTCAAGCAGATGTTGGCCAAGTGCCCACAGCATCAGATCCTTGACCATGACTTGGTCCAGTACTTCATCTCTGGACTAAGGGAGACGGAGAGGACATGGATCAACGCAGCTTGTGGAGGATCCATTCTAAACAAGAGGGCCGACGAAGCATTCAAAATCTTCAAGGAAATGGCCGAAGAAACAAGGGAGGATGGCAGTGACCTACCCAGGAACAACTTGCCCGTACCATCTGCAACTGAAGTCAAGTTGGACAAACTGTGCAACATAGTTGAGCAACTGGTGCTTAACCAAAACCCAGGGCTAAAGAGAGGAGTCAAGGCGTGCCAAATCTGCAAGGAAAGTAACCATGCCACTGACGAGTGCCCTGAGCTTTTTGACGAAGAGGTCAAGGTGATAATGCAGAACAATGGGAACGGACAAAGGCCCAATGGGAACACGTACAACTCGAACAACTGGAAAAATCATGATAACAACCGGTATGGAAAAAACAACTACCAGGGCGGAGGGAACCAAGGAAATCAAGGCCAGCAATACCACGGCCAGAACAATCATCAGAGGAACAATTACCAAAATCAGGGCAACCAGCAGAACCAGAGCAATGGCCCGACTTTGGCAGATATGATGCAGACCTTGGTCAATAAAAATATCAAAGCCCAGCAGGAGAATGACCGGTACAAGCAGGACAACGAGAAGTACAAGGTTGAGACTCGAGGTCAACTGCAGAATATAAACGCTCAAATGCTTGAGCCGCGCGGGCAATTCCAAAACATCAATGCCCAACTGGCGCACTTGACCCAGGCAATGACTGAGATGAAAAAGAAGACCAGCGGTCTACCTCCCCAAATTGAACTAAACAACGCCCAATTGAATGCAATCCATCTTAAAAATGGAAAGGTCCTGACTGAAGTGCCAAAGAAGCCCACTCCACCATCTCAAGTGGAAGGAACTGTTGAAGAAGTCAACGAGGACGAAGAGTCAGAAGAAGAACTTGAGCTGATACCACCCAAACAGAAGGAAACATCAGTACCTACTCAAGCAGGAACACCACCAAAAATCTACCCTCCCTTTCCAGGCAGATTGAGCAAGAAGAAGGAGAAGGAAGATACGAACGAGATGTTCCAGATGTTTAAAAAGATGGAAATCAACATGCCTCTGTTGACCATCCTGAAGTCCATGCCCAGGTGCGCCAAATTCCTCAAGGAGCTGTGCACCAAAAAGGTGAAATATCAAGATGATGCCAAATTCGAAGTAGGAGAGAATGTTTCAGCGGTGCTCTAGAGGAATGTACCAAGGAAATGTGCAGACCCTGGAATGTTCTATATTCCCTGCATAATAGGCAACATGAACATAGAAAAAGCCATGCTCGACTTGGGAGCATCGATCAATGTTATGCCTAAGTCAATGTACGAAGACTTGGGTATAGGGCCGATGAAACCGACAAGGGTAGTGATCCAGTTGGAAGACAGATCAAATGTGTACCCCGAGGGAATTCTGGAAGATGTATTGGTCAAGGTAGAGGAGCTCATCTTCCCTGCCGATTTCTATGTCCTGGACATGGGGAGATCAAGCAAGCAGCCAGTGATGAACTTGGGCAGGCCATTCTTGAAGACAGCAAGGACACACATTGACTGCGAGACTGGAAAGCTAACCTGCAAGTTTGAAGGAGAAACGGTCACATTCGACTTGTTCAAGTCAATGAAGCACCCAGAAGATACCGAGCAAGTGCATTATGTTGACCAGATTGATGAATTGATCGAGGAGCAAGCTCTAGGATATGGAGTCTCTGACAAAGTAGATCTGGTGATACAAAGGGGACTGACCAGAGAAGATGCAGAGGATGAGCAACTTGAAGTTCAACAGATAGCTGAGCAACTGGGAGCTCTGGAGAATCACCCTGTGGGCATGAGCAAGTTTCCACCCCATGAAGTCACGATCATGGTACCATCCCTGGAGAAGCCACCAGAGTTAGAATTAAAGAAACTCCCTGCACATCTCAAGTACATGTTCCTTGGGCAAAATGATACATTGGCCGTGATCATAAGCTCGAAATTGAAGAAGGAGGAAGAAAGCAGGCTGAGGAACATCCTTGACCAGTATAAGCAAGTCATTGGATGGACCTTAGCAGATATACGGGGAATCAGTCCCACCATATGCCAACACCACATATTGCTCGAGGAAGAGTCAAATCCAGTGCGCGATCCACAGAGAAAACTGAACCCCGCTATGAAGGAAGTAGTGCTCAAGGTTATACTCAAGCTGCTCAACTTGGGCATTATCTACCCTGTTTCAGACAGCAAATGGGTAAGTCCAGTTCATGTGGTGCCCAAGAAGTCAGGGATTCAAGTGATCGAGAACGAGAAAAAGGAGCAGATAGCCACTCGACTTCAAACCGGATGGAGGGTGTGCATCGACTACAGAAAGTTGAACAAGGTAACAAAGAAAGACCACTTCCCCCTACCTTTCATTGACGAGATGCTCGAAAGACTAGCTGGGAAGACTCATTTCTGCTTCCTTGACGGATACTCGGGCTACATGCAAATTTGGGTGGCCCCAGAAGACCAGGACAAGACTACTTTCACTTGCCCATACGGTACCTTTGCATATCGACGCATGCCATTTGGTCTATGCAACGCCCCTGGTACTTTCCAGAGATGCATGATGAGCATCTTTGCCGATCTGCTCGAGCAAGGGATAGAAGTTTTCATGGATGACTTTACTGTGTATGGCAGCTCGTTCGAGACATGCTTGAACAACCTGGAGTTGGCCCTCAGCAGATGTGTGGAGAAAAGTTTGGTACTTAACTACGAGAAATGTCACTTTATGGTTAAGGAAGGGATAGTCCTTGGGCACGTAGTCTCTGCCAAGGGAATTGAAGTTGACCGAGCCAAAATAGAGACCATATCAAAGCTGCCTTATCCAAGGAATGTCAAACAAGTCAGAGGCTTCCTTGGGCACGCAGGTTTCTACAGAAGGTTCGTAAGAGATTTTGCCAAGATTGCCCAACCTCTGATCAGACTATTGCAAAATGAGGTTGACTGGAACTTTGATGATGATTGTCAAGCCGCCTTCAACCACCTCAAGGAAAGATTAGTCACTGCCCCCATCATCCAACCACCAGAATGGGGAATGCCATTTGAGCCTATGTGCGACGCGAGCGGGTACGCCGTGGGTGCTGTACTTGGGAAGATAAAAGGAAAGGACCGACATGTAATCTACTATGCAACCAAGACATTGAATCCTGCTCAATGCAACTACGCGACCACGGAGAAAGAACTACTAGCTGTGGTGTTTGCGATCGAGAAGTTCAGATCTTACTTGCTCGGGAGTAAAACCATAGTCTACACTGACCATGCTGCGCTGAAGTACTTAATGGCCAAGAAGGAGACCAAGCCACGACTGATAAGATGGATCTTGTTGCTACAAGAGTTCGACATCGAAATCAGAGACAAGACAGGTAACCAAAACTTAGTGGCTGACCACTTGAGCAGGATAATCCAGCGAGAAGAAGGCATGCCCATCACGGAGACTTTTCCAGATGAGTACTTATATCAAATTTCAACCCACTCGGGGGAGCCATGGTATGCAGACTTGTCCAACTACATAGTCACAGGGGATATAAGGGAAGACATGACCCTCTACGGTAAGAACAAACTCAAGCGGGAGAGCAAGAAGTACATTTGGGACGATCCCTACATGTGGAAGAGGGGAGAAGACCAAGTACTGAGAAGTTGCATTCCCGAAGTTGAGCAAGCAGACATCCTAAAGCACTGCCATGAGCAAGCCTGCGGAGGACATTTCGGCCACCGACGTACAGCAAGGAAGGTACTTGACTGCGGTTTTTATTGGACAACTCTCTTGAGAGATTGTTTTGAGTGGTGCAGGAGCTGTGACAAGTGCCAGAGAGAGGGGAACGTAACCAAGAGAGATGAGATGCCCATGATGCCCATCATGCCCGTGGAAGTCTTCGACGTATGGGGCATCGACTTCATGGGACCATTGCCCAACTCCAGAGGGAAGGAGTATATACTCTTGGCAGTTGACTATGTATCTAAATGGGTCGAGGCCAAGGCTACATTAACTAATGACTCAAGAGTGGTAGCCACCTTCCTCAAGGGAGACATATTCAGCAGATTTGGTGTAACTCGCGCGTTGATCAGTGACCAGGGTACACATTTCTGCAATTACATAATTGAAAGATTGCTCAGGAAGTATGGAGTGCACCACAGGATCTCCACAACTTATCACCCCCAAGCCAATGGGCAAGCCGAGCTATCCAATCGTATCATCAAAACCATCTTGAGGAAGACGGTCAAGCCAGAAGGTAAGGATTGGAGCGACAAGCTCGATGATGCACTTTGGGCCTACAGAACCGCCTACAAAACACCTTCAGGGATCTCTCCCTACCGCATGGTGTTTGGCAAGTCATGCCACTTGCCCGTGGAAATCGAACACAAGGCGCATTGGGCAGTGAATAAGGTAAATTTCGACTGGGATGCGGCCAGCGAAGGACGTAAACTTCACCTAACTGAGCTGGAGGAGATAAGGATCGAAGCGTATGACAACGCGGTCAACTACAAGGAGCGAACCAAGAGAGCCCACGACAAAATCATCAAGAAAAAGAAGATCGAACCTGGTCAACTAGTTATGGTTTAACAAACCAAGTTCAAATTCAAGGCCAAAAAGCTATCGACCAAGTGGGCAGGGCCGTTCATAGTCCATATTGTTTGCCCAAATGGTTCGGTTGAGCTATTTAAACCAGGTGATGATCAGATCTTCAAGGTGAATGGGCAGAGAGTCAAGGCTTACTATGGGAGTGAGGATCTCAAGGGGATGATACCCCCTGAGCCAGCCGCTTGACCAAGTGGAGCAAGAAGAATAAGTCAGGCCCATGACAATAAATAGAGGCAAATACCGAAGGCGAACTCGGTATGTATACTATGCTTTTCCTTTTATTTCATTTTGTTAATAAATTCACCACGCCAAGGAGTAGCCTTGGGCAGGAAAGGGTTTTGGTCTGTCTTTGTTTCAGGAAACAGGAAAATTGAGTGAGCAATTGCGACGGTTGAGCAACGAGTGGGAATGGCCAGCTGTGATGATTGCGGAATTATCGGGAATCCACAAAAGAGTCCCATCGACTCTGAATTTGCAGAGTCCTAAACAATTTCAAAATCCTAATTCACTTCTACCACTACCCCTCTGCTTCTAAAAAAAACGCACACACAACTCCTCAACTTCCCCACTATCACCACCACCCCCATAACCCTAACTCCGAAAATAATGGTATCCACCCGCCCCAAAAACACTAAGTTGAACAAAATCTCTCACGGTACCAAAATCGATCTCACAAGCCCTCAATCACAACCGTCGAAGAAGATGGCCGGAGGAAAGTCGTCAAAAACCGCCGCCGCCGCCTCTGTGCCCGCGAAGGAAAAAACATCGCCACCACCACCACTCACGGAGAAAGAAACCATCCCTTCGCCGGCCAAACAGAGCCCGACGCGCGAGGCGAGCCCAACCCCCATCAACACCATACTGGTAGACCAACTGACGGCAGAAATTGAAGCCCCGAAACTGTCCGACCTCGACACGACCCCAAAGCCATCAGAGGAGTCAAACCCGGCGAGCCACAGCGCTGAGCCGAGTGAGGACGTCGTGAAGAAAAGGAAGTTTACGGCGGAGGAGAAAGGTAAGTTCAAGAAGCCCCGTGAAGCTTCGCCGGCCGCCACCATGGAGTCGTCATCTGACGAGAAGGCCGACGACATGTCAACTGCCGGCGGTGAGGAAGAGGAAAAAGACGGCGAGGAAGAAACGGAGGTAAAAGAGGAGTCGGAGCACTATGTCCCGGTCACCCCATCTGAGAAGTTCAAAACTCCGGCGACGACCCGAGTCACCCGTGGCAAGGGCAAGCAGTCAGCACCCACCCCATCCAACATTCAAAAAAGGGCAGTTGTCGTGCCCAAGACGGTATGTTTCGAAACACTTAAAGATTTGAATATTGTTGATCAAGTTAAGGGGTATTTTGCAGCTATAGGATGGGAGGACTTCTTGACCTGGCCAGGGCAAGTCTCTGAGAAGTTGGTCAAGGAGTTCTATGAAGATCAGGAGGTGAGAACGAGCAAGGATGGCGGACCGTTGGGCATTTCTTTCAAATTGATGGGATCGTATAATGAGGCAAGCATCTTCGAGATCAACATGGCCATGGGAGCGGCCAGTTTCAAGGATAAGTTTTCAAAGGAGTACCAGGACAGATTGACCACGCCACCAGAGCGCACGCAGAAGGAGAGAAACGAGATCTGGAGGGCCTTGAGCAAGGAAAAAGTGTTCAAGTCACAGGAGGCCAAGAATCACCAGCTCAAGGACGACGCGTTGCGCATCTGCCACCGTATACTGGCATGCAATTTTTATGGGAAAAAGGACAACAGCAACACTATCTCCCTGACCGAGCTTGATCTACTGTGGTGCATGACCAAGAAGATCAAGGTCAACTTTGGAGCATTCCTGTGCGCACAACTGAAGAACATCTTGAGCAAGCCAGCACAAAGGTTGTCCCTTGCCCACTTTCCTGGAGTATATGCCCAGAGGATGGAGTTGAAGCTTGACTTTGAGTTGATGGAGATGATGGCGGAAGAGAAACTTGACCATGCATGTTTGAAACGGATGGCTGATATCAGAGTTGATGGAGAGGATTGGGTGTTCACAAACCCAGAGGAAGTGAAGGCCTTGGCACTGGCAGCCAAGGCGAAAGTGAAGACCGAGCCTGTGAGTCGACCAAGTGAGAAGGTCGAGTTGCAGAAGGAGGAGATCCTTGAGCAATTGGATGTCCTCGAGGAGAAGCAGGACCGGATCGGAGAGAGGCAGGATGAGCTGCACGCTGCCCTCATGGCATACTTCGTCCACGTTGGATTCAGGTACCCACCTGAACCCAAAACCTAAATGTACCCTCCCTTTGTTTTAGTAGTTTAGGATTTTTATTTTTATTTTTTTGTATTTTTATTTGGTCTTGAGTCTGTCCGGCTCATGTCTGATGGGGTCGACCTCTTTATTTGCACACTTTGCCCAAGGCAAAGTGTGTATGTGGGAAGGTGCGCCAACATCGTTGGAGTCGGAGTCAGGGGGGATGCTTGCCCAACTTATTACTGTTTTCACACTTTGCCAGAGGCAAAGTGTGTGAGTGGGGGAAGGGCAAGAGAACCCCATAGTTTGATCGAGTCGCATGCTTGATAAATACCTTGATCAACTTGAACAGTTTTCAAAATTAATAGTCTATGCATGAAAAATATTAGGGACGATGGAATTGCAACTAGGTAAGCTGTGAGGATTTGAGCCTACATCTGTGTGTTATATTTCTTTCATGAGAGTAGCTGTTTAAAAAGTTGGTAATGTTGAAGTTTGCCCAAGTTCTGACCATTGTGATTATTTGAAAATTGAGTTGAGTAGTAAATGATTTAGGCATTTTCTTTTGGTACTACAAATAAAAAGAAGACCCTTGAGCCGAGCCAATATTTCTTGATCACCTGGGGGAAAACTCCCACTGCCCTGACCCAACCTGCATATATGCTCAAGTTCATAAAAAGAGCAAGTCAGGGCAAAGTCTTCTCTGAAAAAAAAAAAAAAAAAAAAGAGAAAAACAAAGAAAAAGAAAAAAATAGATCCATGAATAAAAAAGGGTGTGCTAAGGCCCGTAAGAAAGAGAAGAAATTAGGAGGAAATTTGCTAAGTAAAATGCATATCCTACCTAAGATCAATTCTGGGCATTGCCCAAGCCAGCCTATACAGTCACCCTAGAAAGCCCTAATGATATTGCCCAACTCAATTGAAAATTTCACAGGATAGAACTTGGTCAAGCCCAAAACAGAACTTCTTTTAAAACAGCATTGAGCGAAACACTACCCATCCACTACATAGAGAGGAACACTTAGTGAGAATCCCAAAATCCTGTTGCAAACTCTTGACTGTTTTTTAAGCATCCCATTGACTATGATTTTGATGTCTGTCCACTTGATCAACTCTCTGTATTTTGATAAGCATGCTGTCTTCTATTTTCTTTCTATCTCTACCCCCCTGTTTGCTTTCTGCTTGAGCAGGCAAGTCACCGTACACGCTTGAGGACAAGCGAAGTAAAGTGTGTGCGTGTGATGAGCCATATTTTTTGGCTCGTTTTTAGGTTTTTAGAGTCAAGTAAATCGAGTCCTTAGTTTGTTTTTACTTTATTTGTGTCTAGGAGGGCACGTTTGGGTACTTGAGCAAGTTTTGCAGGTGGGCAGGTAAAGGAGTGGAAAGAGGAGCGCACTGTGTGAAAGAGGCAAGGAAATCACCTTCCATGGTCAAGAGCACTCGTTGAGCAAGCCAGACTGACGAAAAGGGTCCAGCAGAGTTGAGCAAGCAACCAGGACGTCAGCAGGTGGAGCAAGACTTGAGTCCGACCAAGTACCGCACATGGTCCGCTACCTCAATCAGTCAGAGAAGGAAGTACATGGGCAAGCACTAACATTGACGGAGACGGAACGTTGGGCAGTCGGTGTACCAGGAGTCCTGGAATTTGCGAAGTCTTCAAAGGCGGCCAGATTCAAACTCCAACCCAAGTAGGACTCTCGTCCGCACTTGGAGGTATTTTCCCCCACACGTCTCTCATCATCTGAAGCCCGTCTATTTAAGAAGAAGTGACTGATGAAGAACAACAACACATGAGCAGCGAAGAAACCGGATCGGAACCCTACCTGACCAGCGAAGAAGAAGGCGACCGCGTGAGCAACACCACTCGCTGGCGTTTATTTTCTGTTAAGCCCTCGGGCTAGAAATAATTTATTTTATGCTTTCATGTTTTTAATTTCGTACTTTGATTTTATTTCCCTTTGAACAATTTCCACTTTTAATGCATAGTTCAGTTCGTCGTATTTCCTTTGTTTTATTTTCTGTTTTAATTATGTCAAGTAGCTAATCTGTTTGTATATGGGCAAAGGCAGAACCTGACCAACCCTAAGACGTGATCATGCCGGGAGGCTTATTGATGACAGCAACTAGCTGAGTTTTGTTCCCGATTCAACAGGGTAGTAACTTAAGCATGTTAGGGACTTAGGCAATCCTACAGTGACCAGTGGGAACCCCGACTTGCCTAACACAGGAGTACGTGGATCAACGCGACCGGGAGACTGGGCGTCCGCGAAGTACAACATGTTGCTGGAGATGTGGTCGTATGACTTGGGTCTGTCCAGGCATGCTATTGGCCATTCCGGGTTTGCTTGGAGGATGAAGGCGACTTGATCAACTTAGACTCATGCGGTCACATAGTGTCGAATTGGTCAATGTCAGGAGACCTGTTGAGAGAGATCTAGCAGGACTTAAACATAAGAGCGAATAAGGGTTCGGGGTATTAATCTGCGTGACATTATAAGGATGTTAATACTTGGGATCTATAACTGGAAGACAAAACTGTTAGCAAAATGATATACGTACCGATGATCGGCAGCACATAGATCAAGGGGGAAGTCAGGGGAGTCAATGCCTGGATACTTTAGTCTTTATTTGTTTCATCTTATTTGCTGAGTCGAGTCTGTTAATTGCTCAGTCTATTAATTAGGTTGCATGCTAGTTTTATTTCTGTTTAAGTTATTTGTTATTTTTCCAGTCAAGTAAACACGGTGACCACGGTTCGGCAGTGCCCAACTGCTCTCCAAAACAAAACCTTTTCAAACGTGACAACCCAATTGAGCATTCAAAGCCGGGAAAACTATAAGCTAAATCGCCTCCTCGTGGGATCGACCCTATACTTGCTACTAGTACTTGTGCTAGTGAATAGTTTAGGAACTATAAATATTATTTTGCGCTACTCCACGACGGTAGCGTCAACACCCAATAACAAGTTTTATAACCTCCTTTTACGAAAGGCGTTTACTTGTATCAAAGTATACCATTTCACAATGGAATCACTCTGGACTACTCAGGTTAGAGGAAATTGCTCGACAGTCAATGAAATAGTATTATGACTCAAAATATCAAATACTACTCCAGTCGGGTCTGTTCGATCATTAGCTCCCAGCTAATATCTATGTAATTGTACTTGATGTCCCACATCACTAGCCCATGAAGCGACGCTATAATACACATTACAATCTAGTTCATAGTATTATCGATTTGTCCGTACACGATGATACGAATTAGGAACAACCATATGATTCAAGTATATCAGTTCAACCATTGGGACTTCATTATGCGGTAAGTCGACCTCATAACCCAACTGATATTACTTAATCATTTGGACAATTCATATAAATTAAACCAAATTTATATGAAGAAATATGTGAAATACATATAAGTGAATGTTTAAAAAATCTCCAAAAGTGTTGGAATTCGATATCCCGGGCTATTAAAATTTGCGGAAACCATAGCCCGATCAAAAACCCTTCGCCGGAGATCACACGAACGCCGACGAACGCGCCGGAGTCCATCCGAGGAGACCACACGCCCGAAGACGTGCAGCTGCCCCCAGCCGAACCCCCGCATCGCGGGGTTCATGCGATCACCAATCACATCGTGCGATCGGTCGGGGTGGGATGCCCAGCAGCCCCCGCGGCGAGTCCGGCGACTCGCCGCCGCCTGGAGGGCCCCACCTTCGTGGTGGGGTGGAGCGCGGCACCAGCCCGCGCTCCAGCGATCGATCGTAAGGATCGATCGCAAGCCCTCGGCCCAGCCGAGGGTTCGACCCCTCTCGCCCCATCCGAAACCCTAGGGGCGATCGCCGTGGTCCGGCGATCCTAGATCGCCACCACGCGTTCGTCCTCTAATCCGGGGTTCGTATTTCGGATCTTGCGTTCACGGTTTTTCAAGATAATCCAAATCAAATAAAATCAAGGGCGTTTTGATTTTATACCTTCGATTCGTTGTTCGGAGAAACGAAATCAAGATGACCTTTGAATCTTCCCACGTATTCCTTGCACTAGCTTGAACGTCGGGTGGGCGACGATCCTCCAAGCTTATGGATCTCCTTCTCTCTCTACTTTCTCTCTCTAGAAGAATTATGATCTTCAAGTTATGAGAATAGAGAAGACCATGTAGTGCTTTTATAGGCTACGTAGGGGATCTAAAGGAGGTGGAATATTGGGCTTCCAATATTAATGATTAAATTGAGCCCAAGCTCAAATCTATTAATCCCATTAATATTAATTAATTTATTTTCCACTATATAAATTAATTGCACTCCCAATATTAAACCATATTATATCCAATAATATTTCTCCGGTAGTATTTATTTATTCCATGTATTTAAGATTTAAATATCCATGAATAAAATTTATTTATTGCTTAATAAATTTATTCATCTCTTTTATCCGAGACTAGTAACACTCAACCTTATTTATTATGCGGGAACAAATCCACTCGCGAGGTTTACATAATAAATCCTTATGAGCTCATCTCGGGGATATTATCAACCCTTCCAGGATACACTGTCCCGTCAAGAATTCACGGCATGCCATATATAAAATATAGTGACCCAACTTAACCGGTAATTGACCCAATAATTAAACCGGTCAATTCCTTTGGAAAATCAAAGTCACTTATATTAAATATACACACCCGAAATTGTATCGGGAATTAAGAATAAAATACACTGAGACTTAAATCAATTATCACAGAGAAATCCTAATTGATAAGTCTTAATCGATCCGCTCAATACACCAAGTGTACAAGTGTGATAAAATAATCAAGACAGATTATTTTCTCTCTCACACAACGACTATACCGATGGATTGGTCCGTGTCCATCTAGGTCGTGAGCAAATGTTCGATTAAATACGAGTAACCGATAGTATGATCTTCTGTGTGGGCCCGCACACCATACTAACTACGACGTATATAATCCAGGACTATTATTTGCATATATTTAATTAACAATAATTAAAAGCAAATGAATGTTCATTATTAATAGGTAAATGAAAGTGCACAAGGAATTCAGAATACTCAAATCTAGACATTAAGTATATTACTCCAACAAAAAGTATATAGTACAGTAATAGAAATCACAACCCATCTCTAAGATGCTGATCTCTATTGCAGTCCTGAAAGCCTCAAGCTTAAACTGCTGGAGAGGTTTAGAAAATGGGTTTGCAACCTTACCAAAAGTTGCAACTTTATTATCTCGATATCTCCACAAAACTATCTCCGAGATAATGTGGAACATCCTGAGCACCAACTTTAGATTTGTAGTGCTCCCTAGGCTCATTGGCTTGCGCGATAGATCTACTATAAATAAAGAACTATCGGATGGGTTGAGCTAGTTACGCCACCTAGTTCATTGAAGAACTTTCAAATCTGAACTACCAACATCACTGCATCCAATGCAGTATTGTACTCAGCTTATGTAGTTTAATTAACTATATTGCATTGCATGGAACTATTCCAGCTAATTTCACCTCTATCCAGACAAAAGATATAACCAGATTAAAATCGGAAATTATCTTAGTTTGTTATGAAGTTTGCATTCAAATAGCTTGTTAACATCAACTCGTTTGTCTTCCAAAGACAACAAAATATTCTTTTGTCCATCTAAGGTGATGCAGACCAAGAGTCGTCGATGATACAAGACCCGGTACGAGTTCCAGCTGGACCAGTTACGCGCTCGAGAGTTAAGAAGTTCAAGGCAAGCTTGATGGTGATGATCAAAGAGGTATGGGCGCAAGAGTTATTGAAGAAACCCATCGGTGATGTGGAGAAGCCGAGCATTATCAATATGATTTCGTACAAGGAGGCCAATCCAACCGAAGGTGATGAGTTTCAGGCTGGGACGACAAAGAATATGCCAGAACGGAGGTCAGACGTGAGCCGAGGACGCGCCGCGGAATCCAGCCAAGAAATTGGCCTGGTGTCGGCCGACACCATATGCCCGTCGGCCAACAGCTTCAGAAAAGGTGCGCCAGGCAGATTTATGAGCCTGCGATCGAAGGAAAATCCCGCGAACGAAGGTCCATTGTCGGGCGACAGCATTTTACTGGCGGGCGACATTTGAATGTCGGCCGACACCCTTTTCCTGTCGGCCGACACGGACTTCAGAATCGTGAAACTTTCAGCGTCGCGACTTTTTGATGAATTTAATGTTTTTGTTTCCTTTTTCCTTTGCTTTTAGGTTTGCCTATTTAAGGGCTTTGAACCCCATTATTTTAGAACACAACTTTGAACATTAATAATATTTACGTGAGTTATTCTCTCTACTTTTTCGTTCTCTTTTGATTTTGCTAAAAGAGTTCAACTCGGCGAATATACGAAGCATCCATACTTCTTCGTGTGTCTTCATCGTTTCCAAGTAGCTGCATCAATTCCGTTTTGGGGATAGGTTTTCAATCTAATCAATTCAACGAATTAGGTTCAGAAGTTTGGGGATTTCCGAAGGGGGCCTTAAGGAAGTAGAATATTGGGCTTCCCATAAATTAATTAAATTGAGTCCAAGCTCAAATCTATTAATTAATTCAGGAATTATATATTACCTCCACTATATAAATATAATTGCACTCCCAATATTTACCATATTATATCAAATAATATTCTTCCGGTAGAATTATTTATTCCACATGTTTAAGATATAAATATCCATGAATAAATTATATTTATTGCTAATATTATTTATTCATCTCTTATAATTCCGAGAATAGTACCACTCAACTTTATTAACATGCGGATCAAATCCACTTGCAAGGTTTACATGATAATCCTTATGAGCTCATCTCGGGGACATTATCAACCCTTTCGAGGACATGCTTTCCTGTCAAGAATTCACAGCATGTCATACATAAAATATAGTGACCCAACTTTACCTGTAATTGATCGGTTATTCTAATCAATCAATTCCTTTGGAAAATCAAAGTCACTAATATTATATGCACACACCCGCAATAATATCAGAGATTAAGAATAAAATACACTGAGATTTAAATCGATTATCTAAGGCAATCCTAATCGATAAATCTCAAGCGGTCCGCCCAATACACCAAGTGTACAAGTATGATAAAATAATTAAGACATTATTTTCTCACTCATACAACGACTATACCGATGGATTGGTCCTTGTCCATCTAGGTCGTGAGCAACTGTTCGATTATATACGAATGACCGATAGTATGATCTTCCGTGTGACGTCGCACACCATACTAACTACAACGTGTATAATCTAGGACTATGGTTTGCATTAAATGCAAATGATTGTTTATTATTAAATAGGATAAATGCTTTAGACGGAGTTCAGATGTTACTTAAATCTAGACATTAAGTATACAACTCCATCAGTAGTGATTTTATTTTTGTGGTAGTTGATCGTTTCTCTAACATGGCACACTTCATTCCATGTCATAAAACTGATGATGCATCTCATGTGGCTGGATTATTCTTTAGAGAGATTGTTAGATTACATGGCATGCCTAGGACTATTGTGTCTGACAGGGATTCTAAGTTTCTGAGTTATTTCTGGAAGACATTGTTGTGTAAGCTAGGTACGAAATTGCTGTTTTCTACTACTTGTCATCCCCAGACTGATGGTCAAACTGAGGTAGTAAATAGGACTTTGTCTACTTTACTACGTGCTATTATAAAGAAAAACATTAAGTCTTGGGAAGAGTGTTTGCCTCATGTAGAGTTTGCGTATAATCGTTGTGTGCATTCTGCTACTAAATTTTCACCTTTTGAGATTGTGTATGATTTTAATCCTTTGACTCCTTTGGATTTATCTCCTTTACCTGAGCTTGAGCATACTGATCTTGATGGCCAGAAAAGGGCTGATTTTGTGAAACAGATACACGAGACGGCAAGGATGAACATAGAGAGGCGAACCATGCAATATGCGGAGCAAGCCAACAAGGGACGTCGCAAAGTAGTGTTTGAGCCTGGTGATTGGGTGTGGTTGCATATGCGCAAGGAGAGGTTTCCAATGCAGCGCCGGTCGAAGTTACTGTTGGAAATCGATATCCCGAGGTCGTCGGAATTGCGGAATACACGACCCCGATCAAAATCCCTTCGCCGGAGAACAACCGCGAACCACCACGCATGACCGGAGCCCGACCGAGAACACCACGCGGGGAGAACCCCACGCGTGCCCTAGCCGAGCCCCGCGAAGGGCTCGCAATCGAACACGATCGCCGGGGATGCACGCGCATCCCCGCGGGCTACTCGTAGCAGCCCCTGGCGGTGAGTCCGGCGACTCACCGCCACCGCCGTGGAGGAGGGGCGTCCGCCCAGTGGACAGCCGCGGCACCAGCCCACGGCGCCCCAGCGATCGACTCGAAGTCGATCGCACGCCCCGGCGTCCAGCCGGGGCTTCTCCTTTGCGCGCGATCGGCGATCGTGCCCTAGGGCCGATCGCCACCCTCGGCGTCCAGCCGAAGGGTTTCGCCTTCGATCCCGGCGGGGATCGCTCGACCGTCCGCGGTCCGGTGATCTCCGATCACCACCGCACGGTCGAACCCCGTCCCCGGGTTCGTTCCGTTTCCCGGATCTTCGTTCATGCGTATACCCGAATTAATTATTAAAATCCTAAAGGGGGTTTTCATGATTTTACCTTTGTTCTCGTTGTACGGAGAAACGAGATCTTTGAAGACCTCTAGACCTTCCCACGTATTCCTTGCACTCGTTCGAACGTCGTGTGGGCGACGATCCTCTGAACTCTATGGATCTCCTTCTCTCCTTTCTCTCTCTAGAATTGTGATCTTCAAGTTATGAGAATAGAGAAGACCATGTAGTGCTTTTATAGGCTACGTAGGGGATCCATTAATATTAATTATATTTATTTTCCACTATATAAATATAATTGCACTCCCAATATAATACCATATTATATCAAATAATATTATCTCTCCGGTAGTATTATTTATTCCGTGCGTTTAAGATAGAAATGTCCATGAATAAATTAAATTTATTGCTAATTAATTTATTCATCTCTTGTGTCCGAGACTAGTACCATTCAACCTTAATTATTATGCGGAACAAATCCACCTGCAGGGTTTACATAATAATTCCTTATGAACTCATCTCGGGGACATTATCAACCCTTATCGGGACACATTTTCCCATCAAGAATTCACAGCATGTCATACACAAAATAAAGTGACCCAACTTTAACGGTAATTGACCGGTTATTTTAATAAGTCAATTCCTTTGAAAAATCAAAGTCACTAATATTAAATGCACACACCCGCAATAATATCAGGGATTAAGAATAAAATACACTGAGACACAAATCGATTATCTAAGGCAATCCTAATCGATAAATCTCAAGCGATCCACCCAATACACCAAGTGTACAAGTATGATAAAATAATTAAGACAAATTATTTTCTCTCTCATACAATGACTATACTGATGGATTGGTCCTTGTCCATCTAGGTCGTGAGCAATTGTTCGATTATATACGAGTAACCGATAGTATGATCTTCCGTGTGACGACGCACACCATACTAACTACAACGTATATAATCTAGTACTATAATTTGCATGTATTTAATTATAAATAATTAAACGCAAATAATTGTTTATTTAATTAAATAGATTAGTGGCAATGTATCGGGAGTTAATATCACTTAAATCTAGACATTAAGTATACAACTCCATCAGTTACTTCCTCGTGGCGATGGACCATTCCAAGTCTTGGAGCGTATCAACGATAATGCCTACAAACTGGATCTCCCAGGTGAGTACAATGTTAGTGCTACTTTCAATGTTACTGACTTAAGTTTGTTCGATGCAGGTGACGACTTGGATTTGAGGACAAATCCTCTTCAAGAGGAGGGGAATGATGCAGACCAAGAGTCGTCGATGATACAAGACCCGGTACGAGTTCCAGCTGGACCAGTTACGCGCTCAAGAGTTAAGAAGTTCAAGGCAAGCTTGATGGTGATGATCCAAGAGGTATGGGCGCAAGAGTTATTGAAGAAACCCATCGGTGATGTGGAGAAGCCGAGCATTATCAATATGATTTCGTACAAGGAGGCCAATCCAACCGAAGGTGATGAGTTTCAGGCTGGGACGACAAAGAATATGCCGGAACGGATGTCAGACGTGAGCCGAGGACGCGCCGCGGAATTCAGCCAAGAAATTGGCCTGGTGTCGGCCGACACCATATGCCCGTCGGCCGACAGCTTCAGAAAAGGTGTGCCAGGCAGATTTATGAGCCTGCGATCGAAGGAAAATCCCGCGAACAAAGGTCCATTGTCGGGCGACAGCATTTTACTGGCGGGCGACATTTGAATGTCGGCCGACACCCTTTTCCTGTCGGCCGACGCGGACTTCAGAATCGTGAAACTTTCAGCGTCGCGACTTTTTGACGAATTTAATGTTTTTGTTTCCTTTTTCCTTTGCTTTTAGGTTTGCCTATTTAAGGGCTTTGAACCCCATTATTTTAGAACACAACTTTGAACATTAATAATATTTACGTGAGTTATTCTCTCTAGTTTTTCTTTCTCTTTTGATTTTGCTAAAAGAGTTCAACTCGGCGAATCTACGAAGCATCCATACTTCTTCGTGTGTCTTCATCGTTTCCAAGTAGCTGCATCAATTCCGTTTTGGGGGTTAGGTTTTCAATCTAATCAATTCAACGAATTAGGTTCAGAAGTTTGGGGATTTCATCCACCCAGGTATCCGAAACCCGATTTCCGTTATTCAATTCTTTTCACCATCAACGAGGTACGTATCATAAGGTACTTAAGAATATTCTTGGCCGCAGTCCAATGCGCCTCACTTGGGTTTCCTTGAAACCGACTCGTCATGCTCAAAGCATACGATACGTCCGGTCGTGTACATATCATGGCGTACATTATAGAGCCTATTGTCGAAGCATAAGGAATGTTTTTCATCCTATTTTGCTCATCAGGTCCCGTAGGACATTGCATCTTGCTAAGAGATGTGCCATGAGTCATTGGAATGAGTCTGCGGGCGTGGAACACCATTCGACGGGCACGGAATCACCAGAAATTCCGATCGAACCTTCGATCCAAAAAATGACATAATCGGCGGGCGCTGCTTCCTTCTCGCGGTCGCGAGACTACCACCGACGACCGCCGTTTGAGCCCGACGGTCGCGGAATTGCCCAGTCGTCCGTTCTCCTCGATTTTTTGTCAAAAACACAACAAAAGTGTTAGACCCCGACAAAATTTTAAACTGAGAAATAAACATAAATAAATAGTGAAATACACAAGAAAGCCATAAGTACATAATCATAATAAACATAGTATAATGAAATGACAAACAATGACACTGCTTCTTTAAGTTTTACATTAGTAACCTGTTTCTTTCTTATAAAGGAAAAGATATCTCACGTGAATTTGATTTTTTGGAATAGCAATTAACCCGAACAAAAACTATCTTTAATAATTACAGAAAACACTAAGTTTAACTACCCTTTAAATTCCTAAGCAAGATTTTATTCAAAAAGAAAAAAGAAAAATCATTCCCATTTATAATGATAATGCAATTTTGTAATTTTTAAAGTGATTTTTTTCTTTCTAATTCAAATAAGGTACTTAATGTCACCTCCCGGCCCATTTCCACTGATGCCAAATCCAATGGTTACTATGCCCTTGATGACTTTGATTCACTTGTTAGAAAAGCAGTTATTCCAGCCGTGAATAGTCTAGGCACTACAAAACTAAAGCTTACCAGAATCAATATAATGTAGTCGAAAGCCAAGGTGAAAGCTGAAATTGGTGGCATACTCAAATTTCATTGCAGCGGCGTTGGGGCGGTTCTGGGCGGAGCTCGACTTCCTAGCTTAATCAATGATAGTATTTGTCTTCTGACGCAGGGAAGCAAGAACACACAATATTAAGACTCGTTGATTCTATGAATACCCGAGAATTAATACATCAAACTTTCGTTGATTCCGAAAAATACCGAAACCTAATAAAAACCTCAAAAGAGGACGAAACTTTATTTCATATCAATAATAAACTAATTAATTGAATGAGAAAAACGACATATAAATAAGTACTAAAACCCTAATAAAATAATAAATAAAATAATACTAATAGCTTGGGCAGGAAGACACGATCTTTTCCTTATTTGTCTCTGCATCATTCTCCCCCTCTAGGAGAAGGTTCGACCGCGAACCTGAAAATCGAGCTCGAAGATGCCGGGATCAAACACCAATCGTCGGCAACCCTGAGGGCACAACGCAAGGGCCGCATCAGCGACACTTTGACGTGGAGTAGGGACAATGGCTGGAAGAACCGGCGCAGGGGCAACAACTTGAGGAAGCGACGTAGGGTCAGCGGCAACGACATCGGGATGCATCGCAAGAACATAAGCATGCAAATATGGTGCAGGGGTGGTATCATCTCCTTTCAGCGCAAGAGTAAAAACATGTTGATGTGGTGCAGGGGTAACAACATCAGAATTCAGCACAAGTGCCACGGGGATTTCCGAAAAGGGCTCTTCATCAAATTTAGGGGGACCATCATACGTGGATGACTCTTCATCCACACGTAGCGTGTGAGGATGAGAGAACGGGCAAGTCTCATGACGGGGGCTGATCGCGCCACACTCAAAGCAGCATACTACAGCCGAGGTCGATGGCGACTCCACGCTGACGGCGGGTCGGGGATAGGCTGACGATGAGAAGGCATCGTTTCGGCTCTGATACCAACTGACGCAGGGAAGCAAGAACACACAATATTAAGACTCGTTGATTCTATGAATACCCGAGAATTAATACATCAAACTTTCGTTGATTCCGAAGAATACCGAAACCTGATAAAAACCTCAAAAGAGGACGAAACTTTATTTCATATCAATAATCAACTAATTAATTGAATGAGAAAAACGACATATAAATAAGTACTAAAACCCTAATAAAATAATAAATAAAATAATACTAATAGCTTGGGCAGGAAGACACAATCTTTTCCTTATTTGTCTCTGCATCATCTTCTCAGCCGGAAGGTCATCAAAGACCATGACCTGGCCGCCGTGGAGTATACTCATCTGCGCCGTTTCTGGACCACTGCATACACGAACACACTAACATTTACCCAAATATTTAAATATATTTTTATCTATTTCCAAAAAAAAACAGCGACACGACGCCGTTTTGATTCTTTTTTATAAATTATCTCATCGTAATATTAAATAGTATTAAAGAAAAAATTATGCATTTTTTAAAAAAATCGTATTTTCATTCGTTCTGAAAAATGAAAATACAAGATTACGATAGTTTGGCGAATTTCTAGCAAATCATAATCTCACACGAGCTATCAGAGTTATAAATTTTTTAATAGTGTCAAATTCTATCGAACTAACAAAAAAGTTAAATTAAGACGAGCGGAATGTGCAAGTAATTAATGCAATTGAGACTCTAACTATTTATGAACTGATTAATAGACACGAATTAAAAATGTTACTTTTTAATTTTCGACCAGAAACTGAGGTGTAATAATTAAATTTTAAGTTTAAAAGTACCGTAGTTGTAATTTGTGAATAAACTTTAAAAGGTAGCATAATAAACTAAGGGTAATATAATATTTTGAAGTGATTTTTTTTAAGTGTGCATAAGGAGAGTGTAGAAAATAATATTCATTGAACTCAACCCAAATTTCATACTGAATTTTGATTCAATGAATTTAATAATAATTAACGATAATATTCATTGAACCAATCTCAAGTTTCATATTGAATTTTGATTCAATAAATTTAATAATAATCAATTATGATACTCATTGAAATAAAACTACTAAATTTTAATTCAGTTAATATTATCAATAATAATAAGTAATTGTAATATAACATCTTTATCTTCTATCTTCTATTTTTTTTTAATTTACAAAAAAAAAATCGTAAAAACAAATAGATGTAAGAGAGTAACAATTATCAATGACAATATTCAATTGAAGATTAAAATTTAGTATGAATCATAACAAAAAAAATATTATTATTATTATTATTATTAATAATAATAATAATAATAATAATAATAATAATAATAATAATAATAATAATAATAATAATAATATGCATTGAACCAATATCATGTTTCATGGAACCAAAATAATCAATATATCATAATTACTAGAATTAGTTGATATTTTTATAATTTATGGTTTAATAAGATTCAAATTTAAAAGATTAGGTCTTTAATAAAAAATTATATATATTTTAGCTATAGAGACATAATATTATGTAATTCTACATTTTCAAGTTAGAGAGAATTATTGAAGAGATTTGTGATAGTATTCATTTGTCTAATTAAATTATATTCTCTTAGTTTTAGAAAACTCTACTCATTCTTTTGTAAATTACAAAAGACTTGTGCAGATTTTTTTTGTTTTGCTTTTTTTTTTTTTTGTCTAGGTCAATTGCAATGGCTCAAATTCGATTCTCAATTTAATTGTTCAACCAACTGAGCTAACAATCCTTAACACTTTGGCAGAGTTTTGTAAAGCGAACAGAGTACTAGTTTCTATTAGTTTTCAATTTTAAATCTTTTAAAAATGAACGATAATATTGTCAATTGTGAGATTTAATTAAGTGGGAAGTTGCTTGATCTAAAGAAGAAACACAGGGGATTAATTATTTGTGATTTGTAGAGGATGAATTTTAGGTCTTTTAATCTAAGAATGAATTATTATACAATTACATGTTAAATTTTTTAATTTTGAATAAGAGTTCATATTCAAGTATTTAGACAATGATCGTCCCAAATTTTAGAAAATAGTTATTTTTTATATTTATTTATTATATATTATAATATTATTTAAAAAAAGATAAATGGCTACAAGGATACACATGTAATTTCTCAATCTGAGTCAACAAAATACATTTTTGAAATTAATATATAACATTAATAATTATTAAGTTAAAGAAAAAATGACTTCATGGTTATTCATGTAATTTCCGTCATCTACCCACATAAAATGTGACACCTGTCATTGAGGATCACGCGCCTGTCATGGGTCGTCGGGTTCTGCCCGATTTTCTATGAAAGTGAAAATTCAGTAATGTTCAGCTTTCGCAGTTAAAAATTTCAAGTTGGGAATTTAAATTAAAAATTACATATAGTTCGACTATTAAAGTACAATTATCTCTTTAATTAATATTGTTGTGGTGTATTGATTGAGAAAAACATTGTTGGTATTTTACTCTTGGAAGTAAAAAAAAATATCAGCAATTTCAACAAATTGAAGATTTGTGAAAATAGCTTTAAATTTTAAAGAGGTAAAGGTAAAAGATACCACAGAAATTGCACTACTGTGCATGAATGGGTCCACCCGCTCTCTCCAAGCGCCACCCGCTTTTCTTTTTATACGCCACTAACTTCCTTTTGCTTGCAACTGAATATGGTGTGGCAAGAATGCCCTGGCATGAATCAATCCACTTAGCTCGAATTCCTCTTCATCCAACGGGCGAGGCACCTCCCATGTTATTCCGATTGTGCCCTTAAAGCATTGGCCTCAATAATTTTGAAGTGGATAAGCCAAATGCCGGCAATGTGTGTGACCTGCTGCCGAATTTCGGTCAAAATAAGAATTAAGCGGAATTTTCTTTAAGTCAGACGCTAAAGTGTAAAAAACAAAAGTTCGATTATGAAAGTACAAAATTGCTCTAAGTTAATAAAGTATAATTTTCCAATAATATTATTATATCAAAAAGAATATCCGACTCTTTGATATAGTTTTTGTTTCTTTTTTTTCTCTAACGCTTCAAATGCCCAATGTAAAATATATTTTTCATATAAGCTCATTTTTTTCTCTTTTCATATATGTTTTTCAACCAATTTTATATTCTCCATCAAATTATTCTTCATCATATTATTTGATATAATTGTATATTTGTAGCACAATATTTTTTTATTGTGATTTTTTTTTCACTTATAGTAAAACTTTTATAAATTAATAGTTTTGAGACCGTAAAATTTTATCAATTTAAAGAAGTGTTAATCGATAAATTAAAAAAAATTATTTATTAAAAAAGAGATTTTTCAAATTCAATAAATTTAAATAAACATTTATTTAAAATAAATGAATTAAGATTCATGTAACAACATATTCATTGTAACTAATTAATATATTCATGTATATTATTACTAATTCAATGTATAATGTTAATTATTATATTCATGGAATTATATATATATATATATATATATATATATATATATATATATATATATATATATATATATATATATATATATATATATATATTGTGAGAGTAAATAGAATAATCACCGATGTTCGATGATGTTGTGATTACTGTAATTTATACAAGTGATACAACAGAAAATAGCGAAATCTAAGGAGTCCTACGCTATCTACAAGTACATAAAATAAATTACATATTTATCTGTTATTATGCGTTAACACCCCCGTCAAGCGGTGCGTGGGTGCAAGCAGACGCAAAGCTTGGAGCGCAGGAGTTCAAATGCCGGTCGTGGTAGACTCTTAGTGAAAATGTCAGCGAGCTGGAGATGAGTGGGAACAAACTTAGTGTAAAGGCGACCAGAGGAAACTAGCTCACGAACAAAGTGACAGTCAATATCGATATGTTTGGCGCGTTTATGAGCAATAGGATTTTGACTAAGAAATATGGCACTTTTATTGTCACAAAGAAGAATAGGGCAAGCAGCAGGTAGTTGGCGAAGTTCACGAAGGAGATTAGCGATCCACACGACCTCTGAAGCAGTGTTAGCCAATGCCCGATACTCAGATTCACAACTAGAACGAGCAACCGTGGGTTGTTTCTTTGCACTCCATGAAACAAGATTACCGCCCAAGAAAATCGAGTAGCCATATGTCGAACGTCGAGTTTCAGTGCACCGAGCCCAGTCGGCATCAGAGTAACCCACAATAGAGTTTTCAGGACGGCGAGTGAATGATAGACCATAATGAAGAGTGCCCTTAACATACCGAAGGATACGTTTCACAGCCGAAAAATGATCATCTGTAGGAGAATGGAGAAACTGACTGACCGAGTTCACAGCGTAAGAGAGATCGGGCCTAGTGATTGTCAAATATTGGAGCGCTCCGACCAAGGAACGATAAAGCGTGGGATCGCGAAATGAAGAGCCCGTACTGACTAACGATTCACCGGGAACAAGAGGAGTGGCGATTGGCTTGCAGTCCAATAAATCGGCGCGGTCCAGAATATCATTAGCATATTTGGCCTGGCCAACGAAGAGACCTGTCGAAGTGTAGGAGATCTCAAGTCCCAAAAAATAATTTAATGGGCCGAGATCCTTAATGGCGAATTCGGAATTCAAAGAGTAGGGTTCGGTAGTAAGGACATGACAGATAAGTGTCCCCAATTTATCCAGCTCCAGCATCGAGCAGGCCGTTCATCGACTCCATCTCCCTCGGCTAACCTCGCACACGCATTCAAAGCAACTTGCAATCTGTCTGAAGCCCCCTATTTTTCGGACTGGTACGTTGATTCCGGTGCCTCAGCTCATATGACTTCTCAGACAACTCACCTCGACTCTCATGCACCATACTCTGGTAATAGTTCGGTTATTGTTGGCAATGGCAATGCACTTTCTATTTCTAATATTGGCTCTCGTCATCTTGCGTCTGATTTAAAATTATTGGATGTCTTGGTCGTACCTCACATCACTAAAAATTTATTATCTATCAGCAAGCTGACCTCTGATTATGCTGTCGATGTTGTGTTTTCTGACAAGTCATTTGTCATTCAGAATCGGATGACAAAAGCACCACTAGCTCAAGGCAAGTGTGAGAACGGGATCTATATCTTGGAGCGTGGCAGTTCGGCTCTTGTTGCTGCTCTTCACTCCAAGGCAGTTCAAGCTAGTTTTAATTTATGGCACATGCGCCTTGGTCATATTTCATTTGATGTTCTTTCGTTGCTTAATAAACAGGGACATTTATCTGTCACGTCCTTACTACCGAACCCTACTCTTTGTTCGCCTTGCCAGTTGGCTAAGAGCAAAAAATTGCCGTTTCCTTTAAATGATAAATGTGCCTCGTATGTGCTTGATATGGTTCACTGTGACTTGTGGGGGCCCGCCCCCGTTACATCTTATGCAGGGTATCGTTATTATGCAGTGTTTGTGGACGATTTTTCTCGCTTCTCTTGGGTTTTTCCTATGCTTGCGAAATCAGATTTTTATGATGTATTGGTACGATTTCACACTTTTGTCTGTACCCAGTTCTCAAGAAAAGTCAAAATATTTCAATCCGATGGAGGTACTGAATTTGTGAACAAAAGAGTACAAGACTTTATGCTCAATCACGGTATTTTGCATCGCCTCTCTTGTCCGTACACTCCGCAACAAAATGGACGGGCGGAACGCAAACATCGTCACATCACGGAAATGGGACTTTCTATGCTTTTTCAGGCGTCTGCCCAGCGTCGTATTGGTTTGACGCATTCGCTACGGCTGTCTATATTATTAATCGACTTCCTTCGTCCGTCTTGGCCAACAAATCTCCATACGAACTATTATTTCACTCAACTCCAGACTATGCAATTTTTCGGCCTTTTGGATGTCGTGTATTTCCTTATCTCCGTGATTATTCTCCAAACAAGCTCTGATACCATGTGAGAGTAAATAGAATAATCACCGATGTTCGATGATGTTGTGATTACTGTAATTTATACAAGTGATACAACAGAAAATAGCGAAATCTAAGGAGTCCTACGCTATCTACAAGTACATAAAATAAATTACATATTTATCTGTTATTATGCGTTAACACAATGCACCATGCACTAAAAATATATAAGAATCATTGATGAAAAATATTGTTTGAAAGTTAGTAAAAGTGCAGTATCAAACACTCTAGATTATGAGAGTATCTTTCAATCAACTTTAAGAGTAATGAAAACTAATATTTATAATTGTAATATTTACAAATTATTAATTTAGAGTTTTGATGAACCTCAAACATATAAAGGGTTTTTTAAAAAAAAATATTATATTATTTTATCGAATTCGCTCATTTTTTACAAATGCCCTAGCTGAGACCTGAAAATTTTACTCCCTCTTGTTTTTTTTTAATTGTCCTTCTGTATTTTTAATAATGTCAATTTTTTAATTGTCGTTCTTTGTTTTTAATTATTGACATTATAATTGTCATTTTACAATTTTAGCATACTATACCCTTATTTATTACTCTTGCTTTTTAATTATAACTGCTTAATTTTTTTTTTATTTGATGAAAGTGAATTTCTCAATAACTGCTCATTTTTTATTTTTTTTAATGAAATTTTTGGAAGAAAAAGTGAAATAAATTACTTATATTTAAAAAAAATTATAAACTTCTTTTTTATTTTTCCATCCATTATTTCAATTGCGCGGCATTCATTTTGTTTATGTCAATTTTAAAAAAAAAAATCTAAGTCAAGATATTATTGTATAGAGAAAGCAAAATTTTAGGAAAATAGATAATAAGATAATTTATCTGCAATAAATTTCTTTACTATCAATAAACAAGGTTAGAATTGGTATAAAAAATATATATTAAAATTTGTTCAAAATGCTAAAACGAAAATTATAAAAAATAGGAGGAAGTATTATTTTAAAGAAATTATTAATTTATCGAGTATTAAGAAAAAATTATAATGTGTTAAATTCATTTAGCATTTATTGTATATTTCATCAATTAATATTTCAAACAATTGTGTGGAGAAAAAATGTGAGCTTAAATTTCCAATCCATCTCATTCAATTTAAATAGTTTTTGGGTTTTAAAAAAGATTCAAGATAGAAGTCATACAATTTTCAAGACAAATTATTTAAATTTTTCTTAAATTATCTTCTATAATGTGAGATACTGTAATTGTTAGCCATTAATAAAATTAATGAATTTAATTGAATGTATAATTGAACACTAAAATGACTTCTTTTTTTGAAAATGTTTAAAGTCAAAATTTCATTTAAAATAAATTTAAAAAATGAATAATATTTAACTTTTAATCATATAATGTTTATTGAAATTTTAAATCAGTATTATTTTACTTGTTTTGCAATTATTGTAGATCTTGGAAACTGTTTAGGTATTATAAAAATAGATTAAAAGGTATCTAAAGTTGATATGGCCGAGTTGGTCTAAGGCGCCAGATTAAGGTTCTGGTCCGAAAGGGCGTGGGTTCGAATCCCACTGTCAACATTCTTTTTTTTTTTTTATAATCCTTCTTTGTTTTTAGTGTTTTATAGATCAAATCCTTTGTTTTATATTTGTTTTTATAATCCTACTTTGTAATCTTTTGTTTTTATATCAGCCTGTTGAGCTAAATTTCTTTGATCTCGTCAAAATCCTTTGCTTGTAACTACCGTTTGTGCCCGTTATTTCAGTCTATCTAGCTAAACCGTTTGCATGCTGGAAGAAATGTATCTGTTCAAACCCCACAACTTTATGCCCAAACAACATGGGATGTTTTATTCCAACTTTTTTATGGTGTTTATAAGTCATGTGCAAATCAATAATTTAAATAACCTAAAATAATAAGCAAATGTAGAACATACTTATTAAAGAAGTGTTTAACAAGCAAATGTAGAACATACTTATTAAAGAAGTGATTAACAGCAGTCGAGACTTTGTGAGTCTAATCCCCAAACATAACCACCATGTCCACAATTTTATATGAAATCATTTGCAGATAGAGGGCCTAACTAACGATCACAGTTTAAGAGCCTGAGCATGATGGCGGATATGATCATCGATAAAACTAGCAATGAAATAGTAGGAATGATCGTAACCAGCTTGCATTCGCAGCAATAAGGGAACATTAACTTTCCGACAAGCCTCTTCAAAATTTTGAGGCAAAAGTTGCTCATGCAAGAATTTGTCATCCTCACCCTGCACCAAAAATAAAATTGCTATATTATTCTTAGTGTAATTACAATACAAACTCAACTATCTTTTGAAATCACAAGGGTTGCTCTTAAACATGTTTCTAATGCACAAATATGACCAAGGGTAAATTTGTAACTCTAATTACATCACTTGATGGTGGGGTGGTGTTTCCGACAATTATTCCGAGTCCTAAATGTTCTATTCTACTGATAATGAATAGACTGTCAAGCTTATGTAATATATTTAAATTGGATATATCGAGTCCTTACCAGATCACTTGGGACATTAGTAAATTGAATTAGTAACTTAATATGTTTGTAAAAACTAAATTGTGAAACTGATAGAATACATATATTTGAAGTGAATAAAATAGGTTCTTACCTGATCAATTAGGATAGTTGCCGAAATGTTATTGAATTTAGATACGAGAAAAGTGGCATCATATTCCTGCATATTGTTCATATATCACGTAGTTAAGAAATTCAACCGAAGCATTTAAAAATGGGATTTTCAGACAAGCCACACGAACACTGACATAAAACATACCTCCCAGGCAGCTCTATTCTCGCCCAAGTAATTAGTGAAAGCTTTCTGGCCCCACGGGCAATTTGTTGGGTTCACTACAGGTGCGAAAGCCGACACCGACTGGAAACCAGCATTGGAAGTATATCGTGTTAATTACAAAAACTACACTTGAAGCCTTTCGAATTACAACCCTATTGATATTTATTTCTAATTTTATTTAAATACTTGAAAGTGATTGTAATACATTGAAGGAGTATTCATGATTTTAAACAAAACATAGATTTTTAAATTAGGTTAAACCACAGTACTATAAAGCAAGAGCTACCTTATATTTGTCCATGTTTTTTAAGTAAATAGTAAGAGCTCCATGTCCTCCCATTGAATGACCGGATATTGATGCCCGAGTCGTGTCAATCTGAGGGAAATTTTCGCTAAGAAGTGCTGGCAATTCCTTCACGATATAATCATACATCCGCCAGTTTTTCCACTTATCTTGGGTTGCATTGAGATAAAACCCAGCACCTGCCCACACACGCAAAACGATGTTAGGGTTCCATTTGCGTTCGTAGCATATTCTTAACTGCATTTACAAGGCTTCTAACAGATTGAGAAGCAAATAAAGCATACCAATTTGAGAAGGAAAGAAGTGCAAATATTTTTTATTTGTGAGATTCTATCCGGAGAAAAGTACGAAATTAACACTCTGCATTGTACTATTTTAGAATGTTCTCGTGAGACCTACCTAAGCCAAAATCCCAGCTGTCTGATTCTCCTTCGACGTTCAGCCCCCCTGTAACAACAAACAAACAACACTTCGTCTTGAATAACCACAGTAAAATCTTAGAAAATGGTTTTTCAAGTTAATACAAACTTCACCAGCTATCGCAGTTTACTAAAAATGAAAGGCCAAGCTTAATGATGCATATCGATTAAAGAGTCACTCTTTTTTCCGAGATCCGTAAGACTCAAATGCCATACATAATTATGTTTCTATCTTAAGATATTCTTCATCAAACTAAACATAACCAAAACAGAAAATGCAGCAATAAGGGATAAGGGACTCACTTGGAGAAGTATCCGCAGCAATCAATACGATACCCTCAGTTGAAGCGACCCTTTGAGCCCCAGATTTGGCAATAAAATTCTCATCAGTGCATGAAAGGCCAGAAAGCCAGTAAAGCACCTGTGGAAGATAAACAATCGACGACGAATAAAATTACGATTTCAGGCAGGTCATATGCTTAAATCCAGCAGGCATGCTTCCTAAGAAAAGTAACAATGACCTAAAGATAATATTCAAATGAATTGAAAAATCATTTTTTCAAGAAATTTAGAGACAGCTGAAATAGAAACTTGAAAATAAACAGCAACAACCCAAATGCTTAGAAAGGATTTTACCACATTTTAAATGGAAAAAAGAAGGAATAAAATAGCTAAACAGACACAAATCAAGAATATGAAGAACATGAACCCTAACACACAAAGATAAAAAGAAGACGCAATAAACAGAAATTCATCCCACAAAAGGTTGGATCTTTATTTGTGCCGAAACAAGAAAATGAAAATAGGAGAAAAAGGGGACATACAGGGAATTTGTGGGAAGGAGAAGGAGAAGGAGGGAAATAGACGTGGAAGGTCATGGAGCAAGACAGTGTTGGGCTGTAGTGTTTGTATCTCTTGTTGAATCCACCAAACATCTTCGTGCTGCTAATCTCCATCGGTTTGGAATCCATTTCTTTCTTCTTTCTTCTTTCTACTTTCTTCTTTCTTCTTCTTCTTCACACACTGACACTGTCGATTTTCATCGATTGAGATGAGAGAGATGTATATGACACAAATGAACCGACAATATTTCCTGGGCTGTGCTGTCTATTTTTTTAGCCCATGCCGAATAGCCGATAGCCCAATTATGATAAAATTATTTTTTAAATCCAATACAAAAACACAATTAAGTTTTTTTTTAAAAATTATTTAAATGTTAAATTAATTTGAATTGAAGGGCAAATATTTTTTTTAAGATTAATTTGAATTGAAGGCAAATTTAAATTATACTATTCACATTCTTCAAATTGAATTCAATTTTGAGTCCAAAATACACCAACCTTTGTAGGTGCATTTGGTGGCAATTTTGTACATTTGCCATGGTCTTTTTGAAACACTCATTAAAAAAAAAAAATCAAACACTAGCTAAAACAAATGCTTATAACATAAAAACGTCTTCAATAAAAAATCCATGAACATGCAACATACTATATATATTACATATCCACACAACTTGTGTGTGTTCACGATCTCTTGATATGAGCAATGAACGAATCCATCTCGACTCTAGAAGCACCTCCTTCCATCGCCGCCCCTCGAACAACCTCCCCCACCTCCGCCGCCCTCTTCCGTACCCTATCCCCTTCTTCCGACCCCATCAACCTCCTCACAACCCTCTCGACCCTCGAAGCCCTAACCAACTCCGCCCTATCTTCTTCCCACCCCCTCACAACAATCCCCACTCCCAAAACCTCCGTCATCAGCACCGTATTCGCCGGCTGATCCGAATGCATCGGCCAAGCCGCAATAGGCACGCCCGCAGTCAAACTCTCCACGCACGAATTCCACCCGCAATGGCTCACAAACCCTCCGGTCGAACCGTGGGCCAGTATCTGCGGCTGCGGGGCCCAATCTCTCACAACCAACCCAACTCCCTCGACTCTCTCTTCGAACCCTTCCGGAAGCTCGGCTCGCCTCGACTCCCCGTCGAACACATCTCCTTTATCCGCGTCTCTAAGCACCCAAACGAACTTTGCCTTGCTTCGTTCTAACCCGAAAGCGATTTCTCTTATTTGCTCGTCGGGGAGGGAAACCGTAGTCCCGAACGAAACGTAGACGACGGAATCCGGCTCGTGTTTATCGAGCCACTCCAAGCATTTGTGTCGGTCATTATCGAACGATGATGATAAGGTTGTTGTAGTCGGTAGTATCGGCCCGACCGCCCACGTCTTTCGGTTTCCGGCGATCTCTTCTTTCTCGAGTATATTTACGTAATCGCCCTCGATCGCTCTGCACGTGTTGTAGAGGCTCCCGGATATGCACTTGATCGGCTCGCTCTGCAGGGCGACGAAGCTCTGGACCTCGTCCGGCACGCATCCGTCGAACGAGGGCAACCCTTTCGGGAAGTACTCCACCGAGTCGACTCGGTTATGTCGGATTATCGAAAGGTTGGAATATGCGCTGATGCAGTTGAACACGTAGGACTCGGCGTTTGATACGGATATAACGTCTTGAACGACGAACGACATCATGGGGTCGTGTATGACTGCGACTCGCTCGAATTTCTCGGAAGTGTGTTTCAAGAAGTCGGAGAAAGGTTGGCGTAGGGTTAGAGAGGCGAGCCAGGAGGGGTGGAGCTGAGTGGGGAACTTTTCGGGGGAAGTGGGGTCCGGAGGGGGGGTGGGGAAGGGCGGGGTAGGGAGGTCGATGAAGCGGATTCCGGCGAGGTTGAGGCCGTTGACGCGGTGTTTGGCCTGGCGGTTGTGGACAGTGGGGCCCACGTAGAAGACGGGGATTGAGTATGAGGAGACGATGCAGGAGAGCTGGAGGAGTTGGTTGAGGTGGCCTTGGGCTAGGAATGGAACCATCACCACCGCGATTCGAGGCTTTTCGTCGGAGCGGTGGTGGTGGGTTTGGGTTTGAGGAGTGGTCATAATGGATGAGCTAGCTTTTGAACGTGTAATTTGGAATTAATTTGGATTATAATATACTATATGGAGTATATTATATATATATAAGGGTGGTTGGTCTTGTGTTTATGTTATATTTGGAGTCTTATCTTGAGGTCTTTGAGATCACTCAATTATTGTCATAACAAAACAAAAATGGTTAGGTCAGTAATTTAGTTGTGGGGGGACTGAAACATACAAACAAAACAGAAATCATTTTTTTTTTTGGCGGTAGCTGTATATCTTGTATTGAGTATGGTTACGTTTTTGTATTGTGTTGTTTGATACCTCACGCACTTAGAATTTTGATTCTTCCAAACTTGGTGACCGAATTGAGGACTAAATGGTTATTTATTTGACGATTGAGATTGAATTAGAATCTCGCACGTTTAGAATTGCTAACTTTTTCGAACTAAGGTGTTTAATTATTAGTGACGTTTTTGGACTGAAATTGACATTTTATTTTTTATTTTAACATTTTATATATAATTAATTTTACATCTCGTTCATACGTTTTTAATAAATAAACATTTTGACAAATTTGAAAGCACTTTTATTTGTTTATGTATATCTTTTAATTTAATATAAAAATTATATATTTTTGTTCCATAACCAATTTTACATTGATCAAACTAAGCTTGCGGTGAGACTTGAGTGTTGTTTGATTGAGAGTTGATTTGATTTTAAATTTTACCTTTGTTGATTGGTTTTTGAGCTTGGTGTTTTAAGAGGTGACTCATAGTCACATTTGCTTTGGATCAAATACTTAATAAAACAATACTCATTTGGTCATTTGTTTAATCAATTCGGTTAAAACCGAAATTACGGTTAATCGAACCAAATAAGAGTTTTTTTCAAGAACCAAAATCAAACCGTTTAAAGAATGGTTTGGTTCGGTTAAAACCAAACTCAACCGGTTTGGTTCGGGTTTAACCAAAAATCTATATTTTAAAAAAACTTAGAAAAATTGGTTTATTGCCTATAAGTGGATACTTTCAACAACATAAACATCTAATCCACCATTAACAATTACATATTTAAACAAAAGACTCATCTAAATATTGCTCCCTCCATCCAAAGACAGTTGTCATACTTTCCTTTTTGGGGTGTCCAACAATAGTTGACACACTCCAAAAAAGGAAATAATTATTCTAACTTTTTCATTTTAATATACAATTTTATTCTACTTTACCCCACCTACTTTTTAAACTTTACTCACAACTACTTTACTTTTTACTTTTAAAATATATTTTTACCTTTTACTTTTCAATTAAAAAATACAAAAATAACAATTTTCTTAAACTCCGTGTCCAGCAAAGTATGACATCTATTAATGGCCGGAGGGAATAGTAAGTACTCCACCATTTTTATTATATATTATAGTGTAAGTATAATATCATAATTAATTTAGACATTGGGTATGCAGGAGGCCCATCGGCCCAACCACCGTGAACTTGTCTAATGTCATGTGGCCCATGCCTGATTGCCTGTGCAAGTGTGCATATTATATATATATAATATATATACATATGCAATTCGGTTTTCGGTTTACATCGGTTAACCGACCAAAAATAACCGAACTGAACCGAAAATCAAAAACACAAAATTTTACAAACCAAAAACCAAACCGGAATATGCTCACTTGAATATCACGTGATCTCAACACCGGAGCTCACTGCTGACTCATGGTCACGTGTCATCACGCTATGGGTCGACGACTTTTTCCAAAATAAAACAAAATAATAAATACGTAAATACGAGCCACGTCATCTATACAACAATTAAAAGAAAATATAAATTTATATTTTAGAACGAAAAATAAATACTTAAATACGAGCCACGTCATCTATACCCACGTCACCCTGGGCATAGGCCTCAGGGGCGACGGCCTAGGGTCCTCATTTTTATGGGCTCGTTATTAAAAAAAAATCTATATAAATATTTATGCTTTTGAAAATTAATATTAATATATATAATTTACAACGCTTATTTTAATTATTTTATATTTTTTACATTAAAATTTTAAACTTTTTTATCTTAATTTATTTATTTTTTAACAAAATCTTTTAACAATTCTCAAATCTTATTAAGCAACATAAAAAAAATCTCGTTCATCTTAATAATTAATTAAAAATAACTATGTTCTATTTTTTTTAATTACTACGTATTTTAGAACGAAAAATAATTAATTTTCAATTTTTTTCCAATGATGTGTTCTTAAAATAATTATTTCTCAATTCTTTTTCCAATAATGTGTTCTAGTGAGAATTATTTATTCGTTCTAAAATACATAGTAATTAAATAATATAGAACAAACTATTGAAAAAAATTGAGAATTAATTAGTAAATTTTTTTATATTTTTTTTCCAAATTTTTTCGATAGTTGTAAAATTTTGAAAACTTTTATTAATTTTAAGAAAAAGTAAAATTTTTTTTTGAATTGTGAATTTTAGTTTTTTTTTTTTTTGAATTGTGAATTTTAGTTTTTTTTTTCATACTACTGTACTAAAATTACATCATCCTCTTGATAAATTTGTTCAAAAATATAAAATTTTAAATAAATAATTTTTTTTAGTAATTTAATGTACTTATTTTGGAAACCTATTATTGGTTTATGGGTGAGACCCACGTAAAAAATACTACTTAAATTTAACTCAAACAAAAAATTATTTGTCATTTATAAAATAATTATTTTTTTATAAATTAATAAAAATAACCTATCAATTATTTTTTAGTATCTTATTTAATATTTTTGTAATGTAATTTTTTAAATAATCATATCATTATTAATAAAAATATTTTTAATAATAAAATAAAAATATCACAATATGAAATATAATTAAATTATATAATTAACATTAAAAATAAAATAATAAGAAACGAGATACTTAAAAAATACTATCAATTACAAAAATAAAAATAATTAATGATGAGTTTTTCGTGTATTTTAATGTATTTTTTTAATAATAAATTAATAATTTATTTAGTATATATATATATTTATTATGTTTGAAAATTTAAATTGAAAATAATATTAATTATATTTTTTAATGTAAAAAATATGAGGTAAAATTGTAAATTTGTAATGATGTTGGTTATTTATAAAAATTAGTATAAATAATTATATAAGAAGAATATTTAAAAAATATTTTTTTAAGTTAGAGTATTGATTTCTCGGTTAGAGTCAAATTAATGTAAACTTAGACTTAAACTTATTTTGAGTTCGTTGGAGTCAAATTACTGTAAACTTAAATTTAAACTTATTTTGAGTCAATGGTTGTTAGCTCAGTTGGTTGAGCACTCGAATTGAGGATCAAAGGTCATAGGTTCGAACCCCAAGACATTGTAATTGACATATACAAAAAAAAAAAAACTTATTTTAAGTTTAAGTTTTGGTTTCTTGATTGGAGATGACCTAAGTTGTCATTCGTCCACTTACCTACGAAACCAAACCTCGATTAGTTGTGTCAAGTTCTCATGCATCTCGATTGGCGATTAGTTTGGCTAATTTGAGTCTCGTTTCGTAACAAATTTTAAGGTCTTGTTTAGTTAATAAGGTTGTTTGAAGGTCTTGTTAAGATTGTTCAACTTATATGTGAGCTCAATAATCTTTATTCGATCAAAATTCTAAAAAAGTCTTATTAAGTTGATAAAATTGTTCAATCGATGTATTTATTTTCAATCGATGTAGGTTATCTAACACGCACTCTCACAAGTAGACTCGGTATTGTAGGTTCTACTCGTGAACTTGGTGCCATCTTTGGCAAGCCGAAAATTTCATCTACCAATCATCGTGTTGAGGCTGCTCTGATATCATGATAGAGTTAGATCAATAACACTTTAAAAAGCCTTGTTAAGGTGATAACTTATAAATATTATTATGGGGGATTTTTAAAAAGGGTAAATATCTTACTCTAAAATACATATTAAGACCGATCTTTACACTATTTATAAAAAAACAAGAATTACCCAAACAACCCTTATAAGTATTAAAAAAAGTATTATATTTATTTACTCACAAATTATATAATATCTCTTAATTGATGCTATTAAATATACACTTACCACTTACTATATCGAAGACACTATCAAAAAACCATAATAATATTAAATCTTAATATTTTCATATAACCATAACCTACTTACAATACACCACAAATTGCATCCTGAAACAAAATCTCACTTCATTGCGTAGATTTGTGATCTCACCGGCAGTGTCGTCGTCGTTATTGCTCCTCCGTTCAAACCTCGAATGTACTCGTGCTAAGGTAATTTATCTGAATCACTATCGATTGCAAATTTTGGATGACTAGATTGCATATCTGATTTAGGGTTCTTGAATTTGGGATTTGATTCTTCCCAAATTATCAGTTTATAGGTAGAAAATTGACGTAGTGTAATTCTCGAGATGATTGCATGTATAATCAAATTATCAGTTGATTAGTTGTTTATAATCGATTGAAATCTGCTAGGGATTGGAAGGCAGGAAGCTACCCTTGGAGGACGAAGACGAAGAGGTTGGTGCCATCACTTTGATATTTTGCTTTGTCCCTAACAAGAAGCTGATGATTAACTTGTTCGCTAGATTGCTTTCTCCGTCTTATGAAATTATTGGAAAGCTTGTAAGTATTCTTTGCTCTACTATTATATATTTTATACATATCTCAACTCATCTATCTGGAACTCCTTCATGCTCGTTTTGCATTTATGTATATGTTTACCTAATTTCAATGTGTTGCATTTGTAATCAAACTAGTGCTTGTAATACTGTCAGAGGCTATGTCATTAGTATTGTCAAGTCAAGACTCAAGCACCTAGGGTGATTCACTAGACAATCTACCAAGGATGTGTCATCATTGTTATCTTTCTAAAATACAATTTATTGCAATCTTTGATCTCCTCTATGTGGAAACTTTATTGTGAGCTTTGATCTCCACTGTGTGGAAACTGGAAACATCATTTAATCAATGAAGAAGAATTTCGCAGTCTTATATTTGTTTACCAAATCCTGTAAACTCATTGTTAAAGTAGTTCTTCAACATTTATTCAGATTGATAAAGATCATGGGCATGTTTTGAGACAAAATCCGTCTGCTTATATAGAATTAATCAACTCAGCTGGAAGAGGGTTACATAGGTTTGATCTTGCGCCTTTGAATCAATTTGTCTCTTTTTTTTTCTTTTTTTTTTATCAATAAAGTTCATCTATTTCTAAACACTCCTGATTTATTGCAGAATTGGAACTGTATTCTACTATTGTGCAACACAATTTCCTACTGGTCTAGGACCAGATGAATCCATGCATGCTTTACTTGAAGTTTTCTGGCCAAGGCTCGAAAATCTCTTTGGGTCCGAACACATTGAAAGTGCAAGCTTGTCTACCGCTGCTTCCAGGGCCCTCGCACTAGAAATTCATGCATCAGGTATTTTTTTTTTCTTTTATATTTTCTTTCAATTCGACAACTTAAATAAATAACAAGAACCTGCCAGGTCAATCTCCAACTAGTAATTTCAAAATGTTTCAATGTTGTAATCAATGACAAAGTAAAATTTCTAAAATATGAAGTGAACTGCTGTTGGAAAAATTGGAATAAAATATTTGGTTTGACCAATATTTGACTGACTTTTTATGGCTAAATATTAATTCAAGTTGGAATTAATTTGTTGATAATTTTCTACGTTGTTGCGTAGTTAATTATAGTATTTTATTTCGTCAAAATCCGATTTTTCGGTGAGTGAGAAATAAATTGTTGAATTAGCCAATTAAAAAAAGGCATTATTGAATGAGAATTGTAAGGTCTCATCCCACATCGAAATGTGGTAGATAATGGGTTTGTGAGAACCATTATAAAAGGTCATTGTATTAATTGTTGAGAATGTGAAAAGTCACAATCCCACATTGAATGTGGAGAGAAAATTAATATTTTCGTGGTATTATATGAGGAGTAGTGAAATATTTCAACTTTGATTAAGTCCATTGACTTGAATTTTATTCTTGGTCAATTGGAATATGATGATTTGGACTTTGGCCTCCGAGAAATTTCTTGGGCCTATAAAAGTTTAACAAAGTACAAATTTAATTTGTATTGGGCCTATTAAATAATAACACGTTGGTTATTATGGCTTGGACTTGCTAGCCTTTGGGCTAAGTAAAATTAGTTGAAATATTTAATTGGGTTAAGCGGTTGGGCTAGCCTAAATGGGTTGTACGAAATTTGGATAGTCAGCCCAATATGGGTTGTACGGAATTTGAATAGTCGGCCCAAAGACTTGAAAAGTCATCAGAATTTTATTTATATATTTAATAAAAATATATAAATTAATCCTCATAATGGTTGTGACTTTTGAGTTGCTATGACCTTTGGATTGTCTTTTGTGTCTTTTGACACTCCCCTATGAGTAGTATAAATAGGAGCTTTTAGTTGAGAAGAAGATAATCCCATAACACAACAATTCATTCCATACTTCATATCCCACATCTGAAATCTCTTCTCTCTAAGCTCATAAATATTCTAGTGTTAGAATATTGTGTAGGCAATATTAGTTCCTTGCATTTGCATATGCTCGGTTCTCTCTCTTTCTCGTTCGACGGAGCTTCTAGCTGGTGTGCCTCAGACTAGAAGATGATTGAAAGTCGTTGTATCTTTGGGGACTAACGTCGTAAAACCGTAGCATACACGGGGCGTTTTAGTCTTGCGGATAGCGAAAGCGCCTCGACTACCCGCAACAAGTTTCTGTTCGAAGCCCGATTAAAGGTTAATTTATTTAATTATTTTATTTAATTTTATTCTGGAATTGTAAAGATCAGTAGTACTGTTCTAGTCCAGATTTTATTTATTTTATGTTTCGGATCTAGACATTTTGTACAAAAATAACCAACAACGCAAGACTAAAAATTATTCGTATAAAATGTCTACCTCCGGAACTGATGGGTCTGGTTTGGTATCTCAATGATGGACCTTTGGTCATCTACGAGAATGGTATAGATGCTGAGAAACGTGTAACGTTTGAAGCATAAGAGCAAGGTTTTACCTTTGCCGGAATATTGTCCTTAACGGATTGAATATTGAACTATACGATGTGTATAGTGTATGACTTCGTCCAAAGCACTTGGGTTGCTAAGGAGAAGAAATACAAGATTGAGGACGTTGGAACTAGAATGTTCATCGTCGGGGTATGTTCTTGAATTATTAAATGATCGTGACTAAGATCCTGATATTTTTTAATTCCAAGAGTACCAATTGATGTATACATAGCCGGAGAAGGCATGTCGATCAGTGAGTATTTCCAAATGGATGTTGCATTTGAGAAATTAATTGTATTCTGAAAATGAAATAATTTTTTCAAACGACGGTTCGTATTCACCACAATTGAATGGTGTGGTTGAACGAAAAATAAAATAAAATAATAATAATTAATTTTATTATTATTAAAACTCTTGAAGAGTTGGTAAACGTCGTATTGATTAATTATAGATTATTTCAGAACGTGTGGGGGCTGTTTTAACAAGCTAACCACTTATTGAATAAATAATCACTAAAATAAAATAAAAATAAGAGGTGTTACGGATTTTTGAAAAAAAAAAAAAATCGTAAACCGTCTTATAAATATTTTTAAAGTGTGGGGGGTGTTTGGGTAAGGTGTATATTCCTAAACCAAGCAAATGAAAATGTTTGTGTCTTCTGTGATAATTCACTGTGATAGCAAAATTGCTATAGGAAGAGCACAAAGCATTATGTATAACGGTAATCTCGACATGTTCGTCGGAGAATTAACACCGTTAGACAATTGATCTCAAATGGAGTAATTTTCTTAGAATGTGTGAAATCTAAGAAAAATAAAATAAAATTGATTGATCCTTTGACGAAAGGAATTGATAGAGATCAATTGAGTATGTGCTAAAGGGATTGGGTTTGAAAAACCACATTTTAATGAACGATTATAACGGTAACCCTACCATGATGAATGGAGATCCCAGGAACTTGGTTCAAAGGGAAAACTAAGTTATGAAAATTCAGTTGAGCACTTGAAAAATATATTTATATATTTTATATATTTATATATTTTGTGAACTCATCCCTAAGGGCAAATCAAGTGCTAAATCCTAATGTGTGGTAAAAGGTTAAGTTCTCGTGGAGACTTTTAATGAATCCCAACCGTTGAAAGGTGAAGTATGTCAGGATACTTTTGTGGGAGGTCACCTATATAAATGTGAAGTGAGGGCCGCTTCAAATGTAAACATTTATGAATCCAAAGTGAGTCCATGGCCAAAACGGACACAACATAAGAACGGGAAATTGTTGGGGATTTATTGTGTAAATATCATTGACTAGTTGTACGTTGTGGGGGAATAGTTCAAGGCATCGCGTCCACTAGGCCTCCTGTACATCCGATGATAATTTACTACGGAAGGTTCAAAGCCGCAAACTACCTTTCCTGAAGCAATAAATTCTCTTGAGAATCGAGCACTAGGTCTGCATAGATTACATGCATTCATTTCCACTCATGTGGGGGATTGTTGGAAAAATTGGAATAAAATATTTGGTTTGACCAATATTTGACTGACTTTTTATGGCTAAATATTAATTCAAGTTGGAATTAATTTGTTGATAATTTTCTACGTTGTTGCGTAGTTAATTATAGTATTTTATTTCGTCAAAATCCGATTTTTCGGTGAGTGAGAAATAAATTGTTGAATTAGCCAATTAAAAAAAGGCATTATTGAATGAGAATTGTAAGGTCTCATCCCACATCGAAATGTGGTAGATAATGGGTTTGTGAGAACCATTATAAAAGGTCATTGTATTAATTGTTAAGAATGTGAAAAGTCACAATCCCACATTGAATGTGGAGAGAAAATTAATATTTTCGTGGTATTATATGAGGAGTAGTGAAATATTTCAACTTTGATTAAGTCCATTGACTTGAATTTTATTCTTGGTCAATTGGAATATGATGATTTGGACTTTGGCCTCCGAGAAATTTCTTGGGCCTATAAAAGTTTAACAAAGTACAAATTTAATTTGTATTGGGCCTATTAAATAATAACACGTTGGTTATTATGGCTTGGACTTGCTAGCCTTTGGGCTAAGTAAAATTAGTTGAAATATTTAATTGGGTTAAGCGGTTGGGCTAGCCTAAATGGGTTGTACGAAATTTGGATAGTCAGCCCAATATGGGTTGTACGGAATTTGAATAGTCGGCCCAAAGACTTGAAAAGTCATCAGAATTTTATTTATATATTTAATAAAAATATATAAATTAATCCTCATAATGGTTGTGACTTTTGAGTTGCTATGACCTTTGGATTGCCTTTTGTGTCTTTTGACACTCCCCTATGAGTAGTATAAATAGGAGCTTTTAGTTGAGAAGAAGATAATCCCATAACACAACAATTCATTCCATACTTCATATCCCACATCTGAAATCTGTTCTCTCTAAGCTCATAAATATTCTAGTGTTAGAATATTGTGTAGGCAATATTAGTTCCTTGCATTTGCATATGCTCGGTTCTCTCTCTTTCTCGTTCGACGGAGCTTCTAGCTGGTGTGCCTCAGACTAGAAGATGATTGAAAGTCGTTGTATCTTTGGGGACTAACGTCGTAAAACCGTAGCATACACGGGGCGTTTTAGTCTTGCGGATAGCGAAAGCGCCTCGACTACCCGCAACAAGTTTCTGTTCGAAGCCCGATTAAAGGTTAATTTATTTAATTATTTTATTTAATTTTATTCTGGAATTGTAAAGATCAGTAGTACTGTTCTAGTCCAGATTTTATTTATTTTATGTTTCGGATCTAGACATTTTGTACAAAAATAACCAACAACTGCAACATGTCCTCAACTTCAACTAATGTAAAGTAGATAAACAAATTTAGTAATCTTTCATAGTATGACTTAGCCACTGATTTAGTAAGTCAAATTTTAATAAAACTTCCCATTTCATATATTAAGTCACCTGTTTGTATTCGAATAGTACATTATAAGTGTTTCTCTGCATAAATATATGAATAATCAAATCATGTCGTGTAACTAGTAGTGTGTGATAAATTACATGGACTACATTATCTATTGCGAACACTGCACTACATTATCTATTATTAAGTTACAATGACTGGACCTTGCATGGACACTACAAGTCACATTTTCAAAGTCACTCAGAATAACACTGTTCATAACAGTATATTAGTGAACAAGAATCCTAATAGTACATCTATTAAGTAACCTGTTTGTATCCTAATAGAACAGTGTAAGTGTATATTTGCATAATTCTATGAGTAAGCAAATCATGTGGTCTAACAAGCAGTGTATGATAAATCACAGACACTACAGTATCTATTGCAAACACTGTCCATTATTTGGTAGTGTATTATTAACTTAACCACTGATTTAGTAAGTCAAATTTTAATAAGACTTCCCATTTCATATATTAAGTCACTTGTTTGTATCCGAACAGTACATTATAAGTGTTTCTTTGCATAAATCTATGAATAAGCAAATCATGTGGTGTAACTAGTAGTGTGCAGTGTTTACATGGACTACATTATCTATTGTAAACACTGCACTACACTTGGCAGTGTTTTATTAAGTTACAATGCGTGAACCTTGTGCATGGACGACACTATAAGTCACACTTTCACAGTCACTCAGAATAACATTATTCATAACAGTATATTAGTGACCAAGAATCCTAATAGTACATCTATTAATTCACCTGTTTGTATTCTAATAGAACAATGTAAGTGGTTATTTGCATAAACTTATGAGTAAGCCAATCATGTTGTCTAATAAGCAGTGTATGATAAATAACAGACACTACAGTATCTACTGCAAACAATGTCCATTATTTGGCAGTGTATAATTTAGTTGTAATGCCTGAACATTGTGTTGGGCACTACCAAACACACTTTCAAGGGCTCTCATACTAACAATGTTCATAAGAGTATATTAGAGCACAAAAGTTAAACTAGATACCACAAAATCATATTTATGATCAAGTATCCACTTGTTTCATTTGTCAAACCTAAGAATCTATTACAATCCCTACTCAGTGTATAGTATAGTTGTTGTTGCGTAAAGATTATTAATCGCTTGTGGACGAATCGTTTAGTGTACAGTAATAGATACACTTACTAAAAATATGTCATAGCACACAACTTATTAGTATTTTGAGTCAACCCATAAAAAGAAGGTTGAATTATGAGTGGTTTCATAAATGTTGTAGTCTGTTACATACACTACACATAGATTGTAAAAGTGTTTGTCATAGTACATTATTCAATAAACTAATATTTTATTAAACTACAACAAATGCAATAGTTTAGACGAACAAATAAATAGTATATTTCCAAACCCCGAAATGTCTGTGAGTGTTTTATATATGAACACAAAAGGGATGCATGGATTAACTTAGCTAACTAAACTATGTTCCTGGACATCACAATTAGTATAGTCAAGTTTGATTCATCTCTCTGATTTAAGGTTAATGAATAGTGTACTGACTTCATGTTTCAGAGCCATACATCAGTACACATCATGTACCGATTAATCGTAATTTTTGTGTATAAGTATCGTCAATATATGTACTATTCTACCAATTATGCGTGAAATCTTCATTACGTGATTATAGATCAATAAGCATCTTAGGAAACATTATTGACATTTCTAAACAGTATATTGACTAATATGTATTTTTTTATTTTTCTCAGACTTGTCAGTTTAGAAGCACTGTTCCTCAATATGATGAGGACTCAGGGAACCCAATCACGGAGGGTGTTAGGAGAATTATTTCTCAAACACCAGGTTCAAAGTATGAAGTTATCTTCAATTCCTCATAGAGCAAACATTGACTCTTTCCTGGTAGTGTATATCTTTGTTATAATAGCTCAATACGGCCGATGTTTCAGTACATGGATGGATGATAGTAATATATTACTGTTCAATTGACACTATTAAATACAGTATCATCTAGTGTAACCATTATAACCGAGTTTGTAATGGTGTAGTATGTACATTACATTAAACATTATACCTAGGATATTTATAGTATTTGACACTATCAAAAATAGTTTCAACTAGTGTAACCATTAACATAGATTTTGTAACGGTATAGTATGTACATTAGATTAAACATTATACCTAAGACATTAGCTAATAACGAAGTAGTAGCTGTTGTCAAATCATGAATCTATTACAAACACTACAAATATTGTCGTACAGTGTATACGGCATTTCAAGATGCACACAGTTTCAAGATGCATAATGTTTAACACCATGACCATATCTTGTCTAACCTATGTCATATTGCATTGCGATTTTGATACACATTCAATTTAGTTTATAAGAATATAATACAGATGATTGTGCAATTTTGTATGGTTATTCACTGATTAGCACCCTAAACTGAATTGTAGCAACATACTCATGTGTACCAAAAGCAATGTACATTAGTTAAACTCGTCATTTCTCAGTTTTAAACGCAATCGAAAAATATGCAAACAAAGTGCGAGATGGATAAAACATGGTGAGCAAATTTGTTTTATTCAATGCATCATAAACAAAGTTTTACACTGCATAGCTTCCGCAAAAGCCGTTAATACGCGACCTCAACAGGCTCGAACCCTTTCTCGATTGATGCCATGACAACATCCACCACCACCTTCGTCTTTCGACTGATAGTCGACCATTTCTTCTCGGTAACCGAGCCATGTTCTTTCATCTTCCCCACTAAACTCGAAAATTCCTTCACCACGAGGGCTTCCTGAGGAAGACCTGTAGGAACAAGGTGCTCGGTCGGTGCAGGCTCGATCCTAATCGAAAGCTCGACAAATTTGGTGTTTGCATTCACGTAAAACGGTCCCACGTTTTCTCGGAAAGGTATTACGAAATCATGTACCCGTTGGCTCCAAGGACGTTGATTTCCATTGTCAGGTTGTAGAAAGTCGCGAGTTCGCCTTCCTGGAAAAGCAAGGAAGCACCACATGATAAGATCATGCCGGCTTCGTTGAACTCGGCGCCCCTTAAATCAGTCACGGTTTTCGGGAGTTTATAGTCTGCTGCCATAAAATTGCCCTGATGCAATACCAGCCGACATCGCCTAATGAGCCGAGGGCGTCGAGATCCGGCTTCACTCGATTATCGTTGTTAAGAAAATCAGTGCCGCTGTTGTATAAGAATATGATGTGCACCTGTGAATGAATTTAGATGAAAATATCTCAGAAATCAAATTATCCTCTTTCGAATTAGGGTTTCATCTTCAATCCCAAATTCAGATCCAAAATCAAAAAACAAATCAAATCATCTTCCCTCAAATTAGCACTAATGATTCAATGAATATCAATTAAATTTATTTTATCAGAAAGTGACACCATAGTTCCAGAACTTACAGCTTTCATCCGGCCGAAACGCCGCGGATCTGAGAGAGAGGCCTTCATCTCCGCCGTTCGTGGGTGGTGCATCCACATGGTAGCATCCATGAACTGAACCACACTGGATTCGCACGCTGCAGAATCCCATCCAGTTCGGTGACGTTCAGCACCACCGGCTTCTCCAGCAGGACGCAACGAATTTCTCGAGGGAGCGGCTGCCTATGGCGACTACGGCGGAGAACGGGGAGAGGAGCATGGCGCGAGATACCTTGCGGGATGTGTTGGCGCAACCGATGATTCCGAAGCGCACCTGTGGGAAATCGACGACCATTTTTGTTTAGATTCCAAATAAATTTTGAGTGGCGGATGTGAAAATTGTAAAATTTTAATAATCTCGTATAATTGAAATAATACGAAGGTTAAAATAGACCAATCTAATTTGAAAAGCCTACCTAAATTATGAATATAATTAATATCACTACATTAAATTATATATATTTTAAAAATTAATTACCTTTTTTATTAAGAAGGTAAACTATGATATTTTTTTAAAAATTATAAAAACATTCTTATTTTTTCTCTAAATTACTCATTATTTTATTATCCTATATCAATTTTGATAAATATTTTCAACCACACCAACAAATTTTGTTTTTTTTTTAATTCCAACCCCACCCACGTTACCAAAACCCAAAAAATCAAAAATCAAATTGAAAATATTTCAATTTTGAAGAGTAAAGAAACAATCAATCAATCGTCCAAACAAGCAAAGAAACAAAAAATTAGAGTGGAATGGCATTGGCTAATAAACAAAATCCCCGAGTGGCGGTGGTCCTGGTGCCCCTGCCAGCACAGGGCCATCTCAACCAGCTCCTCCACCTCTCCCACCTCCTCCTTCCCTCCGCCGCCCCCGTCTTCTTCGTCAGCACCGCCACACACATCCGCCAGGCCAAGCTCAGATTCCACAGCCGGGACACCTCTGCCATCAATTTCCACGAATTCCCAATCCCACCTTTCCAAAACCCTCAGCCCGACCCTCACGCACCGTCCAAATTCCCATCTCAAGTCATCCCTTCTTTCTCCGCGACCCCGTTTTCCGATTCGTCCGAGATCTCTCCGCCCAGTACGAAAGAATCGTCGTCATATACGACTCCCTAATGTCTTACGTCGTGCAGGACATCGATTCAATACCGAACGCCGAGTCTTACTGTTTTATCAGCATATCAGCTATTTCTCTCTACTTCTTCTCCTGGGACAGATCGGGCCGGCCCGATTTCCCCGATGGAGATCAAGCCCGATCCGCTCTGAAATCGTTCCCGCCCGGGGACGATTTCTTCACCCCCGAGCTCTCCCCGTTCCGGAAGTTGCAGCATGATTCGAGGAAAGCTACTTCCGGAACTATTTTCAATTCCAGCAGAGTGATTGAGGGCTTGTATCTGGATTTGCTGGCAACCGAAGCCCAAAAGCAATGGGTTATCGGCCCGTTTAATCCGGTAGTCGAAGATAAAAAGTATACCGATAAAAGGCACGAATGCCTGGATTGGCTCGACAAACAACCTCCCGATTCGGTGATGTTCGTTTCTTTCGGGACAACTTCAGCTGTTTCGGACGAGCAGATTAAGGAGCTGGCATTCGGGCTCGAGAAAAGCGAGCATAAATTCTTATGGGTTCTTAGGGACGCGGATAAAGGGGATATTTTTACCGGAGAAGTGAGGAAACTCGGTTTGCCGGAAGGGTTCGAGGAGCGAGTGAGAGAGAGAGGGATGGTGGTGCGAGATTGGGCCCCACAGTTGGAAGTTTTAGGCCGTGTCTCGACGGGTGGATTTATGAGCCATTGCGGTTGGAACTCGTGCATGGAGAGTATTAGCATGGGTGTGCCTATAGCAGCTTGGCCCATGCATTCAGACCAGCCGGTGAATGCTGTCTTGGTTACAAAGGGGTTGAGGATAGGTGTTGAGGTTAAGAGTTCGGGGAGTGTGGATGAGGTTGTGCTGTCGGGTGACGTGGAGAGCGTCGTAAGAAAATTGATGGGCTCGGAAGAAGGAGGCGAGATGAGGAGAAGGGCGAAAGAGTTGGGAGAAGCAGTCAAGGAATCCATCATGGAAGGTGGGAGTAGAGCCAAGGAGATGGAGTCATTTATTAAACATATTATGAGATCATGAATTCAAGCACCTTAATTTATCTCATTTTACAAATGAACAAGTGAAAAATAAATAAATAACCATGTGTTCTATGGATTCATTGATGTATTTTAATTTGGTACTGTAATAGTAATATATAGTTCAATTTTTCATGATTGACAACAAATTTCAACAATTAGGAACCTAAGAGTGTCAACAAGAGGTAAAAAAAAAAAAAAAAAAATTAAATATTATCGGGAATCTCTGTCACTCCTCCAAAAAGCTTGTAAGACCCAAGTATTGAATACCCAAAGTCTCGAAAATTGGCACCCGCCCAATTAGGCTTTAGGGCTGGAAAGGTTCTTCAGGTCCCTTTCCTTAGCATGCCATTCGGGTATGATCTTGGCTGCATGGGGATAAAGATCCTTATAAGCATTCTTTATGGTCCCTTCTGCAACTGTAGTAGCAATCGAGATATCTGCAACCATAAAAATTCAGAGAAAAACAATCAAAAAACAAGGTATATGACATATATAGTGTAAAATGAATATAACTACAAAAGAATCATCACAAGTTACAAATTGTTGAACCATGAAATAAAGCCAATAGTAAGGGTAAGTTGCAGAAATTACCCTCAATGTGTATAGCCTGATTACGAAGAAGTCTAGTTATTTTTAAAAATAACAATATCATCTTATGGAGGGTTGCAATATGTAAAATGGAAATTAAAAGGAGGTTTATTTGTGATTTTGATGATTTTTTTGTTTTTTGTAATTCACCCTCAAAGTAATAATATAGGGTGTCTAATTGCACAAAACTATCTCAAATGTAATAAAAAAAATTGAACCTCGGAGGGGTTTCTTTGACTCTGATAGTTGAGTGATCATAAAAATGATAGCTGCAGCTATAGATATAGGGCTCCTCCTGCAATTGAATGAATAAACCATCACGTCAGCAACTCAAGTTGATAAATTTATTTATTTATTTAGTTTTTATGGAAATAAAATGGTGATGCCAAGTATCATCAGTTACATATTGTGTGTACCTAATATCAAAGTCCCCTGCCTTCTGCACTGTTTCTTGGACAGCTTTGACCTCTTCATTGCTCATGCCAAGGTTAGAACAGAAACGCCTCTATAGAAAACAGATTACACAACTAAAGTCAATATAATGCTCATTACAATAAGAAAAAAGAGAAGCTGAATTTCTTATGCTTATACACTACATGCAGAAGAAGATTAAATATCAAATTTTGTGTGCTTGTAGACTAATATATCATTAGAATAACAACAAAACAACCCTCCAGCCCCAGGTGTATATATATATATAAACCTTAAAGCATCTGACATTAGCGTAGCATCAGAATTTGCTGTTGGTATCAGCTAGTTTTACAATTGCATACTTATGCCATTCTAAATATATGACCACCTCAATTTTGTGTCTTGCGTTTTACACATTTAAGTTCCTCTTTTTTTCTACAACCAATGTGAAGTGAAGATATTTGTAATATTTTGAAAATTAAAGGAGTATAATTGTAAACTATTGAATTCTTAATTTATTTTGAATTGGAACAGAATATAGCCTCAAGGGTGGGTTTTGTCAATACGCCAAACCTTATTATTTAATATTTTGAGATTCAAATCTTGCCAATTTCTTAGTTTTAATTGCAGGCACATATGGCATTTCAATCAAATGAGAATCTATCATCATTTCCTTCTTTTCACACTCCAAAAGGACTGCTCATTACAATAAACAAAGATAGCTCAAAATCCAAAAACTAAAATTCGAGTTGTCTACAGTAACTTTAGCGTTCTCATAAAAAAACTAACCAGATAGTCCCCAGCATGAATAGTACCCATCTCCATTGATTCACCCATCTCAACCTTCAGCTGTTTCACAATAAACTCTTTTGCACGGCCAATTTCTTTCTTTGTGGCACCAGCAACAATAGAGCATATTTCTAGTGGAGACTCACATGTTCAGAGGGACTTCATACACATGGGGATATAATAGCAAATGATATTTATACACTTGAGCAAGTGATAAATTAAAAGGTGGGCACCTTTTACAGTGCGCGGCTTGCCTTCCTGCCTACAGGCAATATAAATGCAGGCAGCAACAAGAGCCTCCAAGTTCCTTCCCCTCGTACATTTCTGGTCTTCTAGCCTTTTATAGATTTCCATTGCCCGGTCCTTCAAATAAAACATCAACAAAAAATAAGTTGGATTTCTGTCAATATCAGGCTGGAAAACAAAATATAGAAGAAGAGAAAGAAGGTAACAAGAAAGAATTACACCATTAATAGAGGAAGAAAGATATACATGAACAAAATTCAAGATATGTACGTGTTCACAGTCATACAAATAATAGATATAACATGAAGATATAAAAATTATGAATACTTCAACATGAATCAAACAGAGCATACCTTAATGGTTGTCACCAGACTGAGCCTGGAACCTAGGTAGCACGGGGACGGATACGTAAAACGGATACGGTACGGTACGGATACGGGAAAACGGCGATTTCAAAATAATTAAGATACGGATACGTCAAAAATACGTTTTATTTTTTTAATATTTTTTAATATATATATATTATATATATAATGCACTAATTACGTTTATTTATGAGTTTATTTATGAGTAAGTTATATTTTGGTACAATATTACCAAAATATTGATAATTATATATGTCCTATTCAATTAGTCATAAATTCATAATTGAGCAATTAAATTAAATTAAAAAAATTCAAAATCATACACGGTAATTCTTAAAAATATTATTAAATTAAATAAAAACTTTGATAAATAACAAAAAAAGATAAATAATAAATTGATAAATCAAATTCTCAATCTTAAATTGGAAAAACAAAAATAATATTTAAACATCCATCGCATGACTATAGTCAACACCGTTCATATCTTCATTTCCTTCATCAGTGAACACAACTCGCTCTAATTCCGGCTCATCGAGGGAGAGTTGTGCAACTTCTAGATCTCCAACGTCTTGAAACGTATCGAACTTGTCGCCTGCAATGTCCCATAACTTTTGATCACCTTTCAAATACTCTGGTGTATTTCTTGATAACAAACGCAGGTTGCTATGAATAAACACCAAATCTTCCGCACGCTTTGTTGTCATTTTATTTCTCCTAATCGAGTGAATAAATGAATAAGTGCTCCAATTCCTCTCAGCGCACGACGAAGAAGAAGGTTGCACGAGTAACTTGCACGCTAGTGTTTGAAGCATAGGTGCGCTTGCTCCGTAATTGCACCACCAACTCTTTGGATCCATTTTTGCTCGATCACGAATGGAATCAGACTCTCCAAAATCTCCGGACATGCTAGAAAAATTAGCATATTCCATTGTCGCTTTTGATCTGTCCTCGTCGTTAGGAAAATATTTTTTCAAACATTTGATTCTCTCTTTAGAAACTTCATTATCTTTATGTGGAGGACATCGAGAAGAATCTTCAGTAAGCCACTCGTCACTATAATATCTAGAAAAAGAATACAAAAATATAATAAATAAATTAATTAAAAAGATAAATATATTTAATACTTCAAAACTTGTGAATGATTTATATATTAAATTATAATACCTTGGATTTAATGAATGGGCCATGCAATGAAGAGGAGTATTGTTCTTGTTCCAACGACTAACTAAAATCTTGTGCACCACGTCATAAAACAACGACGACTCAGATAGTTGTTTTCCTTCATGCCGATATATTGCAAGCATCACATTTTCAATCATGGAATCCCACATGTCGTATACTAAGTGAAGACATGGTTTGTCAGTGTCACAAGTTCGAATCATATCATAAATCGGAGCTGTAAATGCGAGTATATACTCAATCTTATCCCACCAGCAGTCGTCTAACACAAAGTCTTTCACTAATTTAGCTTTCTGAACGTCATCATCTCGATAAGTAGCCCATTCTTCACTGACCACCATCTTTAGGAGATCTCTTTTAATAAGCTTGAATCGCTTCAACATTACAATGAGCGACGCAAATCTTGTGGGAGCAATTGCTAGCAATTTCAACGGCACAAATTTATTGAAAATAGCCAATCGCATCCCGTGGTTCATGATGAAGTTCTTAATCATAGTGACGTCAACTGAAACACAACTGATCCAAGAACACTCATCATAAACATCTTGATTGTTCTCCACATTTTTAGCCGCACAAATATTTTGCAAAGCCAGATTAAGTGTGTGCACCACACACGGCGTCCAAACGATGTGAGGGTACACGCCTTCGATCAATAACCCTGCACTTTGACAATTTTTTGCGTTGTCGGTGATTACTTGAACCACATTTTCAGGACCAACTTCTTCAATCACTTCTTTCATCAAGTTAAAGATAAAAAATTTATCTTTAGTTTCACCAGAGCAATCTACTGCCTTAAGAAACATAGGCCCACTTTCCGTAACCGCCATAAAATTGATCAAAGGTCGCCTTTGCGAGTCACTCCATCCATCGCTTACAATACTTACTCCTTTTTCTCTCCAAGTACTTTTGATTGGTCGCAGTAATCTCTCCACATTGGCCTTTTCTTGTTGCAGCAATGACGTTCTCAACATATTATATCCAGGGGGCACATAACCAGATAAATTATGTTTGGCAGCAAACGAGAAGCAACTCGCATAATACGGACTCCTTGCCAAGTGAAATGGAAGACCGGATGCATAAAAAAATCTAGCAATCAATGCATGCAGTTGGTTGCGGGTTTCGACGTTGAAAGCCTTCTCAATTGAATTTCCCGAAAGATCTTTTCTTTTTTTGTTCTCGTAACCGGATGAATACAATTCTCCGGAACCCATAGGCGGTGGCAGTGGGACTTTTTTGGTAGTGCTTTCTTTTTCTCTTTGCTCGAATTCGTTCTCTAACTTCTGCATGTCGGAGATATCTTTTGTTGTCACTTTTGGACAACACGCAATTCCTTTATTTTTTAATCTCATCAAATGTGCTCTCACTCGGGTGTATGACGTCGTTTTTGTGAGGTGACAAAAATTGCATTCCCACACAACACCATTGGCAGTTTTTCCGGTTCGTTTGACATATCGCCATAACGGCATGCCAAAATCATCGTTGACTTTACTCGTAGCCGAAGGAGATGCATCAGAAGTTACTTTACTCGACGTACTCATATTAAAATAACGATTTGTAAAATAAGAAAACCTGAAAATAATATTTAATTAAAATAATTAAAATAACAACTATTTATTTAATTAAAATAAAATATTGTTAAACATTAAAAAAAGGTAAGGGATTATAAAAAGTTCTAATCATGGGAATATAAAATAAAAATTCTGACGAAATATGCAGCGGGAAAATAAAATATAGGCGGCATTTATCGAAAAAACAGGCTCAATAATCACAGTAATTAAAATTTTAATATGCAGCGAATACAGTAATAAAAATTTTAATATGCGGGAATACAAAACATACAGGGCGGCATTTATGAAAAAACAGGCGCAGAATTTTTAATATGCAAAGATTGAATTAAATAAATATTTATACTATTTAAACACAATATCAGTTTAACAAAAGGATTCCAACCCGTAACCCTAAAGAACGATTACAGAGCAGCAGCGATGAAGCACATATATACTACCCGTAAACCTAAAGAACAATTACAGAGCAGCGATGAAGCACAGAGATACTAACCCGTAACCCTAAAGAACACAGCGACGAAGCACGGAGGCGGGATGATGCGAAGCAGAGACGGCCGGCGCCGGCAGGACGACGCGAAGCAGAGACGGCCGGCGGCAGCAGGACGACGCGAAGCAGAGACGACCGGCGGCAGCAGGACGACGCGGAGCAGATAGGGCCAGCGGCGGTACTAGATCTGGTATGTGAAATTGGTGCCTTTCTCTTCGATCTTGCTCTAATCTTAAATAGACGTACGATTCCAACGTTTTTGGAACAGATCTCAACGGATCTCGTATCGTCTTATGTATAGAACAGATCTCAACGGATCGTATCTTACGTATTTTAGGCGTATTTTAACTGAATGGCTTTTTAAAAAAAATTAATTAAAAAAAACGTATTAAAAACGTTTTCTCCCGTTTTTATTGCGTCCCCGTACTCAAAACGTCCCCGGAACGGGGACGGCGCCTATTTTGGCGTACTGGTGCTTCCTAGCCTGGAACATAAACAAAAAGTAATCAATGTAATACCATTAGTCCAAAAGAAGTATAATTAAAACAAAAATCAAGCCTTATAACGAAATTGGGAATAAAGTTAAGTATCATCAGTACCACACAAAATACGAACTTCAACAGATAAACTACTAATTCATTCACCACTTCTTTATAATACATCTCTTTGTTTAAGAGTGAACTTGACTTCATCAAATGAATCATCTAGTTTCTGTACATCACTCCTAACACCTATAATTTCCTCCTTCATTATGTATATACCATTTTATTTCCTAATCATTTTATTCTAATTACCATCTTTTCGAAAGGGAAAGATTATAGAGAAACCCCAAGATTCATCATGTAAAAACAGGTCTTAGCATAATCATCACATTATATTACCTATAACCCACAAACCCTAAAAATATTTTCAATATACAATCATTCAAAAACGTAAAAAGCCAATCAAGAAAGAAAAAGAAGAATTCGAAACACAATAACAAAAACGAACAAGGAATACGAACCTATCCGTCATATTAGTAATCGTCTTAAAAGCCAAGACAATAGCCCGGTCCGGATCCCCACCCCGGTTCTGCAATCGGGACAGTGACTGATCCCCAGCCGACCCGTTCACACCACGAGAAATAACCGTCGAGAGCGCCGCGTCGCCAAGGAGCGGATTCACAGGTCCTCCGACACGGTTCGGATCGTGATCGCCCGAATCATCGGCAAACGTCCTCCACTCCGACGACTCGTCGATCGATCGGGCTTCGAGCACGAGCCCGCATTCCGAGCAGACCGTGTCCCCGGCCGCGTGGTCGCACACGACCTCTGTGAACTTCTTGCAGTCCGTACAATAAGTGTCCGCCATTGGTGATTGTGAATACAGTACACCGATATACGACGATTATTCGAAATCGAGTGGGCGATCGATAAAAATCTTTTGTTGTGGGTGCAATTCGAAGGGGCTCTCTTCTCTTCCGGTAAATAACCTAGGAGAAATTGTGTGACAGGTGAAAAAGAAACAATTGTAAGTATATTCGTATATATGGAGATCAGTTCACAAGGGTATAACGGGTCGGGTCTAATCGCGGCCCATAAGATATTGGTGCAATCCACTTAGGTTGGGATACGCTCGATGAGTCGTGGGAGTCGAGTCGAGCCAATATTTCACTTCATTTTATATTTTCTACATTCTACTTCTCTTTTTCCAATTTAAAAATCATACATACTGAACATGGTATAGATTAATTAATTTATCTTCGCATTGATACAAAATTTATTACAGTATCTTTTTAATAAATTTATTTTTTCTTAATAAATCCAATTAATATAAGTCATTTTTTTAATTTTTTTAATTGTGTTTAAAAGTTCACATTCTAAAATCCATAAATCCAATTTGAGGATTAAACTAAAACACTTTTAAATTCGCACCACAAATCGCACAAACACATTCATTTTATATTACAAAAAACAAAATTGACGTTACAAAAGATTCGACAATCTCGACTTCCAGGATAATTTTTATTTGGCACCATTAATTCACACACACAAATTTATTTTTGACATTACAAAATTTTCGCCATAGTTGATTAATTGTCATTGTGAAATTTCCAAAATAATTTAATTCGAGACTTTAATTCGACACAAGAATTTACTACTATTACATGTATGAATTGAATGACATAAAAAGATCATTTGTTTTGTTTTATTGTATGGGAGCAAATAAGTAATTAGTGTAAAATTGTACTACAATTATTAAGTGGTAAACTGAGAATAGAAAGCATGTTGGTTATCGAGTAAAGCTCCCCTTCTCGCCGCGGGCATTTTTAATTAATAATTAATCCATTTTCATTCTTCTCTAGTTCATCATTTTATTTTATTTTTATTTCATAGATAGGCAGTGAACTCAAAATGTCCTAACGAATTCCAGATCCGTCATCTTGCAATTGGGGTTCAGGTCGCGGTAGTAGAAAATAAACTTTCATGGAGAACTGATTCGTCTGGTATTAAGATCAGTTGAGATTTTCCGACGAGATGCGGCGGAGAGGGCACTCTATTTGGAGAGAGAGGCTCGCGCTCAATCCCCTACGGGCAGTCTGATCCCGTAGGACCATTTGGAGGGAATCAAAGCGCAAAATGTGCGCGCAGAATGCTCTACGGTTACCCTTAAGGGAAGGTTCCCTACGACCCTTGCCCGCAGGGGTGGCCGTAGGGAATTATAACTTATGATTTTCCGTAGGGGTGGTCGTAGGGAATCCCCTATGGCTATCTAGCCGTAGGAAATTTCCGTAAGTGTTGACTGGTTTTCTTGTAGTGAACTCTCTAAAACTTGCGGTTAAAAGTATTGGAGACTATATTCGGCCCACTATAAATGTCTAGTTGCCCAACTTCTCTAACAGTTCGAGCTTTTAGGTGAAGCGGTTTCTAACATGGTATCAGAGCATGCCCAACACGATGATGGGTGCCCCAGCCGATTAAATTTCCGGCTTGCCCAAAGATGGCACTATGTCCACGAGTAGAGCCGACAAAACCGAGCCTACTCGTGAAGGGGCGTGTTAAGTATCCCACATCGGTTGTATATCGATCCTAAAGCTCAAATATAAGTTGGACAACCTTAATACCTTAACAAGGCCTTTTAAGGTGTTATTGGCCCAAATTTAACATGGTATCAGAGCTTAGTCTTGTGACAGGTAGTGGGTTCGACTCCCGCCATGAGCGACTCCACCCGAATTAATTATCCACTCCACCCGAATTAATTATCCACAAGTGAGGGGGAGTATTGGAGACTATATTCGGTCCACTATAAATGTCTAGTTGCCCAACTTCCTTCTCTAACAGTTCGAACTGTTATCTGTAATAATTTTATTTATGAATAAAAGTACACAAAAATTAAAACCAAAACATACAATATAATATATTGTTGGGCTTATTTGATAGTGAAGAACAAAACACTTTAATTGTGAGAGTGTTGTAAACACTGTGTAGTACAAAAATCAACATGAAACAAGAAAATTCGATCAGTTCGTTTTACGTTTGCGCATCAAAGAAAAGTAATTTTTTAATTTATTTTTATCGTATGTTGTTTAAGTAATTCCTTCACTAAGTAGTTGGGTCGAGTATATTAAATCGTAATTTTGACCATAAGATAATGGTATTAAGGGCGCATGGCTTAATTGACAAAGACTGCAATTACGTACATGGAGTTCCTAGTAGTTTATGGTTTATGGAGTAATAATTTTATTGGTCATTAGTATATTAGTAAATTAAAAATAATGGTGCTTATGGTCCACATCGTCCACGTGGGAAGATTTCCTTGCATGGATAATAGGTTGGTCACCAGTAATATTGTCTAAACCCCAAATAAAAAAGTTTGTTTTGGAACCGGCCCAAATCGAACTAACATAAAAATAATCGTAAATTTAACCACTCCCACGTGAATACTGAATATACCTAAAACATGTACTCCTTTATATTGGTCTATGAGATGCTAATTTAGGAGCAATTCTCATTGACATATTAATCCTCGTGGCATATTAATTATAAAGGCATATTAATTATAAATGCATACACTATGTAATTATATGTGTGTTTAATATAATAATATTAAATTTATGATCAAAATGTACATAATTTACTCCAACATGAGTAGTATAGATAAACCCTTTTGTATGTGGCAAATTACAAAAACAGTATTCACCTATGCCAGCTCTATCTATACTTGCATAAATCGTAACATTTATTTTGCTAATTTTGCAAATTTTTAAAAAAGTGATCATTAGCCTGATATCCAAAGGATATGTTTTATCCTTATTTTTTCAGGCAAACATTAAAAATTTTGAGTAATATTTTATTTAGAGATTATTAAGAAAAATAAAGTTTGGTTTTGAAATTATAAAAAAAGATACAAAATGTGAAATAGGTAACTGTTATGTAATTATATTGATAAGTAATGGTATAACTAGGTATATAACTTTTTTTTTTTCAAAATGTCTTATATTTATATTTGTGCTAAAAGTTACATTATTTATTTATTATTATATAAATAAAGTAAAATAATAAAATAGAGTGATTTATAATGAATAGTAGAAATATTATTATAATAAAGGATGAATGTTATTTTTTACTCTATATGTTTCATAGACTTTTTTCGTAAATTAACAAAAATGTTATTTTTTAATTTTTTGACTTTTTGACTAAAAAGTGAAATGTATAAATAAATGTATTTTAAGTTAAAAATTAAAATAACGGTGAGTAAAATTGAAAAGGTAGGTGTATAAAATAAGAGTAAAATTATATTTTACTTTGTCTGTTTCATAGACTTTTTTAGTAGATTAACAAAAATGTTATTTTTTAATTTTTTGACTTTTTGACTAAAAAGTGAAGTGTATAAATAAATGTATATTTAAGTTAAAAATTAAAATAATTGTGAGTAAAATTGAAAAAGTAGGTGTATAAAATAAAAGTAAAATTGTATTTTAAAGTAAAACAATAAGAGTAATTTTTTTTTGGGAGAGTCTTACCTTATTATTCTGAAATATTCATTTAAAAAAAATAATCATTTTATTATGAAACAAATAAATGTATATTTAAGTTAAAAATTAAAATAACTGTGAATAAAATTGAAAAAGTAGGTGTATAAAGTAAAAGTAAAATTGTATTTTAAAGTAAAACAATAAGAGTAATTTTTTTTTGGGAGAGTCTTACCTTATTATTCTGAAATATTCATTTAAAAAAAATAATCATTTTATTATGAAACGAAAAAAATATTATTTTAAGAAACATGCTTACAGGATATAGCGGCATCCTAAGAAGAAACGTAGGTAGCAATACAATGGAGCCATTCATTCAAAAATATAAATGGCTAGATAGTAGATATAAAATCTTGCTTTCTATTGGTGTTTTTTGCTTTCATATTTTCCATGGAAATTTATTTTCAATTTTACTAGATTTGATCGTTATTTCTGTTCCCCAAAATGATTGGTTTGTTAAAAAATAAATACTATTAGTATTTACTACACACGTAAATTCTAAATTATCTCAAGTAGTCTCCAAGAGCTGGTGTACAAAATTGGGACACTAATATTTGAAATTCAAAGGGCTGAAAGCATGATCGAGGTATACCGTATAATCGTATACAGTATAGCATACGTATACTGAAGTTTTGAATCCCGGTGTCATGGTATGGTTCAAAGGTTGCCACATCATCCATTAAATTTAAGAAGGTGACGTGTCATTTATTATTTAAAATAAACTAAATATGCTCTACTCCGTACTATATAAACTTCCATGCTCTCACGACTTTCTATTTGCCACCCACTATCATAAATCTATTTCTCAATTTTTCTCAAAACACAATTAAATTAATTTATAAAAATCAGGTCCAATTAAAAAAAAAAGGGAAAAAGAAAATGATGACCCAATACGAAAAAATATTCCCGAGTCCTCCGCAAAGGGGCGGCGTAGAATTCGAATACGATGACCGTCCCACCCTCCGCCGCGGTGGCTCCTCCGCCTTCCACCGCCTGAACAAAACCGGCAGCGCCGTCTCAACCTTCTTCCGATCCATTTTCTCCATTTTCACGGTCCCCGCGATATCGATCCTCCCGGCCGGCTGCCGTTGGCTGAGCATCCCGACGCCGCTCTCCACCACCCCCACCCTCGGCCGGAAAGTGACCGGAACCCTATTCGGAAACCGGCGCGGCCTCGTCAGCTTCGCCGTCCAGGACGGGCCGAGATCGGAGCCGGCTCTGGTGGTGGAGTTTCCCGTGACGACGGCGGATCTGGTGAGGGAGATGGCGTCCGGCATGCTGAGGATCGCCTTGGAGTGCGAGAAGGACGTCGGCCGGCGTCCGGCGGCGGCACGCGTGAGGCTGTTCCGGGAGCCGCTGTGGACGATGTACTGCAACGGGAGGAGGTGTGGGGGCCACGCGCGGGGGAGAGCGTGCAGCGAGTCGGACTGGCACGTGCTGAGGACTGTGCAGAGCGTGTCCTCCGGGGCGGGGGTGATTCCGGTGGTGGTGGACGAGGGAGGAGGAAAGGGAGGAGACGGGCCGTTGCTGTACATGAGGGCCCGATACGAGCGGGTCGTGGGCAGCCCGGACTCGGTCGCGTTTTACATGGTGAACGCGGATGGGAGTGATCAGCTTAGTATTTTCATACTCAGGATATGATATGATATCATGATTTATTGTACGTGTTGAGGATGTTTAATTTTATGTTTGGATGATATACATGGTATTTAATCACTTTACTCTCACTTGTTTTTAGGAAATGTATATGTAAATTGAGTTAATGAGTTTCACACACACAAAAAAAATAAAATAAAATCAATGTATTAGAACTTTGGCTTTTGAAGATGGCAATATATATTTTCATAACTCTGAAACAATAATATCTCTCCGGTTTAGATCTACATGCAATATTTTCTTTTCAATATATTCTTCCTTGGATCAATCTCTTAAATCTTGTTATTTTGGATTGTATTGGGCTTGAATCACTTAAAATTGGGCTTGAATATTTGGGGCTTGACTAGAATTAACTGGCTAGCTGCTCCTTGTGCGGTGTGGAAAAAAAATAAAAAAAATCTCATTATTATCTAATGTTTCTATAGTCACGTCATTCACTGAATTTATCGATGAGAAAACCAATCTCACGTATAAGAATATTTTACTACCCTTACTCGCAATATCCCAAGATAGAAAGTGACACCCCACTGAGGCGGACCCACCAACTCACGATCGAGAGCTTCATGAGTGTGAAGTATTGGACAAGACATAAAATTATTATTCGGGAACATGCAAGTTATAGGAGTATGTTGGTTGAACATTTTTAACATGCTTTAAAACCTAAACTAGCATAGCACCTAATATGTACTTGAAAAGTCCGTAGAAAAATATGTACAAAATTTAGTGAATAATAATAAAAATATGTATATAGACACCTTTATTATTTATTATTTATATATATAATAGCTTAAAATCCGTGCGATACACTGATTTTTTTTAAAATTTTATAAATTTTAAGTATTTCTAATTGAAATTTTAAACACAAAAATTTTATTGGTTTTAAATTTTAAATAATGTGATTTGATATTATATATATATATATTGTGATATTTTTATAAAATGAGAAATTTTACTTCAAAAATTTATAAAAGATGATATGTTTTAGTTAAAAAGGTAAACGGGATGCGAACTAACATGTTTATTCAAGTTTCTCCATATTGCAAATCAAAATGTTAATTAGTTATAAAAGATGCATATCCCCAAACAAACATTTCTAATTCAGTGCATTAAACATTTAAATGATACAAGATAAGTTAGAAAGAGAGTAACAAAAACTTTTATTTTCTAATGTTGTATTAAATGTCTTATTTGATAAATATTATATGGACTACTTGTGTTTTCAAATTTGTGTACGATCTTTCTAAGTAGCTAAACTTGCTTTGATTTTTTTCTCTATTATTGTTTTGATTTAGTGCTCCATCACACAAAAAGGATTCGGATGATGAGGTCGAACCGCTCCACAAAGGAAAAGATAAAACGAGCTAAATGAAACCGAGGTTTTACTTCATAGCTTTTAATAAATGAAACCGAGGTTTTACTTCATAGCTTTTAATGATGTCTAATTTTTTTTAAGTACTATATGAATTACTTGCGATTCCAAATTTGCTAATTAACGAATCTAATTTGATTTGTGTATTTTTTGAATTTAGTTCTCCATCAGACCAAAAAAGTGCAGATAAGATCAAAGTGATGAAGAAAAAGATGAAGTGAGGTTATAGAAATAAATATGAAAGAACATACACACAAGCTCTAACATGCTTTTAAAAATTAGAATATGATAATTAATCACATATTTTCACTTTTTATTAAATCAAAATATTATGCTCACATTATATTATCTAAACATGTTTTTAAGAATTATTTATCTAACAAATTAAAGAGTTAAATTATTTTAAAACATGCATGCCAGTCTCAGACAACCTTTCTAATTTACCACATTTAACATTTAAATGATACTAGATGTTATATAAGAAGAAAGATCAGTAGAGCCACCGCCAAGCTTTTGCGCGTGGAATTTTAACATTGATGTCTTATTTTTTTTATTATTATATGGATTACTTGTGTTTTCAAATTTGTGTAGTCTATATAACTATCTAAGCTTGCTTTGAATTTTTTATCATTTGTTTAGCACATTGATTAATCCTCTAATTGTTTTTTGAACTATAAACAACGGATCTATTTACGTTTACAGCGGATTTGAAGCTAGCTATTACAACTGTTTTGGGGCGCCAATTTATTTATCGTAGAATATATGCTTCGGGGTTCGATTCTTCGACTCAAAAAAGTACAATTTATATTAAAAAAAGGGTAATAAATCGAAGTGCAAAAATAACACAAAGATTAGGCATTAATGCCCCTTATTCAGGATTTTATTACTCTCTTGGAGTATTTTTTATCAAGTTTTTTTTTATCTATTCTTCTCCACTTTACATGTATTTTCATCACCTATATTATGCATGTGATCTCTCCTACTTTAATGACACCTATTAGCCTTTATTGACAAGATTTGGAGCGTAGGAGGTCGATCGGAGTTGTTTTTTTTCGTGTTCCCGACGACTCCGGGATGTCGATTTCCAACAGTTTACTTCGTTGAATCATTTGTATTTAACCTTATAACTCTTATGTTGGACCTGTTGTGTTGTGTTTACAGGAAGCATGTCCCATGCTCATGGTTGCTTGATCACTACTTATTTTGGACACCCGAGGAATGTTGTGAGTTTATCTTTGCCTTGGGAGATGTTTTGAAGAGGAATTGACTTTCACAACTTCAAGTTGTATTAGAAAAAAAGATGGGTGGGACAAAGAAGGGTTTGAACCCTTAGTGGCTTAATATTCCTACGGGGACTGTATATCATGAAATTTATAAGAAAAGATCTCCATATCGTCTCAAGCTGTCCCCTAATGTTGGGATATCAAATAAATAATTAAGAGAATTTGGATATTTTTTAGTGGGAACGTACGATATGCATGTTCATAAATTGAGATACATGTGTGCAATTTATACACATTGCAATTTATAAGAGGTACACTTTTTATTCCTTATATTCATAAAAAAAAATTGATAAGGAGGAGAGACGAGAAACTTTACCTTCACACGATCGGAGGTCCCTCGATCGGGTAGGATGTAAATCGAGGAATGTGCCCGCAGACACCCACTACAAAAAAGTCGGGGATCCCCTACGGCGAGAAGCCCGTAGGGACGCCCCTACGGCGTCCCCTACGGCTTCCCCTACGGGAAATACCATATTGAAATCCCCTACGGGAACCCCTACGGCTGGAGACGTAGGGGAGAATCCTGTAGGGGCTTGCCGTAGGGGCCTAGGCGGGAAAGCGCGCGCCTCATTTCCCTCCAACGTGGCCTACGGGGTCCCCTACGGGTAGCCGTAGGCCATATGGCCCTACGGCTGTTGTCCCCGTAGGGGACGAGGCGCGTAGCCTTCCCTCCAATTAAATGGATGAGCCCTACGGCAATTCCCGTAGGGGTCCCCTACGGGAAAGACCCCCGTATGGGAGAATCAAAACGCCATCGTTTTGGCTCTTACGACTACCCCCTACGGGATTTATGCCGTAGGGACCCCTACGGGAAGGTCCCCGTAGGGGATTAGTAAAACGACTGCGTTTTGGTATTTACTTACTCCCTACGGCACGGTGCCGTAGGGGACCCCCGTAGGGGACATCTATTTAACAGCGGCCTGGGCAGAACAGATTTTCATTTCGCGTTTTGAAGAGAGAAAAGAGGGCCGCGACGATTTCTTGCGATTTCTGGCGATTGACGGCTCCAAACGGCGATTTCAAGCTCCAAACCCTTCAACATCTCCGATTCTCCAAGGCAGAACAGGTCAGTACACGTTTTCCCTCTTTTATCGGTTCGTTTTTTCAGTTTAGAAAAAATTAGGGTTTGTTCGAAATGTTGAATTTCGGTTTATTTTAGCCTTGTATTATTGTTATTGAGCTATTCTTAGTATATGAACAATGTATTGGAGCTTGAATTGTGGATTTTTTTTCATGTTTAGGGTTTTTGAAAATGTGATTTTTTTGTATTTGGGTGTTATGATTTTGGGATGTTTCCTAAGAATTTTTGTAAAATTATTGTGTTTTAAAATGTGTGAAGGACTCAATTCAATGTTTAGGATGATTTGTAGTAGAAAGAATTTGGTTTAGATGTAAAAAATTAATTTTTAGATGTTTTGAAAGTTGTTCGATTTTAAACACTAAGTATAAAGGGGCTGCTGTCGATTTTTGCTATTTTAGGTGCGTAGATGATTTCTTTTGCAAAAAGTTCACTAGGGTGACCCCTACTAATTTTTCGATACGCATCATTTTTGTGTTTGGAGTTTGAACTAAATCCTTTATCTTGGGAGTCAAAACTTTTGTTCTTGGATTGTTTTTTAAAGAACTAAAACGATTTTTTTTTTTTTTTTGGATTCCATTTTTTAAAAACTAGTGAAAGTAAAAGTATATGTGTTTAAAGATGTGTTCATTATCACCTCTTTCATATATTTTATAATGTTTAATGTATATGTCGAGATATGTTGCAATTTACCTTTAATCAAATGTTGAAGCTTAGACCCGTTTGAGATTTAATATCGAACTTACCATTCGATATTGAATCTTGAATTGTCCCATTTTTGGACAGTTTGAGAATGTGATTATGATGTTCTTTGTTAGTTGATATGTGTTTCGATTATGGACTTATTTTAAGATTTGGTTAGTTATTTCTCTACGTTCTCGGGTACATTGAAACACGTGTACTTAGAGAACTGTAGGGAAGTGCTGCCAAATTTTTTAAGTCCATTCGAGACAATAACTAACAAAGAACATCATATCACATTCTTGAATGGGATAGGACCCTTACCAATAAAGCAATTGCAACGCATATGTGCTGTCGAATTCATGTCAAAATCTCATTAACTTTTTTAAATGTGTATGATTGTTTACTATACTTTCTTAAATGTGTATGATTGTTTACTATATATTCTTAAATGTGTATGAATGTTTATTTTGTTTAAAGATTATCGTTTTAATTCTATAGAATGAACTCTGATCGTAATTGGATGTACAAACGGAGGGTTGGCGGTTATCTGTCTAAAGAGTTTTTGGATGGAATCGAGTCATTCATTGAGTTCGCAAGAAAAAATGCTGAATGGAAAGACGGTGATAAGTTGAAATGTCCTTGTAGTCGAAAGAGGTGTAGCAATATTAATTACTTGGACACTGAGACAATCACGCGGCATCTGCTGAAGCATGGGTTTGTTCCGGGTTATCACACATGGTTATTCCACGGCGAAGGCCATCTTTATGAACAAGTTCTGAATCAGAATGTGATCCCTGTTCCAAGCCAATCAAACATTCCGGCCGATCCAAATCCATACATCGATATGATCCGTGATGCTGCTGGTCCTTCATTTAATCAGTCTGAAACAGTTGAAGAACCACCCAATCCAGAGGCTCAAAAGTTTTACGATATGTTGAAAGCAGCGAATGACCCATTGTACGAAGGATGTGAAACTCATTCGAAGTTGTCTTTTGTTGCTAGAATGATGAATATAAAGTCCGAGTGTCACATCTCAGAGAAAGGTTACGACCTATACGGATCGTTGTTCAAAGAAGTGTTGCCCAAAGGTAACTTGGTAACTGAAAACTTCTACAAGAGCAAGCAACTACTTCGAGGCATGGGTTTACCGGTTGAGAAAATTGACACGTGTATCAATAACTGTATGATATACTGGGGAAGCGAAGACCGTGACAGAAAGAGTTGTAAGATTTGTGATCATCCGCGATTCAAACCAGTGAACTCGAACAATAACAAACGGAAGAAGACAAGCATACCGTACAAGAGAATGCATTATTTTCCTTTGACGCCCCGTCTGCAACGTTTGTATGCATCTAATGCCACAGCTGCGGACATGAGGTGGCATGCCGAACATGTTGTCAAAGATGATATTATGCATCATCCATCAGATTCTATGGCTTGGAAGCATTTCAACCAAGAATATCCAGACTTTGCAGCTGATTCTCGAAATGTCAGATTAGGTTTATGTACCGATGGGTTTCAACCGTTTGGAAGTTTCGGTCAACAATACTCTTCATGGCCCGTAATTGTCACACCTTACAATTTGCCACCGCATATGTGCATGAAAGACCAATACATGTTTTTAACCGTATTGATCCCAGGACCGAAAAACCCGAAGGACAAAATTGACGTGTTCCTACAGCCGTTGATAGCTGAATTGCTTAATTTGTGGGAAACCGGTGTTGTATCCTATGACATATCCAGAAAACAAAATTTCGTGCTTCGTGCTGCATTGTTGTGGACAATTAGTGATTTTCCAGCTTATTCGATGTTATCGGGTAGAAGTACTGCAGGTAAAGAAGCATGTCCCTACTGTATGGAACGTTCTGAAGCGTTCAGCTTACGATGCAGTGGAAAACAATCGTGGTTTGATAACCACCGGAAGTTTCTTGAAGCCGATCACCCTTTCCGAAGGAATAAGGTAAATTTTAGGAAAAACAAAGTTGTCACTACTATCCCCCCTGCTCCGCGATCCGGGACTGAAATTCTTGCCGAGATTGATCGACTAGGTCTTCTGAAAGTGACTGAACCAGATGCAGCTCTAGTTAATGCTAATATTTTCAAGACTACCGGTTGGAAAAAAAGAAGCATATTCTGGGATTTACCGTATTGGAGCACTAATCTCATTCGACATAATCTTGATGTAATGCACATTGAGAAAAATGTTTTCGATAATGTCTTTAACACAGTCATGAATGTGAAGGGGAAAACGAAAGACACACCGAAATCGAGAGAGGAGTTAAATGATTATTGCAGACGACCTGAGTTACAAAAGAATCCTGTAACTGGAAAATATCCTGCAGCGTGTTACTGTTTGGATAAAGCTTCCAAAACACAGTTGTGCGAATGGTTGAAGGGACTAAAATTCCCAGATGGGTATGCAAGTAATCTTGGGCGATGTGTCGACATGATACAATTGAGATTGATCGGTATGAAAAGTCATGATTGTCACGTATTTATGCAGAGATTGATTCCAATTGCTTTTCGTGATTTGCTACCGCAACCAGTCTGGAAGGCGCTAACAGAGTTGAGTTTGTTCTTTAAAGAACTGTGCTCAAGGTCGGTAGGCACTCATGATATGATCAGATTGGAGCGCGAAATACCGATAATATTGTGCAATTTGGAAAGGATCTTTCCCCCGAGTTTCTTCGATTCGATTGAGCATTTACCTGTTCACCTGCCACACGAAGCCAGAATTGGTGGCCCAGTCCAATACAGATGGATGTATCCATTCGAGAGGTACCTTCGAAAATTGAAAAATAATGTAAGAAACAAAGCTAGAGTAGAGGGTTCGATCGCGAATGCTTATCTGATTGAAGAGACTGCTACATTCATGTCATTTTACTTTGAAGATCATGTGCCTACCAGAATTAACAGTTTGGGCAGAAATGAAACACATAATGACATTGAAGGAGAGCATGTTCGTGTCGATCGACTTTCGTGCTTCATAGAGCGGGGAGAACCTTTTGGGGGAGCACAAAAAAGGTTTCTAAACACGAAAGAGGTCGATGCAGCTACAATCTATGTGTTGTTGAATACCCCTGAAGTCGAAGATTATGTGAAGTAAGTTTCAAACTACAAATCGCACCTGAAGTATTAATCAATATGCTCTTTCACTAATAACTTATTAATCTTTACTATGTCTATGTGTGTAAAAGTATATACACAGAGATGGTGAAGCAACAGGACCTGAGAATCTCAGATGCGAGGCTCAATGAAAGGCTAGACAAAGAATTTGCCAGCTGGTTTCGAGAATATGTAAGTTTGTAACTTGTTACATTTTCAGATAATGAACTTCAATTACCCGCTAATTTGATCCTTAATCAAATCTGTAGGTTGCAGACCCGTCAAACAATGTTTTAAACGAAGACATTCGAAATTTAGCAATAGGACCATCTCCTTGCGTGACAGTATATCCCGGCTGTAATGTCAACGGATATAAGTTTCACACTGCTGAATACGGGTCTAACAGAAAGTCGTCAAATATGGGTGTTTGTATTCGAGGAAGTAGCTACTCCTCTGAAGATGATGACTACTATGGACTTCTAAACGAAGTTTTATATCTCGACTACACGGGAATGGTTCAAAATAGAGTCCTGATGTTCAAATGTGAATGGTTTGACCCTACACCAGCAGGCACGAGACTAAATCGGCGATACAGACTGGTCAATATCAACCACAATCGACGTTTCAGAGGCTACGAGCCATTCGTTCTGGCATCACAAGCTGAGCAAGTTTATTACTCAGCTTACCCAAGTACTCGTAGAGAGAATAAAGACTGGTGGGCAACATATAAGATAAAACCAAGGGCTTCCATAGAATATATTGAACATTTGTCAGACTCTTTTCAAGAGGAAATAATTGAAGATCACGTCCCGGTACAAGCAGACGATGTGTTGCTTTTGTTAACAAATCCAAATATCAATCAAGAAGACACTGAGATGCTAGAGGATGCTGATGCACTAAATGATGATAGTGATGATTTAGGATCGTTTGATGAGGATGATGATAATATAGTGTCATCCTCAGGTAATATTGGAATGATGTGTAATATTGTTGTTAAATATGTTTGTAAATTAATATTATTGTTGTTATTGTATATGCAGATGGCGGGTCGAGGTAAACGTAGAGTTGGAGATGGAGGTGGAGGTGTTCGTAGACTGAGTGATCGTGATGGCGATGACGACACCCTCATGCAGTCTCCTTCTTCTGGGAGTGTTCCTCCGACTCCTTCTTCTGGGAGTGTACCTCCTACTCCTGATGCTGATCTGTCTCCTATTGCTACTCCTCCGAGTGCAGATGCATCTTCTTCAGCTGCTCCCCCTCCTATCGAGATTTATCCAGAGGGAGGGACGTAAGTATAATTTTATTTGAATGTTAGTAACTGTTGATTTTATCTTTTGTTAATAATTTCTTTTTAATGTAGTTTTGTGGCTCGCAATAAGACGATCGTTGCATCGGTGCTCCGAGAGATTATTGAGGCTCGTATCCACCCAGATGGATACACTCTTTCTAAGGTCCCTAAGAGTCATCAGGAGATTTATTGGACCGAGTTTCAGGTACGTGTGTTGATATTTTATTGTAGCTCGTATATATTTTATCTAACGCTTTGATTTTACTAACTGTATTTATTTTGTCTGTTTTGAAGCGTCGCTTTACTTGGGATAGGAGCAGGTTCACTATTGCTGAGATCTATAAATGGTTCAGAGCAGTGTTGATGAGGAGGTACAGCAGCCGCGTGAGCGAGTGGCGTCAGAAGTGGAGGGAATCTAGGGTGGCTCCGAGCTCTGTGCCAGATGAGGTGTGGAAGAGGTGGTTGGTGATATTCGACTTAGCCGAGTATAAAGAGAGGTCTGAGCGTAACACGAAGAACCGGATGAGTGAGCCAGATGGGCCGGGCACCGGCATTTCAAAGGCCGCTGGAGGATCTCGATCGGGCGTCCGATATGCCTTGGACATTGTAAGTTTTGTAGTTATATATATTTTCATATTTTAAATTATATATGTACTTAATTATATATGTTTTCATATTTTGAAGGCTGAGGAGTTAGGTCGACCTGCGACAGCTTTGGACGTTGCAAAACATTTGCATACGAAGAAGGACGGGACCCCGACATCTCAGCGAGCACATCAGCTCATTGTAAGTTTATAACGTTATTCTTTCGACTATTTCTAAATTTTTGTTTTAATTATTTTTAACTAATTAAAGATTTTCCTTTTAGGCTTCGGTGGAGCAGGCTTTGGAGGAGCGTCGAGCCTCTACGCAGGAGGAGCCCGATGTGGACGAGGTCTACCTGAGCGTCGCCCCGAAGAAGAAGAATAGGATCTTCGGAACGGGCACCTTAGCGAAGGTTTGGATGTTAATTTTTTCTTTATTCATAGAATCAACAAGTTTTAATTGTTTACTTACGCTTCCGTCTGCTTCAGGTCTTTACCAGCGGCTCCTCCTCATTTTCTGTGTCCTCCTCGTCTGGCCCGTCAGAGTCGGAGGAGCGCATCAGGCAGACTTTGAGAGAGGAGTTCGAGCAGAGGCAAAAGGAGACTGAGGAACGTCTTGCTCGAGAGCGAGAGGCTGAGCGCGAAGAACTTGCTCGAGAGCGAGAGGCTGAGCGCGCTGCTGATCGTGCCGAGTTACAGAGGGGGTTCGCTGCGAGCTTGAGAGAGATGGAGCAGCGTTTGCGAGATGAGATGCTAGGTCGACCGCCTCCCTGATTGTATTTCATTATGATTTGTCTGTTTAACTTCATATTTTAGCTGTGTTTGAATTATTTTGGATATTTTTGAATGTTGTTGAATGATGTTGAATGTTTCTGAATGATTTTGTATGTTTCTGAATGATTTTGTTTGTTAAATGAATTTGTATGTTTCTGAAAATTGAGTGCAGGTTTGGGGTAAAAAAACAGGATTTATCCTGCCCCTGTTTTTTGAAATTCCCTACGGGAGGAGCCGTAGGGAACTATGCCAGACGTCCCCTACGGGAGGAGCCGTAGGGGACACCCTCCCATGGTCCCCTACAGGAGGAGCCGTAGGGGACATCCTCCCATGGTCCCCTACGGGAGTAGCCGTAGGGGACACCCTCCCATGGTCCCCTACAGGAGGAGCCATAGGGGACACCCCTACGTCCGCCCCCTACGGCGTCGGCGTCGGCCTGCCCTACGGGAAGGATGGGCGGGGAAAATGAATCTCCCTACGGGGTCCCCTACGATCTCCCCGTAGGGAATGTCCCCTACGGCGATTATTTCCCGTAGGGATCAAGCTCCCTACGAGGCTAACCCCTACGTCCAAATCCCGTAGGGGATGCCGTAGGGGATGGCCTTCCCTACGGGGATTCCTACGGGAATGGCCGTAGGGATTTCGCTGTTTTTTTGTAGTGACCTGTGCGAGAGAGCCAACAGGTCTCACCTCAGGACAAACCTTCATAATATTTTAATGAAAATTTGTCTCACCCGAAATTCGAACCCTGCGTTTCCGGGAAATTACTGTTGGAAAATATAGAGATCGAAAATAGCTTCGATTCGATATCTCATTTGCTCAAATCGGAGTTAAAATGAATGAGAAATTAATTGTTAAAAATAATCAAAAATAATGAGAAAAAGAGAAGGAAATTAATAAAGGGAGTTGCTATCCCACATCGGAAAAATATGCAAAACCAAGTGGGCATATATAGTGCTTGTGAAGGTACCGGTATACCGATCCGATCGATATACCGTGTGTGCGGAAGCGTGTAAAGCATATAAATCTATCATGCTTGGATCTTAGTGCACACTTAATGTGTATAAGAACACATATAAACATATATATATATACACATCCAATATATATATATAAGGTTCAACGATTACTTACTTTTGTGACGAAGTGATTCGTTGAAGTCGTTGAGGTGGTGTTGAGTCGATTGAACCACCTCAAATGGATCAGCCTCTCGAAGCTCTCCTTGTGAATGACCTCGTCACTCCTCTTGTCTAGATCGCCCGGATGTTGAAGCCGCACAAATGGCCCGGCCTCTACGTGTTGCACACGAACCCGGATGACGAACACTTTGCTTGATCGAGTCGGTTCTCCAAGAACACTCTCTCCTTTCTCTCTTTTGTGTGGATTTCGAAATATGTGATTAAGTTGTGTGAAAATCTGATTTTCACCCTCTTATTCATCTCATTATGGTCACATAATTGTCCCATTATCAACCTTGTAACCCCCCACCTTAATGTGTGTCATCAACACACATAATGGGGTGATTTATAGTGAATATGAATGGTCATACCACATCATCATGCCAACTAACATAAGACATGGTCCCACTAGCTTGTGTGGCATGCCATGTCACACTATGTGACATGCATCCATGTAAGCCATGCATCCCATGCATGTGAATTAAATCCACGTAAATATTGATTCTAAATCAATACATTTATCAAGCAACGTACATCATCTTTGAGTCCGTGTGTGACCCTGTAGGTATGATTTATCGATCAATATTATATTGTTCCCAACAAATAATATTATCAAATAATCATTTAACATCCATAGACGACCTTATGACTTTATCGATTGCACACGTAGGATCGAAGGACATATCCCAACAATCTCCCACTTGGCCTTCAGAGCCAGTGTGCTGCCAACTTCCTGTTGTCACTTTATGTCTAAGTTTGAACTTGAGGCAAGACTCGAGTCATCCTCAATCGGTTCAAACTTTTCTTGGACTTTGAGACAGACTGTAAAACCAGATTTATCACTATGATACGAATCTGGACGTGGCCACGTATTTTCCACAGTCTCGACTCTCCAAGTGGCCGGTAAGACATGTATCCCATTATAAAAATGGAGGACAATCCCATCTTGTCAGTCCAAGCTCTCCCACTTGCTTCCTGATATACCCAATAACAAGTTTTATAACCTCCTTTTACGAAAGGCGTTTACTTGTATCAAAGTACACCATTTCACAATGGAATCACTCTGGACTACTCAGGTAAGAGGAAATTGCTCGACAGTCAATGAAATAGTATTATGACTCGAAATCTTAAATACTATTCCAGTCGGGTCTATTCGATCATTAGCTCCCAGCTAATATCTATGTAATTGTACTTGATGTCCCACATCACTAGCCCATGAAGCGGCGCTATAGTACACATTACAAACTAGTTCATTGTATTATCGGTTTGTCCGTACTCGATTATACGAACCAGGAACAACTATATGATTTAAGTATATCAGTTCAACCATTGGGACTTCATTATGCGGTAAGTCGACCTCATAACCCAATTGATATCACTTAATCATTTGGACAATTCATATAAATTAAACCATATTTATATGAAGAAACATGTATTATACATATGAGTGAATGTTTACCAAATCTCCAAAAGTATCTAATACAGTAATAGAAATCACAACCCATCTCTAAGATGTTTGATCTCTATTGCAGTTGTGAAAGCCTCAAGCTTAAACTGCTGGAGAGGTTTAGAAAACGGGTTTGCAACCTTACCAAAAGTTGCAACTTTATTATCTCGATGTCTCCACAAAACTATCTCCCAGATAATGTGGAACTTCCTGAGCACCAGTTTTAGACTTGTGGTGCTTCCTAGCTCATTGGCTTGCGCGATAACTCTACTATAAATAGAGAATTATCGGATGGGCTAAGCTAGTTACGGCACCTAGTTCATTCAAGAACTTTCAAATCTTAACTGCCAACATTACTGCATCCAATGCAATACTGTGCTCAACTTCTGTAGTTTAATCAGCTATATTGCATTGCATGGAACTATTCCAGCAAATTTCACCTCTAACCAGACAAAAGATATAACCAGATTAAAATCGGAAATTATCTTAGTCTGTTTTGAAGTTAGCAGTCAAACTGCTTGTTAATATCAACTCTTTTTGTCTTCCAAAGACAACAAAATATTCTTTAGTCCATCTAAGGTACATAAGAATACTCTTGGCCGCAGTCTAATGCGTCTCACCTGGGTTTCCTTGAAACCGAATCGTCATGCTCAAAGCATACAATACGTCCAGTCGTGTACATATCATGGCGTACATTATAGACCCTATTGCCGAAGCATAAGGAATGTTTTACATCCTCTTTTGCTCATCAAGTACCGTAAGGCCTTGCATCTTGCTAAGTGATGTGCCATGACTCATTGGAATGAGACCCGTTCTGGCGTCTTTCATTCTGAACTTATCAAGCACCTTATCAATATAGGTCGCTTTACTAAGTCCAAACATCCTTTTCGATCTGTTCCGACAGATCTTGATGCCCAATATGTACTGTGCTTCTCCAAGATCCTTTATTGAAAAACAATTTCCAAGCCATTCTTTAATAGAATTAAGCATAGAAACATTATTTCCAATAAGGAGTATGTCACCTACATACAACACAATTAATACAACGTAACTCCCACTGATCTTCTTGTAAAACAAGACTCTTCCAAGTTCCTCTGAAATCCAAATCCCAGTATGGATTCATTGAACTGAAGATTGCTACTTCGATATGCATTCTTTATTCCATAAATAGAACTATAAGCTTGCATAATTTCTCAGCCTTATTAAGATCGATAAAACTCTTTGGTTGTGTTAAAACACAGCCTCTTCTAGAATCCAATTCAAGAAGTTAGTTTTAACATCCAATATTACCATAACTCATTATCAAGATGAGTAGTAATGGCTAAGATAATCTGAATGATTTAATCAAAGCAATTGGTGAAAGTTTTTTTCATAATCCACCTCGTGAATAAAACTTTTACCATCAACCTTGCTTTGAAAACCCTAGGTTTTCCATCTGTCTGTTTAGATCTTAAAGATCTATTAGCATTCATTGGGTCTAACCCTGTGATGCAAATATATCAAGTTCCAAACTTGATTATCAGATATTGATATCATCTCAGATTTCATGGCACCATGCCAATTTTCAGTAGCTGGACTCGTCATAGCTTGGAATTAGGTCGAAGGTTCACCGCTTTCCGAAAGCATGAATTCATATCTCTCATTGTTCACAATATCTAAGTATTTGAATAATAGAGATAGATTTATGCCTTTCGGACCTACGAGAGCTGGTATGGTTTCCAAAACCATAGGAATACTCTCAACCCAGTCTTGAGTATTCATCGTTAGTTGTTTCACTTGAACCTCGTTCAAGACAACCGAGCTCCCACTGAATTTCTAGGAAAGATAACTCTTTTCAAGAAAATCACTATCTCGAGCAACAAAATATTGTTCTCAGATAGATCGTAGAAGTTGTACCCTCGAGTTTCTTATGGATACCATAAAGAAACTTTTATCCCATTTGAGTTCAAGCTCTATAGAGATAAATCTCGTCAGAGAAGCTTTTAGAACCTCAAATTTTGATGAAAACAATTTAGGGACCCTCCCTTTCCATACCTAGTATGGTGTCTTATCAACAGCTTTTGACAGCTTCCTATTCAATGTATAAGTTGAAGTCTAGAATTGTGTGTTCCCAAAAGAGACCAGTAGTTCATTTAGACCTCTCATCGAATGGTCGAACTATATCTAATATAGTTTGTTTTCTCTTTTCCGAAACATAACCTTCATGTGCTTGTGAACTGATAGGTTCCACATACATCAGTATGGATCATCCCTAATTAATCACTCACATGTTCTCCTTTCTCCAAGAAAGATGACATTGTTATCTTTGTCCATCAAACATCATTCACATGTATCAAATGACTCCAAGTCAAATGATTCAAGAATGCCTTCTAAAAGAAGATTCGTTACATGTTTAGATTTTGATCTAATCAACAATGTTACAGTTATGTCTCAATGAGACTTATTCGATTTGGACTTTTGTGTTAATGTTATATATGATTTGTTGAGTTTAAAGTATACATAAATAATGTAATAATCGTACCAAAACAAAGAATAGTTCACAATTAAAATAGTTATCAAACTATTTAATTAGTGAAAAACTAATCCATCAGTATCCAATACTGAACCAATATTCATTGTTTATTGAAGGTACGAAATTACATAGTTATAATACTAAAACAAGGCCCTAAGGCAAAACAACATCATATGATCATACGGCTAATGCAGCGACCTTCGCTCCATTTCTCGCCCGTAGAACGACATCTCTACTCACCAAACTTATACTTCTATGTAGTTCCTCCACATACAAATGTGAGAACTACGTTTGGAATCCAATACCCAAGAAGTAGAATTTGTGAAGTTTAATGTCTATAACATTAATACCTGAAGATGAAGCAACCCCGCTCTTCACATCTTCTTTGAACTTTGGGCAAGTTCAATTATTCTCAATAATTGACTCTTATTCGAATTTCCCATTCAAAATTATCTCAATGTCAAAACGTGATAAATCGTAAGTGAAAAATCGAAGTTTTCTAACCAGCGATATTATCATGCAATTGAAGCCCTATCTCTCATAAAATATGAGGGAGCCAACCAGACAATCGATTCACGCCATCCAATGGCTCGAAAGTCTCTAATTTGTGTCATTGATGAACTTAAGTGTTTTGGATTAAATCACTCCCCGAGGTGTAAATAATCATAACCTTATAATCCATCAAATGAAAGACAAATTAGGCATTTGTTTTGAAATTGAATAAAATATGAACTTTTATAAGTTTGCAAGTAGTGTCCAACACTTTTGCAGTAGACGCATTGAGATTCCCTAGGAACCCTAGTAGCCTTCTTGCCCATGCTCTTTTGAATACCCTATCCTATATCATAAGAATTTCCCTCTTAGGGTCCTTCTCTATCGCCGGCTCAGCAGCCTTGAGCATCCCGTGGAGCTCACGAAGCGATTTCTTCAAACCATTCATATGGAAAATTTAGCCTAAAAGCATTATAACCATCATGAGATTGAAGTATGAAATCGGTTGCCAAATAATCATCATAGGAAAAATCTAGGCGGTCACTTGAAACAAATAATCCAATCATTTGTTGCACATGCGATCCCATAGATTTCCATTTTTCCAGCCTAGCTGAAGCGATGACCCTGGTCACACCGAACCGCTCAATCATTGCATATTCTCCGAACATGATATTGAGTTGTTCAATGATATCTTAGGATGTGGTTATCTAACACATTTTCCTTGTCTTCGTATTTGAGGACCATCCTCAAATTACGTTGTGAATCAAGAAAATTTGTTCAATTTTTCATAATCAAGAATTGAACCAAACTTGAATTGAGTTGATATTTGACATGATAAACTATAAAAGAAAGATAACTAAAGTATGTAAACATCCACAAAGTGGTAAACAAATAAGGTTGTCTAACAATTGTACTTATTTATTTCATTTTGTTCAATTGATATCCAATATCATTGTCCCTTAGAACAAAACGATTCCGAGATCCTCATCTTGCAAATCTTTAAGCCGACTAAGTCCGCACATAAGTATTTCAAGATAGGTAGACACACCCATGTCAATGATATCTAATATCACTCTCGGTCGATGAGAATCCCATTCTCATCTCATGTCTCGATAGCCACGCCTGCAGTGGATCTATCGATGAGAAAACCAAAGTCACGTGTAAGGGTCTAACCCTTACTCCCACTTATCCCAAGATAACAAGTAGTACCCCGCTGAGGCGGACCTACCAACTTATGATCGAGGGCTTCATGAGTGTGATGTTTTTGGACAAGACATTATACTCATTATTTTGGGAACTTGCATGCATAGGTGTTTATATGTAAGTTGAACATTTATAACATAAAACATCCTATAACTAGCAAAGCAAATAAATACGAAATCGAAAGGCCCCTAGAACCTCACAACTCTCAAACGAAAAGAATTAAAGTAATAACAAAAGCCTTGAACATCTTCTGGACTGGTCCTCGCCCTCCGTTTTAGTTCCGTGCTCGCCGATTTTGGTCAAAACAAGTCATTACCTCAAAAACCACGAACAGCGCCCGCCATTTTACAACCAGCGGTCGCTGAACACCACCGGCGGTCGCCGTTTCCAAAACGGCGCCCGCCGAAAAGGCAAAAAACCCATCTGCCCCAAAAAAGGCCTTTCGGCGGTCGCCGTTTCCAAAACGGCGCCCGCCGAATCAAAACGGCGCCCGCCGGAGCTCAAACGGCGACCGTCGTTTGGCTCCAGCAGCCCGGTTTGCTTCGTTTTGCTTCGTTTGGCTTCGTTTTGCTTCGTTTCTTCTCGTTTTCGCCGGAGAGCCGAGATCCTCCATCGAACCATGGACCAAGTCCATCGCTTACAAGTTTGAACAATACAAATTGAAATAGAAAACCTATCTATTACAAATGATTCCAAGGGACGCAGCCCTCCAAAACTATGGCCAATCGAAACGTAAAAAACGACAATTTCATTCACCCGACCACTAACGGTGGCCGGTCTTACATCTAATCACATAATCACAATTAAACAAATAAGTCAATTATGTTGATTTAACCTTCGTGTCCAACACAAAAGTGTGCACGAGCCCTAGGCTCTGATACCAATTGAAGGTACCGGTATACCGATCCGATCGATATACCGTGTGTGCGGAAGCGTGTAAAGCATATAAATCTATCATGCTTGGATCTTAGTGCACACTTAATGTGTATAAGAACACATATAAACATATATATATATACACATCCAATATATATATATAAGGTTCAACGATTACTTACTTTTGTGACGAAGTGATTCGTTGAAGTCGTTGAGGTGGTGTTGAGTCGATTGAACCACCTCAAATGGATCAGCCTCTCGAAGCTCTCCTTGTGAATGACCTCGTCACTCCTCTTGTCTAGATCGCCCGGATGTTGAAGCCGCACAAATGGCCCGGCCTCTACGTGTTGCACACGAACCCGGATGACGAACACTTTGCTTGATCGAGTCGGTTCTCCAAGAACACTCTCTCCTTTCTCTCTTTTGTGTGGATTTCGAAATATGTGATTAAGTTGTGTGAAAATCTGATTTTCACCCTCTTATTCATCTCATTATGGTCACATAATTGTCCCATTATCAACCTTGTAACCCCCCACCTTAATGTGTGTCATCAACACACATAATGGGGTGGTTTATGGTGAATATGAATGGTCATACCACATCATCATGCCAACTAGCATAAGACATGGTCCCACTAGCTTGTGTGGCATGCCATGTCACACTATGTGACATGCATCCATGTAAGCCATGCATCCCATGCATGTGAATTAAATCCACGTAAATATTGATTCTAAATCAATACATTTATCAAGCAACGTACATCATCTTTGAGTCCGTGTGTGACCCTGTAGGTATGATTTATCGATCAATATTATATTGTTCCCAACAAATAATATTATCAAATAATCATTTAACATCCATAGACGACCTTATGACTTTATCGATTGCACACGTAGGATCGAAGGACATATCCCAACAGCTTGCACTTTAGTGGCTTATGAATGACTTGCTATAATATTGCTCCGCCTCCTACGTGCGCGCAGGGGGGTGCAAATCTCTGCCGAAATAGCCTACGAACCCCCAGACTTGTGTGCGAGCGCGACCTGCGTACACGAATGTCGGCCCGATTTGGGGGCGGTCGACCAAGCTACTTTTTGCAAATTGTCTTTTCGAAACCGTTACAAAGTAACGGTTGGTTGACTCATTAATAATGATTTTATTTATTTAATAAGTAAATAAAATAAAATCAATTTCTGATTATAATTTTTGAATTTCAAAAATGACAATTAAGTGGCCTTAATGCTGAGGCATTATTGCATGGCCGTTACATGTTAACTGTCCAGGTTCAATGGATGAATCGTTCAGCTCCCTATGCTCGCCTATAAATACGAGCTTCATGTTTGAGAAGAAATACATCAAAAACCACTCCAGCAAATCTGCTTCTTTTTCTCTCGACTTCCTTTTCTTTGGCCTCCGGTGAAATCAGTTAGGCAATATCTCGGTTCGACGTGCAACGTAGTTGCGTAAGACGTTGTATCCTGGGAAACAAACGATCGGTAGAGGTCGAATTTTGTTTTAAGGAGATCGTGTCTAACACAAGCCTCGTCTTCTTTCTGTTCATAGCCATCTCCATAAAACTGATCCCTACAGTCTTAAAACAAAAATCTCTACGAGATGGCTGCTTCTGACTCTCCCAACAACACCTAAAAAGTCATCGACTCTACTGTTGAGAAAGTGACTGAATCTACTGGACCCAATGGATCTACTGGTCCTACTGGACATAATATGATTGTGCCTCCTTCGGGACCTGGTGGTGGTGCGCCACACCAGATGGCTTTTCCGGTCGTGAATCATCACGATAAACCGGAGAAGTTCAACGGCTTGAACTTCAAGCGTTGGCAGCAGAAGATGTTGTTCTATTTGAAAACATTGAATCTGGCGAGGTTCTTGAAAGAAGATCCTCCTCGCCTACCGGAAGATCCGGACATGCAAGCGGTGAACGCGCTTGATGCATGGAAGCATTGCGACTTCTTGTGCAGGAACTATTTGATGAATAGTCTTACAGATGACCTGTACAATGTGTACATTGGAGTCAAATCCGCTAAAGAGTTGTGGGAGACTCTGGATAAGAAATACAAAACCGAGGATGCCGGTGCCAAGAAATTCATTGTTGGGAAATTTCTTGATTATAAAATGGTTGATACTAAATCTGTAATGTCTCAGGTACAGGAGTTTCAAGTCATTATTCATGACATCCATGCCGAGGGGATGGTGATCAGTGAGACCTTTCAAGTGGCTGCCATCATCGAGAAACTTCCCCCCGGGTGGCAAGACTTCAAGAACTATCTGAAGCACAAACGAAAGGAGATGAACGTTGAAGAGCTGATTGTTCGCCTTCGCATCGAAGAGGACAACAAGAAGAATTCTCGTCTCTATGGCCATGAACCCAAGGCAAATGTGGTCGAGGCCAGCTCCAAGCCTACCTACAAAGACAAAGGCAAAATGAAAGTTGACCAGATGCTTGCTCCGAAAAAGGGAGAATTCAAAAAGAAGTTTGCTGGAATTTGTCACAACTGTGACAAACCTGGTCATCGGGCTTCCGAGTGCAGGAAACCAAAAAGAAACAATGCACTTGTTATTGAAAATAATAATAATTTTGCTGCTGTTGTTTCAGAACTGAACATGGTGGGGTCTAACCCACGTGAGTGGTGGATCGACACAGGTGCTACCCGCCACATCTGCTCATCCAAGGAGCTGTTCCACACTCTTGATTAAAGTGCTACTGGAGAAAAGCTCTTTATGGGGAATTCAGCAACTTCTGATGTCAAAGGGAAAGGAAAAATAATGCTGAAGTTCACTTCTGGAAAAGAATTAACTCTGAATAATGTTTTGTATGTGCCTGAGATTCGTAAGAATTTAGTGTCTGGGTCTCTTCTGAATAAGCATGGTTTTCGTATTGTAATCGAGTCGGATAATGTTATAATATCCAAGGGTGGAGTGTATCTGGGCAAGGGGTATGAGAATGATGGGCTGTTCAAGCTCAATGTAATGACTATCAACAAAAACATGAATAAGACTGCTTCTACTTCCGTTTACTTGCTTGAGTCATCGATAACTTGGCATGGCCGTTTAGGACATGTAAACTTTAATTCATTAAGAAAATTAATGAACTTAAAAAGCATACCCACACTCCAAATTGATACAAATCACAAATGCGAAATTTGTGTAGAAGCGAAAATGACTCGATCATCTTTTCGAACTATTGAAAGAAATAGTGAACCCCTCGATTTAATTCACACGGACGTGTGTGATTTAAAAACCGTGCAAACACGTGGTGGAAATAAATATTTTATCACGTTTATTGACGATAGCACAAAATATTGTTATGTATATCTCCTAAAAAGTAAAGACGAAGCTTTTGAAAAGTTTGTACTTTACAAGACAGAAGTTGAAAATCAACTTAATCGAAAAATTAAACGATTAAGAAGTGATCGAGGAGGTGAATATGAATTTCCGTTTGCTGATTTTTGTGAAAAACATGGAATCGTGCATGAAACTACTGCACCATATTCCCCTCAACAAAACGGTGTTGCCGAACGCAAAAATCGAACATTGAAAGAAATGTTAAATGCGATGTTGCTTGATTCTGGACTACCTTCGAACATGTGGGGAGAAGCGTTGTTAACCGCAAACTACCTTTTAAATAAGGTGCCCCGAAAGAAAATCGAAAAAACTCCATATGAATTATGGTTTGGTCGAGCACCGTCATATAAATACTTGAAAGTATGGGGGTGTTTAGCAAAGGTGGCAATTCCACTACCGAAAAAGGTTAAAATAGGCCCTAAAACTGTTGATTGTGTATTTATCGGATATGCACATAATAGTAGTGCCTATCGATTTCTTGTGTACGAATCAAAAATCGACGATATACACAAAAATACTATTATGGAATCAAGAAATGCTCAATTTTTTGAACATATATTTCCATGGAAGACATGCACTGATAATAGCAATGAAGCTAGTTCCTCGCGCATGCATGCAAACCCAACAATTACAGAAATTGTTGATGACATAAATGTTGAACAAAGACGAAGTAAACGAGCTCGTATAGAAAAATCGTTCGGTCCTGATTTTTTAACGTACATGCTCGAGAGTGAACCTCAAAGCTTTAAAGAAGCTGTAAACTCTTCTGATGGCCAAAGAAGCTGTAAACTCTTCTGATGGCCCTCAATGGAAAGAGGCAATTCAAAGTGAAATTAATTCTATTTTGCAAAATCATACTTGGGAATTAGCGGACCTTCCTCCGGGAAGTAAACCCCTAGGTTCTAAGTGGATTTTCAAAAAGAAAATGAAAGCCGACGGCACTATCGATAAATACAAGGCAAGACTTGTAATTAAAGGTTATAGACAAAAAGAAGGTCTTGACTATTTTGATACGTATTCTCCTGTGACGAGAATTACGTCAATTAGATTAATTATCGCCATAGCATCGCTAAGAAATCTTGAAATACATCAAATGGATGTAAAAACGGCCTTCTTAAATGGTGATCTAGGTGAAGAAATATATATGGATCAACCAGAAGGATTTTCTGCTCCCGGACAAGAAAATAAAGTGTGTAAATTGGTGAAATCCTTGTACGGATTAAAACAAGCACCAAAACAATGGCATGAAAAAATTGATTATGCTATGTTAGAATATGGCTTTCGAAACGGTTGGTTGACTCATTAATAATGATTTTATTTATTTAATAAGTAAATAAAATAAAATCAATTTCTGATTATAATTTTTGAATTTCAAAAATGACAATTAAGTGGCCTTAATGCTGAGGCATTATTGCATGGCCGTTACATGTTGACTGTCCAGGTTCAATGGATGAATCGTTCAGCTCCCTATGCTCGCCTATAAATACGAGCTTCATGTTTGAGAAGAAACACATCAAAAACCACTCCAGCAAATCTGCTTCTTTTTCTCTCGACTTCCTTTTCTTTGGCCTCCGGTGAAATCAGTTAGGCAATATCTCGGTTCGACGTGCAACGTAGTTGCGTAAGACGTTGTATCCTGGGAAACAAACGATCGGTAGAGGTCGAATTTTGTTTTAAGGAGATCGTGTCTAACACGAGCCTCGTCTTCTTTCTGTTCTTAGCCATCTCCATAAAACCGATCCCTACAATTACATCTATATCATCACAAGCTTTACCACTCAATTATGCTCCTGGGGACTCTTTATGTTCATAAATTGAGATACATGTGTTCAATTTATACACATTGCAATTTATAAGAGCTGAAAAATGGGTCCGGTAAATCAAATTCTAGTACACTTTTTATTTTTTTTCTTATTGTTTAGTAATTAAAATCAAGATATATGTTTTTCATTTTAAGTTAGTAAAAAAATTGTGTTAATTTTGTTATTAGAATCTGGATAGAGTTGATGTAAAAAAAGAATTAAGATATATATTTGCCATTTTAAGATAGTAAAAAAATTGTGTTATTTTTGTCCTTTGAGTTGATGTAGACGGGAATATATAAAGGGTTGGCATGGTTGAAAGCTTGGTCCTTCAGGGGAGAATGGATAGCTTTACATTAGCTTATTGTAAAAATATGTAATATTATTTATATTAAAAATAATTAATAAAATATAAATAATAATAGTAGATAACAAAAATATCAAAAAGTCTTTAAAAGAAGTCAGGAGAAACTAACCATGTTTCAAGTTATAGTTTCTCCACAAGACTAACCAAAAATACTAAAAAAAACCTTAAAACAAGTCAAACATAAGTCAACATTTTATTTCTTCTAAATTTTGCCCATGAAAAATGCTGGTGCGTTCGTCGGTCCATAACTTCTTTCTCGACAATCGAAACGCAATCTTGACCGTTGAAGTTGTAAAGATTGAAGTTAGGAACACACCGTTCCAATTTGAGGCTGATCCGACGGTTAACGAAGTCTTACTGACAGTTTTCCCGAGTCCGCGCAGTGCTGGTCGCCGACCGTTCGTCTCTCTTTCTCTATATCCCAAAGCTCCATTTTGACGCCGTTTTCACCTACATGCCACGAAACTTGTCTTGTTCATACCATTATAACAAATATACACATTTTTCTCAATTTAACGAATAAACTGAACTAACAGTGATATAATATGGTATGAAAATAATCCTAAACGAGCACAAAAAACACATCAATCACATGTGAAATTCTGGTTTTAGTTTTGGGTTGGATTAGCGATTCTGAGTAAAAATTAGAATTTTTAGTTTTAATTATTTTAAAACTAATATTTTTATTCTTTTATTAAAAAGTTGTAAAAAAAAAATTTATGTATATTTATATCATTTTCAAATAATTTATAACTTTTTTTCATTTTTCTACAATTATTTTTACAAGTTATATATTTAAATTGATTATTTTATTGAAATCATAGTACAATAATATTAAAAATATAGAAATGTAGAAATAATTATTATTTGATCAAATTTATATATTTTATAAAATATTTTATTTAAAATACAATATATATATATGTGTATATATTATAGTTTTAATAAAAATAATTAATTAATATGTATAAAAGTGATAAATTTAAGATAATAATTAAATTTATTTGAATTCACAACATTAAATTTATTAAATGTAATAATTTAAACTCAAATTGACTGTAAATTAAAATAATTTATTTATAAAAAAAATGATCAAATTCATTAGCGTGATCAGCATATGTGTTTTACAGTAGAAAATGTATATAGTAAAATAAACTCCCTAATAAAAAATTCAAGTCCGACCAATTATAAATAGGAATAAACTCCACATTGTCTTAAGTAGCGCATTTTTTAAGTCTCGTCTTAAGAATTTATATACCTCTATATATGAATAAATGATTAATATATAATATAGAAATAAACTCCACATTGTCCTAAGTCATGCATTTTTTAAGTCCCGTCTTAAGGATTTATATATCTCTATATATATGAATAAATGATTAATATATAATAAAAATATAGTGTATGATCAAAGTTTTTAAGATTTATACCTCTATATATATATCAATAAATGATTACTATATATTTTTAAAATTTATACCTCTATATATGAATAAATGATTAAAAATTTATATACCTCTATATATTAATAAATGATTAATATATATTTTTGAATAAATGATTAAATATTTATATACCTCTCTATATATGAATAAATGATTATTATATAATAAAAATATAATGTATGATCAAAGTTTTTAAGATTTATACCTTTATATATGAATAAATAATTAATATATATTTTTAAGATTTATACCTCTATACATGAATAAATTGTTGGAGTTGTGATATCGATTTCCAGCATAAATATGAATAAATGATTAATATATAATAAAAATATAGTGTATGATCAAAGTTTTTAAGATTTATACCTCTATATATAAATAAATGATTAATACTCCCTCAAATCTTTATTATTTATCATTATGCACTTTTTTATTTTTTCTATTTTAATTGTCGTTTTTACAACATCTTCCTCATATAGCCCTTATACTTTAAATACCTCATTAATTAATACCGTTCACTTTTTTCTTTAATTTTCATTATTTATGGCTCTTTTATTACTCTCTCTTATTCTTTATAAGTGTCGTTTTGACCTTTCAAATTATTTTCAATTTAAGTGTCGTTTTGGGATTTTCAATGTAAATTTAATTTTTTTTTTAAAAAATTACCCTTAACATTAATTAAAAAAATTAAATAAAAAACTTAAATGTTAATTATTTTATTGTTTGATTTAGAATTTTAAAGTAGTTAATGAAGAGTAAAATAGAGAGTTAATATATTTATTAATATGTGTGTATGAGCATAGGATAACACTTATAAAAAATAGGAGGGAGTATTTGTTTTAATGCAGATTCAATTTTTTTTCTTAAACTATCAAATTCAATTTTTAATTTTGTTTCTCTTAGAAAAAAAAAATTAACATTATTTTGTTTAATCAAATTCAGTTTTTTCTCTGTTTTTTCAATTCTACGAATAAATAGTAAAAAAAAATTTGTTTATGGTATGAAATTTGTTTTGGTTTTTTCAATTCTATGAATAAATAGTAAATAAAAAAAGAAGACGAGTCGGCCGGTTATGGTTGGGAGTTGGGAGGAGTTATATGAGTAATAGTTATCTTAAAATAAAAAGATATAGTGTATGATTAAAGTTTTTTTTTGTATAGGTCAATTGCAATTTCTTAGGTTCGAAACTAGGAACTTTGATCCTTAATTCGAGTGCTACTGAGCTAAAAACCCTTGACTGTATGTATGATCAAAGTTTATAGTCCTTATATTCATTAATATTTTATTCAATTTGTATGTTAAATACAATTTTTACACACATATATGGTCAAATTTTATTATTCAAACGTATTAAATTGATTTTGTGAATTTAAATATAGATAATATTTTATATACATTATTTTTATATTTATATTATTTTTTATAAAAAAATTATTTTTATTTTGTAAATAAAAACAATAATATTAACTATAAATTATAAATAAAAAAATATATAATTCTAATTAATGATAAAAAAATTTTTATTTTTTTCATTTGCATTAATATTTTTTTGATTTTCATCAAACCCATTCTTCACCTATTCCGAAATTTCAACCGATCCGCTCATCTTACCAAAAAAAAATCGGCCCCGTTTCATAGAAAATCTCGAGATCAATTCGCCAAGATATTCCATGTTCTCATGCTTCAATATTTTATATATTCGTCGGATTTTTCTTATCTTTTCCAGAATTTCATGTACGCTTTAATTATTTCATTATACATTTTTTTTCGTTTTTCTTTAATTCAAATTTGGATTTTTTTTTGCAGTATCAAATTTAGGTATAATTTATTAATAGATTTTTTTTTCAATATCTCATAAATTGAATTGGAATTGTAGCCTACAGTCCGTTTGAAATTAGATTCATTTCAATAGGTGTAGAATTGATACAAAATTTGACAAATGAAGACTATGGAAAGGTTTGCATATCTATTTGCTAATTGCAATGTTAATCGATCGAAAGAGAAATAAATTAACCTTTTCTATTTAACAGTTCTATTTTCGATGAGGTAATTACGTACAGGCCGCAGCCGCGGTGGTTCTCGACCTTGACCTTCCCCCATCACAGCTTAATCACGATTCTCGACTCTTGCTCTCTTTGTTTTATATTTTTTTCACTGTAGGTGATAGGGTTGGGCGTTTGAGCCCGAAAACCCGAAAGTCCAGACAGGTTACCCGAAAAAAAACCCGTCGCGGGCCGAGCCCAATTTTTTTGGGACCGGCCCTTCAGGGCCCGGACCAAAAAAATAAAAAGACGGGCCGGGCCAGGGCCCAAAAAATTTTGGGACCGAAAGCCCGGGACCGGCCCGATTTTTAGTTTTTATATAATTTTTTTAATAAATATTATATATTTTTATATAATTTTAATATTTTAATTAATAAGTTAACCTTAAAAACTTAAATTATAAATATAAGTTTATAATAGTATTATTTAAAATTTAAAATTTTATTTTTTTATAAAAAAAATAAAAAAATAATTATTTTTAATAATTAAAAACAATTTTTTAAAATTAAAAAAATTGGGCTCGAAAAACCCGAAAACCCGGCTCGGACCGTCGGCTCGGTCTCAAGTCGGGCCTTAATTTCAAAAAGCCCGAACCGGCCCAGACAGACAAAACCGGGTTATGGGCCGGGTCTTATTAATTTTGGGACCGGCCCGGCCCGCGCCCAGCCCTAGTAGGTGAGATCAATATGATGATGTCGAATTTTTAAATATTAAAAATAATCAAATAACTAAAATATCTTCAATAATGAGATTTTATACTTTATTTTCATAATTTTATTATTATTTAGTTGAGAATGAGATATAATTTAACCACAAAAAATAATTATTATTTATCGATTTAATTTAATAGATCACATTATATACTTATAAAGTTTGAATTATAAAAAAATAGTTGGATTATAGAAATAATAATTCAGCAATTTAATTTATAAATCACATAAGTTATATGATTTAAGAGATCAATAAACACGTTGAAAAATTGAGTAACGAAATAATATAAACATAATAAATTTTTTAATTTTATTAGCTATATAATATTTTACTCTAGTTATTCCACAAAGTTATACGAATTATGATTTAAGTGAACTATGAAAATATTAAAAATTATTATTGAAAAACAATTTTAAAACATATTTTTGAAATTTGTATTAGTATTAATATTGATATAACTTAATTAAAAAAAAGAATATTTTCTTTTATATTGTTAAGTTATAATTATTAATAATTGCCCAAAAAAATATGATTCATTTATTATAATTAAGAAATATATATTTGTAAACTATGAAAATATATATGTAATTAAATTATAATAATATTTTTTATACTATCCTTATACATTATTAATTATTTTTACTTTAAACAGGGATAACCTTTCAATTTATATAAAACATTTTATATTTGAGATAACGAATGATAATAAGATTCAATACGAGTTTACAAATTAGTAGAGGTGAACAATTTATCTCAGAATTCCGATCCCGTCCCGATCTAATCCCGAAAGTTAACGAGATAGGACGGGATCAATTTTAAAAATGGCAATCGCGTTCCTTCCCGTCCCAATTTATTTTTTTATAATGGGACGAGATGGGATCAGGACGATTCCGTTCCGTCCCATCCCATTCCGTCCCGCAAATTTATTAATATAAATAAAAAATATTATTTTTTCAAATAAATTAATAAAAATATCAAAATATTAATCACACTTTCAATTAAATTTATTACTTAATTAATACATTTTCTTAAATCTCTTAATAATTTTTTTTATATAATTTGTTTTGAAAATAATTAAATATTTATATTTTAAAAATTGTAAAATGTCTTTTAAATTGAATAATTTAACTTACTTCTCTTAAAAACTTATTTTTTTAATTTTATTTGTATTTTGATTATTTTTTAAGTCAATAATATTTAATTTAATTTTTAATTTAATTGTTAATTTTATAATTTTATTTCAAATTTTAAAAACTTATTTTTTTTATTTTATTTGTACTTTGATTATTTTTTAAGTCAATAATATTTAATTTAATTTTTAATTTTATTGTTAATTTTATAATTTTATTTCAAATTTTGGGAGGTCTCGATAAATTACTAGTTTTCAATAAATTACTTATAAATTATAAAACTTTATTATACGAGTAAAAACAAAAACATAAAAATCTAAGAGGGCTTAAGCCTAGAGTTTTCAATAAATTACTTATAAAATTTTATTATACGAGTAAAAAACAAAAACATAAAAATCTAAGACTATCTTTATCGCAGGGTGTCCACGCCCCACGCCCCTATACATTTAATAAAAATAAATAAAAATTGAAATTAAAACTCATGACCAGGGCATGTTATGACTCGATGGCGTAAGATTTTTTTATTGAAATTGATGACACGTGTCATCATATAATTCGTTTATTTTATTAGTTATTTAAAATGTTTTTATAACTTAAATTTTATAAAATTGATAAAACAAAAATAATATATAATTATACAAAAATTCATAATTTTTCATGATCTACAATTAGAGATCAATATTGATATATTTTTAATAATTATTTCATATAAATTTATTTATTCTTATTATTGTAAATTGTTGATATTTTTTATTATAATTTTAAATTAAAATGGCAAATAATTAAATAAAATGTGTGGGTTTTTTTTTTTGCAATTTTGTAAATATAATTTTTTTTATTAAATTAATAAATAATATAAGAAATGGAAAATAAAATTAGGTTGTGGGTTATGGATAAAGTATGAAAAAATAGAATTAGGTTGTTAGGTGTAAAATGATGATGTGGAAGAGAATGAAATATTATTTTATTAAGAGTTTGGGTTGTGAAAGGATTACGAATAAAGATAGTCTAAGAGGGCTTAAGCCTAGAGATCTGAACGTGTATCCGCCCCTGTGACTCCGGCACTCCATCTCTGCGAGACTCGAAGTGGATGACCCGAAAGCAACTCTTGTGACATCGTCCCTCTCCCAGCGAGTCGCTCGTGACCGTACGCCACCTAGCCGCTTCCGCCTCGTCTCGCCATTGCCCGTGCTCGAGGTCGGTGTTTATAGGTTTTTCATTTGGTGCAATTTTTTTGGATTGTTTGTGTGAATTGTGTATTCTCGATTTTCTTTTCTTCATGCTTAAATCTAAAACCTGAAACTTTTTTTTTCATTTTTGGTTCGGTTTTGAAAATTTCAGAGTAATACAATTAAAGTGGAATTAGTATTTTAAATAAAACATTAAAACAACATTTTGTTTCACAAATTCCATCATTTTCAGTTTTAGGAGAAACAAAATAAAAGAAGGGTTTACTAAACATTGCAGAAATAGGGTTTAAGGTTTTCACTTGCATAAATGGCGACAAGAAAATGTATAACGAAGAAAGGGTCGTTAATCGGTGAAATGGGCTTCATCAAAGGAGGCGGAAACATAAACTGGTTCCCGGGTCACATGGCGTCCGCCACCCGAGCCATCCGAGACCGCCTCAAACTCTCCGACCTTGTCATCGAAGTTCGCGACGCCCGTGTAAGAACTGATAGAGAAGTTCTCAATCATTTTTTGTTTTCTTGATTATTGAGTCTAATTGATTTTCTAATTCGTCGGAATAATTTCATTATAAAATCGCACATACACCCTAATACATGTTCCTCGGCTTCCATTTGTAAAATTTGCGAAAAATGTCGACTAATTCTTTTTGTAGTGACGAATCATGGAGTATGTGTTTTTAAAAAAATGAATGTGTCTATTTTCCGGTGTCTTGAAGGGTGATTCTTAAGGTTTGTTGTTGTGGAAGTGTTTAATTGAGTTATATTTTCATGTTTAAAAAATATTTTAGCTCATCCGAATATTTAGTTGATTTATAGATAGATAGAGCTTGTAATGGTTTGTGGAATCTTGAGTGATCACTTGGTTCCTTTTTTTAAGCTATTTCAACCTTTGTAGGAAACTCATTAAAAGTCGATTTATTTTTTTAATAGAAATTCTGTTAAAAATTATGCAGATACCCTTGTCATCTGCAAATCAAGATTTGCAGCCTATGCTGGCAGATAAAAGACGGGTCATTGCTCTGAATAAGAAAGATTTGGCCAACCCGAACATAATGCATGTAATTTTTCTCCCTTTTATCTATGGATTTAGCACCCCTTTATATCTTCACCTTCTTTTATATAGTAAAAGTGAGACTACGCTGTGAGTGCTAAAAGAGAATTATTTATCATTGCGGAACGTTTTTTTTTATAGTAAAAGGTTTGTGTAACTAGATTCTGCGTTAGTTCTTGGGCAGTCCTTCAGATTAGTAGTTTAATTAGCCATCCACGAGTTATCGAAATGAGAATGCGTTGTTTTGGGCATTTAATATTGTGCAGAAATGGACTCGCAATTTTGAATCATCCAAACAAGACTGTCTTCCAATAAACGCACACAGCAAAAGTTCTGTTAGAAAGGTTGGTTAGCATTTTCATGTCTCTGATAGTAAAGTTTATTTTCACGGTTTATTTTACAATATTTTAAGACCTAATTATATCTTCCCATATTTTTCATAAGACCTAATTATATCTTCCCATATTTTTCTAACTCGTATTTACACGTGCAAAAAGCTTCTTGATCTCGTGGAGTACAAATTGAAGGAGGCTATATCTAGGGAGCCGACTCTCCTTGTCCTTGTGGTAGGTGTTCCTAATGTTGGCAAGTCGGCTCTAATTAATTCTATCCATCAAATAGCATCAGATCGGTTTCCAGGTGAAATTCCTTTTTAACCTCTATTGATTTGCCCTTAAGAAAGGAGGATATTTTTCACCATTTATTTAATCTCTAAAGCAAGCAATGATGGTCTAATTTCCAACTTAGTGCAGGAGAAGAGAAAGCGAGCTACGGTGGGACCTTTACCTGGAGTTACTCAAGATATTGCTGGATTCAAGGTATTTTTCATTTGTTCTATAAAAAAAGGGATTCGGGAGGCATATTTATTTATTTATTTATCTTTTGTATTCATTCTGATATTTATTTGCATGTCTTTGAGCATACAAGTCCTTGCTCTGATTATTACAATCAGAATTTATACTGAATCTGTGTTCTTTGACATTTTAGTTTTTTTATACTGTCATTAAATTTGTGCTTGTAGACCTGCTAACTTATGTATAATAAACTCCATACAGATTGCACATCAACCTAGCATATACGTTTTGGATACCCCTGGAGTGTTAGTTCCAAGTATTCCAGATATAGAAACTGGCTTAAAGCTAGCCGCAGCAGGTTCCAATTTTTATTTTATTTTTTTGTCAAAAAGTTATTTGTTTGTGCGACTTAAATATTACTAAAACCTTTAGAGGGTGACTCACTTTTATAATAACCATGTTTACACAGATCCTTCTATGAAGGCAAAATAACATGTAGTATTGTCTTAAATGTGTTATCGTCGTGACTTTGTTTCTTACACCAGAAGTACTATTGGTCATGGGATAACGATTTTAGCTAAGTAGTGGTGTACTATATAACCATGATACGATTGATGCTCAATTTATTAATACGTGTTCAAATAACACCTTTTTTCTGTCGAACATGAATAAAACAAGTTTTATTATCACATCTCAATTATTTTATGTCGCCAAATTTGTAGCGGTCCGAACCCCAAAGATTTTGATTTTTTCTTGTGTTGTGAAGCTGACGGTAACACAATCCTGAGGCACAAAGTGTGCATTCATATCAACATTCCGTATATTAATTATCAAAGCATCAAAATATGCTTGCTTACTTTTTGTTTTTTGTTCAGGTTCAGTCAAGGACTCTGTAGTTGGTGAAGAGAGGATAGCTCAGTACCTACTAGCAGTTTTGAACAGGAGAAGCACTCCTCTACACTGGAGACGGAACTCTATTATGAGTTCAGAAACTACTGAAGAAGGCCACAATTCCAATATTCATAATATCCCCGACTATAATCTTAAAGATCTCATGCCAAACAGGAAGAGACCTCCTAGTAATAATAAATCCGATGTTTATTACATTGAGGTAGGTTGCTGTCTGAAACATAAAGACTTCCTAATTTACAGACTACTATCAAAATGCTTTTTAGGGTAACTGTAGTTTATGTATTTAGAAATTAGTACAGAATTATACTCTGATTCCTTCCGTAATCATTTGTAGGGTATGTTTTGTGTGCCTATCTTTGTTATAAAAACATAAAATATTTTTCTTCCGGTTAAATTTGCAGGATATTGTTTCTAATGTTCAAGGGGCGCTTTGTGGGACCTTGACGGACTTCGACGGAAGCTTGGAAGACGAAGGTGACTTGGGGGGTCTTATTGACCAGCAGTTTGAAGCACTGCAAAAGGCACTTAAGATACCTCACAAAGCTTCGGAGGCTCGGACGATCGTGTCCAAGAAATTCATTACGTTGTTCCGAACAGGCAAGCTTGGCCCTTTTATCCTTGATGATGTCCCTGAGGATGGGGCTTTGTAAGTTGTACATTTGTAAACCTCTTAAAACTCCCGTTTTCTGGAAACCTTGCGAGTAGTATTTTGTCAAGAAAATTTTGGGCAATAACAGCCATATTCGACTGGCCGAGTTATAGTTACAAAACTGACTTTTGGGCTATAAAGATTCAATGTGGCAAACAACGAAAATGAGATCAAATGGCTCGCTGAACGAATCATTTATTCGCTTCGATGAATTCTGGGTAGTCTTTCTTTGTTTTCACGCCTGCGAATTCATATTTAATCAAACGTGTAAGGAAACATGTGTGAATATCTAATCGTTCATAGGTTTCTGGATGAGAATGATGAAAGGTTTGAAGACTGGGCATACATCTTTTAGCAGTAGCAGATCACATTAACAAGGAGTCGTCCTTGAAATTTACAAAAACTATCCTTAAGGTTTGATTTCTCATATTTACATTTAACCACCATTTTGAATTTGACAACTTGCATTTATTTATTTATTTATTTATAAGTGTACAATAATCTTAGTAATTAATTATGAATGCAATGAATAAATAAATTATTACAAGCCAAGAATTTGTAACTCTTCAATTGGTTATTGAATTTAATGAATGCATAATATGTATAGGTAAAATAGTGTGATAGACATAGTGACTACAATTTTATTTCGAAAGCTATTATAAAAAAAATGAAAATAAAAAAATTGATGAATCAAAAGTGATAAAGTCATTTAACATGTTGGATAATTCAATGGGCTTTCATTTGATTAAATGTGTACCATTGTCTTTAAAAAAGATTATCATAAAATGATCAATTACAGATTAAAGTTTGATTTGGTGGGATGGGCATTGCTGGGATGCAGCATGGGAACATTGTGATCTCAGCGGCGCTGACAAGCGAATTAGTGGGTACGAGTCTTTTACCTAATCCGTTAACCTCATGATATGGTTCAGACGATGTGAGGGTTTGTTTCCATTGCACCCAAAATATTTTGTTCCTTAATTTTTATATTATTGATAACTCTTTTATTTTATTTTTATAGAAAACTTGATTTCTATGATGCAGTGCCCGGGAGTGCCAGCTCAGACTGATGTTAGATTGAATGAGATGGAAATTGACGCGTTCGGGTTTAAGCAGGAGAGCAGCGAATCACAATCGGCTCTCATAAATCAGTCGTGACACCATTGTTATTTTTATGGTGATTTTATTTCAATATTTGTAGTTGAATAATTGAATGATTTTTTTGTGTAACATTTAGATAAATTTGACGAAATTTTGATGAATTATGATTTTTAAGTATATAGGAATGTTGATTGTTTATGTTCACTGTATTACAAAAAGTCAGAAAATTAAACATTATTTTTGTTGAATGATTTGTCGTCAATTTTAATAATAGATTGTTCAAAGATATTATGTTGTAGATTATATAAGATACTCTCTCCGACCTTTTTTAATGGTTACATTTTCTTTGTAAATTACAAAGGAAATGTGACCATTAAAAAAAGTGAAAGAATATGATATAAAATAATAGGTTGGTTATAAAAATTATGATAATATAATATAATTAATATGAGAATTATAAAATATATAATAATATAATGTGATGTACTTGGTATTGAAATAGATATAAAGGTAATATATACATTTTACATGTGCATAAATAAAAAGAAAAAAATGATGCTAAAGTAAAAGTAAAAGTTTAAATAGTTAAAAATTTGTTCTTTTGAACTTAATTTCAGTTCACTTCTGATCGCTTCAGTTGAGTTCAGTTCAGTTAAGATCAATTAATTTCGTTTCAAAATAAATTAATATAAAATAAAAAAAATTGAATCAATAATTTTAGATATACAATCTAGTTAATAATAAAATATTATTAATATTTAAAAAATATATTTAACAATTTATAAAATTTATTATTATTTTTACAAAAAAAATTAATTAATTTCAGTTCAATTCAGTTCACCCAGTTCAAAAGAACAGGTCCTAAGCCTATATCTTTCTGATTCCACCCAGTCCATGTGTCAGGTGTTGGGTTCTCAATTCAAGTGCTCAATTGTATTGTAGTGATAAAGTAAGATAAATTTATTTATTATCTTCTTCAAAAGAGTTAAAAAAAATATTAAGTTGATTTTGAATTATTGATTTACTAATTTAATTAGATTTTTTGGTTATTTATATTTTAGATCTTTTGTTGTTTGAATTATCAACATGTCCTTATTAAATTGAAATTTACTGAATCGAGTTCCATTCAATCGAATCAAAATTAAGTTAAAAATATCATGATGACACAGATTATATATGACAAACTATATTGATATAATTATATAAATTGTCATGATGTCTCTAGCAAAAGTTTCTCTCACCCGGCGAAAATTAAGGAAATGAGTCAATATAGTTCATTTTCTCAAAGAAAACTTGAAATAATATAATACTCCATGTGAGTTATACTTGAATTTCAAAAAGTGATTATAAGAGAGTAAGAATTTGTAATTAAGATACGGAAGTATTTGGTAAGCTAAATACACTGCATTTAATTTACATACTACTATACACAGTACACTGCATTTAGTTTACATATCATATTTTAATTTAAAGGCTTAAGGGTTAAGGCTAGGTGTTGGTAACTTTTTAACAAGTCCAGATTCATCCCTTATTAATGTTTGGTCAGTGATGTCCATTTCGAAAATCCAAAGGCAATGATCGACTTTCATTAAAATATAATGACACTTAGAGATTTTTTAAATAATTTACTCTCTCACTCATCTCTCTGTTGTAATTTACCAAGAATTTCTGACCATTCATGCAGTGCGGATGTATACACTTAGGTAATTTTACACTTAAAACTATGTTTTTACCTTTTGTATAAAAAAAGCACTATGTTTATAAAAAAAAAATAAAAAATATCATCTAATGATTATATTTGTAATTAAATGGCAAATTGAAAATATCGATCTTTAAAACGATAAATATTGCAATTAAGGTAAATTGAAAACTATGCTACTTTTTGATTCAACATTTAAAAAAATTCTTAAAATCACTATAAACTTGAATTTTCTAATTATCAATCCATCACAATTCCCTAATGTTCGAATTCTAAAAAAAAAATATCAATAATCAAAATTAAACTTAATTCATACTATTTTAGAATAGATTGAGAACAAAAAATTCGAAAAAACTGCGATTCTTTTATGAATCTATGATATTAACGATTATTACATTGACACCAAATAAGAGTACACTAGAAACTCCGTAAAGTTATATCGTTATGATCGAAAAAAATATTATTATAGAGATTTATTTTTATACAGAGTTTTACAAATTAAAAATAATTTTTTCTATAAAAAATAATATAAATATAAAAATAATATACATACAATATTATCTATCTTTAAATTCACAAAATCAATTTAATAGTTTTGAATAATAAAATTTGACCATATATGTGTAAAAATTGTGTTTAACATACAAATTGAATAAAATATTAATAAATATATTTTGATCATATATTATATGTTATTGATTTTGATAAATATTTCAAGTCTTAAACATATTATTGATTTTAATAAATAAAAATATTATTGATAAATATTTTTATTATATATTAATCAATTATTCTTATATAGAGATATAAATCTTTAAGACGGAACTTTAAAAATGTATGAATTGTGACAAAATGTGGAATTTAATCTTATTTATAATTGGTCCCAAGTTGGGATTTGAATTATTTATTACTATAGGGAGTTTAAGTCGATCTTACTATATAGAGTTTCTACCTATGTTTATTAAGAAAGTTGTAATATATATAATGTTGAAAGAATTATGACATGGTCATCTGGACTAAAATCGGTTGAATTGAATTGAACTTGACTGAAATTAATATGTCTGAACTGAACTGAACTTAATAGGTCTGAACTGAAATGAACTAAAATTAAATTTAATTTAATTTACTTTTAAAATAATAAAATAATAATAATATAAATAAATAAATGACTGACTGAACTGAACTTAATAATTATGAACTTAACTAAACTATAATGAACTTAATGTATCTAAATTGAAATAAAACGAACTAGGAATAAGTTCAAAAGAACATGTTCTTAGTCAATTAGCGTGATTTTAAAATATTAAGTGCATATTTAATTGTGTATATACTTGTGTATATAATAAATATTTTATCTATTAACATAAATAATAAAGTGATTTTTAAGTAAATAGACTAGTATTTTTCAGTTTAGTACTGTATAATAATTAATAACATTACAGTACCTACATATTGATATATTGATATACTCTATATATGTTTTTTTTGAACTTATTTTCAGATCAATTCAGCTCAATTATTTGTTTTTATTTTTAGTTTATATTTTTATTATTGTTATTTCAATATTTTAAAATTAAATTTAATTGAAGCTCCATATATTTTCTTTTGAACTTATTTTCAGTTCAATTCAGCTCAATTAGTTGTTTTTATTTTTAATTTATATTTTTATTATTGTTATTTCAATATTTTAAAATTAAATTTAATTGAATTTAATTTCAGTACATCAATTTAGTTCAACCTATTAAATTCAATTCAGACCTATTTATTTCAATTCAGTGTAGTCAATTTCAAGTTTGTGATGCTCTTGTTTTGACACGTAATATAATAAAATAGTATTTTAATATAATAATAATGAAAGGTTGCGAAAGTTTTTCTAAAAAAAATGATAAGAATGCTAAACAAATATATAATGTAAAGTATAAAATATTAATTAAAATTGCAAGTTTATAAGAGACATAATAAAAAAAATGAAAAAAATTGTTGAATAAATAAATAATTGATATAAATACAAGACTTGAATATTTTTTATGTATAAGCTAGAGAGTAAGGACATGTTCTTTTCGGCTGAAACTGACTAAATTAAATTGAACTGAATTTATTATGTTTGAATTGAACTAAAAATAGTTTGAACTGAAGTGAATTGAACTGAACTGAAAATAGTCTGAAATAAAGTGAAATTAAGTTCAATTTAATTTCATTTTAAAATATTGAAATATTAATAAAATAAATAAATAATATTAAATGACTTAAGTGAACCTAATGGATTTAAACCAAACTGAACTTAATAGGTCTGAAATAAATTAAAACTGAGAATAATAAAAAAAAAAAAGAAGATGCGTTCTTCTGTCTTTTATCACTTAGGAGCCGTGTGAGATGACTGAACTGAATTGAACTGAACTGAAAATAGTTTGAAATGAAGTGAAATTAAGTTCAATTTAATTTAATTTTAAAATATTGAAATATTAATAAAATAAATAAATAATATTGAATGACTTAAGTGAACCTAATGGATTTAAACCAAACTGAACTTAATAGGTCTGAAATAAATTAAAACTGAGAATAAATCCAAAAAAACAGTTCTAATAATTTTCTAGAATTCTTAGTCAACATAAAATCCAGTTTGATTTAAAAATTATTTGTATAATATATCATAATATTGCTATATATAACTCTCTCTCTCTCTCTCTCTCTCTCTCTCTCTCTCTCTCTCTCTCTCTCTCTCTCTCTCTCTCTCTCTCTCTCTCTCTCTCTCTCTCTCTCTCTCTCTCTCTCTCTCTCTCTCTCTCTCTCTCTCTCTCTCTCTCTCTCTCTCTCTCTCTCTCTCTCTCTCTCTCTGTTATCTATTTGGTTGTTATAAAGAAAGAGTGAGACCAAAAAATTACAACTTCTCTACATAAGTATTACTAATATAGATAGATATTGATAGATAAAAAAATGGAGTACGCAGGGAGGAGCTCGCCACCACAGTTCTTGGTTAAGACTTACATGATGGTGGAGGATCCAACCACCAACGGCATAGTGTCTTGGAACATTAATGGAACGACATTTGTGGTGTGGCGGCCGACAGAGTTCGCCAGGGATCTACTGCCAACCATCTTCAAGCACGATAACTTTGCAAGTTTTGTTAGACAACTCAACACTTATGTAAGTTATAATTTGTTAGAATATTACAATTTTTTTTATTTGATTTATATATGCTGATATATAGAAAATTTGACATATTTCAAAAATATATAAATTTAATTATATATACATGCATAATTTTTTATTTTTCAAATTAACAATTCCAAAAATTTTAGTTATGATAAAATTGAATTATCAATTAATTTTATTCTTCATTTTGTTCATATAAGACTTAATTCGTAAAAAAAAATTGAAGTTGAAAAGTACACGACTTAATTTGCAATATTAGATATGCATGACGTCACAGTCTTAGACTCTTAGTAATTGTTTATCTAGTCAAACAAACATGCCTGGACCTCAAATCACGTCTGTGCTTAATGAATCACGCGTTCAATTTTATTAATTCAATGATCATGTGTCTATTTTTATTTCTTTTAAATTTCACACAATTCAAATTAATTTATCATTATATTGTACTAGTAGTATCAATATATATAATATACTTTTATATGTTTCAATTACATTTTCGCAGTTTCTTTAAATGAATGTCTCAAGTATATATATTATTATTTTTAACCAGGGATTTCACAAAGTGTCGTCCGAACATTGGGAATTCGGCAACTATTTATTCCGCAGGGGCGCAATTCACCAACTCCGCGATATATGTCGCAAAAAGGGCAAACATAAACTCCAAAACCAACCACCACCATCATCATCGAAATTAACCATTCTTGTCGACGAGAACAAGAGGCTCGAACGAGAGAACGGTGATCTGAGCTCTGAGCTTGTCGTCGTGAAAAACAAGTTCAAGAAGCTCCTCGATTTGGCGGTCGATTGTACCAAAAGTTCCGAGAGACAAGAGAGCGATAGTAACGGCATAAAACTTTTTGGCGTAAGATTGTGAATTTGGAGGGACGAGAAAATAGAGGGGAGCATGATTAGCTATTGTTTCTTAGTACTTTATTGAGTTAGAATCACAATCTTTTTTACGGAATCTATTTTCATGAAAACCCTATAAATCATTAATTTTCAACTGTTCATTTTTTTTAATTGCCATTGTTCCAGCAGAAATTGCATGTGAGAAACACGTGCATATGTAAATTTTAAAATAACTAATTAACGAATTAAAAATTTAAAAACATAAACACATGCATGTGTAAATTTTTTATATTTATAATATGAAAACAAAATGGAGGAAAAGACTTCTTGGATAACAAACTATGCTTAATTAGTGAGATTGTCACACTTCAAATAAAAAAATTGTTACGCTTCACAAATAAAAATAAACAAATAAATCAAAGCAAGTAGTATAATTTATTAATTATACCATGTAGCTGTCAAGTGTACAATACCAAATTGCAATTATTTTTATTGGAATTAATTCTACTTTTGCTAATAAAAACTCTAAATTATTAAACCAACATAACTTGGAACCATGAAGTAAAAAAAAAAAAAAAAACAAGAACAAAACAAAATTGAAGTGTAGATGCTAAAGAAATTTAGAAGAGATCAACTTTCTTTTTGATCGTGTCTTGCTTCCACCTGGGCAACTTGTAGAAACTCTCTTTCGACATTTCCATCACGGACTCGAACTCTTCATCCGTCAGATAAGCCTGGAATCGACGAATTAATATATTTACAATCACACCCCTCATGTTTTAAAAATCACAAATAACTCCAACTATTGTCTTAAATTTTACATTTGAATCCTTGCATTTTTCTTAAATATTCCAAATAGCTGGGTACTTTTGCAATTAAGCTAAAACTCAGGGGTGAATTTATAATTATCGAAAAGTATAAACGAGGTGACTCACCTCCCTTCGTTTAAAATCAATCCCGGTGACCGGGTCTTCCGACTTTGCTCTCAGCTGCTCATAACTAAAAGTGGTGAGAATGGCTTCAGAGCCGTTTTCATCCTCCTCTTGTTCAGTCGATTCCAACTCCTCCACATTTTCTTCTTGTTCGGCTGTCTCCTCTTCCTTGGAGTCTTCGGTTTCACCTACAAAAACCATGCAATGAACATATGTAAAAGACCATATATATATATATATATATATATTCGACTAAGGAAGAACATTTATCATATATATATATATGATAGTACCGGTGGGGCTAGCGTCTGGATCATCGGACGGCTGTTTCTTTTCAGCGGTCAAAACAGACGACAAAGCAGCAACTGCAGCCGCCCTCTGCGAGCCCTGACCTGTGCCAGCTGGCCTCGACCCAGGAACAACTTTTGAAGCCGGAGAAGAGTTGAATGCAGAGTTCAAAGCAGCCAAAGCTGAAGCCCTTTGAGTCGGCCCATCGTTATTCGACCTCTCCTGCAGTATAAAAAAACACAAATTCAAATGAAATTACATAATTGAGTTATCGAGTTAATTTACCTCTGCAGCATGACCGGCACCAAAGAGCTGCACGATCTTTTTCTGGAACGAGTTTCCATGAACCTGTTTTCGGGAAAGATATATATAATTCGTAATGACATACAATTAATAATGTATAATTAATTAATATAAGCGAGACATACAACGGCTTTCCCATGGTCCCAAGAAAAGTATGTGGTGAAGAAGCTCGGCTCATATCCTTCTGTCACTTTGTACAGGGCAACGTTTTGGGCTAACCCATCCAACGAAGCAGCCATCTCCACGTATTTCTACGTAACAAAAAAAATGGTTAGAGCATTTGAGGAATAAACGAGGCATGCAACGTTCGTACGTACCTCTCCAATCTCAAAAGCAGTTTGCTTCTCTTTGGGGTCAACCGATTGACCGACCCAAACAAACACCTCGGCATGCGTGTCGAGGATCAGCATATCCTCGGTCAGAAGGTCATCCTGACAGAATCTGTAGATTTCTTCAACCTCGAATTTCCCTTAGCACAAAAAAAAACAGAACACATAACCGCAATATCCGTGGTTAAAAAGGAGAGTAAGAGCTAAAAAATAAATAAATTAATACCTTTATTGAAGGAGTAGGCGAATAGGTGAGGGTCTCTGGGAGTTTCGGGCGGAACCTTCTCACTGCTGTAGCTCTCTTTTCCTCCGAGAGGAAGCCAAAAGGTCGAGCTTTCAGTTCCTTCTTTAGTGTGCTTCATGGGACTTCCCGGCTTGAGAAATTCCGCGAGCTTAGCTGCTAACTGCTGCTGCTCGTACGTGCTGTGATTACCGTGCCAGCTGAAAATCGAAGTTCCGGTTTGAAGCAGATAGCATTCGTTCGAATTCAAAGATGCCGCCACCTAAGAAGAAGAAGAAGAAGAGCAGTTTTCAATTGACATGAATTCATTTATTGAAGATCGATGAATACTTATACAACATAACATACAGCTTCAACTTGTACGGCTTTGTTGTTATGCAAACAAGTCCCGGATAACCGGAATAGCGCAACGCCGTCGGGCGTGTAAGTCTCGTCATTCATCCCATTGTCCGCGATATAGTTCTTGTAACCGGAGCTAATTCCACCCTAACTCCAGGTACATATATTCAATTTCATTAAAATAAACGATTTAATGCTGAGGAAAAACAATTAACTGCACCTTAAGGAGGACCATAGGCTGAAAGATTGCCACAAACTGAGGTGGCTCTTTCCCTTCAAATATCCGTCCCTGCACTGGCCTCCCTTTCAGTGAGTTATACATCGCAGTAGTTGATTCAGCAGCCGTCGCTCGATCCTCCTGAAGATTTTTGGGAATTCAGTATTGTTTTTCACTTATCACAAAATTTTGTTTAGTTATATTATACATAGTATATATATACCTCGACGCTGTCCTTCCCAACCCAGTAACACAAATAGTAGTCGTCTTTCTTTTCGTGAGAATGGTATGTGTAGAGTATAATGTAACAATCTCCACTGTAGAATTTTCCGATGTCTTCGTTTGGCACCGGAGTTTTCGTGCCCTCGTTTACTTGCCAAACCTCGATTTTTCCGCCTTCAAGCAAGGGAGGAACTTCCTCGTTCACGGGAGAGCTCTTACTAGCTCCCTTCACTCCACCGCCTTGCTGCTTCAGTAAAGCTACAATTTTTTTGTAGTAAAAACCACAATGTTAATTAAAACTGCTTTTGTCGGATATCGATTTTTTTAGATTGTAATTAATTACCTGCTACTTTCCCCCTTCCTTCCTCTGCCACAGACGATGGTCCGGATGGCCACGATTCAAAGCAGGACTTGAAAGTACGAGTCTCGTAACCTTGAATGAGTCGGGTTACATGTGTCGACTTTGGTCTGTTTTCGCTACTCAGAAAATCCTGAAAATGTTGTATCATTTTCGGCGTGAGACTTCGAATAATAAGCATTTGATTAGAGGTTTTAAGTTATAAGTAACCTCTGCAGCTTGAATCGCGGCTTTCCTCTCATCAACCTGAGTCACTCGGCCGACCCAAACAAATACATCAGAGCCGCAATCCAATAAATAGCATTTGTTGTTCTCGAGAAGCGACTTGGTTAGCTGATCTTCTACCGGCTTCACTTCACCATCAGTTATACTACCAACAAAGAATATTGTTAGTTACACTATATATAATCGAAGAAAACAAACAAACAAACAAACAAACAAACAAACATACCTGTATAGCTGGGGAGAAGTCTTCTCTGGAACAACATCATCTTCCGAAACAACCTTCTTTCCAAGAGGAGCGAACCCGCCAAACAAGACCCAGAATTCACCCGAGTCCGACTCAGCTTGCAGTTTCCCATCATCTGCAAGTGAATTGATTCATAATAACAACATTCCGAAAAAGAAAAAAAAAAAAAAAGCATACGAAAAAGTCGATCTTACCGACAATGGCGACGTTGCACATCCCCCCCTCGTGATACTTCTCCTTCAAAAACTGTATCACTTCCAAGGCCTTTGCCCTCTCCTGAATGCTCGAGTTGGCCCCGTTGAACTGATAGATCTTCTCTTTCGTGTCGAGAATAAAAACGTCGTCGTGGTTGAGAGAGGAGCGAACGAAGGGGACTTGCTTCAGCTTGACGACTCGTTTTCCCCTGCACACGTATAGTCGAGTCTCGAACTCTTCCTCCTCAGGCGTCTTGAATCCTGAGGCGATCCCGCCTTCCTGAGGGATGATGCAGGGTTTGAAGTAGGAGAGGAATTTATTCGACTCTTGCCCCTGCAGCTCCCTGTACTGCACGGCTCGACCCCCGAGCATCGCGTCGAGCTCGACTGTCTTGATAGCCGCAGTCCCAGCTTCATCCTGAAAAAACCAAAAATAGTTTCATACATAGTTTCACCGCTAGTTTCAACATAGTTTCACAGTAAAATTATCACGAAAACTACACATCTTGTATCATTTTTTATAATTTCAAAAATCAAATTTCTCTGTTTCCGCACACACCTGACTAGTATTTCTTAAATAGTTTTTCAGTAAAACTTGTATTCTTTTTTATACTTTCAGAAACTAGATTTCTATTTTTAAAACTATCGTGAAAACTACACACCTGGCTAGTATCCTTTCCGAGCCAAAAGTGGATATCGAAGAGATACGCGCCTCCCTTTCCGGGGCTTGTCTACACACGAAGGTGAAGTCGAATTAATGATTTGAGTCCGTAAATTGCTTATTCGTACACGAGAGGTTGAGGGAGTGAGGAAAGCGAACCTGAAGGACGATGTAGGAATCGCCACAGTAGAATTTACCATAATCTGTTTTGGGGAGGGGGACAGGTTGGAAGTTCTCGATCCTCCAGATCTCGGTCCCTCTGTGAAGGGTGGGGTTAAGTTTTCACAATAAACAACACACAAAGTCATCGACAAAAATTATTACTAACGAAAAGGATACATTCTCTGGCCAGATCCCTGGAACGCTGGCTCCAATGTTTTCACCGAGCTACTCATCGTGCGATTGATTCACTGCTGAAACCAACACATGATTTTCGATCAATCAAAACACACGAGAATTATCATGATCCAATGCTAAATAAAGAGAAACGGAAACATATATCAGATTCGATTACATCTTTTCAGATCAAATAGCACGTACCGTAGATTAGATCGACGAAAGAAATCGTTCAAATCAATCAACGTCTTGGAGAGATGGATCTCTAACAATTCTGTCTACAGGATTCAGATCAATAGGGAAAAACATGCATGTGATTATCGGTGCATGGCATTATGGGAAGGGAATTTTGTTCATCTTTTTAGGACAGTGTTCTTGTAAGGACAAATGAGATGTAAGATAAAAAAAGAAAATATATAAATATAGTGTAGCGTTGATATTGTTTTGGTTAGGATTTGATGATGATGCCTAAATGTGTTTATGGTGAATTCATTTTTTGTCACATAACTTTTAGGTATATATGAATTATAATATATACTAGTAACAACTGTCCCGTGCGATGCACGTGATCAAATATTTTTTTTATTTTTTAACTTTTTTTTATTGAAAGAAGTTTAATATTTATTAAACATATATAAGAAAAAAAATATATAACAATCTTAATTAATTAATATATTCATACAAATTTTTTAGATTGAATTTATAAATCGTGTATGTTTAAGGTTAACATATAAATTTTTTTATCAAAAATTCTCACTTTAAAAAAAATCTAATACAATTAAGATAAAAAAGATTAAAATTTTATATTAGAATTTTTTTTATTACTTAATTAAAATATGATGGACATGACAAATTAATATTTTCCAAATTTAAAAATTAAATGACTAATTTTTATAAAGCAAGTTTGAATAAAACAAAAATTACAAAAATATAGTAAATTATTATGGCAAATTTGATTTAAAAAAAATTATATAAATATAGTAAATTATTATTGTAAATTTTCAAATACTTATTTTAAAACTATATTCACGTTTTTATTTGATAGTTCTTCATTCTTATCGCAACGCAATAATTTCAAATTGTTTATATTAGTGAGTTTTGAAATTGCAACGTGCAAGTGCCCGTGTAAACATTGGTTTCGTAAGATCTAAAATTAAAATTCAATAAATATGATGGTCGGGCATGTAGGGCTATATTTTGTGTGTCACATGTGCACTCCAGTGCCAATAGGTCATCACGTGATAAAAAAAAACGTGACTCTCATGTCGGAAAAGGGATCGAAATGACATTTTTCGATACAAAAATAAGATAAAGGACAATTTTGAAATCGAGCTGCTGAAAAAAGACATACAATGATATTCGCTCTAGATTTTAAGGAGATTGACCACGCATACTTGAACTATAATGAAGAAATTATTTTTGAATTATTTTGGATAAAATGGATGGTTGGTTATAATTAATAATTAAAATATTATTAATAAACAAATTTAATAATATTTAATCATACATTAAAAAAGGATTTTTTTTAATTAAATTCTGTACTTAAAAAAATCGATCAATTATAAAATTATATTGAGCATGTTAACGTAAATAATATAAGAAATTAAAACGGTTAGAAAAAGTATATTTTATAAAATTAATAAAGATCATTAATTATTTGATTTAGAAGTTTAAATTGGATTCTCTAATTTTTGTTATTATTATGAATTTATTTAAAAATTATCATTGTAGGAGATACATTAAGTTTATTTTGTTTAGTATAGTAAAATATTTATTATGAATTAAATTATAATTATTGTTCAAATTACATAGAAAACCATGAAAAAAATATCAAGCAGATTGTCCAATTAGTTTTTAATTAATTTTTGTCATTAAGAAAATAGTTTTTTTAATAATTTTTTTGCATTTTATAATTAATATCATAACATATTAATAATCAACAAAATTATTATTTTTTAGTCATACGTTAAAATAAGAACTCCATGATACAAATATAAAATAATGATCAAAACTCAGAATAAAGAAATAATAAATATTATTGTATTTAAAATATATTAAATTACACTTGACAAATAACTATAATTAAATTAGAAGAACTTTAAAAATTTAAAGTACATAATATTAATTATGTCACAATCTTTTGAATTGAATAATAATTGACCTTTTAAATACTTCATGTGTACAAATTTCATTCTTTCTTTCTTCGTAAACTTCAAATTTTATTGGTTTGACGGTAATAGAATATGAACAAACCTACAAAAAACATAAAAAAAAAAAACCCAAAATTTAATGAAAACATATAATCGGATTGCTGGAATTCGATATCCCGGGGTATCAAAAAATGCGGAACCGATAACCCCGACCGAAAATCCCGTCGCCGGAAACCGATCACGAACACCACGAAGAACCGGGCTCGACAAGAGCATCGCCGCGGGATGAACCCGCGGCTAAACCCTAGCCGAGCCCCACCGTGGGGCTCGCGATCGCGCACAAGGCGATCGCTGGGGCTGCTCCGGCAGCCCCGGGCGGTGAGTCCGGCGACTCACTGCCACCGCCCGAGGAGGGCGGTTCGCCCAGCGGCGAACCCGCCGCGGCACCAGCCGCGGCTGCCCCGACGATCGACCACCGCGGTCGATCGCCCACCCCGGCTCCCAGCCGGGGTTCCTCCACGCGCCGTCGCGGTCGAAGCCCTAGGGCTCGACCGCACCCCCTCGGCTCCCAGCCGAGGGCTCCTTCGAACTCCGCCGGGGATCTCGAATCCCCGTCCCCGAAGTTCGACGTTTACCCGGATCGTGTGTTCATGTATGTATCACAATCAATTCACATAAAATCATAGAAGGGAGTATATGATTTTACCTTTTAATTCGTTGTGCGGAGAAACGAATCTAAGTTGATGACCTTACGATCTTCCCACGTATTCCTTGCACTAGCTTGAACGTCGGGTGGGCGATGATCCTCCAAGCTTATGGATCCTCTTCTCTCTCTCTCTACTTTCTCTCTCTAGAAGAATTATGATCTCCAAGTTATGATGTTGTGTAGAATAGAGAAGACCATGTAGTGCTTTTATAGGCTACGTAGGGGATCTAAAGGAGGTGGAATATTGGGCTTCCAATATTAATGATTAAATTGAGCCCAAGCCCAAATCTATTAATCTCCCATTAATATTAATTTATTTATTTTCCACTATATAAATTAATTGCACTCCCAATATTAAACCATATTATATCAAATAATATTTCTCCGGTAGTATTATTTATTCCGTGTATTTAAGATTTAAATATCCATGAATAAAATTAATTTATTGCTAATTAATTTATTCATCTCTTGAATCCGAGACTAGTACTATTCATCCTTAATTATTGTGCGGAACTAATCCACTCATGAGGTTTACACAATAATTCCTTATGAACTCATCTCGGGGATATTATCAACCCTTCCGGGATACACTTTCCGGTCAATCATTCACGGCATGCCATATATAAAATATAGTGACCCAACTTAACCGGTAATTAACCCAATAATTAAATCGGTTAATTCCTTTGGTAAATCAAAGTCACTTATATTGAATATACACACCCGCAACAATATCGGGGATTAAGAATAAAATACACTGAGACTCGAATCGATTATCGCCGGCAATCCTAATCGATGAATCTCAACGATCCGCTCAATACACCAAGTGTACAAGTGTGATAAAATAATTAAGACAAATTATTTTCTCTCTCACACAACGACTATACCGATGGATTGGTCCGGGTCCATCTAGGTCGTGAGCCACTGTTTGATTAAATACGAGTAACCGATAATATGATCTTCTGTGTGGGCCCGACACACCATACTAACTACAACGTATAAAATCCAGGACTATGATTTGCATATATTTAATTAACAATAATTAAAAGCAAACAATTTTTTATTAATTAAATAGATTAAATGCTATGACCGGGAGTTTACCGTTACTTAAATCTAGACATTAAGTACACAACTCCAACAATCTCCCACTTGTACTAAGGTCTAGTCATTTCCTCCAAACTCCCGGTTCCCATACTCATCACGTGCTTAAGGTGTACTTCCGAGAAGTACTATGTGAGTGAGCAATCTAGGTTGCCGCTCTGAAGTTATCTTGGTGACTACTACGTCGTCTCCCCTGACGATGACTCGTATCAGGTGGTACTTGCTCTATGTGTTAACATCACTTTTACCAATAGCCTTTGGTAAACTAAGAGTCATATCCAAGTCAAGAGGTTATCCCGGAACCTAACCAAAACTTCCGCTGCCTCTGAGGCTGCTATTCGGTTATGAGAGAGTCTGAGAAGCGTCCTGCTTATCACTCTTTCATTTCATGGTTCCACCTCTTTCTAAAAGTGAACACATAGCCTGATATCGACTTTCACTGGTCCTTTCTTTGATTTTTGGATCTGAGAATTTGTAATCAAAGAAGATTTTGTCTTGCTTAATAATTCAGTACTTTGCCAGTACTATTACAGCATCCGAAAATCTCTTGTCTAGATTACCTTGATATCCTCCCACTACGCAAACCGCATAGTTGATATCAGGTTCTTGTTTTACAACATTGCATCTATAAAGCTTTCCATACTTGAAGTATAGGAAACTGCTTTGTCCATCTCCTTCATGTGTATAAACACAAACCCTTTAGATAGATGAGGACATGTAATTTAATGTTAATTTGGACATAAATTGTACAATAATACATAAACAAAAAATATATGAAAAGTGATCAAGGAGTAAAATACATACCTAAAAATCAAGTTTAATAAATCTCACCGCCTGCGAAAAATAAATAAATTATGATTTATAATACTAATTTTTTTAAAAAAGAACTTACCGTGAAGAGTGCAAAAAAATACAAAGAATAATGTTAATAAATCTTAAAATATACAATAAAATCGTGAAAATAAAATACTTACGATAATCTGCAAAAATAAAAAACAATAATCATGAACAAAAATATTAGAATCAAATTAATGAAAGAATGTTCACTACACAAAATACAAATCATAAGTAAGCATAAATTATAGCAATCAATAATAAAAGAGAGAAATAAAGAGAATTATAATATACATATACATTTTCAAAACCTGCACACAAAAATTCTGAGAGATGAAGAGAATGAAAGATATAGAGGGTATAAATAACCATTGAATTTGAACTTGCCATAAAAGAGATATAATAAGTATTATGGAAAATGAACAAAAAATTGAAATTAACTTTGATTGTGAAGAATCATAATTATTAATTGAAAGACTAAATTGGGAAGTCAATTGACTATTAGTTTATTTCAATTTTAAAATTTCAAATTATTAAATTTCCATATATTAATTTCCATGTATAAATTGTTAATATTAAAATAGATATTACAATAAATAATAAATAATACTGTATTAAATAAAAATATACGTAAATAATAATAATAAATAAATATTTTACAATAAATATATTTTAAAATTAATATCTATTATGGTGAAATTTAGTCTTATAATTTGTTTTCAAAATATATTTGAATGCTACTATAATTAAAAAATATTTGATTGATTGATTTTATTTTCTTACTAAAATTAAGGATCAAATTTAATTTAATCTATTAATAAATTTATTGGAGAGAATAGACCAGATTCATTCCCTTATAATTAAGGATGGACATTATGTATTCTATAAAATCAATAATCAATAATTAAAGGATTGATTACATAATTAATATTTTATTTAAAAAAATATTATGATTATTTTTAATATAACGGTTGGAATTTAAACGAAATTTATATTTATATATTAAATAATAATTGAAATTAAATGAATAAGAATAAAATTTTTATACAAATTTTCATGGTAACGGAAATCATAATAATATAATAATAACATTATTGTGTGTTTTTTATATAGATTGGAATATTTATTGTGTTTTTTTTTATATAGATGGCAATATTTTTTACATTCATTAAGCCCTTTTTTTAGGTGAAGATTAAGTTTTCCTAATATATATACATATATATAGAGGCAAATTGACCGGCAATAATTAATATACTATAAATATATATTCAAGCATAAAGATTAAAATTAAGAGACGATTAATACATTTAGAGAATAGTATTATTAATTATTAAAATGTTTATAAATGGATTAAAATAATTAATTTTTATTTGTTAATAAAAATTATTTTATAAATGACACGTAGTGTGAACATGCTCATTTTTTCCCGCGATTCTATTGGTACATCTGGCTGAAGAAAGCCTGGATTTATATATTGATAGATTGACCTTTTAAATACTTCATGTGTTCAAATTTCATTCTTTCTTTTTTCGTAAACTTCAAATTTTATTGGTTTGACGGTAATAGAATATGAACAAACCTACAAAAAACATAAAAAAAAAAAACCCAAAATTTAATGAAAACATATAATCGGACGAGGACATATAATTTAATGTTAATTTGGACATAAATTGTACAATAATACATAAACAAAAAATATATGAAAAGTGATCAAGGAGTAAAATACATACCTAAAAATCAAGTTTAATAAATCTCACCGCCTGCGAAAAATAAATAAATTATGATTTATAATACTAATTTTTTTAAAAAAGAACTTACCGTGAAGAGTGCAAAAAAATACAAAGAATAATGTTAATAAATCTTAAAATATACAATAAAATCGTGAAAATAAAATACTTACGATAATCTGCAAAAATAAAAAACAATAATCATGAACAAAAATATTAGAATCAAATTAATGAAAGAATGTTCACTACACAAAATACAAATCATAAGTAAGCATAAATTATAGCAATCAATAATAAAAGAGAGAAATAAAGAGAATTATAATATACATATACATTTTCAAAACCTGCACACAAAAATTCTGAGAGATGAAGAGAATGAAAGATATACAGGGTATAAATAACCATTGAATTTGAACTTGCCATAAAAGATTTATAATAAGTATTATGGAAAATGAACAAAAAATTGTAATTAACTTTGATTGTGAAGAATCATAATTATTAATTGAAAGACTAAATTGGGAAGTCAATTGACTATTAGTTTATTTCAATTTTAAAATTTCAAATTATTAAATTTCCATATATTAATTTCCATGTATAAATTGTTAATATTAAAATAGATATTACAATAAATAATAAATAATACTGTATTAAATAAAAATATACGTAAATAATAATAATAAATAAATATTTTACAATAAATATATTTTAAAATTAATATCTATTATGGTGAAATTTAGTCTTATAATTTGTTTTCAAAATATATTTGAATGCTACTATAATTAAAGAATGTTTGATTGATTGATTTTATTTTCTTACTAAAATTAAGGATCAAATTTAATTTAATCTATTAATAAATTTATTGGAGAGAATAGACCAGATTAATTCCCTTATAATTAAGGATGGACATTATGTATTCTATAAAATCAATAATCAATAATTAAAGGATTGATTACATAATTAATATTTTATTTTAAAAAATATTATGATTATTTTTAATATAAAGGTTGGAATTTAAACGTGAAATTTATATTTATATATTAATATAATAATTGAAATTAAATGAATAAGAATAAAAATTTTATACAAATTTTCATGGTAACGGAAATCATAATAATATAATAATAACATTATTGTGTTTTTTTTTATATAGATTGGAATATTTATTATGTTTTTTTTTATATAGATGGCAATATTTTTTACATTCATTAATATCAAGCCCTTTTTTTAGGTGAAGATTAAGTTTTTCTAATATATATACATATATATAGAGGCAAATTGACCGGCAATAATTAATATACTATAAATATATATTCAAGCATAAAGATTAAAATTAAGAGACAATTAATACATTTAGAGAATAGTATTATTAATTATTAAAATGTTTATAAATGGATTAAAATAATTAATTTTTATTTGTTAATTAAAATTATTTTATAAATGACACGTAGTGTGAACATGCTCATTTTTTCCCGCGATTCTATTGGTACACCTGGCTGAAGAAAGCCTGGATTTATATATTGATAGATTACTACTAATATTCAATTTTCAAGTCATAATATATGTACAAAACTATAATATGTAAAAGATGTTATTTTCCCTTCCTTCCATTGATATACAACAATGTCTTATATACAAGAATTCCCCCTAATGTACGCTCGGATTGACGGCCTATTACAAGCAAGTCAATCGTTGATTTCTCTAAGAAATGATATGATAATAACTAACAAATATTTACCAAATATACTAAGAATATAGACATATTCTAATACGCCCCCTCAGTCGAAGCGGGAGGAGGAGGTCGAATGCTGAGACTGGAGCGGAAATCATCAAATAAGATTTGGGGCAAGCCTTTGGTGAAAATATCAGCAAATTGGTAGCGCGATGGTACATGACGGACCTGAACTTCACCGAGAGAAACCTTTTCCCGAACAAAATGGATGTCGAGCTCAATATGCTTCGTGCGTTGGTGGTTCACGGGATTCCCAGATAAATAAATTGCTGAAACATTATCACAATATACCACTGTGGCCTTTCGAATTGGGCAGTGAAGTTCAAGTAATAAATTGCGAATCCAACATGACTCGGCTACGACATTGGCGACGCCGCGGTATTCGGCCTCAGCACTGGAACGAGATATGGTGGCTTGACGCTTCGAGGACCAAGAAATGAGATTATCGCCAATATAGACGCAATAAACGGAGGTAGAGCGTCGGGTGTCGGGACACCCGCCCCAATCGGCATCACTATAGCCAGTTAAGGTAGAGGTGGAAGATGCAGTTAAGTGTAATCCATAATGACTAGTACCTCGGAGATAACGGACGATACGCTTAAGAGCACCGAAGTGAGCTTCGCGAGGATCGTGCATATACAAACAGATTTGTTGTACGGCGTAGGAGATGTCGGGGCGAGTAAAGGTCAAATATTGAAGGGCCCCTGCAAGACTACGAAATAGAGTGGGGTCGGCAACCGGGGCGCCGGAGTTGGCAATTAATTTTGGTTGAGTATCTACCGGTGTGCGAGCAGGCTTACACGAGGTCATGTTTGCCCTGCCAATAATATCCTCTGCATATTGTTTTTGATGGAGAAACAGGCCATGGGCATGTCGTACTGCCGTAATACCAAGAAAGAAATTTAGAGGTCCCAAGTCTGTCATTGCAAATTCTGTGCGAAGGTATGACATAATTTCATCTCGAAGTGCAGCAGTAGAAGTGGTAAGTATGATGTCGTCAACGTATAAAAGGAGATACGCCACATTAGTACCATTATTATAAATGAATAAAGAATTATCGGACTTGCTGTGAGTGAATCCAATTGTAGAGACATAAGATGCAAACCGTTGATACCACGCGCGGGGCGCTTGTTTGAGGCCATACAAAGACTTTTTGAGGAGACATACATGATCGGGGCGAGTATGGTCTCGAAATCCGGGTGGTTGATGCATATAAACCGTCTCTGCTAAGTGGCCATGTAAAAATGCATTCTTGACATCGAGTTGATGAATGAGCCATTGTTTAGAAACGGCAAGGCTTAGGACAGTACGAATGGTTGCAGGTTTGACCACGGGACTGAACGTTTCATCACAATCGACTCCCACCTGTTGAGACCTGCCATTGACAACAAGACGAGCTTTGTATCGCTCCAAATCACCGTTAGCTTTAAATTTATGTTTGAACAACCAAAGACAACGTGTTACATTGACATTAGGTGGTCGAGGCACAAGAACCCAAGTCTTATTCTTAATGAGAGCGTCAAATTCGTCTTTCATGGCATGATTCTAGTGAGGGTCGTTAAGGGCGGCTACGGGGCTTTTGGGTACAGGTGATAGGGAGGTAGTGGTACATAAATCAAAGACGGCTTTGGGTTTAAAAATTCCATGTTGAGAACGTGTCGTCATGTTACGTGGTGGTTGGTGTGTAGGTGAGGACGAGGAAGTTGCGGGTGTCGAGTCCGGGGTGGAGGGCGGGGACTCGTGTCGGGGATCAACGGAGTTGTCGAGAGGTATAGCAGAGGTGTCGATTTCGTTTTGAATGGTGGGCTGAGAGTTTGTGATGTGGTGAGTCATATAAGGTGTCGGGTCAGGAGCAAGAAAGTGATAAGATGAAGGTGGTATTTTTGTGTTTTTGGCGAAGGGAAACACCGATTCATCAAATGTCACATGTCGAGCTATGATAACCTTTCGGGTGGTCAACTCCAAGCATTTGTAACCACGATGATTGGACGGGTAGCCGATGAAGACACATGGTGTAGCACGAGGGGAAAGTTTATGAATAGTAGTAGAAGGTGTGTGTGGGTAGCAGAGACAACCAAAAGTCCGAAGATGGTTATAGGACGGGACTCGGTTGTAGAGGCTAGAGGTGGGTGAATCGTATTGATTGGATTTGCTAGGTAAGATGTTGTGTATATACGTGGCCATAGCAAGAGCATGGTGCCACATGGTTGGGGGCATATGAGCATGAATGAGTAGCGTGCGAATTGTGTTATTAATTGTTCGTATTTTGCGCTCCGCTTTACCATTTTGAGGGGAAGTGTGCGGGCAAGAAAAACGAAACAACATACCTTGAGAGGCGAAGAATTTATGAAGGGACGAGTTGTCAAATTCTCGGCCATTATCGCACTGAAGAGTTTTGATAGAAATATGAAATTGAGTTTTTATCATGTTATAGAAAGTAGTAAAAATTTGAGAAACATGAGATTTATTTGTGAGGGGAAATGTCCATAGGAAGTTGGTGTAATCGTCAAGAAAAAGAATGTAATAACGATGACTCATTGTACTTAAGACGGGTGAAGTCCATAAGTCGGTGTGTAAAATATCAAATGGATTAACGGTTTGAGATAAAGAAGCGTGAAACGGGAGTTTAATGTGTTTTCCTAATTGACAAGAGTTGCAAACAGACAAGGGATTGAGAGGACGACATGGAATTGTTTTATTAGTACAAAGAGAATTAAAAATAGCGGAGCCGGGATGTCCTAGGCGTCCGTGCCAAGTAGTAGAGGGAATAGCAGTAAACGCATGAGGAGAGGTAGCTGGGGCAGCAAGGTTCGAAGAGAGAAGGGGGTATAGGTCACCCGTGCTGTGGCTTCTCATAATCGGCGTCCCCGTCTTGAGATCCTTCACAGTAAAACCAAATGGGTCAAACTCGACAGAGACATGATTATCGGTGGTGAATTTACGAACAGACACTAAATTTTTAATTATGTTTGGGACATGGAGAACGTTTTGCAAAATAAGGGATTGGTGAGGAGGGGGAAGAGTCATGGTACCACAACCAGTTATCGGAATCATATCACCATTTCCGACTACAATATGACGATTATTGCTCAAAGAAGAATAAGAAGAAAGGTTACCATTGTTGGATGTCATGTGCGACGACGCACCTGTGTCCATATAATAGTTGTCATCGGGTTTCTGAAGAGTGAGCGATTGCATAGCAGCAGCGATGTCGGTTGGGACGAAGGTCCCCGGAGACGTGCCTATGGTACTTGGTTGAGCAAGGAAGGCCTGAGCAGGACGAGGACCGAGGATACCTTGAGAGCGAGAGTTGTTCGGAAGTGTCCAGCCGGTTGTGGGGTAAGGACACGGCGGTAGAGGCCATCCTTGCTGTTGTGACGACTGCCATGGAGACAAAGGAACCCATGTCCAAGTACCTTGTTGCTGCTGCCCATTGCGATTGGTTGTCTTGCTAGAATTTTGATGGTTCGAATTGCTACCACCACCATTTTTGCCATGATAATTCCCACGATTATTACGACCATCATTTTTGCCTTTGTAGTTGTTAGATTGAGAAGAGATCCCGCTTTTGGAGTTGCTGGTGTTGGAACGAGAATTTTTGTTAGCGGTGCCATTTGAGTGGGAAGTAAGCAAGGCCGTGTCAGACGCGGGCAATGTGATCGATGACATCGAAAGCACGAGCAGTGTTGAGAAAGAGCTCTGCCCATGACGCATAATGAACATTCTCGGTCTCGAGCGTGATTTGAACATAGTTTTTGATGTTGGAGACGGAGTAGGCTGGGTGAAAGGAAGAAGATTTTGTGGTGGAGTCGTTTGTCATGATTGCACAGAGGGAGAAGAAGGAGAAAAAAATATTAGCGGAAGAGAGGTTTAGAGAATTGCTCTGATACCATAAAAGATATTATTTTCCCTTCCTTCCATTGATATACAACAATGTCTTATATACAAGAATTCCCCCTAATGTACGCTCGGATTGACGGCCTATTACAAGCAAGTCAATCGTTGATTTCTCTAAGAAATGATATGATAATAACTAACAAATATTTACCAAATATACTAAGAATATAGACATATTCTAATAATATGTACAGTATTTATATTATATATTAATATCTAAATTTGCTAATAAACAAGTTTTAAGTGATAATTTGTTGTGGTCTTATATTCACATTACATTATTATATTATTTTGTGGTTTTACATCCATATTGTTGGAGAATATATTTGATTTACCCGAATAAATGTTAAAAAAATATTATTTAAAAGAACTGTTTAGAGAAATTTAGTAACTTAACATTTATATTAGAACTCTAAACTTTAAAAAAATATAAAAAATAAATTATTGAGAGTGAGTGTGGTGATAATGATAAAATTAAAATAATTGATAACGGAATGAGTTTGAATTTAACATTTATATTAGGGTGTTTAATAAATTAAAAAATATATTTGACCCACTAATATAATTGTTAATTTCTCTGACTTCTTTAACAATTTTGAGTTTTTAGATTATAGGACTTTTACACTTTCTCTAACTTCTTTTAACAGTTTTGAGTTTTTAAATTATACGATTTTAACACGTAATAAAATATACTTCTTTAATCTCTTACAAAATTTGGATTTTTTTTATTGTCCCTTCAAATTTTGTACACCTATAAACAAAAAGTCTTTTTTAATTTTATTCTCTCAATATATATTAATTTACACATTAAACATTATTTTTTTAATAAACTATTTTATTAGGGAAAAATGGCAATAAGACCAATTTTCAACATTTTTTTACCAATAAGGCCAAATTCCAATTTATGTGTCAATTAGGCCTTTTTGTTCCAATTGGCCCAAAAAAATGTATATGGAAGGACGAAAATACCCTTAATCTATTTTTACTCAACCCACCCGAACGTATCAAACTGACCCCCTCGGAATCTCGCGATCAACTACGTGTTGGAGTTGTGTACTTAATGTCTAGATTTAAGTAACGGTAACTCCCGGTCATAGCATTTAATCTATTTAATTAATAAACAATCGTTTGCATTTAATTATTGATAATTAAATATATGCAAATTATAGTCCTGGATTCTATACGTTGTAGTTAGTATGGTGTGCGGGCCCACATAGAAAATCATACTATCGGTTACTCGTATTTAATCAAACAGTTGTTCACGACCTAGATGGAAAAGGACCAATCCATCGGTATAGTCGTTGTGTGAGAGAGAAAATAATTTGTCTTAATTATTTTATCACACTTGTACACTTGGTGTATTGGGCGGATCGCTTGAGACTTATCAATTAGGATTGCCGTTGATAATTGATTCAAGTCTCAGAGTATTTTATTCTCAATCCCCGACACTATTGCGGGTGTGTATATTTAATATAAGTAACTTTGATTTTCCAAAGAAATTAACCGATTTAATTATTGAGTTAATTACCGGCTAAGTTGGGTCACTATATTTTATATATGACATGCCGTGAATACTTGACGGGAAAGTGTATCCCGGAAGGGTTGATAATATCCCCGAGATGAGTTCATAAGGAATTATTATGTAAACCTCATGAGTGGATTTGTTCCGCATAATAATTAAGGATGAATGGTACTAGTCTCGGATACAAGAGATGAATAAATTAATTAGCAATAAATTAATTTTATTCATGGATATTTAAATCTTAAATACACGGAATAAATAATACTACCGGAGAAATATTATTTGATATAATATGGTTTAATATTGGGAGTGCAATTAATTTATATAGTGGAAAATAAATTAATTAATATTGATGGGATTAATAGATTTGGGCTTGAGCTCAATTTAATCATCAATATTGGAAGCCCAATATTCCACCTCCTTTAGATCCCCTACGTAGCCTATAAAAGCACTACATGGTCTTCACAATTAAACACACCATAAGATTATCATACTTGATATTCTAGAGAGTTCGTGAAGTAGATCCATAAGAGTTCGGAGGATCGTCGCCCACACGACGTTCGAACGAGGTGCAAGGAATACGTAGGAAGATTCAAAGGTCTTCAATTGATTCCGTTTCTCCGCACAACGAATCAAAGGTAAAATCATAAACTCCCTTGTATGATTTTATGTGATATTAATTGTAATATATACATGAACGCACGATCCGGGAAAACGACGAACCTCGGGGACGGGGATTCGAGATCCCCGGCGAGGATCGAGAGGGGCGGCCGAACCCTAGGGTTCGACCGCCGGTACCGCGGCCAAAGGGAAGCCCCGGCTGGACGCCGGGGCATGCGATCGACCAAGGGTCGATCGCTGGGGAGTCGCCGTGGGCTGGCGCCACGGCAGACGGCCTCCCCGGTCCTCCCTGACCGGCGGTGGCGCACGGGGAGAAGCCGCGGCTGGACGCCGCGGCTGGGGGCGATAGAGCCCTAGCTCGATCGCAGGGGGGACTGTCGCGGGCTGGCGCCGCGGCTGGTGGCTCCCCCCACCTCCTGCAGCCCCAGCGATCGCGTGCATGCGATCGCGAACCCCATGCATGGGGGTTCGGCTAAGGTTTCGCCCTCGCGGCGATGCTCTTGTCGGGCCCGGTTCTTCGTGGTGTTCGCGATTAGTTTTCCGGCGATGGGATTTCGGTCGGGGTTATCGGTTCCGCAATTTTTTTGATACCACGGGATATCGATTTCCAACAATTGGTATCAGAGCGTTTGGTTTCGTGTTCATGTATATGTTCAATTATCGTTCTACCTTGCAGGGATCTGACTATCATGGTTTAATTAATTGTTAATTATTTTACCATGATTATTCGTTTATTAAACTCTCGGACATGTCGAGATTCGTTTTGTGTGGATGAATGCTTGTAATAGTAAAAATTCGGGGGTTGACCGAATTTAGATTTATTATTATTGTTTTATGTTTTCCGGAAATTGTATAGGGTCGATTTCATGTATAAAATCGATACCGGAATTGTAAATTTATTATTTTGTAATTTATTTACGTTGGATCGATTCCGAGACGACCGCCGGAGAACACGTGTGACGAAGAAGACGAAGAGGACGAAAAACCGGGGGGGGTCGATCATCCCCATGATCGATCCCCATGAGGATCGATCGACCCGCCGCGGAGGGGCTGCCCGCTAGGGTTTCCGGCCACGCCGGCCACCGGTGGTGGTGGCGCGTGGGCCGGGATCGGCGGCGGTGGTGGTGCCCGGCGGTGGTGGTCGACGGTGGGGGTGGTGTGGGGTTCCCCAACCCATGCTACTCCTACCAAGATTCACTTTCCTAATTGATTCGGTTTTCCTATTTTGAGTATTCCTAAGTTTGGGAACTCTCATGGAAATAGGAAAAGAATTAATTTGAATTAATTTATTTCCTTATTCTATTATTGAAGTCTTCTAGAATATTCCAAGTCTTACTTGGATAGAATTCTAGAGATTTAATAGAATTGGAAAGGAAAATAATTAATTAATAAATAAATTTATTTCCTAATTGATTATTCCTATTTTATGGGAATTTTCATGGACATGGAAATTAATTAATCTTGGAAAGTAGAAGAGTCCTAATTTATTTTATTTCCTTATTCTATTATAGAAATCTTCTAAAATTTCCAAGTCTTACTTGGATAGGATTCTAGAGATTTAATAGAATTAGAAAGGAAAATAAATAAATAAAAATATTAATAATATTTAATTTTATTTTTGATTTATTCGATTGACTTAATTTTCGAATTAAGTATCGTTTGGATTTATTAAAAATAAATAGATTTAAATATTGGGATTAATATTCTCGTCACATGGAGCATTCAAGAACGAAGACTGAAGACTAGAAGATGCGTACGGAGATGGAATAAAGCCATGATAGTCGGAAAATAATTTTCTAGTATTATTTTGACTATGTGTACTATGTGCTTTATTGCTTGTATGCATGCTATATGTGTTTACTTTATGCACTAGATAGCGTATCCCTTTGTTATAAAAAGCTAAGTGGGAGAGAGGATGGAAACATTCCCATGGTCTCCATTACTGTTCTCTTGGTGACATTTATGAGCTTTCGAAGTTCATATAGATATGTCATTGGAGGAGAATTCTTGTAATTCCTTTTACAAGAAACATTGATTAAGTCTATCAAACAATGCCTAATTTTTCCTTCTGAAACTGACTTCAAGTCGACTCATTCTCACCCCGGGGAGTGGAATGGAGCCAAAGCCACTTGGTCATGTGGATGACACAAATTAGAGACCTTCGTACCATTTTTTGAAATGGATCGATTGTCTGCTCGGCTCCCTCATCTAATGAGAGATAGGGTTGTTCGCATGGTGAATCACTGGTTAGAAACTTCGAGTTTCATTTATGATTTTCCGCGTCTTGATTTACGAAAATCGAATGGATCTTGTAATTGGGAGTCAATTATAAAAGTCTATTGGTGTAGTAAACGTCCACACCACGTGGCTTGCTATACTAACAGATTTTGGATTAATTGATGTAGACAGTTATAAGTAATTGTGAAGAATTGTGAAGTTATCGTAAACGTCCACACCACGTGGCTTGCGGTGATGTAGCAATTCCAAACGATTTACTTTAGTGCTGAGTAATGGTTTACACTTAGATACGCATTATAGTATTCCTCCCCACGAGGTTACGCTATAAGTGATGTATGACCAAAGAAAATCTAATTGCTAAATCATTTGGGTGGGTAAACGTCCACACCACGTGGCTTGCCTTACCTGATGGGATTTTAGATGTAATTAGTAATTTAATGATATTATTTAAGGGAGATAATATCGGATATTAAATTGATTATTAGTTTAAATGTGCTTATAGGTTTAGAGAATAGCTATGAATCCACTTTCTGTGATACTCAAGGAGAATAAACTCACTGGGCCCAATTATACTGATTGGAGGAGAAATTTGGACATTGTCCTGACTTCTGAAGAGTACAAATTTGTACTCTATGATGCGGCCCTGCTGAGCCCACGGATGCCTCAACTAATGAGGAAAAGGAAGCATATCGGAAGTGGAAAAAGGCTGATGAAATGGCTAGGTGTTATATTTTGGCTTCTATGTCAAATGTACTCCAAACCCAACATGAGTCGATGGACACTGCCGAGGATATGTTGTACAACCTCAAGGATATGTTTGGGCAACAAGATCGTGCGGCAAGAAGCCATGAGAGTCCTTATGACAACTACTCAGTCTGAAGGAACGCCAGTTGGGGAGCACGTTCTTAAGATGATGAGTTTGTTGAATGAACTTGAGATCCTAGGAGCACAAATGGATGGTGAGACGCAAGTCGACATCATACTCCAGTCTCTGACCCCTAGTTTTGAGCAGTTTCGCATGAGTTATAATATGGGTAAACTATCTTATACTCTTGCGCAACTCCTGACTGAACTAAAGGCGGCAGAGGGGATCTACAAGAAGGGCAAGTCTCAAGCGCTTGTAGCTACCAAGTCCAAAGGCTTGAAGCCTGTTGGAGGTAGGGGCAAGAAAAGGAAGCAAGCCTGAAAACCCAGTGGTGCCAAGAGGAATGGACCACGAGTGGGGGCTGCCAAGCCAAGAGGCAAGTGCTTGCGATGCAATAAGTCTGGACACTGGAAGTCTGAATGTCTTCTCAAAGGTACGAATCTTTCTTTAGTCGTAAAAACATAGTCAGCGGTATTATCTACCAGAATTCTGGTGTGTAGATATGGAACCACTGACGGTATGTGCATTTTAAAATGCAGGGGTTCCAGAAAACCCGGCGACTTAGAGAAGAACAGTTCGAGTCTACATGGGCAAAAGCTGTAGAGGAGGCAGCTGTTGCAGTGGAAGACATTTTATCTGCTTTTAAGTAGTTATAGGATTTCATTTCAAGTTTATTGCTTTATGTACCCCTTTAATTTTAGAAAGAACTTTTGTTCTGGATTTCTATTAGTTATGAATGGATATTTTATTTCTTTAATCATTTGATGATTTTGATAAGAAATAATGGTATTATCTATTCTGGTACATTATATATCAATAATATGAATGATGAATCCTTAGTCTACCACGATGCAACAAACCGTTCTATAACTTGTTTTACTTATTAGATATATTTCTTGTTAAATCATTATACTTGTGAATTCTTATACTTAGTAGTATTTATTCAAATAAGATTCAAAAGGTCGAAATTGATTTGATCAATTATAGTTGAAGGAATGGACCTTCCGACCTAAGAATTGAATTTGGAAGATAATACAACTGAACATACCTTTCGGTAAAGGTTAGAATTCGGACAAGTATTGAGAATGATCAAATATTGATATATGCAGACATATGTGTAATTAGAAGGGTGCGAGTGATTCTTTTAAGAATACTCGAAGATGGATTAGAATACTTGATGTGCCATAAAAGCGAAGTGTTTTAGTCACAAAGCAATTATGGGGAACCTTCGAAGTATATCCATTGGAAGCCTGCGACTTAGTCGCGGAGGCTACCACCTATCTAAATAACACATAGCATAATCAAAGATTGGGATTGGATCCCAAATGACTACACCATACACTCACGTGTAGAAATGGTGTGTCGGAAATAAGAAATGGGATTCTAATAGTAAAATAACAAGTTGTTCGGAACTACCTATGTTCTATGGATATCTCTGGCACATTCAATGTGGTTGTAGGATATCCTAGATGAACAAAATATTGTGTTCTATAGTACTATGAACCAGAAGGACGTTATAAGCTCTAACGCCCGGTTCTTAGAGGAAGACTATTAGATGAACTACAAAGCCCTAACTGACGTAATACCTTGGAATGAGAAAAGGACAAAGACTTAGAACCAGCCAAACCGAGTAGAAGCACACCACTAACTGCACCTACTGTTATTACTGTTTATACACCGGAATGCCATTGCAGTGGGAGGTTGTTTGACGACCAGAGATGTTCATAAGAATAGAAGAGTTTCGAACTCTGGATCTAGTAAAGATGAAATCGATCCCTAGCTCTGCACAAGGAAAGTACTAGATCTAAATGTGCCTACTTAGAAAGCAATAAAGGTTTATTGTTAAGAGGCAAGATCATTTAGAGTACAAGTCAATCCATTTATGGAATTGATATAAGGCTGTAAATCGTGGAACTTGCGAATTGATGAGATAGTCCATCTGATGGATTCATCAAAAGGCATAGTCGAAACGTGTATTGGAGACGTAATGGAAACAAAGTGGTGTTTCTCGGAATTTTATGTAGATAGCATTTTATCATTGGCAACAATGTAAAGATGTCGTCAGACATAAAATGATGGTTGTCTAAATGAATCGGGATATAAGATTGAGTAGAAGTTGGAACATGTTCTTGAGATCTTTTGATCTAAGGATAAGAACATTGTACTTCTCCTAGATATCTTATACGATTATGGTTTGTTTTAAACATGCATAATTCTGAGCAAGGTTATTGCCTTTCGGATACAGAATATATATCTATCTAAGGGTATGTGTTCGAACACATAAAGGAGATAGATACAGACAAAGCAGTTTCCTACACTTCGAGTGCGGAAAGCTTGATGAATGCGATGTTGTAAAACGAGAAACTGATATCAACTATGCGGTTTTCGTAGTGGGAGGAAATCAAAGTAATCCGGACAAGAGATATTCGAATGCTCTAAAAAGTACTAGATTACTAAGCAAGACGAAATCTTCTTGGATTACGCATTCTCAGATCTCAAATTAGAGAAGGACCAGTGTAAGTCGATATCAGGCTATGTGTTCACTTTTGGAAAGAGGTGGAACCTTGAAATGAAAGAGTGATAAGCAGGACGCTTCTCAGACTCTCTCATAACCGAATAACAGCCTCAGAGGCAGCGGAAGTTTTGGTTAGGTTCCGGGATAACCTCTGGACTTGGATATGACTCTTAGTTTACCAAAGGCTATTATATAGCGGTGCATGGTAAACTGGAAGAAGTCATAAGTCAAAAAGTGATGATAACACATAGAGCAAGTACCACCTGATACGAGTCATCGTCGAGGGAGACGACGCTGTAGTCACCAAGATAACTTCAGGGCGGCAACCTAGATTGCTCATTCACATGGTACTTCTTGGAAGTACAACTTAAGCACGTGATGAGTATGGGAGTCGGGAGTTTGGAAGAAATGACTAGACCTTAGTACAAGTGGGAGATTGTAAGAGTTGTGTACTTAATGTCTAGATTTAAGTAACGGTAACTCCCGGCCATAGCATTTAATCTATTTAATTAATAAACAATCGTTTGCATTTAATTATTGATAATTAAATATATGCAAAATATAGTCCTGGATTCTATACGTTGTAGTTAGTATGGTGTGCGGGCCCACACAGAAGATCATACTATCGGTTACTCGTATTTAATCAAACAGTAGCTCACGACCTTGATGGAAACGGACCAATCCATCGGTATAGTCGTTGTGTGAGAGAGAAAATAATTTGTCTTAATTATTTTATCACACTTGTACACTTGGTGTATTGGGCGGATCGCTTGAGACTTATCAATTAGGATTGCCGTTGATAATTGATTCAAGTCTCAGAGTATTTTATTCTCAATCCCCGACACTATTGCGGGTGTGTATATTTAATATAAGTAACTTTGATTTACCAAAGGAACTAACCGATTTAATTATTGGGTTAATTACCGGCTAAGTTGGGTCACTATATTTTATATATGACATGCCGTGAATACTTGACGGGAAAGTGTATCCCGGAAGGGTTGATAATATCCCCGAGATGAGTTCATAAGGAATTACTATGTAAACCTCATGAGTGGATTTGTTCCGCATAATAATTAAGGATGAATGGTACTAGTCTCGGATACAAGAGATGAATAAATTAATTAGCAATAAATTAATTTTATTCATGGATATTTAAATCTTAAATACACGGAATAAATAATACTACCGGAGAAATATTATTTGATATAATATGGTTTAATATTGGGAGTGCAATTAATTTATATAGTGGAAAATAAATTAATTAATATTGATGGGATTAATAGATTTGGGCTTGAGCTCAATTTAATCATCAATATTGGAAGCCCAATATTCCACCTCCTTTAGATCCCCTACGTAGCCTATAAAAGCACTACATGGTCTTCACAATTAAACACACCATAAGATTATCATACTTGATATTCTAGAGAGTTCGTGAAGTAGATCCATAAGAGTTCGGAGGATCGTCGCCCACACGACGTTCGAACGAGGTGCAAGGAATACGTAGGAAGATTCAAAGGTCTTCAATTGATTTCGTTTCTCCGCACAACGAATCAAAGGTAAAATCATAAACTCCCTTGTATGATTTTATGTGATATTAATTGTAATATATACATGAACGCACGATCCGGGAAAACGACAAACCTCGGGGACGGGGATTCGAGATCCCCGGCGAGGATCGAGAGGGGCGGCCGAACCCTAGGGTTCGACCGCCGGTACCGCGGCCAAAGGGAAGCCCCGGCTGTGCTGGAAATCGATATCCCGGGGTATCAAAAATTGCGGAACCGATAACCCCGACCGAAATCCCATCGCCGGAAACCGATCACGAACACCACGAAGAACCGGGCTCGACAAGAGCATCGCCGCGGGATGAACCCGCGGCTAAACCCTAGCCGAGCCCCACCGTGGGGCTCGCGATCGAGACCGATCACATGGGGCTGCCTAGCAGCCCCCGGCGGTGAGTCCGGCGACTCACCGCCACCACCGACCGGGGAGGGAACGCCCAGCCGCGGCGCGAAGCCGCGGCAGCCCCCAGCGATCGACCCTAGGTCGATCGCTCGCCCCGGCGTCCAGCCGGGGCTCCCCTCGTGCGGCTGCCGGCGATCGATGCCCTAGGGCTCGATCGCCACCCCTCGACTCCCAGCCGAGGGTCCTTTGAACGTTCGCCGGGGATCTCGAATCCCCGTCCCCGAAGTTCATCGTTTTCCCGGATCGTGCGTTCATGTATGTATCACAATCCATTCACATAAAATCATAGAAGGGAGTATATGATTTTACCTTTTAATTCGTTGTGCGGAGAAACGAATTTAAGTTGATGACCTTACGATCTTCCTACGTATTCCTTGCACTAGCTTGAACGTCGTGTGGGCGACGATCCTCCAAGCTTATGGATCCTCTTCTCTCTCTCTCTACTTTTTCTCTCTAGGAGAATTATGATCTTGTGTTATTGTAGAATAGAGAAGATCATGTAGTGCTTTTATAGGCTACGTAGGGGATCTAAAGGAGGTGGAATATTGGGCTTCCAATATTAATGATTAAATTGAGCCCAAGCCCAAATCTATTAATCTCCCATTAATATTAATTAATTTATTTTCCACTATATAAATTAATTGCACTCCTAATATTAAACCATATTATATCAAATAATATTTCTCCGGTAGTATTATTTATTCCGTGTATTTAAGATTTAAATATCCATGAATAAAACTAATTTATTGCTAATTAATTTATTCATCTCTTGAATCCGAGACTAGTACCATTCATCCTTAATTATTGTGCGGAACGAATCCACTCATGAGGTTTACACAATAATTCCTTATGAACTCATCTCGGGGATATTATCAACCCTTCCGGGATACACTTTCCCGTCAAGTATTCACGGCATGTCATATATAAAATATAGTGACCCAACTTAACCGGTAATTAACCCAATAATTAAATCGGTTAATTCCTTTGGAAAATCAAAGTCACATATATTAAATATACACACCCGCAATAGTATCGGGGATTAAGAATAAAATACTCTGAGACTTGAATCGATTATCGCCGGCAATCCTAATCGATAAATCTCAAGCGATCCGCCCAATACACCAAGTGTACAAGTGTGATAAAATAATTAAGATAAATTATTTTCTCTCTCACACAACGACTATACCGATGGATTGGTCCGTGTCCATCTAGGTCGTGAGCAACCGTTCGATTAAATACGAGTAACCGATAGTATGATTTTCTGTGCGCCCATGCACACCATACTAACTACAACGTATAAAATCCAGGACTATATTTCGCATAATTAATTAATAATAATTAAATGCAAATAATTATTTATTAATTAAATAGGTTAAATGCTATGACCGGGAGTTTACCGTTACTTAAATCTAGACATTAAGTACACAACTCCAACAGGCTGGACGCCGGGGCATGCGATCGACCAAGGGTCGATCGCTGGGGAGTCGCCGTGGGCTGGCGCCACGGCAGACGGCCTCCCCGGGCCTCCCTGGCCGGCGGTGGCGCACGGGGAGAAGCCGCGGCTGGGGGCGATCGAGCCCTAGCTCGATCGCCTGGGGGACTGCCGCGGGCTGGCGCCGCGGCTGGTGGCTCCCCTCACCTCCGGCGATGGCGGTGAGTCGCCGGACTCACCGCCCGGGGCTGCCGGAGCAGCCACAGTGATCGCGTGCATGCGATCGCGAACCCCATGCATGGGGGTTCGGCTAGGGTTTCGCCCTCGCGGCGATGCTCTTGTCGGGCCCGGTTCTTCGTGGTGTTCGCGATTAGTTTTCCGGCGATGGGATTTCGGTCGGGGTTATCGGTTCCGCAATTTTTTTGATACCCCGGGATATCGATTTCCAACACTACGCAAACAAAAGAAAAAAAAAATCTGAAAATAATAGCAAATGGAATACTATGAAACACCAGGGCTTGCCTTCCTGAGTGAAATACCTGATCGAATAACACGACATGTATAGCTATGACGACGCGAAAACTTTGTCGTGGAAGCTAACGCGGTCAAAATAAATTTATATTCTGCCAAACTAAACACTAAGGAGTATAGTGATAAGTGTGGGGTCGGTCCCACGAGGAAGAAATTGCAATAAGTTATCTCGGCTAGCCCAAACTGTTGTCACGATTTTAAAAAGGTTTGTAAAGGTTGCTGTGGTCACAGCAGTTTAATCAAACTACTAACTAACGAAATTAAATAAATCAACTAACTCAAACTAACATGCAGAACTAACACTTTGACCAAACTGAATAAACAATAAACAGTAAATCAAACTGGACTCAATAAAAGGAAAACAGGCTTCTGGGCATACAGCTTCTCTTTGGGTTATCTGGGCAAACTGCCGATCCCTGGCACTAATGGTTTTAACTGATGGTTTGTCAATCGGTTATAGGATGTCTAACAAAGTGAAAGCAGTCCTATTAAGTCACGCCTACAGTCACCCCACCCCAATCCGTCCTTACTGGGTAAAGAAAGGCAAGGTATACTTATGCCTAATCCCCTGAGCCCAAACAATTCGATACCTATGTGGTCGCATGGATCTAGTTTGCCCAAACTCGCATTACTCTCTCGACGAACCCAATTCGGCCAATAGCATGTCCGGAAATCCGAATCATACGACCGCTACTCCAACACGTTCTAGCGCTATGCCCGTAGTACAGCTAGATACTATTATTCGGTTTGATCAATCGCCGGTATCTCAAAGTGAAAGGGTTTCCTAACGACCAAATTAGTCTGCCCAAACCTGCAAGAATGTGGTTAAACCTCAACTGTGTATCGGGAACAAACCTCCGGGCAGTTAATTAAAAGTCCTATCAACCTCACGGTTCTATCTTAGCCCAGAGTCCCCTTCGATCCGCCTTTGCCCAGACGCCAGAAAACTAGCTACGCATAATCAAACCAGAAATAAATAAAATAAAAACGAAACTAAACATGCTGGAATTAAATTGAAAACTAAACTAACAATTGTTTAGAACATTCAGAAATTAAAAGACGAAATAAAAAACATGAAATCGAAACGAATTCGCCGCGCTTTGCCCGAAGGCAGGAAGCCGGCGAGAACTCGACTCCGTCTTCTTCAACCCATCAATGGCGTCTCTATATATTTTCTGGTGTTTAATTTCGTCCTCTCTCTCTTCGTGTGCTGATTGTAGGGTTTCATGTGTTGTTTTATAGGTGTAAGAAGTCTTGGACACCAAGGAAAATCGCGGTCAAGATTTTGCCTTTGAGATAAGGAAAGAGAAGATTCTTTCCTTATTCTTTTCTTGGTAATAGAATCCTGATTCGTATTTGCCCATAGTCCGCCATAGTCCGTCTCTGGTCAACTCTTGTCTCTAGTGTGCCCGATACCCGATGTTTGCCCAAAGTGGTGCCTTTGCCCAAAGTCTTGACTTTGCCCAAAGTGAAAACTTCAATTTCGGCGTCTTGTCCTTCTGCATCGTAACTTTTCCCAAAGTGGTGACTTTGCCTCCTTAGGTCAAACTGCTTCAGTCACTTTGCCTCGAATCCGCGCTTTTGCCCAAAGTGAACCATTCTTTGCTTTTTATGCACAATCTCCACTTTTGACCTGCAACCTGCATACTTTGCCCAAACACTCCAATGTGCCCTCCCAGACACACAAAACAGACTCAAACTGACTCAAAAAGAGGCTCAAGATGAGCAAATAAAATGGCTCATCAAACCGCACACACTTGAAGTACGCTTGTCCTCAAGCGTAGGGTATGACTTACCAAACTCAAGACCAAAGTAAAAAGAAATCAAGGCTGGGGAGAAACAAAGTAAACAGAGACTCAAAATACTTAGCATGACTGATATAATAGAAATGGGCATAGCATATACAGACAAATCAAAATTCGAGTTAAGAGACAAAAAAATGGTCAAGATTCTGTACCAGGGCTTTAGGTCACTCCCTCGCAAGTGTATCTCTCTTTTCAGTGTATGGGTATAATGTCACTCATTTCTGCTGTGTACGTACTTTGCCCAAATTTGACAATTTGCTGATCAAGTTATTCTGACTAAGTGGGGGTCTCATCATAGGGGCTTTTATTGGGTTGTAATGTAGGCTCTTTGGGTGGATTTTGAGGAGTAGGCTCTGTTTGGGCAGAGGGCTATATATTTTGGGTTTAGCCTTTCTCTACCACTTTGCCCCTTTCTTACGGGCCTTAGCACACAACCATCTTATTACTTCTTCTTCTTTTTTTTTTCGTTTTTTTTTTTTTTTTTTTTTTTTTTTTTTTTTTTTGCTGAACATCAATCTCTCCACCCTCATATAATTCTAGGTGCCTATGGGCATAGCACTAGACTGGTTTACAAGAAAATCAATCAGGCTCAAAGGGCTAGCAAGGGATTAATGTTATTTATTTGGTCAAACTGGAAATAAATGCCCTAATCATCTAATAACTCCACTTAACAAAACTACTTATCACAGCAAATAGGCAAAGTCAGGCATCATAAATATCACAGCAGACTCTCAAGAAAGAAAATTCAATTTGATGTATGACTCAAGTCTCACAGTTTGCCTAGTACAGTTCCATCGTCCCTATTTTCATGCCTTTAACTATGAAGTTTGAGTTGCTGTACAAATAAAATGCTCTAAGTTTGCCCCAAAGTATTCACACAATCATGCTTGAAAACGACCAGACACAGAGGTTTGCCCTTTCCCTTTCCCCCCTCACACACTTTGCCTTGGCAAAGTGGGTGAAAGTAACAAGATCAGTAGGGGCTTCCCTCGACCAAAAATCCAAACAACGAACAAACTGAGTATGGTGAACTTCCTCACACACTTTGCCTAGGCAAAGTGTGTCAATGAAAAGATCACCCCATGACTCGAAGTGACTCAAAGAAAAGAAAAGAAAAGAAAAGAAAAGAGAAGAGAAGAAAGGGAGGGCAATTAAGGAGGAGGTAGATGCAATGTAGAACCTGAATTAGGCACGGGATAAGTGGCACATTAATGTTCAGCAGCTATACGAGGCCTTTGTCTTGTCGCCTCAGGACTTTGCCCGGAATCAGTAGCGTGAGCACGACTGCCCAGACCTTGACTTCGTTCCAGGGGTCATCCTTGCAACTTTAGGGAGCTCATCCATCTTCTAGCGTAGTCTGCAGTTTGACCAAGTACCCGGTATGCCCACACCGCTGCCCTTTCGCCCTCCTTGACCTGCACCTCAAAAACAAACAAACCCTTTCCCCTTATGGGATCAAACAAGTCAAAGTCCTCCGTTCGATTTCTTCAAAATAAAATAAAATAATGGAAAAAAGATACCAGGTTGCCTCCTGGTCAGCGCCTTAGTTATAGTCATGGGCATGACGTGATGTATGTTCACCATTCTTCATGGTGCGAGGTTTAAGCTTCTCCTCGTTGTGCCCATAAGAAGCCTTCAGAAACTTGAGTAAATCTGAAGAGCTGCTCATCATCCATCCTTGTAAAGTATCAGGAGCTTTGCCCAAACCAAATGGTATTCGCATGTTGGTGGTGGGCGTCTTCCTCTTGTCTTCTGGATGTTGGGCAAACGACTCATGGGCTTTCCTTTATGAACTTTCGCTTGACTCATCACTGCTGATCTCGGAGATTTTATTCACTTGTCCTAGGTAGAGATATTTGATAAGTTTGTGCAACTTCTTCAACTCTTGCTCGGGTGCTTGCTCAAAGGGCGGCACCAATCTCTCCTCTGGGACAAAGTTATAAGTTGGGCTCGTGGGGATGAAAGTACTAGATGGTTCTAGGATTCCAATATGTAGTACCGCCTCCATTTTCTCTTCCATTACGTCATCTTTGGCAAACTGTTCAACATTCGCCACTTTGCCCAAACCGGTTGGTACGTTTAGACCTGCTTCTCTGCCCAGACTATCAGGTGAGCCCAAATGTGTGTTTTCTGATCTATTGACCTTTGCTAACCTTCCTGGAAATGGAGGTTTGATCACTATAGTCTGTGGTTTGGGCTTTGACTCCTTGATTTGGGCAGACTTGTCTTCACGTTTGAAAAGTCTCTTCAGGGCTACAAATTCTACCATGTCTCGGTTTGGTCTCTTTCTCTTCTCTGGAAGTATGTCTTTACTCTTCATTTGGACGGTACTTTGTTGCGCCTCTAGGGCAGATTGCTCCTCTTGGGCAGACTGCTCCTCAAATTTCTCTTCCAATCTTGCCACAGTTTGGGCAAGCTGTGATATGTGGGCGTTAAGATTCTGAATTCCTTCCACCATCTCCTTCTTAAAATTTTCGTTCTCTTGTTGAGCTTTAATGCTCTCTTGTTGAGCTTTCATGGTCTCCATCATTACACGGTTCACAAGCTCGGATAGAGACGATTTTCTATTTTCATCAAATTGTTGGGGTTCAAAGTATTGTTGATCGTGCTCTTGGCTTCCCTCTTGATAGTTGTCTTGCCCATACCCAAAATTTTCATGATATATCCGTTCTGGTATGCTGGTATGGGCATACGGATCATAGTAATCCATTCTGCTTTGCCCAAAGCTGTTAAGTTCACATCTATTGACTGCCTTGAGTGGTTCTGCAGCCATATGCTCCATGAATCTCTCAATGGTGCTGCAAAGCTGATCGATTTTATTTTCGGTTGCTGTGGGCATAGCAACTGTCTGTTTGGGCAAATCGTACTCATCTTCATGGGATTCTTCAGCCAACTCTTTGAATATTTTGAACGCCTCACTTGCACTTTTATTCAGAATAGAACCCCCACATGCTGCACGAATTATCATTCTCTCTTGTCCCCTTAGCCCAGATACGAAGTATTGGACCAATTCGTTATCTGGAATCTGGTGGTATGGGCAAAGCGCTAGAATTTCTTTGAATCGAACCCAATAGTCATGGAACGATTCTTCGGTGCCCATTTTGATGTTATAAATTCTCTTCTTCATTTGCAAGACTCGAGACATGGGGAAGTACTTCTTCAAGAATTGATGTTGCAATTCTTGCCATGTTGTAATTTCGCCTCTGGGCAAACTGTAAATCCATTCTCTTGCCCCATCAGCAAGGGAGAAGGGAAAGGCTAACAGTCGAATGTATTCTGCCAGTTTGCCCATAGCGTGTATAGTACCACATGTCATCTCAAAATCCTTCAAATGTCGTTGAGGGTCCTCCCAGGGCATATCGCTGAATTTGGGCAAGATCTGAATAAAACTGTGCTTCATCTCCCAATCTGCAGTGATTCTGGGCAAAGTGATGCCCAGAGGTCCGAAGCTCAAATCGGTGGGGAACATCATTTCCCTCAAGGTCTGGACTACTGGTGGGTCGTACTGGTCACCCATCTCTCTTCTTTAGTCAAAAGGGTACTGCTCTCTTGCTCTTCACTTGGACTGCACGTGCTCTTTGCCCTGCTCCTCTCGTTCTGCCCCCCTTTGCCCTGTACGGTCAAACTGGAGCAAAAACAAAAAAAAACAAGTCAAATAGCACAGAAAACTTATTGCTGGAATATTGCCTCCCCGGCAACGGCGCCAATTTTGACGACGCGAAAACTTTGTCGTGGAAGCTAACGCGGTCAAAATAAATTTATATTCTGCCAAACTAAACACTAAGGAGTATAGTGATAAGTGTGGGGTCGGTCCCACGAGGAAGCAATTGCAATAAGTTATCTCGGCTAGCCCAAACTGTTGTCACGATTTTAAAAAGGTTTTTAAAGGTTGCTGTGGTCACAACAGTTTAATCAAACTACTAACTAACGAAATTAAATAAATCAACTAACTCAAACTAACATGCAGAACTAACACTTTGACCAAACTGAATAAACAATAAACAGTAAATCAAACTGGACTCAATAAAAGGAAAACAGGCTTCTGGGCATACAGCTTCTCTTTGGGTTATCTGGGCAAACTGCCGATCCCTGGCACTAATGGTTTTAACTGATGGTTTGTCAATCGGTTATAGGATGTCTAACAAAGTGAAAGCAGTCCTATTAAGTCACGCCTACAGTCACCCCACCCCAATCCGTCCTTACTGGGTAAAGAAAGGCAAGGTATACTTATGCCTAATCCCCTGAGCCCAAACAATTCGATACCTATGTGGTCGCATGGATCTAGTTTGCCCAAACTCGCATTACTCTCTCGACGAACCCAATTCGGCCAATAGCATGTCCGGAAATCCGAATCATACGACCGCTACTCCAACACGTTCTAGCGCTATGCCCGTAGTACAGCTAGATACTATTATTCGGTTTGATCAATCGCCGGTATCTCAAAGTGAAAGGGTTTCCTAACGACCAAATTAGTCTGCCCAAACCTGCAAGAATGTGGTTAAACCTCAACTGTGTATCGGGAACAAACCTCCGGGCAGTTAATTAAAAGTCCTATCAACCTCACGGTTCTATCTTAGCCCAGAGTCCCCTTCGATCCGCCTTTGCCCAGACGCCAGAAAACTAGCTACGCATAATCAAACCAGAAATAAATAAAATAAAAACGAAACTAAACATGCTGGAATTAAATTGAAAACTAAACTAACAATTGTTTAGAACATTCAGAAATTAAAAGACGAAATAAAAAACATGAAATCGAAACGAATTCGCCGCGCTTTGCCCGAAGGCAGGAAGCCGGCGAGAACTCGACTCCGTCTTCTTCAACCCATCAATGGCGTCTCTATATATTTTCTGGTGTTTAATTTCGTCCTCTCTCTCTTCGTGTGCTGATTGTAGGGTTTCATGTGTTGTTTTATAGGTGTAAGAAGTCTTGGACACCAAGGAAAATCGCGGTCAAGATTTTGCCTTTGAGATAAGGAAAGAGAAGATTCTTTCCTTATTCTTTTCTTGGTAATAGAATCCTGATTCGTATTTGCCCATAGTCCGCCATAGTCCGTCTCTGGTCAACTCTTGTCTCTAGTGTGCCCGATACCCGATGTTTGCCCAAAGTGGTGCCTTTGCCCAAAGTCTTGACTTTGCCCAAAGTGAAAACTTCAATTTCGGCGTCTTGTCCTTCTGCATCGTAACTTTGCCCAAAGTGGTGACTTTGCCTCCTTAGGTCAAACTGCTTCAGTCACTTTGCCTCGAATCCGCGCTTTTGCCCAAAGTGAACCATTCTTTGCTTTTTATGCACAATCTCCACTTTTGACCTGCAACCTGCATACTTTGCCCAAACACTCCAATGTGCCCTCCCAGACACACAAAACAGACTCAAACTGACTCAAAAAGAGGCTCAAGATGAGCAAATAAAATGGCTCATCAAGCTACAATTTCTATATACGTTTCTACCAATCAAGGATCGAGCTCAACTGGATTTTCCTCGGTTTTCAAGAGCTCGAAGCTTCTTCGATATCTGATTAGAAAGACCAGAAACAAACTTATTCAATAATTTTGAGGAACCTTTTAGCTTAGCTTCTAATTAGAATTGATCAATTCATCGTGTAGTCCAGAAACAAAAAAATAGGAAGTGGATGAGGACATATCTTATTCACATCACACACGGACTGTTTGAAAAAGGAAATATAGAAGCCTTCGTAATCTAAACGCAAAGAAGTTATGAATTGTAACCTGAAAACGGAAGGGGTCGATGGCGGTCGGAGATGGTGGTGGCTCGGGCCTGAGACGTGGACGCGACGCTGTGGTGGTGTCGGGGCTTCGATCGGACATATCTTATTCACATCACACAGTGATAGTTGTTCCCACCTGTTATATAGATATTTCAAAAAATAACATGAATATTTGATAATCTAATCAAAATCTATAAATGTATGCATCATTCTCATGGATATTAAACAAACACAAACATCAAAAACAGTCAACAAAAATTACCTAAAGCTTTCAAACATAGGAACAAAATAGTACCTGATCGAGTACATAGGAATCAGGGGACCTCAGATTGTTGAGTATGGAGGCCGATTCATGCCGAGAAGATGAGGAAAAGTCGAATGGAGAAAACGGCGGTCGACGGAGGAGAAACGACGACTGCGGAAAACCGCCGGCAGGCGCCAAATGGGTTTCGGCGGGCGCCGAAATCGGGAGAAACCAAGGCTGGGAATCTGCCAAGAATTGGCCCTTTCGGCGGGCGCCGAAAGGTCTCTGGCGATCGCAGAACAAATTCGGCGGGCGCCGTTTTGTGTCTGGCGGTCGCCAATTCAATGTCGGCCGACATTGGTATTAGTTGAATATGGCGTCGGTCGACAGAGCGGGGGCTTTTACGCAGAAGCGGGATTTTTCTCCCCAATAGTTTTTCTTCCCCTATATATATGAACCCTATGTGTGTTTAATAGGGTTAACACCTCCAGAAATTCTAGAGTCGATTTATAGCGTTACAAGCATTGTAATCGAGTACTATAATTGATCTAGTGAATTATTGCAGCAGCAAGTGGACGTAGCCCTCATTAACGGGTGAACCACTATAATCTCTCGTGTCATTTATTTCCGTAATTTTCGTTCTTGTTTGTTCGTATTGCTTTTTCAGGAAGGGAATTCGGACACGAATTTTCCAACACAGATTATCAAAGCATTGCATAATAATTCCACAGCTACTTTTGAGAGATTATAAAAGTTACCAATATAAAAAAGAAGATAAATTACACATGTATAATTTAACAAGAGTCATCATCGAGCCCAAGTTTGTTCGGGGTTTTAAGGAGAAAACCTTTCCTGTCAGAATTCAATTTGGAGAACTCGAATAAATATTAAAACAGACATACCAAATACCACACAATATAACGCAGTGCATATTATTAGCGAAAAAAATCCAGAGGTTTGCTAAGAACTCACAAAGCATAACCGAGCTATGCAAGAATCTGATAGACTACTTATTGCGTCTTCCATAGTAGCACGCCATCCTTGCATGGAAGAGAAACCAAACTTAAGCCTGTTGTTCTCACAAGGATAATGATAAACGGCAAGGACGGCTCCGTTCGACAGCGGCGTGGCGGAGAGTTTGGCCACGTTGTCAACGAGGACGAGGTCGGAGTCGAGGTAAACGACAAATTGGACGGGCGTCAACACTGAATGAAACGTAAAAACACTGAATGTATTTGTACAATTATGCAGAATCGAGTCGAGCATTTTTTCGAACATTTGGTGGGCGGAATGAGCGATAGCGTCTTTCGCGTGGAAGACGGTTTCGATCGCGGCCTCTTTCTTGTTTTGAAAATTAACGATGACGCAATCGAAAGCAAATCAAATAATTGAAATCGAAAGCAAATTGAATAAGCAGAGGACACTAACCATCTTCTTCGGCGAGCAAGAGTGCAGGAGACTACGGCGGGGGCCTGCTCGCAGACGTCGCAGAAGGGGATGCGGGCGTGGCGGGCGGGCGTCAGAAGCGGCGTGGATCTCGACGTCGCAAGAGGTGCGCCCATCGCCACTGCGCGCCGTGCGCGAACCATCCGCCTCCGCATCAGCGCGCGAACAGCGACGGAGGAGTCGAAATTGTCTGCGGCTGACAAGTTGCGGTGGTCGTACAGGCGGACCGAGAGCTCGAGCTCAAGCTTGACGGCGGGGAGGAGAGAGCTGGAGGCGAGGCTGGAGGGGATTTCGAGCGGGGAGGGGACGCCGGCGACGGCGTGGTTCTCGGCGGAGAGGGCGAGGACGAATTTGGGGCTGCACAAATTCACGGCGCGTGAGTTGATTTGAGGTGGGGTGGGGGTGAATAGGGAGGGCAGGAAGAAAAGGGTAGTAGTGTATTTACACAATTTAGGCGCCCTAATTGACACGAGTAATTTCTCGAAAGCCTTATTGGTCAAAAAATGTTGAAAATGGCTTTATTGCCATTTTCCCCATTTTATTACTTATACATCAATACATATTATACTCTTATTTTAAATTTGTACACACCATTTTTTTTCTTAAACTACACGCTCTTATTTTAAATTATTAAACACACAATTTTTTGTTCTTAAACTACACGTCATTTCCCGTCTTTTTCTTTTTCTATGTAATTGTTTTGGAGGAATAATAACTATATACTCATCTGTCACACACTAATGGGCATAAATGGTCAACTTTAACTTTTTTTGTTCCAATAAATATGATAAATAATATACGAAAAAATTATAAAAAAATAACCAAAATAAAATTTAATAGGTAAATTTTATTTTAGTTATTTTTTCATAATTTTTGTATACTATCGACGGACAAAAAAGGTCAACGTTGACCACATATGCCCATTAATGTGAGACAGAAGGAGTATGCTTTATTAAAATTACATTCTCGCATCTAAAATATAATGGTGTACAATTATACTATAAAAAATATCTACTCAATTAATGACATTTCCTTGAGTATTTTAGAAGAGTGAGTTCATTTTACAACTATACTATAGAAAATATCTACTCGATTAATGAGAGTTCCTTGTTTTTTAGAAGAGTGAGTTCATTGAACTCATCTAAAATAGAAAAACACATTTTATTAAGTTACAGTGTAAAAAATCATGTTTGCTATCCACTTTTGTGTAATTTCATTTTCTCCTACAAATATGAGGTAATTTGAGATCCTATTCACTTTTGTGTAATTTTATTTTCTCCTACAAATATGAGGTAATTTGAGATCGAGGCAATTGAATGTATAAAATTATAAGAAACTACAATATTTATGATTTAGGACGAGTAGCCGCAGATATTGAAAAACAAATTTACCGTTGCAAATCTAAATCAAGGTCTTTTGAATGTTTGGTGTTAGGTAACAAATCTAAATCAAGGTCTTTTGAATGTTTGGTGTTAGGTAACAAGTTGACGTCAAGGACTCTAGCTATGCGTGGGCTTTCGAGTTCGTTTTGAGCTTCAATCGTTTTGAGCTTCTAAACGATAACTTAATGTATATTTTCAGATTTCATATTGTTATTTTATTTTTAATTTGTCTAGTTTTAATTATTTGGGCTTTTAGGTTTTCTAATTAATGGTTTAGGTTTATTTTCAATATTTAAACATTTTTTAAGTGCATACATTATCATTGTTATTTTCATGAAACTTTAAGATTTTGTCTTATTTTCAGGTGGATTACAGGCTTATTCTATAGAACATGACCTTATTCTATAAAACATGACGTAAATTGCGCTTTTTATCGATAGAAAGTTCGACATTGATCAATCTTTTATATTTTTATTGTGTCATTTTGATTACCTTTACTATAAAAAAAAGTAAGAATTAATCTTTTTTATAATATAAAAATTATGTGTACTTTTATTTATAGGAATAAAATAAAATATGTAAAATAGAAAACATGAAGAATTTATTATAATTAGATAAATCAATGTTCTTTGTTAAAAAAAACACACTAAAAATATTAAGAAATCAGATGTTAAGAAAGCCAAACACTGCCTTGCCGCCCTAATTTCTTGTGAACTACATAAAATCACCGCCACCACTTCTCTTCGGCCGCCTCCGCGTTCAGTCACCTCCAGTCGACAACGCCTCCGCCTCACCGACATTCAGCATCTCCAGTCGCCAGGTGAGTTGATTTTTAATTACCACTTTCTTGCTACTCTGCTGTATGAAGATCAATTTTCGGATTCAATTTCTACTGTTTTTTGTATGCAGTGTCCACTTTCTGTGTTTTCTATTCATTGAATGCGATTATATTTTGCTATTAATATCATAAATTTGATGAATGTAAAGAAGAAACAAAAGTAACCAATACTTAACCTAAAAAAAATGTACTATGAATTAATCGTGTTGGTTTAATTCTGCGAGTAGGGGAAACTGCATTAAGATGGCTGCTGCTGCCACAAGCGGAGTGAATGACTTGTCTTCAGAAATGGAGGTCGATGCTTTTAGACGACTTTTCCCTCTGCGCTTTCACGAGCGTTACCTTGTTGAATCTATAAGGCCTGATGGACGACCCCTTGGACGATCTAGAGATACCACACTTGGCCTTGGTTAGTTTATCATTATGTATTTGTTTTTTTTTTTTCAAAATATACGGATAATTACAGAAAGCTACTTGAGGTTTGGCCAAATAACAGAAAGAAGACCTATCTAACTTTGCGAATTTGCCCCTTGAGGTCACATGTGCCTCGTATTGCACATGCTGTTAGCCTGTTAATGGAGCTAACTCAAATTGCCGATGCCATCAGATGTCCTCACACTTATGTTCCTTAATATAACCCCGTATTTCTGCCTTACAATTCACATATAAATACCACAGTTTTTGCTGAGTGTTACAAATAGACTTTCAAAAAGTGGAGTACTCTTTATATTTTGACATGTTGAGGGCTGTAATTGTAATATTTAAGATCATTTCTGTAAATTTTCATGGTGTAACTTGTACTTACTGTAAATACCACAGCCGGGTGTATTTTTTTTAATTATCCAAAAATTTATGCCCTTGTTAATAATTTTACATTCTGAAAATATAGGAGCTGTTGCATCTGCTCATGGATCGGCGCTAGCAAAGATAGGTTCCACCGTAAGTGTGTCTTTTTGCTATGGTTGCAAAATCCATCTTTGTCCTATTTATGCACTAATCGAAAAAGCCTGTTATATATTTCTCAGTCAATGTTGGCTGCCATTAAATTGGAAGTCATGATTCCTACTGTGGAGGCACCTGATGAGGGCTGCATAGGTTAGAACAAAAATCTTGTTAGTTTATCACATTGTTCTTTATTTCATCTTGTCTTCTAACGTTGTCCGGGTGATTCTTATTTCTCAGCCGTTGATTTCCACATGCCCCCGATTTGTTCACCACTGGTTCGCCCAGGCAGGCCCGCAGAAATAGCTCCAGTATTAGCAAAGCAATTATCTGACGCCATTTTGACGTAAGAAATTTTATAATTGTTATAGTACCAACAATTCATTTTCTATTTGGTCTTAGTTGCTATGAATCTCAGATCATATCATGAAATTAAAGCACATCTCGAGCAGGGTTATGTTTTTTAGAGATTTAAAACTACAGCTTTTGTTTTCACTTTTTATTTATTTGAAGTTTATTGTGTCTTGGGGTTGAAGAAATAAAAGAAAAGAAAATTCACATGAATTTATATCAAAACCCCGTTGATTAAATTTAATGAGCCCCAAAACAAGAATCATATAATATATAATTCCTCCCATTGTGTGTATAATCTTCCAGTATTTCCTTGAATAAAAATGTCAATTTTTCTCCACGTCTTAAGAAATATAACTTTTTTTTTTCTGAATATATTTATATGTATGTATATTATAAACATTGGACTCATTTTAACTATGTTCTTCACTAATTGTCTGTAATGTATGCAGTTCTGGCATGATTGACCTGAAACAATTATGTTTGGTGGCTGGAAAAGCTGCTTGGATGGCGTACTTGGTAATAAATTTGATATTTCAGTTGTTTCCTTACTGATTGAACCTAAGAACCTTTATTCCAATGTGAAAATGACTCTTGCAGGACATATATTGTTTGGATGCCGATGGTGCCCTTTTTGACGCAGCATTGCTTTCTGCAGTGGCAGCCTTCACGCATTGTAAGTTTGTAAATGGTTCTCTGTTTTTTTTTCACAGATTTGTTTAATGATGAATTATTTTACATTATATATTTACTCTTTGTTTACCTTCTATTTGAACTTGCATTTTAATTGAAAGAACATAAGATTTCTTGTTTATAATGGGTTAATTATGAAGTATAAAGTATTGCAGCCAAATGAGTTGCTCTGTTTTGTGCTTTTAACCTCAGTTGATATCTACGTATCCAAACAAGGGAGGCATTATTCAATGGAAAACAAGTTGAGAGATGAATTTTATGAATTGTCGAATTTTATTTAAAACCTGGAATTTCGTGTTGGGGTGAATGAAAGAGAATTAGAGGTTATAGTATAGGGTTTCAAAATGAGAATATGTTTTGATGAGTTGTTTGAAGTTGTTTTTTTAGTTGTGTACCCACATTTGATAGTTCAATAACTTGCAGTGCAAATCCCTGTCGTCTCTCTCAATGATGATGGGAGAATAGTTCTTGTACCCGAGGAAGACAATAACGGGAGACCAATGAAGGGAAAAGCTGTCAATGAAGAGAAGAGAAAGCTAAAGCTGAACAGTGTGCCGTTCGCATTGACATGCGTGCTCCACAAGGACTACATTCTAGCAGACCCTACTTCCGAGGAAGAGTCGGTGTTGGAAACATATCTGACTGTGGTACTCGACTCCTCCTTTCAGCTTGTGTCGTTAAATAAACCGGGTGGACCAGGTCTGGTGCATACATCGGCAATCCAGGTCATTTGCTTACTGATTTTGTATAAAAACATTCTAACAATATAGTACTTTCTGCCACATAGTACTAAATAAGAATATGTGTCATGGCTGCAGGATTGCGTAGCCTTAACCCGACACCGAGTGAAAGAACTTGAGAGTATCTTGAATGAAGCAATCTAAAAGGTGGACGTTGACTCAAAATTTTCTACTCATTTTTTCTCGGCTTTCTTTCTCGTTTGACTTGCGGTAGAGATTGTAAATTTACTATGCAACATTGTGATTTGTGGCTTCAGCTCATCATATATACTTTCTGGGAAATGTTGCCTAATTTTTATTTACCCATATTACTTGCCCATTTATTTGATCTTTTCTTTTCCTTTTTTTTTATTGGACCAATTGACTTATGAACGAGGTCAATAGTATCACTACCGTGTAATTGGACACAACAAATGAATACTTGTTTTAAAAGTACTATGACAATCGAAGCTTAAAGTTCACCAAAAAATCATGAACTAATACCACAACATCTTTCAAATAAAACAATTACACACCCGTGTCTTCAATATTTTTTACTTTTCTTTTTGAGTTATCTGTTATCACACATATATTGTCACATCCCAAAAATAAAATAATTTTACATACTTTTTTACTTAAAAAATACAATTATACCTTTTAACTTTTCACCTATTTTTCTAATTTTAAACAAAATTACCTTTTCATTTTAAACACCAAATTACCCTTACATTTTTTAACAAACTAATTTAATATATTTTTTTTATTTACGTGTTTTACACAAAATTACTTTTTCATTTTAAATACCAAATTACCCTTACATTATTTACCAAACTAATTTTAATTTTTTTTAATTTACGTGCCAGAAGAACGAAGATATTTACGGAACTAGGAGAGTACTAACTACACTAGAGAATTACTCATTCCATTCGTTTTATATGTAATTTCCTTTTTCTTTTATAGGATCAAATATTATTAATTTACAAATTGTTCAGAGATATTATGCAAAGGAAGATACTGTAAATTGCACAAAAAATATCCCCAAAAATTTTCAATCAAAATATCCCAAAAAACTTATTATAGGAACCAAACACAGCACAGAAAAAAAAAAATCATCACCAATGTTTCTCAAAGAAGAAACAAAGACTGACAGTAAGCACTTTTACTGATCAAGGCTGGATTTGACGATGAAGTTTTGACGGCTGATGGGGTTCATGACCACCGGGGGACCTGCAGTACGAGGCCATGACTGGAACTTCTTGTCCGTCTCCACCCACCATTCTGTATTCGACACGGTTGAAGGGGTTGTACCTAAGATCAAATACATGTTAACACACAAACACACACAGATACAGACACATGATATATCGTTGAATTGAAAGTAGGGAAGAACCTCCAAAGATCTTCTGGTCAGACATCAAATTGTCGCTGACATATGCAATAGCAATGGATCCCAATAGAGCTGGGAAGATGCATTTACTAGACATTTTTATCCCACAAAACTGCAAAATTGAAAATTGTCAAATATATTACCATGACCTACTGAAAGCAACAACATTATGGACTTACTGGCAAATTTGTAAAAATTGTATCCGAGAAGAGAAAACAAAAAAGAATGAAATATATCAATGCAAAAAGAAGCAGTAAATAAAGGCATGAAATAAAGAAATTAACAATGATTCTTCTTTCAATAAAAATAAGCATCTTTCGTCAAATAAACTACAATTCAATTGGGTTCCACCCAAAACTACAGAACAGACAGTAACACCAAAATACTATGCAAGACATGACTCATGTTGACGTGGGAATCATGGTAATTTTATTTTTGAGTAATGAGACTATGAGAGAGATGGCAAAAGTCGAATGATAATGACTTTTTTTGCAGTTATAAAAACACACAAGAAGCCAAAATCCTATATCAACAGTTGTGGAATATGAGCAAGATCAAACATATTAAATGAAAATGCGCAAACGTCTCTTCCTAATTTTGTATTTAAGCTCAATCATGGTACAATGATTGGAATAATGTAGAAAAAATACAAGGAAAAGAGGAATATTAGAGACATTCAGAATTCGGATTAAGAGTTCTGTAACAAAGATCCTTATCAAAATGCCAAATATCTAACGTTAAGAAACATTTATTAAAAAAAACAAATGAACAAATATAATCGGCTTCGATTTCTTTACGAAATCATCATCACCTTCGTCATTATTATTATAAGAGAGACGGCTAAATTTGAAATCAAGTCCCAACAAACAAAACACAAAAACATAAATTCAGGAACACCTAGCTAATCAGATTTGTTGTCAACACCACAAAATGAAAGATAAAAGAATCAAAGGAGATCCCATAATCACGAGTGCGTCTTCATTACAACAATACACAGGAATAGCATCAAATAATTCACAATTATAAACACCAGAATAAATCGAAACCCTAATTGCAAAATCCAGAAAATAAATGGAGAGTGATATACACATGAACTTACACAGAGAGAAGCTTTCAGGCGATGGATTTTCTGGGCGCTGAATCGATCGATGGGTGATGGGAAATTTATGGGCAAATATATCGCTGAGTTTAGGAATGCCGAATGAAGCCGTCAAAACCTATCACGATACGATGTCGTTCTATCTTCGCGTTTTTAAAAAATTACAAAAGAGGTAAAAGTACCTGGATAGAAAAAACCGTAAAAGTAAATAAGAATTTATGTACTCACAGTCACATTGTCCCGTAATGTTTGTCAATATGAATTTTCACGATATTTAACAAAAAATAACGGTATTTAAGAATTTTTTTTTTAGAATAATATAGAGTTATAATGAATATTGATTTATAATAATAAAAAAATAGTTGAAAAAATAGTGATATATATTTATATTTGTAAATAAATGTGTATTGTGGGCATTGGTAAGATATGGGGTGACGTGGGTGCAAGCCCGTTCTTGACCATTTAAGGGTCCCAGGCAAAGTATTCAAATTGGGCTTCTCATATTTAATTTTATATTTATATTTCATTTTTTTTCATTCTATAAAAAAATCAAACATTAATATATAATTTGTTAAGAATACAATTAATTTTAGTAAAAAAATATTATTTTTTTAATTTGTTTTACTATTAAGTAAGAAATAACAATTCTTTAAATAAATTTTTTATTAAAATTATATTTGATATAAAATAAGTTAATAAAATGATTTTGTACAAAAGAACAATTGTTTTTGTGTTTTTTCTACTGTTATTTCTTAATTTTTTAATATTTTTTATTTACATTGAAAAAAGTTTGAATAAATAAAATTTAAACTTGATTTTTTTTAAAAATTGAGTAAATATGGTTGGGATTTTCTTGAAAAGATGTCACGATTTAAATGAAATGATAATTAAAATTTTAAATTAAATGGTATAGTATTAAATACTATTGAATGGAGATTAAAAAGCAATAATAATTAAAATTTAAAATTAAATTTTACTTTATAATATTAAATACTATTAAATGGAGATTGAAAAACGCTAAATATTCTGTTACCTGAGCCTATGCCCAGGGCCGGGCCTGCGTGGGTGTAATCATTGTTATCACGTCGACGACTAGTCGGCGACTAGTCGTCGACAAGTCGAGAAGTCGGAATTTAGCATTCTGACGATTCACGACTAGTTAACTTTCCGGTTAACTTGCGAGATCGGACCGGACCTGATGAAATTTGACCGGTACCGGCGAGATCTGACCGATTCCAACGAGATTTGAACGATTCCGGCGAGATCTGACCAGATCCGGTCTGAGGGAGAGAGGGGAAAGAGACGATTAAAAAATCTTACCTTCTCATCTACAGTGAGAGGGTTGTCGGTCTAACAGTTCTTTTAGTCTAGAGTTTAATATTAGGATTTTGACTTTATTTATTTTTATTTCAAATGAGCCAAAATAAATAAAATTGGGCTTTCACCAATCGGGCTTTGAGATTTAATTTATTCATACAATAAATCTATTAAGGAGAAATATTTTTATATAAAAAAATAATATAGCATATAAATTATAAACTTTCACTTGTTAAATTACTTATTTTAAAGATAAAATTATGAAATGCACATATAAACCCTCCTAATATTAGTTTTATAGGTTAAAATTTATTTAAACTTATTATTATTATGTTTAACTATTAAATGCAATAAATATATGTACACTCGACTAATTACGACTAGTCAGAGTGACTTGTCGACTAGTCTATTCCACGGTACTCGCTCGACTTATCTCGACTTGGCGTCGTGATAACTTTGGGTGTAATTTCCCAAAGACGTAGGGTTTAAATCTCGGGTGAATCAAAGTATTTGTTATTCGGGCACAACCTTCGATTTATATGGGTGAGGATGAGTTTCTCGTATCTCCTCCTTATAAATCAAATTTTCATTGAAATATTATTAAGTTTGTCGGATGAATCAAATTTTTATTGAAATATTATAAAGTTTTGAAATATTTTAAAGTTTGTCCTGGAGTTTGACATGTTGACTCTCTCTCACAGGTATTTGTTACTCGGGCACAGCCTTCGATTTATATGGGTGAGGAAGAGTTTCTCGTATCTCCTCCTTATAAATCAAATTTTCATTGAAATATTATGAAGTTTGTCCTGGGGTTTGACATGTTGACTCTCTCCCACAATGATTGGCCCGTTTTTGGTGCGTATTTCGGATCGGTTCGTGGTCCTTTCCGCTCTCTTTCGATTCTCTTTTCCCCGTTTTAGGTAGCCTTTGGTCATAATTGGTTGGAATAGTGTGATCGATGCATATTCCGTGTTTTGTAGGCGAAACGGGAGGAAAACGAGTAAAAATGACTTTTCGGGAAGGAAGCTGACTACCTGTCGGCCGACAGGAATTCTTACTAGAACCATGTCGGACGACATCTGCCTGGAGGACGACGGGCGGGCAAGGCGTGAAAACTGGAGGGCGACAGACATGTCGGACGACACCCGAAGCTGTCGGACGACAAACCCACGGCGAACGACGTGATTTGAGCTGCAGCGATGCGAGGTCCAGTGCACCCCGACGTCGTGCGGTGTGGTCTACTACGAACGACGCGAAGATGTCGGACGACACCCTGAAGCCGTCGTCCGACAGAGGACTTGTCGGACGACAGGAATCTCCTGTCGGACGACAAGTCGAGCTGAAGCATCCGGATTTGAGATTTCTCCCATTGACTTTGTTTTACCCTCGTTTTAAAGAGTATAAATAGCATTTTGGCTTGTAATTTCAGAACGGACTTTCATTCCCCACTTTACATATTCCATTGCAATCCAATTTCCATTTTTGTTCTTCAATTTCTCAACATAAATCCACGATCTAAATTCCGTACGTCGAGAATCCGCTTAAATCTCATTCACAAACGATCTTCCTCTCCTCGGGCCTGAAGTTTTCATCGGATCGGTTTCTCCAGTTGACAAGTTGAAGTCCGACATCGATTTCGGAAGCTCGGTTCGATCGTCTCCTTCATCCATCGATTCCATTATTCTCGAGGTGAGATTTTTTTCGTGTCCTCTCGATTATGGCTTACTCGATTGTGGATTGTGCTTTTGAGTGCTTAAACACGATTGGCTAAACTCTTTGTAAGGGTGTTTGATGAAATTCCTCAATGAGTTAGAGTTGATTTCTTAAGTAGCTCGATTTCTATTAATTGGATAATTACACCTCTCGATTTGTGGTCTCGTGTTGAACAACTCCCGAGTATATCACTAGTGGACCATACGGTCGATGTGTAATGTCGAAGCTTGAGATACCGGCACGCCGAGTAGAGGACCTCGATGGGTGAAACTCTCGTGTGTGTCGTGATCAAGTGAAGACGATCATTGGTGAGGGGTAACGTGACAACACCTTGATCCCTAATCCGGTTAATAGTTGTTAAAATATGACTCGAATCCGTAGGAATTTTGTTTCTTTATTTAGGAAAATTAGAATTATATTTAATATAATATAATTCTATTCCTTATGGATTTAGGAGTCATATATTAGGAAAAAGGGTTTATTCCTATTCCTATTGGTAACCTAATTTATGGGTTTTCTACACCTATAAATAGGGATCTCCATAGACACAATTAGAACACAAGTTAACACAAGTTAATACCATCATAGAGAGAGATAATATTGTGTGAGATTAGAGGGTTTTAGAGTGGATATCAATCCTTGTAATCGTGAGGCAATATTATAGTGAAAGTTCTCGTCGTTCCTCCCGTGGTTTTTCTCGATTTGGGTTTCCACGTAAATTCCTTGTCTTCTTTTCTTGTCTCCTTCTTTATTTATTGTTGAGTTATATTCGGGGTTCCGCATATTGTTCGTACTATACATCGCTCGTTCTACAACAAGTGGTATCAGAGCCAGGCAACGATCCCGTGACCTTCCAGACTACGATCCTACTACCTTCCGGAGCAAGGTTTCGATGACGAGCGTGAGGTACGATTTACCGAATTTAAGTCTCAACGGGGGGTTTCCTCTTTACCATCACGACATGGAGGAGTCCAGAAGGATTGAGCTCGATCGGAAGGTAATTTCAATTGACCTTCATATATCGAACTCCATGACCGAGGAAACCATAGAGACAAGGTCCGCAAAGGAGTTGTGGGAATTATCGGAAGAGTTGTGGCAACTTTTCGAGATAATATCCTATGTAGCCGTGTTATTGGCGCTATTTGCGGGGGAGAACGTGAAGAGAATTGGTGTTGGTGTCTCCGATGTGACATCGTGTGATGGACTTGACGTCCAAAAGAAGTACCGTGATAAAGGGAGCGACTCGGGGAATTCGAAGTCGCGACACGGGAATAAGGTATTGTTAGGATGTGTCCTTCGATCCTACGTGTGCAATCGATAAAGTCATAAGGTCGTCTATGGATGTTAAATGATTATTCGATAATATTAATTGTTGGGAACAATATAATATTGATCGATAAATCATACCTACAGGGTCACACACGAGTCGGAATTGCGTTGCTTGCTATATTGATTTAGAATCAATACATATGGAATTTCACATGCATGGGATGCATGGCATGCATGGGATGCATGGATTGCATGGATGCATGTCACATGGTATGACATGGCATGCCACACAAGCAAGGGGACCACATCCATGCCAATTGGCATGGTGATGTGGAAATGACCCTTTACCTCCCCATTATCCACCATTACTTGTGCATTATGATGCACATTATGGTGGGGGTTACAAGGGAGGTTAATGGTGATCAATATAGTGATGAAAACATGTGTTTCACATCAATTTTTGATCAGCCACGAAATTCCATAAGACAAGAGAGAAAAGAGTGAGAGAATCACTCAAGAACAAGCAAGCAAGTTCAATTCCGGGTTCGTGTGCAACACGTAGAGGCCGGGCCATTTGTGCGGCTTCAACATCCGGGCGATCTAGACAAGAGGAGTGACGAGGTCATTCACAAAGAGAGCTTCAAGAGGCTGATCCATTTGAGGTGGTTCAATCGACTCAACACCACCTCAACGACATCAACGAATCACTTCGTCACAAAAGTAAGTAATCGTTGAACCTTATATATATATATATATTTGATGTGTATATATATATATGTTTATATGTGTTCTTATACACATTAAGTGTGCACTAAGATCATGGCATAGTAGATCTATTGCTTTACACGCTTCCGCACACACGGTATATCGATCGGATCGGTATACCGGTACCTTCAATTGGTATCAGAGCCTAGGGCTCGTGCACACTTTTGTGTTGGACACGAAGGTTAAATCAACATAATTGGATTAATTGTTTGTTTAAATCTATGTGATTAGATGTAAGGCCGGCCACCGATAGTGGTTGGGTGAATGTAATCGTGTTTTTTACGTACCGAATGGTTTTAGTTTTGAGGCCTACGTGCCTTGGAATCAGTTGTAATTTGGAGGACTGCGTGCCTTGGAATCATTTGTAATAGATAGGTTTCTTTTACATATGTATTGTACAACTTGTAAGCAGTGGATTTGATCCACGGATCGACCTTGGATCTCGAAGCACCGACGAATACGAAGAGAAACGAAGCAAGAAGAAGCAATTTTTCAGCCACTGGAGCAGGTAGCGGTCGCTACCCCGAACGCTAGGCTGATCGCTGCTCGATCGCTACCGGGTCCGGAAAATGGTCTGGACCAAGGTAGCGGTCGCTACCCTAGGGGTAGCGGTCGCTACCCCCTCTGGAATCAGCATTGCGCCATTCCGGTGGACGGGGCGCTACTCATGGAGTTTTGCTTATTTTTCGTTCGTTCTTTTTTCTGTGTGTTGTGAGGTTTAGGGGCCATTCGAGTATGTATTGCTTGCTGTGCTAGTTCTAGGTTTATATATGTTATAAATGTTCAACCAACATACATACAACCTTAAACATGCATGTTCCCAAAATAATGAGTATAATGTCTTGTCCAAAACATCACACTCATGAAGCCCTCGATCATAAGTTGGTAGGTCCGCCTCAGCGGGGTACTACTTGTTATCTTGGGATAGTGGGAGTAAGGGTTAGACCCTTACACGTGAGTTTGGTTTTCTCATCGATAGATCCACTGCAGGCGTGGCTATCGAGACATGAGATAAGAATGTGATTCTTATCGACCGAGAATGACATTAGATGTCATTGACATGGGATGTCTACCTATCTTGGTTTTCTTAAGTGCGGACTCAGTCGGCTTAAGGATTCGCAAGATGAGGGTCTTGGGATCGCTTTGTTCAAGGGAACAACGATATTAGATATCGATTGAACAAAATGGAATAAATAAGTAACTTGTTAGACAACCTTATTTGTTTACCGCTTTGTGGATGTTTACATACTTTATTTATCTTTCTTTTGTAGTTTATCATGTTAATTTCAACTCGATTCAAGTTTGGTTCAATTCTTGATTATGAAAAATTGAACAACATAAATTTTCTTGATTCACAACGTAATTCTAGGATGGTCCTCAAATACGAAGACAATGAAAATGTGTTAGATAACCACATCCTAAGATATCATTGAACAACTCAATAGCATGTTCGGGGAATATGCTAAGATTGAGCGGTTCGGTATGACCAGGGTCATCGCTTCAGCTAGGCTGGAAAAATGGAAATCTATGGAATCACATGTGCAACAAATGATTGGATTATTTGCTTCAAGTGACCGCCTAGATTTTTCCTATGATGATTATTTGGCAACCGATTTCATACTTCAATTTCATGATGGTTATAATGCCTTTAGGCTAAAATTTCCATATGAATGGTTTGAAGAAATCGCTTCGTGAGCTCCACGGGATGCTCAAGGCTCCTGAGCCGGCGATAGAGAAGGACCCTAAGAGGGAAATTCTTATGATATGTGATAGGGTATTCAAAAGAGCATGGGCAAGAAGGCTACTAGGGTTCCTAGGGAATCTCAATGCGTCTACTGCAAAAGTGTTGGACACTACTTGCAAACATATAAAAGTTCATATTTTATTCAATTTCAAAACAAATGCCTAATTTGTCTTTCATTTGATGAATTATAAGGTTAGGATTATTTACACCTCGGGGAGTGATTTAATCCAAAACACTTAAGTTCATCAGTGACACAAATTAGAGACTTTCGAGCCATTGGATGGCGTGAATCGATTGTCTGGTTGGCTCCCTCATATTTTATGAGAGATAGGGCTTCAATTGCATGATAATATCGCTGGTTAGAAAACTTCGAATTTTCACTTACGATTTATCACGTTTTGACATTGAGATAATTTTGAATGAGAAATTCGAATAAGAGTCAATTATTGAGAATAATTGAACTTGCCCAAAGTTCAAAGAAGATGTGAAGAGCGGGGTTGCTTCATCTTCAGGTATTAATGTTATAGACATTAAACTTCACAAATTCAACTTCTTGGGTATTGGATGCCAAACGTAGTTCTCACATTTGTATGTGGAGGAACTACATAGAAGTATAAGTTTGGTGAGTAGAGATGTCGATCTACGGGCGAGAAATGGAGCGAAGGTCGCTGCATTAGCCGTATGATCATATGATGTTGTTTTGCCTTAGGGCCTTGTTTCAGTATTATAACTATGTAATTTCGTACCTTCAATAAACAATGAATATTGGTTCAGTATTGGATACTGATGGATTAGTTTTTCACTAATTAAATAGTTTGATAACTATTTTAATTGTGAATTATTCTTTGTTTTGGTACGATTATTACATTATTTATGTATACTTTAAACTCAACAAATCATACATAACATTAACACCAAAGGCCGAATCGAATAAGTCTCAATGAGACATAACTGTAACATTGTTGATTGGATCAAAATCTAAACATGTAACGAATCTTCTTTTAGAAGGCATTCTAGAATCATTTGACTTGGAGTCATTTGATACATGTAAATGATGATTGATGGACAAAGATAACAATGTCATCTTTCTTGGAGAAAGGAGAACATGTGAGTGATTAATTAGGGATGATCCATACTGATGTATGTGGAACCTATCAGTTCACAAGCACATGAAGGTTATGTTTCGGAAAAGAGAAAACAAACTATATTAGATATAGTTCGACCATTCGATGAGAGGTCTAAATGAACTACTGGTCTCTTTTGGGAACACACAATTCTTGACTTCAACTTATACACTGAATAGGACACCGTCAAAAGCTATTGATAAGACACCATACGAGGTATGGAAAGGGAAGGTCCCTAACTTGTCTTATATCAAGGTTTGGGGATGTGAAGCTTATGTGAAGAGTAATATCTCTACAAAGCTTGAACCCAAATCGGATAAATGTTTCTTTGTTGGTTATCCAAAAGAAACACGAGGGTACCACTTTTACAACCAATCCGAGAACAAAGTTTTTGTTGCTCAAGATAGTGATTTTCTTGAAAAGAGTTATCTTTCCTAGAAATTCAGTGGGAGATCGGTTTTCTTGAACGAGGTTCAAGTGAAACAACCAATGATGAATACTCAATACTAGGTTGAGAGTATTCTTATGGTTTTGGAAGCCATACCAGCCCTCGTAGGTCCGAAAGGAATAAATCTATCTCTATTATTCAAATACTTAGATATTGTGGCCAATGAGAGATATGAATTCATGCTTTTAGAAAGCAATGAACCTTCGACCTATACCCAAGCTATGACGAGTCCAGATTCCGAGAAATGGCAGGGTGCCATGAAATCCGAAATGGAATTGATGTCTGAAAATCAAGTTTGGAACTTGGTCGATTTGCTTAAAGGGGCTAGGCCCATTGGATGCAAATGGATTTACAAGATAAAAACAGACATGGATGGAAAACCTAGTGTTTTCAAAGCAAGGTTGGTGGCAAAAGGATTTAATCAAATTCACAAAGTGGATTATGATGAAAGCTTTTCACCAGTTGCTATGATCAAAGCCATTCGGATTCTCTTAGCCATTGCTGCTCATTATGATTATGAGATATGGCAAATGGATGTTAAAACCGCCTTCTTGAATGAGATTCTAGAAGAGGATGTGTTTATGACACAACCAGAGGGTTTTATCGATCCTAATCAGGCTGAGAGAGTATGCAAGCTTAATAGATCTTAATGGATTAAAGCAAGCATCTCGGAGTTGGAATCTTCAGTTCAATGAATCCATATCGGGATTTGGATTTCAGAGGAACTCGAAAGAGTCGTGTTTTACAAGAAGATCAGTGGGAGTTACTTTGTATTCATTGTGTTGTATGTCGATGACATACTCCTTATTGGAAACAATATTCCTATGCTTAATTCTGTTAAAGAATGGCTTGGAAGATGTTTTTTAATAAAGGATCTTGGAGAAGCACAGTACATATTGGGCATCAAGATCTGTCGGAACAGATCGAAAATGATGTTTGGACTTAGTCAAGTGACCTATTTTGATAAGGTACTTGATAAGTTCAGAATGAAAGACGCCAAAAAGGGTCTCATTCCAATGAGTCATGGCACATCTCTTAGCAAGATGCAAGGCCCTACGGGAATTGATGAGCAAAAGAGGATGGAAAACATTCCTTATGCTTTGGCAATAGGGTCTATAATGTATGCCATGATATGTACACGACCGGACGTATCGTATGCTTTGAGCATGACGAGTCAGTTTCAAGGAAATCCAGGTGAGGCGCGTTAGACTGCGACCAAGAATATTCTTATGTACCTTAGATGGACAAAAGAATTTTGTTGTCTTTGGAAGACAAAAAGAGTTGATATTAACAAGCTGTTTGAATGCTAACTTCAAAACAAACTAAGATAATTTCCGATTTTAATCTGGTTATATCTTTTGTCTGGTTAGAGGTGATATTTGCTGGAATAGTTCCATGCAATGCAATATAGCTGATTAAACTACAAAAGCTGAGCACAGTATTGCATTGGATGCAGTAATGTTGGCAGTTAAGATTTGAATGTTCTTGAATGAACTAGGTGGCGTAACTAGCTTAGCCCATCCGATAATTCTCTATTTATAGTAGAGTTATCGCGCAAGCCAATGAGCTAGGAAGCACCACAAGTCTAAAACTGGTGCTCAGGAAGTTCCACATTATCTGGGAGATAGTATTGTGGAGACATCGAGATAATAAAGTTGCAACTTTTGGTAAGGTTGCAAACCCGCTTTCTAAACCTCTCCAGCAGTTTAAGCTTGAGGCTTTCACGACTGCAATAGAGATCAGACATCTTAGAGATGGGTTGTGATTTCTATTACTGTATTAGATACTTTTGGAGATTTGGTAAACATTCACTCATATGTATAATACATGTTTCTTCATATAAATATGGTTTAATTTATATGAATTGTCCAAATGATTAAGTGATATCAATTGGGTTATGAGATCGACTTACCGCATAATGAAGTCCCAATGGTTGAACTGATATACTTAAATCATATAGTTGTTCCTGGTTCGTATAATCGAGTACGGACAAACCGATAATACAATGAACTAGTTTGTAATGTGTACTATAGCGCCTCTTCATGGGCTAGTGATGTGGGACATCAAGTACAATTACATAGATATTAGCTGGGAGCTAATGATCGAACAGACCCGACTGGAATAGTATTTAAGATTTCGAGTCATAATACTATTTCATTGACTGTCGAGCAATTTCCTCTGACCTGAGTAGTCCAGAATGATTCCATTGTGAAATGGTGTACTTTGATACAAGTAAACGTCTTTCGTAAAAGGAGGTTATAAAACTTGTTATTGGGTATATCAGGAAGCAAGTGGGAGAGCTTGGACTGACAAGATGGGATTGTCCTCCATTTTTATAATGGGATACATGTCTTACCGGCCACTTGGAGAGTCGAGACTGTGGAAAATACGTGGTCACGTCCAGATTCGTATCATAGTGATAAATCTGGTTTTACAGTCTGTCTCAAAGTCCAAGAAAGGTTTGAACCGATTGAGGATGACTCGAGTCTTGCCTCAAGTTCAAACTTAGACATAAAGTGACAACAGGAAATTGGCAGCACACTGGCTCTGAAGGCCAAGTGGGAGATTGTTAGGATGTGTCCTTCGATCCTACGTGTGCAATCGATAAAGTCATAAGGTCGTCTATGGATGTTAAATGATTATTCGATAATATTAATTGTTGGGAACAATATAATATTGATCGATAAATCATACCTACAGGGTCACACACGAGTCGGAATTACGTTGTTTGCTATATTGATTTAGAATCAATACATATGGAATTTCACATGCATGGGATGCATGGCATGCATGGGATGCATGGATTGCATGGATGCATGTCACATGGTATGACATGGCATGCCACACAAGCAAGGGGACCACATCCATGCCAATTGGCATGGTGATGTGGAAATGACCCTTTACCTCCCCATTATCCACCATTACTTGTGCATTATGATGCACATTATGGTGGGGGTTACAAGGGAGGTTAATGGTGATCAATATAGTGATGAAAACATGTGTTTCACATCAATTTTTGATCAGCCACGAAATTCCATAAGACAAGAGAGAAAAGAGTGAGAGAATCACTCAAGAACAAGCAAGCAAGTTCAATTCCGGGTTCGTGTGCAACACGTAGAGGCCGGGCCATTTGTGCGGCTTCAACATCCGGGCGATCTAGACAAGAGGAGTGACGAGGTCATTCACAAAGAGAGCTTCAAGAGGCTGATCCATTTGAGGTGGTTCAATCGACTCAACACCACCTCAACGACATCAACGAATCACTTCGTCACAAAAGTAAGTAATCGTTGAACCTTATATATATATATATATTGGATGTGTATATATATATATTTATATGTGTTCTTATACACATTAAGTGTGCACTAAGATCATGGCATAGTAGATCTATTGCTTTACACGCTTCCGCACACACGGTATATCGATTGGATCGGTATACCGGTACCTTCAGGTATGTCACTATAGCTCGGCGAACGAAGTAACCGGAGTTATGTTTAGCTACACCTGTGAAGGTGGAGTTTTTGAGGCTACCAAAGCGGCTTTGGTAGTGTTGGGAGGAGACAAAAAGGCAATGCGACCTTATGTCCTCCAAGAAGGCGCGGTGAAGGAAGTAACCGAGGCCGAAACCCGACTCTTGGTAGAAGAGTCTATCCGGCTTAGAGGCGCGCAACCAAGTAAGGCCGGAGTGACCAAGCTCATTGAAGATAAAGCGGTGAACGAAGTAACCGTGGGAAAAACTAGGCTCTCGGGTGAAGAGTCTACACGACTAGACCATGTGCGGCTTGGGCATGTGAGGAAAGTCGACAAGAAGGATCGAGTGTTTCTCGATCTATGGAGTGTTTCTAAACCTGGTGAGCCATGTGCGCTTGGAAAGCGGTCGAGAGGGTATATCTCGAATTGGGCTCACAATTCGAAGAAGACACTCGGGTATGTACGTTCCGATTCATGGGGACCTTTGATGGTCCAGACTTCTAGGAACTAGGCCCGTTGGGGCATTTGGAGGAAGACGAGGGACGAGACTATTGAGGGCGATGTGATTTCGCTTTATGGTTTGATGTGCGATGAGATTTCGCATGCGCGATGGGATTTCGCGGCTTTGTGTTACATGTGATGTGATTTCACATGAGCGATGGGATTTCGCGGTTTCTCGTCAAGGTGGAGATTGTTAAAATATGACTCGAATCCGTAGGAATTTTGTTTCCTTATTTAGGAAAATTAGAATTATATTTAATATAATATAATTCTATTCCTTATGGATTTAGGAGTCATATATTAGGAAAAAGGGTTTATTCCTATTCCTATTGGTAACCTAATTTATGGATTTTCTACACTTATAAATAGGGATCTCCATAGACACAATTAGAACACGAGTTAACACAAGTTAATACCATCATAGAGAGAGATAATATTGTGTGAGATTAGAGGGTTTTAGAGTGGATATCAATCCTTGTAATCGTGAGGCAATATTATAGTGAAAGTTCTCGTCGTTCCTCCCGTGGTTTTTCCCGATTTGGGTTTCCACGTAAATTCCTTGTCTTCTTTTCTTGTCTCCTTCTTTATTTATTGTTGAGTTATATTCGGGGTTCCGCATATTGTTCGTACTATACATCGCTCGTTCTACAACAATAGTTAATTGGGTATTTTGCAAATCATATTCAACTCTAGCTCGTTAGGAAGAGTAGTCGAGTCACCCTTGCGTTCAAACACATTTGTTACAAATCGTTCTTTAATACTCGCTTTTAAATACTTGTTTTAGTTGTTAATCAAACACTCAATTTCTGAATAGCAATTAATTTTTGGCTAATTTCATTTTATTTCTCTCTATTTCATTTTACTTTTAATTCCGCTTGTGGTTGTGTTGGGAGCTTGGAGTTGATCAATGGGTTCGTTCGGGTTTGAATCCAATAACCTTATCAATAAATATATCGGGTATCAGTTGGCCTTATTTAGAAAAAAAAAAAAAATCAGTTATTAGTATCTGGATCATCTAGTTATTTATGTAGCATGAATTTTATTTGAATTTGGCAATTAAGAATAATATTAATTGCACAAATAAATATATCTTTCAACTCTTTATTTTTGTACGCTTACAATGATCATCACATTAAACACACATTGTTTCAACATAATAATAAGGGGATATGTAGGATGCAGATGAGTGTCATCACTATAAGACATATTATGATGTATAGTCTGTTATATAAGAGTATGCGTTTTATATACAATTCTTATTGAAAATACTAAAATATTTTTAAAAGTGACTTACAAATTCACCTACAAAATAACAAAATCAATTATTTTTGAATTGTTTATTAATTCATCACAATAAAAATAAAGTTAAAATAAAATAACAAAATTTGTTTTCTTCTTCAAAACTTTTTCAACACACAATCGAGCTCAATTTTTTTTTTATTCAAAATCAATCTTGAAAATTCATACAAATAATGGAAAATAACGCAAATTTTTGCGTAACACATGGTTGTGAAGAGCATTGAGTGTAGTTTGTTATGGAACTAGAGGAACTTAATTTGGAGTAAAGTACAAAAAATAATTTGGAGTAGATTTTTTTGGTAAAATGTAGCAGTTTTTTTGCCTATCCACAAACATGAGCACGAAAATTCCTAAAAACACGAAAATACGGAGATAACACTAAAATGACTATTTTGCCCGTGCTTTCAAAAATGTGTAAAAATATTTCTAAACTCCAAATTTGGTGTACATTTCAACATTGACATCAAGAGTTGCAATAATAAAAATCTGAAAATAATGACAAAAGAATGTGTGAAAACCCAAAACTAAAAAAAAATATTATAGAAAAAATAATTAATTAACTTGATCTTAAATCATACTTCCTCTGTCCCAGACTAATGGTCACCTGTGGTCAACGTTGACTTTTTGTGTCCGTCCAATAGATACGATAAATACTGTACAAAAATTATGAAAAAATAACTAAAATAAAATTTAATTATTAAACTTTATTTTAGTTATTTTTTCATAATTTTTGTACACTATTTATCATATGTATTGGACGGACAAAAAAAGTCAACGTTGACCAGAGGTGACCATTGGTCTGGGACAGAGTAGTAATTAATACACATGGATCCCTTGGACCGATGTTAAAAAAATTGAGGCCCATTTGGAAACGCTGTCGGCTGGAACGAGCCACACCACTCTAAAGATTGGCTCGACAAGCCAGATGTGGTTGTCACTTATGTGTCTCTTCGATTCTTCGTTTTGTAAATTCGTACGCTTATCGTTATCGACTCCAATTTTAATTGGTTCCTAGACATTTCTACAAACAAAATTATTCTCATAGCTTAGTTGAATTTATAGAGTAAAAAATGAACATTAAATACTTACATTTAATTAATAATTATTAAACCAACTCGAAATTTAAAATAATATATCACTCTTTTTATTTGAAGTCACATTAGTAGTTATTACGCATTTTGTAATTTATAAAAAAGTAATTTTACTTTGTGGACTATAATGTAGTTAAAGGAAAGATGGGGACTGTATTGTAATATATTTGGAAGTTCGAGGGATCAATGTGTAATTGATTAAAAAACGGTTGAGATGAGAGTGATCGCTATTAGCTATGTATGTTTCTTGTTTAATGTCAAAACAAAATAGTGGATTTAATTTATGAAATTTTTTTCTTTTCATTATTCTTGAAACACTTATGGAATCAACATTTGCTACTATTGTCTAAAAATATTCGCCAAACTTTCTATATTTTTCCGGCCAAGTTTGTCTCATATATCAATTACATAAAATAACTAACAAATTATTAGTAATCATTCTATATATGACAATACAAACTACATATTACTCCGTATGAATTGATTTGGATGGAATTGATATCGTAACTCGTTGCTTGACTATACAAGAGAAACTATGTTGACACTTGATAGTTTCACAATTCGGTTATATAATGACATCTTTTATGTTTATATTTAAATATTAAAAATGAATATAATTTTATTTACATGTGCCAATTCCTACATTACTGAAAATCAAATTATGAACAATTTCGTGCCACCGTTCCTTTTATAAATTAAAGATGTAGTACTAATATACTGGTAGAGGATAAAACCAAACCAGAGATAGATTGAAATCAACGATATAAATTGAGCTTATGTAAACCAATGGATGGCCAGTTGTAAAATTATTAATAATAATAAAAAAATTATTTAACAATCCTTTTAATATTAATAATTAAAATATAGTAGTATTTTGTTTACTTCTTAGTTATTTGAACATTAATGTATACAATATGTAAAAGATAAGAGTCCAAATAATAAACTCTAGAATATAAATACAATAAATCAAAAAAAAACACAATAAAACATACCAATTTGCATTCTCGATAAATTTGAAGGGTGGTTGGTAATATTTGAAGGGTAGTTGATAAATTTGAAGGGTGGTTGGAAATCCGATGTTATATGCGAGTAATCACGACCGCCTTAGACAATCGGTGTTCATTGATAGTAAATAGACCATCAAACATCTAAAGAGATCGAATCACAAATGAAGCGATACAATATAATTGTTTATTTAACTAATTAAATTCGGAGTAGTATTTAATTAATTAAATTGTAAAAGTTGAATTGTAAAACGAAATCGTATTGTTGGGGCCCGCCCACTACATGATAATAGTAAGATCAATACTAGGAGTGGGCGTTTGGTCCCAAGATCCCGGTCTCGTCCCGATCCCGTTCTTAAATGGGACGGGACAGGACGGGATTGAAATATAAAAAGTGTTAATCTCGTTCCGTCCCGATTCCGGATTAAAATAATGTGATGAGACCGGAATTAGTTAAATAAATCTCGAAACATCCCGTCCCGTCCCGTTATATATTTATATATATTAAAAAAATATATTTTTAATTATTTATAATATATTATTGTATTTAATTTTACATAATTTGTAAAAAATAAACTTTACTATACTAAAATTTAAACAAAATCAAACAACCTATGATTTTTATAAAAAGATAATAATATGTTTTATAATACGTAATTAAATTAAGTGTATATAATTGTTTTTAATAGTATATAATATTTTTATTATTGAATTAATTAAATTAAACGGTATCCCGTTTCGATCCCGATCCCGTTTCGATTTTTTAGGGATCCCGAATTCACGGGATCAATTTTTAAAAAGTGCGATCCCGTCCCGGTAAAAATTTTATGAGACGAGACCGGGATCAAGTAAATCCCGTCCCATCCCGGCACATGCCCACCCCTAATCAATATCGCTCATTTTTTATTTATTTGTCGAAACGTTCACATGTCAAAAATTTCGACAAACCCGAAACTACTCTTGAAGGGATGTGTTACATGGATAAAGAATCTTACTTCAATAATTATTTGTTCTATAATTATTCTTTGTTTATAATTAGGTATGAATTTTAAGATTTTAATTAGGATAAAAGACGCAACCTTTAAAAAAGGGGGGTGGCCGGGCCGGGCTCTAGCCCCCTAATATATTTATATCTACTAATTTTTTTAAATATTATATTTAGTTCAAGTGGTCAACCACTTACTTCATGACCAAAATGTTAGGGGTTCAAGCCCTTTATGCACCTTAATAAAAAAATAGCTATTTAAATAATGATGATGGAAGACATCATCATTAAGCGTAACCATATAAATGTAAAAGATGACAGAGGCGTACGATATTTATTCATTTATATTATATTTGTGCTCTACCTATATTTACACTTATTTATTATTATTGTATTCTATACTTATTTATTATTTTTTTATTTTTGTGTTTTACACTTATTTATTATTTTGTTTTATTTGTTTTCTTGTGCTCTACACATATTTATTATTTTTGTTATACACAATTTATTTATTTATTTTTACTTATTTCTCCATTATATAATTATTTATTTGTGTGCTCCAAAAGTATTTTATTATTTTTTACATTTATTATATGAGTGCTCCCAGACATATTTATTATTAGTGTGTTACACAATTATTTTATTATTTTTTACTTCATTCTCATTACATAATTAATTATTATTTCGGATTTCTTTGTTTTCATTATCTCTATTATCTACAATTATTATTTTCACTATTTCACACATATTTATTATTTTTTATATTATTTTGTGCTCCACATATATTTATTATTTTTTATATTCATTCTCACCGCATGTCTGAATCTAAACCCAAGTTGAAAGATATCGAGATGCAAGATAATTTTTAATCATTCTCACCACATGTCTGAATTTAAACTTGGAGCTACATATTCATTCTCACCACAATCTAAACTTGAGTATAATTTATATTCATTCTCAGCACATGTCTGAATCGATCTAAACTTGAGCTACATATTCATTTTTAGGGGTGTCAAAAGTTTGGTTAAACCGACCAAACCGAACCAAACCAACACTGTTCGATTAAACCAAACTGAACCAAACTAATTTGGTTTGGTTTTCGGTTTGGTTTGGTTTTAACCGATTAAAACTGAATAAAAGTAAAATAAAACATAATTAATATATATTATTTTAAATGTAAATAATAATAATTTTTATATATATATATATATATTTATATTTTTTAATAATAATATTTTATTTTTAATTAAAATTAATTTTTTTTTATTTTTTATATTTTGTTTTAATTATTTTAATAAAAATTAAAAATTATTTTTAAATGAAAATATTAAAAAAATAAAATATTTTTTTAATTAAAATTTGGTTAAAATCAAACCAAACCAAACCAAACCGAAATTATTCGGTTAAAACTGAACCAAACCATTTCTTAAACGGTTTGGTTTTCGGTTCTTGAAAATGAGTTTTGTTTGGTTCGGTTAACCGAAATTTCGGTTCGGTTTGGTTTGGTTTGGTTTAACCGAATTAACACCCCTATTCATTCTCACCACATCATAATTTATATTCATTCTCACCACATTTCTGAATTTAAACTTGAGCTACATATTCATTCTCACCACAATCTAAACTTGAGCTACAAGATATCGAGATGCAAAATAATCTCACCACAATCTAAACTTGAGCTACAAGATACCGAGATGCAAGATAATTCTGACTACGATATTCGTTACGTTTTCTTTGCTCGTGTGTGAGATTTTTCTCGATTAGTGGAGTTTCGGTCTCGGTTGTTGCCTCTTTTTTTTTTTTTACTATTATGCCACTTGTTTTGATTTGTTGACAACATTGGTTTGATAGAGTGCTCGGTGGGGATGGCTGTCGCCGCAATATTAACAAGCTCGAAAAGAAGAACATCCACACTTAAGCTTGCGTTGTCGGCTATATGTTTCATTCATGCACTTGCCCAAGAATAAAATTGCTCAGTTGGGTCGTGGAGAGTTATTCGTGAAGGAGTAAAATGTGAATAGAGGAACAAAAAGAATAGGAGGATGAAAAGAGGAGGGAAAAAGAGAGGAGGGATAAAGAGAGGAAGTAAGAAGAAATACGATACAGTGCATGGTCTGGAAAAACACGACCCCCTATTCTAAAATCTTGACGATGCAAGTGGCGTGCTGCAGTTAAGCCAGCCGGTCTGCTCCCACAACTATTATATTAATTGCATAAATAAATATATCCTTCAACTCTGTACTAATTGTACACTCACAATGATCATCACATTAAAACACATTTTCTCAACATAATAATGTTACATCAAAAACAATTAGAAAGATGAGACAGAAGCCATCTTTGTACTAAACATTGCAAGAACCTCAAATCTTGCAAAAGAAAAATGTTTCGCATCTCGAACTACACCTCCACTCGTGAACGATGATGATATCAAGTTATATACATGACATCTGCAGAGTATATATATATATATATTGGAGAATACAGAATGGAGTAAAGAGAACCTTCGTGCTACCTTGATCGAGCACGTGAAGGTGCTATGACAAGCTAGGAGGGCATGTGGTCTATATATATATTTACATCTTATCAGCAACCGGCAGCTTTCAAAAAATTGTCGTAAGGGCTTGAAGATGGCAGAGTGAAGGCGAGAGGTTGGGGCTGAAACTCAGTCGCAAAGAACGACGGTGGTGAAAATTCACCTGAGGGTTTGCTCGGAAATTCGCCCGACACATTGAAATCGAAGAATGGCTGGTCAACCTGACAATTTTTTCAGTTGACGTGACAAAATTAGGAATCATATAGAAATCAAAGTAGATGTTGTTATTATACATAATAATAAAGTGAAGAATCCCATAAACTATCCTTGAGGTTTGACATAATTACGGAAACAACAAACAATAATTTTCAAACGTCGACCTCAGGTACTACAGGCAACCCATTGATGTTTACATTTCTTTTAACAAATGTCTCAATTCAGGACGCGATTTGTAAAATAGAAACAAATAGACAATGAGAAGTTTTAAATTTTTGAAAGATAAGTGGGCTATTTTGTAATTAGACTAAACCTCTTGGGTATTTTCACATTTACCTGTATATTTGGAAAAGAAAAATAATGCAAGAAGAGGAAATAGTCAGGGTAAACGGGTGAAAAACGAAGAAGTCAAACAGACGCACCTTTGGTAACCCGCTATTGGAAGCAATCTGATTGTCAGGTTCGTGAGATATAGTCAGCATGCTCCCTTGTTTAGTAGAATTGGTATTTATTAAGACAGACATTTTCTGCTGCTTTCCCACCAGAAGCGACTCACAGTGATTAGCCATTTCATTGTAAGATGAATTCGCAGCTGTGCTCACAGACATTCTTCCCACGTGGTGAGCCGACTCCAAAACCTGTCCGACCAATGCACAACAAAATCAGGCATGAAAGAATTTTCAATTTGGTTGCTAATAACCACATCAGAATTACTTTTTTGCATTCTCAACCTAGGATTACAAAAGCATTATTTAAGGCCCGAAAATGAGAATAAATACATAAAATTTTAAGAGCGAATTGAGAAAATTAAAATCGGAACATATTGAGAGAAAAACTAAAAATTGGGCAGTGGAATGCAACTTTCCCTCAGAATAAAAATAAAAATTCGAGGCAGCTTTAATTATATTTATGTTTCGTATTGGACAGGAATACCATAAATTAAACACAAGATTTTTTTACAATTACTACAAAAGAACACTTTGAGATTTGTTTATTATCATAAATATATCATTACAAACGCAAGGGGATTTTGATCATTTTTGCTCAAGTTTTCTTGTAACTACCAAACATACAAGGGTTCTTTTGTATTATAATCATCCAGGAAAATACTACTATATAGATAACCAACTGAAAAGATGTCAAGAACACAACTTTGAGAAATAAACGTAAATTTTAAGCATTAGCAGGAAAGAAAGAATGATACAATAACAAGAAACCACCCAACAAGCATCTAAGCTGGTAATTAATTGCCACATACAAATAATACTGTAGTGAATTAAAAACAACTCACGGATTGAAGCAGCTGGTCAACACTCAGGAGACTCGGAAACTCGACGGTCACTTTAGAATTCGGGAGGAAATTACTTTCAGCCGAATCTTGGTGAGAATCATCATCTATTCCACACAATGAGACCGCCTGCACAATTGGTAATAGTGCGGCAAATCAATGAAGACCTAAAGAAACAGAAGCTGTAAAATCTAATTTACAAATCTGGCTATTACCTTTTCTAGAGATTTAGCGTCATAAGAATTCCCTTGACATCCATTGCCCGGGCTATCGGTGAACAACTGGCCTCCGATGGAACACGAGTCGTCGGACAAGAAATCTTGGAGCAATTGCTCTCTCATTGTAGTCTCCTCACACTGCTAATAAAAAACAGTTATCACTTAGAATCCAATACAAATGACGTATAAATGCAAAACTGCCTCTAAAGTTTCATCTAATTACAAAAGGAAATCATTTGTCTTGAAACATAAAAGTTGAGAATTACAAAAACTATCTGAGAGTTACAAACCATAAACATACTCACTACGTCCCTCAAATGTTTGCACGACATACATTTAAAGTTGAGGGATAATTTTTTTGTTAAGAATTTGAACTTTACAAGTTGGTTTTACTTTTTGCAATTAGGCTAAAAGTTGAAGAATAGTTTTTTTTTGTTAACCAGACAAAAAATGATGTGATATATTCAAGCACACAATGAGATTGGAAGGCTTACCTCCAATAACTTATCCAAATTTTTAGTGATGACACTAACAAGGGACTCCTTGGTCTGGTTCTCGTTGAATTTTATATCCGAAAGAGCTTTCTGAGCAGAAGTATCATCTTCCTTTGATCCATAAATGATATGTTGATTCCCTGAAGATTCTGTATCGTTAATCTGCAACTTTGAATCTTCCACCAAACATAAAAAGGGATCAATCTGAAACAAATACAAGAATGACATTAAGCCTCATTTTGAAACCGGGTCAGGACAAAGTGAAACAAAATAATAGTTCAGTGTTCACAAAATACAAAAAACAAAAATAATGAAATGAGACAAGTAACATACCACTTTATCAGAGAGGGTAGCCTTGACACGCGGGATGAGAGGCAAAATATTGTAAGCCTTCGCTGAGAAGATAAGCATGCAAGTCGACAATACAAAGAGGGATCTGCGGCGTGAAGGGGGCAATGTCCCTGAAATTATTGGGAAAAAGTATTTTAGGTACAGCTGATTAACTACCACGATTATATTAGTACAATCGTTGCACTTGGTACCTCGACCTCCTACAAGAGAGACACTCCTCAGTGTGAAAGCCAGTTGGAAACTTCGAATTAGAGCTTCACGAGAAGAATTCTGCACGAAAAAAAAGGATCTGTTACTTAATGCAAAAATTAATAATCACTTCTTATATATATATATATATATATATATATATATATATATATGATTATTACTCACTCGTCCCATTTTAATAGTCCACTTTAAATTTCCCACATTAAGAAATTCATTAAATCATAAAATTCAGATCAAACTAAATATTTCTATTCTACTATACTATTACTTTTACATGATTAAAAACACCTCACTGAATATGGGTCAAATATGAAAAGTTAAATACACCTCAAACCTACAAAAGAGAATATCGATTTGGGACCAAAAATATAGAATAAAATGAACTACTAATATGGAACAGGTGGAGTGTATAACAAAATAAGAAAAATCTGAAGGTGTATTGATTTACCTTTGCTCGGGCAAACAGTAAAAACAAGCTATATGTGTGGGCAATAGCTTCGAAGTTTTCAGGCATATTTGCAGGAGACATAGATTGCGCCCAAATAGATGAAAGCAAGAGGGCTATTTGGTGGCTGCTCAGTCTAAGAGGAACAATATCCTGGAAATCGGAAAGGAAACGCAGACATCATAGGCAATAATACAAATAATAAAAACGGTAATTACAAAATATTCCCATGATAATATTAAAGCCTAACCAAAACATAAAAATGAGTTCAAATAAAAACAAAAAGATAAGGTGCAATTTTATAAAATGGAAACACGTGTCAAGAATGCATCTATAATTGCAGAACTGAAATACTTTTTAACTTTCCAAACGATTATGCAAAAAATATGACCATGCGAACAATCCTATCAGGTTAAAAAAGATGATTGGCACCTTTGATATAATACTAAATCAAACCCGTTTTTTGTAATTAGGACAAACCTAAGGGTAATTTTTGTAATATCTCTAAAGCTGAACTACGGTCTTTGGAGAAAGGCAAAAGCAACAACACAGACTTACCAGGCCTTTACTCGTCTTGGTTTCGTTATCAGAATCCGGTGCCGGAGAAGGCTTGATGCTATATACTCGACTATATGTCGACTTAATTCTGTTCATTACCCCATTTGGTTGATTTCCAGTGTTTGGTTCTAATTGATTCATTACCATAGGACCCTTTTGGTTATTCAGCTTCGCAAACAGTGCGGCTGATGAAGAAAACACTGAAACAGTTCTCGAGAGTGTTCTCGGAAAGTTCATGTTCTTAGAGTCAGAGACATCTGAAGCTAATTGAGGGCAGACTGAAGATGGCACGAGCACAACAGAGAATATCCGGTGAGCTCCTATACGTGTCTCGTGGTCCGGATGAACCATAGCTGGAAGTAACTGATGAAACAAAGCTTCTGGGAAAGCCTACTTTTAAAATAAAATGTCAATATCATTACGAAACAAATATTCAGCATTGAAGTTTAAACAAAGATTCATGAGATGCATTAAAAAATAACAACAGCAACAACAACAACAATAATAATAATAATAATAATAATAATAATAATAATAATAATAATAAACTTAATTTCAAACATTAAAAGGATTGTGATTAAATAATTTCAAAAAGGCGACAATGACTTCTGCAACAATATAACTGGAAGCATTTATATCATGAACATGAATCATTTCATCACTCGACTCTTGTTTGTTCATACGGTGTTCATGAAATACCGAATGAGAAAAAAACAGCATACTGAGAGGACTTGATTATAAAATCCTTACAACAATGAGATTCTAACAATTTTGGTCATGAAATGGTGCTTCGGATTTACCTTTATTCATAAAATGCACTTGTAATACAAAAATATCTAAAAAGCATGGGAATGTTATAGGACTAATGAACCATCAGCAAGGACCTAAACTGCCACATCAAGAAGTTACAGGACTAAAATCGCTAACACGAAAGGTTGAAGGGATAAAAGTGAAATTTAGACTAATGACACGCACACACACGACGAGAGATAGAGGTTTCAATTTAGTAAAAGGACATGCCTTGTTTTTATATGATAAGTTTGGCAAAGAAGCTATAATCTGGGCAGTTCGATATACAGCACAAATCGTTGTTCTAGCAATAACAGTAATACTTGAGATGTTCTCTAACATCGAAGCCATTACATCAAGGATCGGGCCTGCATCTCCAACCTATAAACAAGAAAGTATTATGCCCTTGTAAATCTAATTAGTATAAAAAGAACTCAGTTGCTTGAGATATGTATCTGGAGGATTAGTTAACAATAAAAAACAAACTTGAGTTTCAGTCTAATTAAAAGGCTATTTATAACAAGTACCCTTGTGTTGGCATAAATATAATTACCCCCTTGAAAAATAAAGACTTGAAAATTTATTTTCTTTCAATTTACCCCTTTCACAAATAAATAAATAAATTATAAACTGGCTTCATATCTATAAAAATATTACAGCCAACCCTTGATTTTAATGATGAACCAAACCTCAATGATAATTTATAATTTTGAAAGTAAGTTTTTTTAAAGAAAAATTCATCCAACCCTTGAGATTAATTTTTGTAACAATACCCAAAAACATTTTTTTGTACAATTGCACCCTTTGATATGAGGGTCCGTATTAAGACAAAATACAAACCAACAGAGGCTGTTTGTAATACCGTAAAAGGGAATAGTGGTACTTTTAAAAGATAATTAACTATAAAAGAGGTAGTCCAACCTTTGACGACAACTCTGTCAGACATTCATCCACCTCTTCGTGGAATTTTCTATTCCAATTGATCACCTCATCACCAAGATCTGCATCATCTAGTGAAGCATGTATACTCTTGCGCAAATGCCTCATGACATCACTTAAGGCGCTGACTATAGCTACGGAAGACTGAGTCCTCGCGAGACGAGCAAGGGCAGTGATGACCTGAAAAATGTCAAGCTGCATGTTGGGTTGCTTGAGGACATTTTTATGGTCAAGATGCTTGACTAGCATTGACAGCAAGAAGTGTGTATTCTGGCCTGCACAATCAAGAGAAGAACCTAAATTTTATTATTCAGGGAAAGAAAAGTTGGATTAGTTACAAAAACTAACCTCGTAGTTATCCAAACACTACCCTAGGGTTTGTAGTATTTAGAAAAAAAAGACAACTTTGAAAATAATAAAATCACCCTTGAGGTATATTTCGGCAGGCGTTTCCCCCCAACCGTTACTTGAACTGAAATACATTCAGCCCTCACTTTCTAAAATATAGTTCCATCCTTCCGTCTGGTTATTTGTACTCAATTATTATAGACTATTTACAAAATACTATAGAGAGATAATCATAAGACTAGTCAATGACAGAAAGCAATTTTCCATAGTATATGGGACAGATGTAACCTCAAGTATGGTTTCTGAAAATTTTCAAATTTCGCATTCAATAATGGAAATTTTGAGCCACTCGATGGTGGTTTTTTTTAAATATACAGCCCAAAACTTATTTCTCTTCCCACAGTTACCCTCTTGACATTGTTTCACTTTAAACACTGCACCCCTATGAAGAGATATACTTCTTAGATAAAAACAAACCCCAAAAGTGTATATTTAACGGGGTATTTGTAACATAAAATGATAGCTTTTGTGTTCAGGCTAAATCTCAGGGGTAGTTTTTGCAATTAATAACTATCCCAAAATAGCTTTCCATTAAAAGCTTACCAGAATCATCCATCCATAGCTGCATTTCTTTGAGAACTGGAAAAGCAATTCCATCCTCAGAAGACCATTGATTCCCGAGATCTAAATACCGAAATAAGGATTCCAAAACACGGCGCATTGTGGTTGCCTCTTTCCCGAGATTGGCCATGTTGTGTAAGCACACTCTAGACCAGAAACATGGGTTCTTGGCATCTTCTCTGTTCAATTAATCATGATAAAAAATGGATAATTAAAAAAATACCCTTCAAGCTTGACCCAATTTAAAAAAAAAACAGTTTTGAAAATTACAAAATCTGCCCTCAAGGTTACATTTGCACTTTCCGCTAACTGTGATTAATAATTTGAACAAATGTTGTTACAGCTGCATCCCTCTTACTCTATAATACAATTAGGACTGTTGCAAAATTTCAATGTAATTTGACAAAGCTAGCACATTTCACCAAATCAAAATAATTTTGTTGCAACAATTAATTTTTGGGGAAACCTGTAAGATGTAATCAAACCTCAAGGATAGTTTTTTTTATAATTTTTTAGTTACCCGGGTTTCATTAAACCTTAGGGTAGTTTATGTAATTGTAAAAGTTAGATGAAATTTTTTGCTATCATCCCAAACCTTAGGGTAATTAGTACTCTCTCCGTCTCTTAAATATCTTCATACTTTCCTTTTTGGGTTGTCTCACATATATCTTCACACCCCAAAAAAGAAATAATTTTACTCACTTTTTCACTTTAAAATACAATTATACCTTAATTTTTACCTTTTCAATTTAAATACCAAATTACACTTACTTTTTTCATCAACATAATATAAATAATAATATTTCTTAATCTCCATGCCCAGGAAAATATGAAGATATTTGTGGGACGAAGGTAGTAATAATTATACCACCCCACCTAAAAAATGAAAGAAGAGAACTAAAGACCAAATTGGGATAAGAAAAATTACTCGTCCACACTAAGTTGTCCGTTATCATCAGTGATCCCTTTCCAGGAAGGGACCTTCATTAATTCCTCCCCCGAAGTAGGAGAGATGTGTCCCTCAGTTTTATGAACTTCTTGAACCCATCGACTTTGGTCCGACTCCTCGGACTCTTTATTTTGAGCTTTGTAATTTTCCAAGACTACTGAAACAATCTGATGAAAAATGGATTAAGATTTTTCTTAATACATTAAAAAACTAAAATAGAAAAAATGAATTTAAATCATTTTCAACTTAAATATGCTTACATTATCAAATTCAACTGAAATATGACAGTTCTCGCCCATAAACCAAACCTGTGCAACACAAACACAAGCAAATATCCATAGGAGAAGGTAAGATAAAAAGAAAAGTCCATTATTAAATCCCAAAAGAAATTAATTACGAAAAATAACCAATAAAAGAAATAGTAAACCACATAAGTACTACATGCTTGAATTTGATTTTATTTCTGACAGGATTTCAAATTCATTTATAAAATACTCAGCACACTGGATTTTATGATCCTCTTTAGAACCTCGGTAAGTAAAGTAACGTTTATACCAATAATCCTAATGAATAAATCTTTTTTTCTATTCATAAGGGGAAAACCGAACGAACCATAGCAGAGAGAGCTTGCAGCCCTGCTGCCCGTAAATTTCCAGCCCTCTCATCTTCTCCCACCTCTTGAGCCATTTGGCAGAGTTTTGGAATCAATCCTTCTAAATTAAACATGTAAGTTCCATCATTCTGTAAGAACACACGAGAGTATCTAATAAGCCAATCCCCAAAAAATTGTATTAGAAAAAAAAACACATGCATGAATACAAACCTGATTATTAACAAAATCAAAAAGAGTGTGACATCCAACAATCAACATCTCATCTTGACTGGTCTGGTCCAGCAAAATGTGCAAAATACTGAGTATACTATTTGCAAACAAAGGCCTGATATAGGAAAAACGGCAGTGAGGAAATACCATTGAAAGTCGTTGTAACATAAAAGATTTAAAAAAATAATACACTGTGAAATTATGACATGTACCAAAAACGCAATAAAAACATATATCTTAAAATAAGACTAGACTGACGTCCGTAACACGAATATTTTCCAGATATGACTGAATTAAGAACGAACTACATTACACATGAAAATCGCAAAAAATGTCAAAATATGAGTCACGTTTTAACCCAACAAGAAAACGATACAAACAATATAAAATACCATAGTATCAAATAACAGAAAGGAAAAAACAATGTTTAATTGAAAATAAAGTGCGGCAGTGCACATACATTTGCTCCCTGCAAGAGAACAAGAATTTCCTGTAAATACACATAAAAACTTTTACTGTTCGAAAGTTTTCGCATCTTAATTCCTTATAGCATCTTTGTTCAAGGGAGTCTGCTATCTGTAATAATAATAATTAAAAAAAAACAGTTAGCTTTTAACACAAGATAGAAAAACTATTCTACATTTGCACTTACCTTTGGAATGCGCATAGGATTTTTCGCACCATATTCACATAATTTGGCAATCTTCCTGTCATTTGGTTCTTCATCCTATAAATCAAAAAACTTGAGTTAAGCATTATTGCAAAATTAATTCAAACTTCACATATGACTTTCGCAAAAAAGAAGAATCAGAAACAGAAGTATTTGCAAATAGAAGCTATAAGCTGAAATAGATAAAAGAGCGATTGGTGAATAAGTTGTAAGAATGCTTACTTGTTTGTAAAATAAAACAAAGGAAAATAAATCATCTAAAGCCACCCTCGCGAACTATTTTTAAATTCTAATTAAATTATTCACTCAGTAATAACAATGTTATACCTATAAAGTTTTGAGCATTTAGTAAGTTAATTTAACCCAAAATCATTTCCTCAAACGAAAAACACCAAATGCTTATAGTACTAATTAGTCTTTAGAATATGTCATTCATAGCAACATCAACTAAAAGAGCGATATGTGAATAAGTTATAAGAATTCTTACTTGTTTGTAAAATAAGAGAGAGCAAAATAACTCATCTAAACCACCCCCGCCAACTCTTTTAAATTCTAATGAAATTATTTAACCCAAAAGCATTTCCTCAAACGAAAAACACCAAATGCTTATAGTACTAATTAGTCTTTAGAATATTTGACATATTGCAACATCAACTAAAGGCAGTTGGGAATCGAGAATTTTGGCGGTGTTTGCAACTTAGATGATAAAAGCGAAAACAGTTAGAAGAGTGTTTGGTAAATAAGTAGTAAAAGTGCTTACATACATACACATTTGTAAAATCAAACCAAAAGAAAATATAAGAAATCTCCTCTGCTTTAAGGAATTTGATTAGATATACTAAATACTACCATATGACATAAATATGATAATCTAAATAATGCCACACCATTTGAAATGAGGAAACGGACCTGGGAGCGTGGGATGATATCTGAAATGAGTTTCTTGTACCTCTTGACGGGTTGCCTAGACCTGGTCCTCAAGCCGGGGCAAAAGAAACAGAGGCTGTCGCACGCTGGCAATACTTGCCTCGAGACCACACCCGATACCGCATTCATAATTTACGAAAATCCCAGTGCTCTCCTCCTTTTCCCTTCTTTAAATCGGAAAATCTCAACAGCAAATAAGAAGGGAAAGGAAAGCCGGTTCGATCAACCCGTTTTCCGGAACCAGCCTGCATAAAATCCAAATATGAACAACACCGCACCACCTTACGATAATTCAAATTCAAGTATTTGCAATTCAAGGAAATGGGCATCTCATAAAACCGCCCGACAGATGTTTGAAGAAATTATTATTATTATTATTACAACATGCGCGAGGATTTTGTTTTTGTGAATCGGAAAGAAAGAGAAAGATTTGATTTTTGAGTTACCTTCAGATGAATGCCGGTAAAGAGCCAAACACCACGAGGCTGAGGCTGGTGGTAACCCATCAAAGATTTTCAACAGTGCACCGTTTTTCAAGCATTCCCCGAAACGTACGAGACCCCCCCTCTCTCTCTCTCTCTCCCTCACTCTCTCTGGACAATAATCTATATGCCGCTTCAAATTTATATTTCATCATTTTTTAATTATAATTATTTTTGCAATTAAACATTTAGTTTTGGTTAAAGAATTATTTTGAACTTTGTGGAATTTTTAGGGTGTTGTTTTGAATTAATTTTCATTTTTTTTAATTGTATAAAATATTTATTCAATAATTACCATCATACAAATTATTACACTCAATAATTACAATCACATAAATTTATTACACCAATAAAAGAATACTCTCACGATTTCTTTTGTAATTTACAAAATAAATTATCTTGTTAACCTTGCTAACGTCATGCCAACAACATCCTTTTGGATACACTATTGCCCGTCTTTTATCGATTTTTATCAAGATCTTACTACTTACACGACTTTTGGTTTGAGTTTAAGATGTACTCTCTACATATTTTAACAATAGTCACATTTTTTATATTTTATGAAAGAAGTATGATTATTCTTACGGGACTTACCTAATTGAGAAAAATGCAATTTGTAGTGGATATATATATCATCTCATACATTTGGAATAGAGAAATACACTACTATGAAAATGTATTAACAATGTTGAAAATACTATTCCTATATTTAGGGGTGACTATTCGGGTTCGGGTATTCGGGTTCGTACCGAAATACCCGCACCCGTTAGGGTTTTTGGGTACCCGTACCCAATAAATTTGGGTAAAGGGTAGGGTTATGGAATTCATTTTAAAAAATATTGGGTATTAGGGTACCCGATTACCCGTTCGGGTATACCCGAAATACCCGATTAATTATTTAAAATAAAATAATAAATATATTGATATATTAATTAAAAATATAAAACATTATATTTATAATAAATGACATATTTTTATTATTTTTAATTATAATTTTTGTTTTTTCTTGCAATTTTAAACTTTAATTGATAATTTTTTTATTGTTAGTTGATAAAAATAAATCATTAAATTTGAATATTATTATTGATTTTTTGTAAATTAAAAATTTAGGGTAATTTTGGGTACCCGATTACCGTACCCGTTTACCCGGCCCGGGTATTGGGTACCCGATTTACTAAAGAGGGTCGGGTTATGGGATGCATTTTTTTGATTATTAGGGTACGGGTACCCGAAAAATTCGGGTGCGGGTACCCGTCCGTACCGAATAGTCACCCCTACCTATATTAGTGTATTATTTTTCTTCGATGATTCAGAAGAGTTAACAGGACTTTTGTGAGCACGAATATAAAAAAAAAAAAGTAAAGATAAAGCACTTTTCAGTGAAGTCAAAAAGTAAATAGTAAAATTATATTTTAAAATCATTAAATAATATAATTGTAAGTGAAATTTAAAAAATAAGTGAATAAAATATAAGTAAAATTATATTTTAAAATTACAAAAAAGTGAAAATATTTATTTCTATTTTAAAGTGCCTCAATTGTTGTGAGACACTGAAAAAAGAAAATGCTAGCAACTATTATGGGACAAACCAGAATAAAGATACTTATGAAGTTGAAGCAATTAGAGGTATTCTAAAAGAGATTTAGAAACACTGCAAATTCTTTAGAAAGTTTGTGTGTTTGTAAATAAACATTATTGTGTAATTAATTAGAATGTCGATGCAATTGAAACACGTAACATAGAACTAGTCTAGTCCAAGATTTCAAAACTCCCAACGGCACCGTTTCGTTTATTCTTCATTCATAATCGACTGATATACTAGCTAGGCTGAGGTTGATTCTTTTCTACACCTTCAGATGGTTGTTGAGGCCCACGGATCGTGCAAGCTTTGAAAACCGGAGGTGGAGAAGAGTTATCTGAAACAGTAATCCGGAAGGTTCTTTTACTCTCCTCATTGGCTGGGACGTGAAGTAGGGCCTCCATAACTAGGATTTCCCAGTCGCGGGGCCATAGATAAGAAAACCAAGAATCGTCTGCTTCAACAAGTAAACAAATATGTCACCGTTTAAAAAAATGCACAACCGAATAGATAAAGAACATTGTACGGTAGCATACATTCAATAGTATAAAAGCATTATACTTCTCAGATAAAACATTCACAAGTGGTACTAAAAAAGGTGAAACAAAAAATTTGTAGACAAATCCCAAATCTAACCACTATATCACATATCTCAATAAATTACTTAATTCAGTAGTTTTTATCAGAGACTAGTAGCTCATGTAAATCCATATGATCACTGTCTGCAAGTGTGTTGATCAGTGTCGAATCCCGACCTTCAGATTAATCACACTCAACAAACTCCTTCTCCCAACTATTGAATTATTTTTAAATAAATTTTATTACCAAGCCATGGTGTAGTTCCAATTACTAATATTTTCAAACAAACTTCTTCACCCTCAACAATTATGTTATCATTGACACACAATCGGGAAATTGGAATATAGTCCATGGTGGGAAAATTATTTACCTCAAAAACCAACAATTAAAAGCCTAGGTACATTATATTTTTCCCTCACTCGATAAAACAAAAATCCGAATTCCTTGCTTACATACATCCAGTGTTTTAAAAAACGGTCGACTCGTACGAGTCGACTCGCGAGTCGTTACGCCTCGGCAAAAAACCGTACTGAGGCGAGCGAGTCTATAGGGTTATATAGTGTGTCCGCCTCAATTGACCGAGTCGTGCGAGTTGACTCGCAACCGAGTCGACTCGGTTGAGGCGTATGCTTTGAAAATTGATACCAGAATCTCTTTTTCATTAAGTTTGGCACTTCTTTTTTTACCCTATTAATTAGTATAGCCCACCAAGTCATTAATATAGAAAACCTCTTCCTGTGACTTTTCAGCTTTCATGTTTCTATTAAATTTAAAATAAAAATAAAACCCTAAAAACATTTATTAACTTCTCTATGCCAAAGTTCTCTCTCCACTACCCAACGTTTTAAGAGCAAAATCTTAATTAAGGTGCTCAGTTTTTTATTTATTTATTTATTTTAAAATTTCTTTATATATATATATATATATATATATATATATATATATATATATATATATATATATATATATATATATATATATATATATACTATGGCATAGAAAAGATGGCATCATCCACTAGATAATTTCATGCTTAAATGTGTTTTTGAGCAATGGAACATTGATTTAGGAAGTACTTAGTTTATTTGTAATTATTTTAATATTATTAACATTTTCTGATTAAAAAAGAAATTTAAACTTGAGGCGTACGAGTCGTTCCGCCTCGACTCTTACGAGTCTCGCCTCAACATAAAAACGCCTCGAATACGAGTCGCGTTTTTTAAAACATTGCATACATCCTTAATATTCACCTGATTATAACCATTAATCCATTATTGTGTGATTAATAATTAATCCTCACTTGATATTTGATAATGCTATGAAAATTTAATTTTTATTATTTAATCCTTACATGATTATGTAGTCTCAACAGTCTATCCTATATTTTCCACACATACTCATTTTTCCAAGATACCCCAAAGGCATCATAGTATCAACAGTAAACCGCTTCCAACGCAAAGAAAAGCTCAACATTTAAAAATCAAACTGCAAAATGCAATTACAATGGCCCAATAAGCCGAGCTTTTTGATCAGATATTCCAAAAACCACCGGTTTGATCAAGCCTAGACATGAAAAGGCAAAGAGACTAGACATAAATTTTACTACGAGAAGTTAAGTTTGAACCGAACCTCCACCGCGTACTGCCTTGAGCTGAATCATCCCGGTGCCTTGTGGTCCAGAAGCCGGGAAAGAGCACGATACGGATCGCCGCTTATGGCTTACGGCAAGTGAGGCATTATACCAAGGGCCCCTCACGATAGGCTCTCCAATAGCTTCGATTATTGTCCCGTTCTTACTGGCTCTTTCCATTGCCTTGCTGCAACAGAGGTAAAATTATTACGAAAAATATTATAAAGTGGTGGAAAAAAACGAGCTTTGATTAAATCTTATATTTCCATTGATTAACAAAAACATTTCAAAGACCACGTACATTAATAAAATTATAAAATCGGGGTCATTGAAACTACTTAAGGAATTATGTAATTACTATAAACCACAGTTGTGGTTTTGTTAATTAGTTATCACTAATTAATACAAGAATTGTTGGATACATAATCCAGATTATAATCCTTTCGACCTGATTCAATTGTTAGAGAAAATCTTAGTGATTTTTTTTTTTTAAATGTGGTGATTTCACTTCCAAGCTCTTCAGATAACTTTCAAACATGAACTGATCTAAAATAAAGGAAGACTGACAAATATCAGAATTGTTGACAAGAGATACTTGGTTTCTTTCCATCCACGGAATTCAATTACCAAGAGAAAACAAACAAGACAGATGCATAGAGAGACAAATATAACAGAATGAAACCTGCTGCAGCCATAGAAAATGATTAGATCACCAATAGCACTCAAGGCGACACCTCCCGTCAAGGAAATAAGTGCCCCCGACACTAATTTACGACCCCATGATAGCCCTTCTCCTTCTCCCACAGATGCAGCTGGTTGGGGCCCAGAAGTTCCGGCCCTGTTCTTCAGCAAGGAGATAAACCTTCGTCCCACCATTACCTTCTCTATTGGGAAATAATCAAAATGGGATCGAGCCTTGAGGTAGTTTTTAAACGGAAAATAAAAAAAAAAAAAAAAATCAACAACCGGTCGATTGGGATTGATCAGACGAAACTTCCTGTCGTTTTTGAGGGCCTGACATCAGAGAAGCAACACCATACATTGCCAGTCAAGAATTATACAGAGCAGTTGAAATAATCTAAGACAAGATCTATCATTCAAAATGGGGCTGATGATCAATGGAACTAGTACTATTGCTCCCTTAGGAAAAATTGTGCGCCTTGTGATACAGAAACTTCAAAGTAAATGTTTAACCAGCACATAATATTACTTGGAAATACGCACGCACATACACACACTCAAACTCAATCTCTGATGAAGAAGGGGAAAAGGGGTTTTGCATAAATAGAAATCATGAAAAAAGAGAGGAAATACGTAATAAAATTAGGAAATAAGAAATAATACGAGAGTGACCTTGGTGAGAGCTGAAGCATATACCAACTCCCAGAGGAGAAAGGGACTACCGACCGTCGACGACTTCGCAAGGAACGGCGACGTTTAGGAGGCCCGGAGGAGAAGCAGATGCAAGTGCGAGGCGTTTGCTCTGTTTGTTTTGTTGGGCATTTGAAGCTGGGCTTTTCATTGAAAATTAGTAATTCATTGGGTTGGGCTTATTTCATAGTAATTCACATTTTTTAATAAAATAAATATTTTATTTTTTATTTTAAAATATAATTTTATTTATATTTAAAAAAAAATTACTTACAATTAATTTCATTTTTAAGTTAAAAATATATTTTTATTTTCTACTTTTTTATAAAAAAAAATATTACTATCTTCGTCTCAACTAATATGCACACTTTCCTTTTTGGATGTCTCAACTAATTAATTATGCACACTCTAAAAATAAAATAAAAACTTTATTTTTTTTTATTTAAAATATAATATTTACTCTTACTTTTCTATCTACTTTTTAAACTTTACTTATAATTATTTTATATTTTAACTTAAAAATACGATTTTATGTGATTTTACTTCTTACATTTTTAATAAAAAAAATAATATTTTTCTTAATTTATGTGATTTGTTGGGACGTAAATAGTAACATTTTTCTTAAAAATACATGTGAACACCCGTTTGATTCAATGAAAGTGTGCACCTACCAAGACATTCATGCTTAGTTTTACAAACGGTCTCTTAGACCATGTACAACAATGAATATTCATCCATTCCCTCACCTTCATATCTCTCTTCCACATCATCTTTCTCTCACCTCCACCTCATATTCAACTCATTCACCATTTATCAAAAAAAATCTCTTCCACATCATCTTTCTCTTACCTCCACCTCATATTCAACTCATTCACCATTTATCAAAAAAATCAACCTACATTAATGAATCACTCATCCACTATATTTTATATTTTATTATAATCTATATATTATAAAAATAAATAATATATAATATTTTTAAAATTCATAAATAATAATATCAAAATATTTATTTTTGTAAAAATAATTATTTTTAATAACTTGATTTATAAAAAGAACAAAAATATTTTATGACGATTAAAACTAAAAATAATGTAATCAAAATATAATAATTATTAATTACTAATAAATTATTACAGTATAAAATTATTAATTTTAAACATATTTATATATTAGATTCATTAACTATATTATATATATTAATATTTAATATACATATTCATTGTTAATTTGTATGGATAGGAAAGAGAGGGGGACCACGTGGGTCTCGCACTCATCAATGTTGCTCACCGTTGTACTAAAACATTAATAAAATAAATTAAAATAGTACTAAAACATTAATAAAATAAATTAAAATAATAAATAAAATAATACTAATAGCTTGGGCAGAAAGAAACAATCTTTTCCGTATCTGCATCAGGCTGCCCTTAAACCTGGTATCAAAAGGATCAACCAAAGCTGCCGAGAACTCCTCCCACGTGAGGCCTGGTCGACGTGATCGAAACCAATTTGCCCAATAGAGGGCTGATCCCTCCATCGATATCACAGCTGTTGCCACATTCGCCTCTGGTCCTGTGAATTGAATCTCGAATTGCTGGTTGGCACGAGTAAGCCAACCAATCGGATCAGTCCCGTAAAAAAACGAGAATTTGAGGAGGATTCATCGCCCCTCGGACGGGGCCAGTTAGTCTTGACGCGTCCCGCGTTTCTGAATTTTCACCCGTTGACGAGTCGGAATTTGATGGATGTAGTTTTTGCAGCTTGCGCGTGATGTCTCCCAGCATGGTCTTAAGGGTAGTAAATTATGCAGCCATCTCTTTTTTCATTGCTGCTTGATCAGATTCCAGTTTGTCCAGCCTTTCCGTGGTTGTTCGTGCGATGGTCATGGTGTCGAGATCGGGATCCGGCAGGTCGGACCAATTGTTAGGAACAGAAAAATAAAATAGATAAAACAAAGAAGAAAGAAAAATCAAACGGAACACCGTTTGCCTAAAGCCTACAGGCTCCCAATAAACTTCAATAATTCGATACCTCAGTATAAACCAAACGCTGACAATTTATAAGTTAAACTTAATAATTAAACAAACCCTAAAGCTCAACCCAACATAACCCTAAAGTCCAGACCTAATAAAAGAAACATAAATAATTCTTGCTTTCTATCAGGTACACATACACATACTACATAGAAATGCGCACAGAGTCGAATATTCCACTTATGCTACTTAATGTCCAATAAGTAGGGTTGATTTTGTCATCCAAAATTTTTAGTTGACACTGACGTATAGGAGAGTCGAATAAATAAGTTCGAATAATAATGTTTAATTCAGGAGAATTGAATAAGTTAAGTCTAATATAAATTATCCATGTCGTATACATGTAGGGTCGATTAAATACAAATAATTATTTCACACATATACATAATAACTACTCCGTAATTCATAACACAAGCATGAAGAAAAACCAATATCAATGAAGCACAAAAATTACATTGATAGCAATTCTTAGCTGATTAGGTCTAGAATTTATCAATCTCAAAAGTATCCCGACCAAATATAAGAACCGTAAATTTATATAAGAACGCTAAACCATTAAAAAATGACTCTAGAACAATGAATAGTCTGCATAAAACTTTGATCATTCTTGTGTGAAATAATAATTAATGTCTTCTCTTCGGCTAATTTGATCATTCTTGTGTGAAATAATAATGTCTCCTCTTCGGCTAATTTGATGACCTAGAATTTCTCTTAAGGAGAGAGATTGGATGGGAGTTTTAGTCGATTTGTAAGAAATTCTAAAACTGAAATGATCATCTTAACAAAAAAAATTCATTGTTGTATTTATTTTTGGATTTAGTAAACGAAAAAGTTATTTTTATAGGTTAATAACATGTGCTTGTTTTCAGTTAGTTTTTTTTCATTTTTATAATAAAAATTATAATGAACTTTTGAGGTTACTTTTATAGACGAATAGCATGTGTTTTTTTTAATAAAGTTTTTTTTATAATAAAAATTATAATAATTTTTTGAGCCAGTGTGTATAATGCAACATACACGTATTTGTATGATATATGTATTATTAAAAATTTGAGTTAATATACTTTTACATTAACAAAGTAATTGTGAATAAATTAAAAAAAAGTGAAATGTAAAAATAAAATAATTATCTTATTTTTATTTTTTATTTACAATTGAAAAATATATTTTTTATTTTTTATTTTTATCAAAAGTTTAAAAATGTATTCGTATAAAATGTGAATAGTAAATGTGATAATGTTTAAAAATATACTAAAGTAAATAACAAAACCATTTTTCTACATTATCACTTAATAAAAGTGATTTTCTATACAAATGGACCAATGTGCTTCTCCTTTGAGTTATTATTGGGTATTTCCATATAAATTTATATATACTTGGGTCGAATGCTTGCCCTGTATATCAAATTTACGCATTATTTGTCGAATATATTGTTTACTCGATTGTTTGTCGAATTCATTTTTTTGTCGAACCAAATCTTTTAGATTTCTGGGTTACATATGTTTATTGTCGAATACACTTCATGTGGGGCGAATGATTTTTGGCGAATAAAGTGCGAATTTGTGGCTATTGTTATTTGTCAAATGTTTTTTTTAATTGTCGATAAGTCGAATACATATTTTTATTGTACATTTTCAAATTAAGATAAAAGAGGAATTTAATTGTTATTCAAATTCTACAATGTAGTATCGTCTAATTTAACGATATTCAAAAGCAAATTATTAGAGACTGAATATTAGGTCGAAACAAGGGCGAATTATGTTATTGTCGAAAATCAATAATATCAAATTAATAGAAACTAGTACCACTGTCAGTGCGATTCACGTGGTATTTTATTTGGATTGATGCGCATGAAAATTTTATTTTATTTTATAATTCTACTCTCACTCTAATTTGTAGGGTAGGCATGAAATGGGGTTAGGAAATCTCGTCCCGTCCTAATAATTTATATTTGGGTCGAGATCGAGACATGATCAGGACCTCCCAAAATTTTGAATAAAATTATAAAATTAACAATTAAATTAAATATTATAGACTTATAAAATAATCAAAATACAAATAAAATAAAAAAAATTTAATTTTTAAGAGAAATAAATTTTTAATTAAGAATTAAATTAAATTGTTGAATTATTATTTCTATAAGCCAACTATTTTTTTTTTATAATTCAAACTTTATAAGTATATATGATCTATTAAATTAAATTGATAAACAATAATTATTATTTGTGGTTAAATTATATCTCATTCTCAACCAAATAATAATAAAATTATGAAAAATAAAAGTATAAAATCTTATTATAGAAGATATTTTATTTAATTATTTTTAATATATAAAAATTCAACACCATCGTATTGATATCACCTACAGTGAAAAAAATATAGAACAAAGAGAGTCAGAGTCGAGAATCATGATTAAGCTCTGAAGGAGACATGTCAAGGTCGAGAACCACCGCGACTACGGCCCGTACGTAATTACCTCATCAAAAATAGAATGTAAAATAGAAAAGGTTAATTTATTTTTCTTCCGATCGATTAATATTTCAATTAGCAAATAGATATGCAAACTTTTCCATAGTCGTCGTTTGTCAAATCTTGTATCAATTCTACACCTACTGAAAAGAATCTTATTCCAAACGGACTGTAAGCTACAATTCCAATTCAATTTATGAAATATTGGAAAAAAATCTATTAATAAATTATACATGAATTTGATTCTGCAAAAAAAAATCCAATTTTGAATTAGAAAAAAAACGAAAAAAATGGATAATAAAATAATTAAAGTGTACATGAAATTCTGAAAAAATAAGAAAAATCCGACGAATATATATACGCAGAAATATTGAAGCACGAGAACATGGAATAGCTCGAAGAATTGATCTCGAAATGTTCTATGAAACGCGAGCGGTTTTTTTTAGAAGATGCGCGAATCTCGGTTGAAATTTGAGAATAATAAAAGAATGAATTTTATGAGAATAAAAAAATATTTATGCAAATAAATAAAAAACGTATCATTAATTAGAATTACATATTTTTAAATTGTTTTAATTTACTGAATATAAAAAACCTCCCAAAGAATTATATTAATGTATAAACTTTTATTTAATAATAATATTATAGTTTTTATTTATAATTTATAATTAAATATTATTGTTTTTTATTTATTATGAAATTTTTTAGAATTAAAAATAAAAAAATAAAAAAAATCAGAATTTATAAATATTTTTAGTGTTATTATTTATAATTTATAGTGGAAACACAATAATATTTAATTATATATGTATAGATATAGTTTTCGACCATGTCAAATAAGGAAAGTCATATGACGGTTCAACAACTACAATCTAGCATCTAAATGTAATTTGGGCAAATCTGCAAATCCCTAAAAGAAACTCAACTTCTCTTGTACACTGCTGTCTGTCGTCGGGTCGGATGATTACTTACTGGTGAGAGCCTTTTTTGTGTGTGCATATTCAACATAGTAGTTTAATAAACGTTCATTGATTTATCGCTATATATTCAGTCAAATTTTGCATTATGATTTAAAAAACCCACTTCTTTATGAATTGGGGGAATTGCTTATTTTATTGATTAGATGAAATTTCAACGCCAAATTCTTTTGTTTTAGTTATTTTATATATAAATTGTTTTAATTTAGTTATTTTTGATTTCTGGGAAGAAACCATCAAAACCCAGCATTGTATTTTTCACAGAAGATATTGAATCTTCATTTTTCGGGTTTTTGGGTTCATTCAAAGTTTAATGTAAAGTGGATGTATCGTTTTATGACTTGATTCCTTCCTGGATTTGCAGCAGCATTGTTCCATAAGTCGAGTAATCGTTAACATATATTCTACTCGATTCGAACACGATGAACTCATCACCACCGTCAAAGATGGAGGTTTTGGATGCTCCACTCCACTTGATTGGCTTTGAAATCGACGAGCTTTCGGCTCATAAAGTTTCAGGCCATCTCCTCATCACTCCAAAGTGCTGTCAGGTATAACATAATTAATTACTCGTCTTATATTGATACATTCAATTTGTCGATATTTGCGATTTCAATTTTTGGACATGGGCAGCCGTTCAATAATCTTCACGGAGGGGTTTCGGCATTAATTGCCGAGGCTTTGGCAAGCATGGGAGCTCATATCGCATCGGGATTTCATAGGGTGGCCGGAATACAACTGAGTATCAATCATCTAAAGAGCGCTCAAGTTGGAGACTATATAGTTGCCGAGGCTACACCAGTTAATGTTGGCAAATCCGTTCAGGTATATACTTAGAATGAAGAGATTATAATACGCAAACATTTTTAATAGAAAACAACAGCATTGAAAATATGTTTATGTTTTACATATTTATCTATCTCAGTTTTCACAAGTAAGAAATGTAAACGAAATCAACCTCATTTTTATTGCAGGTCTGGGAGGTGATTCTATTGAAATGCGAATCGGAAATAAAAACTCCGATTGCATCATCTAGGGTTACATTACTCTGTAATCTGCCTGTGCCAGAATCCGCTAGGGACGCTGCTCAAAATCTTAAGAAGTACGCTAAACTATAACTAAATCTATTCAGTGCTTCTTAGAATTAAAATGTTGGATTATGAGTAACAACAAATTGTATGTATGTGATCTTCTTCGATATATCTGCACTCATGGTATAAATTTGATGTTATTCTGTGATGCCATGTTTGGGAATTCATAACTAAAAATTGAACACTAATTTTTCACATTCCATATAAGCAATTCATGTAATGGGGAGAGATTTAGTACATAGGTAGGATATTTTTAATTTGGAAATGGAAGTGCAGAACGAACATGAGTGTGTTGATGTTAAAATATAAGGGCTTGTTTTGTTGACAACTTTGAAAACGTTAGATAAAACAACATAAAATTATTGTGGGAGTGCTCTTGTATGTTTGCATGGTCTCTTATAGTTGTGTAGAATATGAGTATATTTTGATGAATTTCGTGGCTTCGGTTCTATGTTAGAGAACCATACTCCCTCTGTCCAGAACGAATGACCGCACCCCTTACACACGAAAGCATTTTTCAAACGAATTAAAGCACCCCTATTAAATTAATTCTACCCAAAATACTTTTACAAATTCATCTAATTATTTTTAAAATTAACTAATTAATATTTCTTAATCACAAAACACTTAATTAAACTTTTTTTTTACTATCACACATCTTCCAACAACACTCTAGCCATTCTCCTCCACACCCTATCTTTCTTCTCATCCACTGTCAAACCCCGCCGCCGCATCACCCCTCGCCTTTGACGAAGTATTTTTTTCCCCAGTAATTGTGAAAATAACATAGAGGATAGGGCGAGGACATTGGGTGTAAACTTTAAATAGTACAGTGTTTTTTATCTAATACTCTCCCCTCTCATAATAGATGCACTACTTTCTTTTTGAGGTGTCTTATAATAGTTGATACCAAAAAAGAAAATAAACATTCTCATTTTTTCACATTAAAATACAATTTTACTCATGCTTTATTCACCTACAATATAAACTATACTAAAGTGATTTTATTTTTAACTTAAAAATACATTTTTAGTCTTTACTTTTTGGTCAAAAAATTAAAAAAACACAATTTTAAAATTTTTCTACCAAATAAAATGTTTTATGTATTGTGGGAGGGAGAGAGTAAGTAATAAAAGTATAAATAAATGGGAGATTTAGGCGAGAAACAACTCTAAGTATCTCATAATTGTACGGATCGGTTTTTACAGAGATGACAAAGGACAGAAAAAGACAAGGCTTGTGTTAGACACAATCTCCTTAAAACAAATTTCGACCTCTACCGATCGTTTGTTTCCCAGGATACAACGTCTCAAGCAACTACGTTGCACGTCGAACTGAGAGTTGCCTGAAAGTTTCACCGGAGGGCCAAGGAAAATAAGAAGAAAAGGAGAAGGAAGTAGCAGATTGCTGGAGTGGTTATTCTGTACAATGCGAGCTCGTATTTATAGGCTGAGCAAAGGACTTTAATCGATTCATGCAATGAACCTGGACACCATGAAATAATGTCTCAGCATTAAGACCACCTTAATTGTCATTTTGAATTTCAAAATATATAATCAATAAAATGATTTTATTTTATTTAATTAATAAATAAATAAATAAAATCAGTCAACTTAACCGTTACAAAGTTAAGAATCGAAAAAGAAAAATTGCAAAACGTGGCTCGTAGGAGGCGGAGTAATACTATAGAAAGTCATTCATAAACCACTAAAGTGCAAGCACTATATATGCCCACTTGTTTTTGCATATTTTTTCAATGTGAGATAACAACCCACTTTGTTAATTTCCTTTTCTTTTTTTCCAATATTTTTTATTATATTCAACAATTAATTTTTCATTCATTTCAACTCCGATTCGAGTAAATGAGATATCGATTCGAAGCTCTTTACGAGCTTTATCTTTTCCAACAATAATAACTAACTCCTATAACTTTTCCTAATAATAAAAAAAAACATAAGGAACATTTTAGCCTTATAAATTCTAAAATAATTAATAAATAATTAAAACATCATTCCATTTAATTAGAATTCAATAATTATGATTTACTGTAAATTTTTACATGAAAAAAAAAATTGGATTTTGTAATTGAGAAAAAACACCGTCTTTCGATGGAGCCTCCATGAAATCCTCGAGGTTTGAATGTCGAGTTCCCGGTCCCGTTGATCTCCTCTATTCCCGTGACAGCAAGCTAACATCACATACACGGATCGGAACAAACAGTTTTTGAGATCTCATGTGTACAGTAGATTAAATAAATGATATAATTAAGGAAGGGTAAATAAGAGATTTTGAAAAAGTGCTCTTAATATAATTAAGACAATATTATTACTTTCATATATATAAAAAAAAATATTGTACTAAATTATAAAATGAAAAACATCAAAGAGTTATGGGTAATTATTAGAACACATGTTTGTATTTGTTTAATTGTTTTTTGTAAGAAGTTATATTAAATTATTACAAAAATAAAAATTTACTATACAGTTCACAACAAATGATCAAATTTTATATTTAAAAATCAAAATCACCTTTTTTTTTTTTTTTTGAGAAATTCTAAAATAGATTTCTGTTCTCTGTTGCAACTAAGAAGTTGGACAAAACCGAAAGGCGTATCTTGAAGCAGAGAGGAGAGCTGGCGGAAGACGAAAGATTAGTTTCACTGATCAAAAGATGTCCGAACATGAGAGCCCTCCATCAAATCCACGCCCACATTCTCACCCACCCGAGCCTCTCCCTCTCCCTCCCCTTCGCCCTCTCCAAAATCCTCTGCTTCGCGGCCTACCGTAACATCCACTACGCCAGAGCCCTCCTTTCCCAAATCCCATACCCCACCACCTTCGCCTACAACACCGTCATGCGGGGCCTCCTCCTCCACAACCCACCGTCCCCGGAGCCCTTTTTCCTCTTCCGGAAGCTGCTTCGGAAGAAATTCCCCACGCCCAACACCTTCACTCTCTCCTTCGTCCTCAAGTGCTGCTCGATGATGGCGGCGTCTCAAGAAGGCAAGCAGGTCCACAAGCACGCCGTCGTCTCCGGGATGGCCGGAAACCTCTTCGTTCAGACCTCGCTGCTCAATTTCTACACGAAATGCGAGGAAACCGATCTGGCGAGGAAGGTGTTCGACGAAATGCCCCAGAAAAATGTCGTCGCCTGGAGCGTCATGATCGGCGGGTACGCGAGATGCGGGTCGGTCAACGAGTCTCTGGAGCTTTTTAGGGAGATGCAGAAGGATGGGGTCGAACCGGATGAGGTGACGATGGTGAGTGTGATCTCAGCTTGCGCCATGACTGGTGCTTTGGATATAGGGAAATGGCTGCACGTGTTTATAGGTAGGAAAGGGATAAAGAATGATCTTGAGGTCAGCACTGCGCTCGTGAATATGTATGCAAAGTGTGGGTCCGTTGAGAAGGCGTGGGATGTTTTCGAGGCTATGCCGGTTAAGGATGCCAAGGCATGGAGCTCAATGATTGTGGGGTTCGCCATACACGGGCTCGCGAAAGAGGCGTTGGAGACTTTCGCAAAAATGGAAGAAGCTAAGGTAGTAAAGAAAACTGTGATTTTTGCAGCATTTCCCTATTCCATATTTCACTCGTCGTATTTGATAATATGTATTCAAACTTTAATTTCAGGTTGAGCCTAATCACGTGACACTCATTGGCGTGTTATCTGCGTGCGCGCATGGCGGCCTAGTCCTCGAGGGTCAAAGGTATTGGTCAACCATGCTAAATTCTGGGATCGAGCCATCCATGGAGCACTACAATTGCATGGTCGATCTATTCTGTCGGGCGAACCAAACAGAGAAAGCTTATGACTTTGTCCAAACAATGCCCGTTTCCCCAAACCCCGCAATCTATCGCACCTTGCTATCCAATTGCAAGAAAAACAAAATGCTAGAGAAAGGCGAAATCGTAGCAACTCACCTCCTTCAGTTAGAGCCCCTAAATGCCGAGAACTACATACTACTCTCGAGCCTATACGCCTCCTTATCCGATTGGGTCAAGATGAGCTTCGTGAGAAGGCAGATGAGGGAGAAGGGAATCAGGGCTGTCCCTGGATGCAGCTCTATCGAGATCAACGGCCACGTGCACGAGTTTGTGATGGGGGACTGGTCTCATCCGGAAGGTGAAGACATAAGGAGAATTATAAGGGAAGTTTCAGAGAGAGTTAAACTCGCGGGGCATGAGCCTTGGATTGAGTCTGTTTTGAAGAATGTGGGAGGTGGGGAAAAGGAGAGTGCCCTTTGGGAACACAGTGAGAGATTGGCTATTGCGTATGGTTTGTTGAAGACGAAAGAGCCAGTGGTGATTAGGGTTGTGAAGAATCTAAGAGTGTGTGTGGACTGTCATGAGGTGACAAAGAGTATAAGTAGATTGTACGATCGGGTGATTGTTGTTAGGGACAGGATTAGGTTTCATAAGTTTGTTGGCGGGGTTTGTTCTTGCCAGGATTTTTGGTGACAGGATTAATTTTACTAAGAACCTTGGTTGCTAAACGAATAGCATACTTTTCGAGCAATTGTGGTCTTCATTTGTGTGGCTTGGAGATTGAGGTAGTCCTCGAATGCTTTTTTATTTGAAGAAAGGAGAACAGCTTATACCCTATGGTGAGTCAGTTTGTGTTATGTTATACCATAGATTTTGATATAAAAAAATGTGTTACAACACTTGTCACTTCCTTTAGACACAACTTTACTAGGCTATTTTCTTACCAGAGCCATGCTGAATAGTGACTGCTTAAACTTTGATTTCAATATGACCTATATACATGTACTGGTCACTGCTACGTAGTGAAACTTAATTTTGGTATTGTCCCCAATTGCATTTCATTGGCAGTTAAGAACGGTAGAGTCTGAATCTTTATATTCATGGTGATCTATGGCAACCTTTCCCCGTTAGAAGGCTCTGTTTTTCATGGTTACCTTAAATTGATTTACGACACCCCCACCGGTAGAGTTGAACATGCCGACTAGAAGTAAGAGTTCAGGTCAGGTTTTAGGGTTATTAACCCAAAAACTAAAAATTTCGGTTAGATGAAAACGATATTGCGCGGCCGAAGTGCCAAGAACCCCAACGTTCTAGCTAGTAACAAATAAAACATGTATTTATCTATTAAGGTTTTTAATTTTGATCCTCTGCTGTAACTTTGTTTTGATTTGTTTTCTGATTGAGTTCATTTTCAGTTATATTGAATCTTTGACAGTATTTAATACCTCTAAATTAATTTGAATTGTCTTTAACTCTCAGTTTTCCATTTTTAAATAAATTAACATGATTTGTCTTGTTGCTGTTCAAGTATGTGCCTGCTGCTGTTATAGCATATCTCATTCCGTTTTATTTTTAAATTTGGGTATCAAATTGATTCGTACAGATTGTTTTTGATGTAACAAGTGGCGGAGATACAAATTTGTACATATATAGATACACAATTGGAGATGCTCATCGAAAGTCCATATAATTTCAAAAAGCAAGATAACTGCAATCAAATTTTGTTATAACAAATTGCAATTTATTCCAGAAATGATATTTTGCTCCAACAAATGACTTTGCCCAAATGAGTATTGAAACTTAGAAAAAGTGATAAAGGTATATTTTAGGTGTAATTCAATTAATTCCCATTAAATGCATAAAAACATGGCTTTAATTCTATTGGTCAAAAATGAATGCACGTGGCCTGATGCATCATGTTCATGTTATCATGTACTGTATATTATATATCTCTCACTACTAAATGAAAAGCTCACCACAAATGAAGAACTCTCACTACTAAATGAAAAGCTCACCACAAATGGAGAACACATGCGATGGCCAACTCTATTTCTACGTCAACGGCGAGAGGTTCGACGTTCCGGAAATCGATCCATCCACCACCCTCCTCCAGTTCTTGCGCTCAAGTACCCGTTTCAAGAGTGTCAAGCTCGGATGTGGCGAAGGTTCGTGTTATCGTGTTATTTACTTCTTCGTGTTCTTTGTGATTACTATGTCTTGGGTCGAGCCGGGCTGACCGGAAAACAGTTACATCTCTATGAGAGTACTGACTATATGTGTAGTATACAGTTTGGTGCCTTGGGCCCGGTTCAGTCCGGTCCGGGCCGGGCCGGGTTTCATCTAACCTGTATTGATATGCAGGTGGGTGTGGGGCTTGTGTGTCTCTACTGTCAAAGTACAACCCCACACTGAATGAGGTTGAAGACTTCAGCATAAGCTCATGCCTGACCCTCCTCCACAGCATCCACGGCTGCTCGATTACTACCAACGAAGGCTTAGGGAACAGCAAAGACGGCTTCCACCCCATCCACGAGAGGTTCGCCTCGTTCCACGCTTCACAATGCGGCTTCTGCACCCCAGGAATGTGCATGTCCCTCTTCTCGGGCCTCGTCGAATCAGACAAAACGACCCGGCCCGAAAATGAGTCGGGCCGGTTCTCCAAGATAACCGCTTTCGAGGCCGAGAGGTCCGTCTCTGGAAACTTATGCCGCTGCACGGGTTACAGGCCCATCGCCGATGCTTGCAAGAGTTTCGCTTCCGATCTCGACTTGGAGGACTTAGATTTGACCAACTCCATTTGGAGGAAGAGATGTAACAATCGTGCTCCTCGTTCGGGGGTTCTGAATTCAAATCACGGATCTTACTCTTGGTATAGTCCAGTAACTATCGAGGAGCTTCAGGGCTTGTTGTTGGCTGAAAACAACAAAAGGGTCAAGCTAGTTGTTGGTAACACCGGGGATGGGTATTACAAAGAGACGGAGAAATATGACGAGTACGTAGATTTGAGGTTTATTCCCGAGTTTACGGTTGTTAGAAAAAACGGCCCGGACATTGAGTTTGGGGCGGCTTTGTCCATCTCCAAAATCATCTCACTTTTGAAGGAAAATAGCTCGACTGAGGACATTGCATTGTTCAAGATTGCCAAGCACATGGAGAAGGTCGCTAATAGGTTCGTAAGGAACTCAGGTAGTATTGGTGGCAATTTGATTATGGCACAGAGGAAAAATTTCCCGTCGGATATCGCTCTGTTACTTCTCGGCGTGGGTGCTTGCGTGAGCATACTAACGGGCCAAAAACTTGAAAGAATTACCATCGACGAGTTTTTGTGTAGACCGGCTTTAGGCCCAAAAGACGTGCTTTTGAGTGTCCACATTCCTCTTCTGGATAAAAAGAAGTTGTTCGAGTCCTACCGTACTGCACCAAGGCCTCTCGGAAATGCGTTGCCTTATTTAACAGCTGCTTTCTTAGTTGATATATCTTGCGATGATGATAAAAGCGGCCGGATTCTAGTAAACACTATCCGGCTGGCTTTCGGATCATATGGGATAAAGCATCCGACAAGGGCAAGGAGAGCCGAGAAATATTTGACTGGGAAAATACTCAGCTTCGAGGTTATAAATGAAGCAATCAAATTGGTGAAAGGTGATGTGGTGCCTGAAGAGGGCACTTCACATGCTGCTTACAGGTCGAGCTTAGCGGTCGGTTTTCTGTTCGAGTTTCTTAGTGGCCTTATTTCCGAGGATTCGAAAAGCTTATCGCTAAACGAAGCTGCAAAATACAAGAATGATTCGATCGGAAACCATACTGAATTGCTGTCATCTGCAAAGCAGGTGATGGAATCCAGTGAGGATTTTTATCCGGTTGGTCTACCTCTGAAGAAAGTTGCAGCTGTCCTCCAAGCATCCGGTTTGTGGTTTAACCTTTTCATTTTTTTGTCGAGTCTTTCATGAAAAAAAGGAATTTCTTGTTGTGTACAGGTGAAGCTGTGTACGTGGACGACATACCATCGCCTCCAAAATGTCTGTACGGTGCATTCATCTATAGCACGGTGCCTTCAGCTCAAGTGAAGGGCATTTCTTTCGATCCTAAAATATCGACTTCAGGGGTTGCTGCCGTTATCTCTGCAAAAGACATTCCGCAGGAAGGCGAAAATATCGGAAGTACTACTTTAGTAACTTCCGAATCTTTATTTCCTGTCGATTTCAGTAGGTGTGCTGGTGACCGTTTGGCCTTAGTGGTAATGTTTTCGGATTTCCCTGAGTTGTTATTTTCTCTGTTACGAGCAAAAGTGTCGATCATTGTTCTTTTTGACATATAGGTTGCAGATACACAAAAACATGCAAACTTGGCTGCGAAAGCAGCTATTGTTGAATATGATAACGAAGGCCTAGAGCCACCCATTCTGACAGTTGAACAAGCTGTCGAGAGGTCAAGTTTCTTCGAGATTCGTCCTTCCAGAATGCCGGAAGAAGTTGGCGATTTTCCAAAGGGAATGGATCAATCCGACTACAAGATTCTCAACGCTGAGGTATGTTTTGATTCACCCACATCTCGTGTGTATTTCTCATATCATGTAATTCAAAAGCACGATGTTCGATCCTCAGATCAAACTCGGCTCTCAACACCACTTCTACATGGAGACTCAAACAGCTCTCGCAGTTCCGGACGAAGACAACTGTATGGTGGTCTACAGTTCAATCCAAAACCCCGAGTACGCACAAGTCGTGATCGCGAAATGCCTCGGTGTTCCCGAGCACAACATCCGCGTCGTCACGAGAAGAGTCGGTGGAGGATTTGGCGGGAAAGTAACGAAACCAATCCCAGTAAGAAACATCGATCATAACTTCTTTCCTTTTCCTATTTCACCAACTTGGCCTTTGTAATTAAGACCAAAGTGTTTGAATTTCGATCACAGGTTGCTACTGCGTGTGCTCTCGCAGCTCACAGACTGCGCGTTCCGGTCAGAGCGTACCTCGACCGAAACACCGACATGATCATGACAGGCGGAAGGCATCCCTTGAAAGTAACCTACACCGTCGGATTCAAATCCGACGGCAAGATCACAGCCCTCCACGTCAGCATACTGATCAACGCCGGGATAACCGAAGACGGCTCATTCGTGATGCCTAACTTCATTATAGCCAGCCTTAAAAAGTACAACTGGGGAGCTCTTTCCTTCGACATAAAGATATGCAAGACCAATCTCTCCAGCAAAACAATCATGCGGGCCCCGGGGGATCTGCAGGGGTCTTTCATAGCCGAGGTCGTAATGGAACACGTGGCTTCGTTTCTGTCAATGGAGGTCGATGCTGTGAGAGGCAAAAACCTTCACACGTACGAAAGCCTAATGCTCTTCTACGGCGATTCTGTCGAGGATGTCCCGACGAAATACACCTTGCCTAGCATCTGGGACTCGGTTGGAAAATCGTGTAATTACGTTGAAAGGGTTGCAGCTATAAAAAATTTCAACGAATGTAATGTTTGGGTTAAAAGAGGTATTTCACGTGTGCCGGTTGTGTATGAGTTGACTGTGAGTCCAGCTCCTGGGAAAGTGAGTATACTCAGGGATGCGTCGATTGTTGTCGAGGTTGGAGGTATAGAATTGGGGCAGGGGCTTTACACGAAAGTTAGGCAGGTGACTGCTTACGGTCTTGGTCTGATCAAGTGTGACGGGGCGGAAAATTTGGTGGAGAAAATACGAGTCGTGCAGGCAGACACGTTGAGCCTGGTGCAAGGAGGGGTGACATCTGGCAGTACGAGTTCTGAGGCGAGCTGCGAAGCAGCTAGGATATGCTGCGGTTTGTTGGTCGAAAGGCTGAAATCTATCAAGGAGAAGTTGGAGGAGGAAAGTGGTGGTGTGAATTGGGAAACTCTGATTGTCCAGGTATATAGCTTTTTTGATATGATTTTTTGTTTTATCATATGTTATACTAAATGAAACTCTTGTTCTTGATCTGCCTTTTCGACTGCAGGCGCATTCTCAGAACATAAACTTGGCAGCAAATTCTTACTTCGTACCGGAGTCGGGATCTTCGCAATATCTTACCTACGGAGCTGGAGTAAGCGAGGTATGATCTTGCCCTTTGTGAGTATTGACATTATTCGTAAACCATACTAAACTAAAACGATCTGAACTGAACTGAACTGAAGCGATCTGAACTGAACTAAATTGATTTTTTTATAAAAATAATAATATTTTTTTATAAATTAATAATATTGCGACTTTAATTAGATTGTATACTTAAAATTATTGTTTCAAATTATTTTTTATTTAGTTTTATTTTATTTATTTTGAAACGAAGCTGAACTGAAGCGATTTGAACTGAACTGAAGCGATCTGAATTGAAATGAAATGAAGTCCAAAAGAACATGTCCTAAGTTTTTGTTTTAATGCGTACAATAGGTGGAGGTGAATATTCTGACAGGACAAACAACTGTATTGAGGACAGACATTGTGTATGATTGTGGGCAGAGCTTGAATCCTGCTGTCGACATGGGGCAGGTTTATATTAATTTTCGAAATCTTGTGACTATATATAGTTTTCGCTTTGAACTATTGACGGAAATATTATCGACTTTCACAGATCGAGGGTGCATTCGTGCAAGGGCTTGGATTCTTCATGCACGAAGAGTTCCTCAGTAACTCGGACGGGTTGCTAGTTACGAACAGCACTTGGAACTACAAGATTCCGAGCATGGACAATATACCTAAGCAGTTCAACGTCGAGGTGTTGAACAGTGGGAAACACCCAAAGCGTATTCTTTCTTCAAAGGGTATGTACGTCATTTCTCGACCAATGCTGAAGCATTGTAATTATAAAACGATGTATTATTATTTTCTATTTTTTTGTGGCAGCTTCCGGTGAGCCTCCGTTGCTTCTGTCAGCATCAGTCCACTGCGCCACGAGAGCCGCCATAAAAGCAGCAAGAAAACAGGTCAACTCTTGGGGAGGTGCTGAAGGGGCAGAACTGTCATTTCAGCTGGAGGTCCCCGCCATATTGCCCGTTGTTAAGGAGCTTTGCGGCCTGGATGTCGTTGAGAGGTACCTCGAGAGCCTGGGTGCTATGTAAGCTACAAGAAGCATGTATATGATCAAGACGTTTATCATCTTGGTGCTGCGATCCGTGCGTGACATCGAGCTCGATTTTTTTATGCTCTATGCTTTTTTCCTATATGAATTTCAATAAAATGTACTTATTGTTAAAAATAATGGTGAAGTTATGAAAGATGAATAACTACTGAATATTACTACTATTAGCAAGTGAATGAAAAGAAAAATAGGAAACACTATTTTTAGCTTCTCAATTTTATTTTTTTCATTTTATCAATCGTTTACTTAAAAAGAGAAAAAAGGAAAAGTTAATTTTTTTTCTTTTGCTAAAAAGAGTTAAATTAAAAAAGAAGCCCTTTAATTTTCCTTGGAAACAAATTCCATTTCCACAGCGGGCGGACTTCAATTTCTCTTCCCTTCCTCCACCAAAATCGATGTTAGAGATGTTCCTGACGGTGGCTTTCTCGGCGGCGCCACTGACGCTCTACTTTCCGCCGATCCGCAGCCTTAATCTGTTTCTCCGTACGGCCGACTATTTCCTCCGGGACGCGTTTTCGTACGCCGTCGGCTTCTACCCGCGTCTCCGCCTGGCCGTCTCACGGCTCATGTCCGTCAGAAGGTAGGACTCCGATTCCGATGTTGTTATTCTGTAATGAAATCTGTGTTAGATCTAAAAATAAAATAAAAAGAAAAGTGTAGATCTGTTGAATCAATCTGTTTTATTATCTTTATTATTAATATTTTGTTGATAGTAATTTGGTGGTAGACTAGAGACTGATTTGTACATTGATGGGAATATACAACTGAAGATTTGTATTGTACTCTGTAGCTGGAAAATACTCTCGTGGATTTGCACTAATTGATACACCAATTAGATGTGTTGTTGTTTGTTTCGTTTTTTACTCTATTACTATGAAATTTTAACGTAAATCACACACCTTCATCACCGAACAATCCTCGCAAGCCTAAGCAAAAGATGATCATCACCAAACAAACAAGGTATGTATTTTGTATTTTGAACAAGGCAGCTGATAGATAATTCAACATGATTGATTCCTGGAATAGGAGATTTATACATCAAAATCTAATGTAAAAAGAGTTCACCTTTGTCATGTGAAAAACTCTGTACTGTTTATGTTACAAGTTGATTATTGGCTACTCCAGGACCAGGAGCACTGCACTCGGCAATAGGGATTATTTCATGTGTAAAACACTCATACTTGATGCAAATTAAAAATATAAATCAAGCATATTATCTTTTTATTCTTCAATTCCGACCATGAGAGTATTTTAGGCATGCGTCTTATCAATCCGGCAATTTATAGCGTACAACTAGATGTACAAAACATGGTATATCTAGTTGATTAATATTTAAATTTAAATTTATTTATTTATTGATTTTCTCTCGTATCTTTTTTTCTTATCTTTTTCCTTTTTTGTCTCTCATTATATTTTTTTGCGTGATATAAAAATTAATTAGTTCATTCAATTTATTTTTTTGCTAATATTTAAATTTAAATTTATTTATTTATTGATTTTCGCTCGTATCTTTTTTTCTTATCTTTTTCCTTTTTTGTCTCTCATTATATTTTTTGTGTGATATAAAAATTAATTAGTTCATTCAATTTATTTTTTTTGCGTAATACTTAATATAATAATTTTTTTTTCATTTAATAATAATTTTTCTTTTTTTTAATGTTGAAAATTATATGATAACGAAAATTGTTGTATTATTAAATGATGATTGCTGTAATATGTGATGAATATTTGATTAATTTATTGTAAATAAAATTGTTAAAAATTTTATATGATGAATATTTGATTAATTTATTGTAAATAAAATTGTTGAAAATTTTATATGATGAATATTTGATTAATTTATTGTAAATAAAATTGTTGAAAATTTTATATTTGAATTACGATAATGAAGATTTGATTTACAATGAATGAATATTAATTTATTACATGATAAATATTTATTTTATAATTAATATTAATATATAATGAATATTAATAATATTAATATAAATTAAAAAATAATTTTTTTTATTACGTGTAGAAATTAAATACCATATTTGATTAATTTATTTTAAATAAAATTGTTGAAAATTCTATATTTGAAGTACGATAATGAAGATTTGATTTACATTGAATGAAGATTCATTTATTACATGATGAAAATATTTGATTTTAGGGAAAAATAACAATAAGGCTAATTTTCAGCATTTTTTCGGCAATAAGGCTTTCGAAAAATGACGCGTGTCAATTAGGCCGACTAAAATGTGCAAAGACATCGTTGCCCTCACATATATACACATTTGAACAAACGGTTTCAGCATTTATTTCATTTCCCGCACACGAAGCCCCCCCCCACGAAACCTACACCTCCACAATTACTCTCTCTTTTTTCTCTCTCTTGGCTCCCGCTAAAACAACACACAGAAGAAATCATCGATTTCATCTCAGCAAGCTTCGTGACCACCACCAACAACACACGAAATCCTCTCATCTCAAGCTAGCTTTTCGATTATCATATGGCTCCGTCGAAGAAAACCACCGCCGCGAAGAAAACCGCCGGGAAGAAATCGACTCCAACCGCCGCTGCTGCTTCCGAAAACACTGAACGGAGGCTTGTTCAGTACACTACGTCGAGTGAAGAGCAGGCGAGCCCTATCCCTCAGCCTGCCGCCGGCGAGAAGAAGGAGAGGAAGTAAGTATTTCGAACCCTAATTCGATTTTCAATTTTCAATCTGTTAATTTCCATTGCATGAATGAATTTTATGTGTTTTGATGGAGGTTCGGTGTGATTATGTTTTCATCAGTGTTGATTGTGTGTGTTTGGTGGCTGTTCAGTGTTAAAATGTCCTGTTCAGTGTTTGTATATGCCTGTTCAGTGTCTCTGCATGCCACTCAGTGCCATTGCATGGCCACTCAGTGTTGCTTGTGTGTTTTGGTGGTTGTGTTCAGTGTTGTATATGCCTGCTCAGTGTCTTTACAAGTCACACAGTGCCTCTGCATGCCCTCAGTGTTGTACTTGCCATTTTTACTGCATGTCTAGTGCCTTTGTGTGCCAGTCAGTGTATTTACATGGCACACAGTGTCATATTCATGCCACTCAGTGTCTATGAGTCTCATTCAGTGTCAACATGGTGTACTTGTGTCTCTGCATCTCACTCAGTCCTTTTATGTGCCTGTTCAGTGCTTTTTGTGTGAATTCAATGTTGTACTCACATCATTGTGTGTTTTGGTTTTTCACTCAGTGTCTTTAAATGTCACATAGTGCCTCTGCATGCCACTCAGTGTGCTACATGCCATTTTTACTGCATGTCTACTGCGTTTGTGTGTCCTTGTGTGCCAGTCAGTGTCTTTGCATGTCACACAATGCATATACATGGCAGTCAGTGTCTATGAGTCTCATTCAGTGCCAACAAGGTGTACTTGTACTGTCATGCAGTGTCTCACTCAGTGCTTTTACATGCCTTTCAGTGCACTCAGTCCTTTTATGTGCCAGTCAGTGCTTTGTGTGATCATTCAGTGTAGTACTCACATCATTGTGTGTTTTTGGCTTTACAGGTACTACGAGCAGATGAGGTCGAACATGTTCACAATCATCAGGACTTTTGAAGATATAAAGGGCAGTCTGAAACCGAGCCACGACGAGTATTTGAAGAAGACCCCCTTCTACCATCTCTTCAAGAGCATTCAGGATGAGAGGCTGACCATCTTCCACACCCGAAAGAGCGACGCAGCGATAACTGCGGTACTTGAGCAGATGGATATCGCTGCTCGTACAATAAAGCTGGGCAGCAAAGCAGCACGGATCACTCCCGAGGATGTCGATCTTATTTTCGGCATCGTTGGCGGCAGCAGGAAGCTTGATATTACCTCCAGGCCCAAGCGTAATAGCAGCTTCAGGCAGAGGATGTTCCCAGGAGAGAAGACGCTGCAACCGAAGCTGCTGAAGGAAAAGCTTCAGAGTTTGTTGGATCGTCGGAGTAAAAAGCCTGAGGCTCTTGGTGATGCAGCTCGACTCCTGTCGTTGATAGTGATCGACATTGTCTTCTTCTCCACTTCCTCTGCCACAATCCAATGGAAATGGTTGGATTATGTGGAAGATTTGGACTCGATGCAGGCAACAACTGGGGCGAGGCAATTCTGAAAGCCCTTTGCGACTCGGCAGCTCAGAACAAGGGAAACCTTCAGAAAACACAAGGCTGCACAATACTGCTCATGGTATGTGCTTCTTTGGTTGTTCTTCACCTTCGTCTCACTGTACTTTTACTTGCTCTTTTTTATTTTTCATTCCTTGATATTATTTAACTTGAGTTTTTTTCTGGAATCAAAATAAAATAAAAAATGTGCAGTACTGGCTTTGTGAGCACACGAAGCTGGCGAAAAAGCTGGACAACGATCACCTCCCCAGGGTTCTGAAATGGCATCTCCCTGATATTATGAATGTGACCAAGGAGAGTCTGAAGGGCCTTGCGGACGAGGAGGTATATATCTTCTTTCTTCTTCTTCTTCTTCTTCTTCTTCTTCTTCTTCTTCTTCTTCTTCTTCTTCTTCTTCTTCTTCTTCTTCTTCTTCTTCTTCTTCTTCTTCTTCTTCTTCTTCGTTTAAGTTTGTTTTTGTGTGCCAGTCATTGTGTTTACATGCACTCAGTGTATTCACATGCCACTCAGTGTCTTTACATGACACTCAGTGTGTTTACATGGCACTCAGTGTATTTGCATGCTTCTCAGTGTATTCACATGCAACTCAGTGTCTTTACATGGCACTCAGTGTGTTTACATGGCACTCAGTGTGTTTTTTATCCACTCAGTGTGTTTACTTGATGATGTGTATTTTTGAGTTCTAATGCGTGTTGTCCGTGTCTAACAGGTGAATGCTCGTGCTCTGAAGCACAGCAAGACGGTGGCAGAGATCAGTGCTTACAAGGGCCATCTTTCTTATACAACAATCGTGAACGCTCCGCGTGCGGCGGAGAGCGAGGATGACGAGCAGCCTGAGCAGCTGCATTCTGGAGAGGAGAGTGACGATGACGAGCATCCGGGCTCTGATTCGTCGAGCGAGGAAGAGGAACGAAAAGGAAAAGGCCCGGAGGGCGGGCCTTCTGGAGAAGACGAGTCGTCCGATGGGGAAGACGACGACAGTTCTTCCGGGGGGCATCAGGAGATGACCTGCATAGTCCCGGAGCCGGAGGAGGAGGGTGGGCCTTCCGAACAGCAGCCCGATGAGGAACACCCTGCTGTTTCTGCTGCTGAAGCCGAGAAGTTGCTCAACAACCTCCTGTCGGAGAATCAAGATCTCTCCGACACTGTGAGGGATATCCAATCCAAGCTCGAGAGCACGACTTCTCAGCTGAACGATCTGACAAGTGCTAACGTCGAGCTGGAAGGTGAAAACCAGCGTCTGAAGAGCGAGCTTTCGGAGCAGCTTGCGAAGATCGACGCGGAGACGGAGGTCCCCGGGGCAGCAGGCGAGGCAGGTGGAAGCTCCGAGGAGGAGGAGGAGTTGAAAAGTTTGAGGGCGCGAGTGAAAGAGCTCGAGGAAGAATTGATCAAGAAGGCGAATGATCAGAATCATCCGGTGACCGAGGACCCCGGGGCGGGCGAGGATCGAAGCTCCGATGAGGAGGAAGTGCGACTTCTGAGGGCTAGAATGAAAGAGCTCGAGGATGAAGTGAAATTATTGAAGAATGCGTTGGCTGACCTTCAGATGTCGTCGGTCAGGAACGACTACGAAAAAGTCCAGCTCGAGACTCTGGAGGCGGACATGAAAGCACAAGAAACCGTCCACAGAGCCCAGATCGAGACTCTGCAGAACATCGTCAAGGCACGGGAAGATGAAATCTTGAGTCTCCAGGCAGAGTTGTGCGTCTACGAGATTGACGGCAACAAGGATGATGAAGAAGAAGGAAGCCCGTTGAGACCGGAAGCCGAAACAATAGAGTCTTCGAGCAAGGCGAAGACCAGGTCGATGGTGCGACTGGTCAAGGGCAGGAAAAGGAAGTCAGCCAACGGCGATGACGATGATTTCGAGTACGGTCCCCCTGCCCCTGCCGCAAAGAAAATGGCGATCAAGAAGGGTAAAAAGGTGGAGACAAGCCAGAAACCGATCCGGGCTGATTTCAATGATGCACATGTCAAGTTCTTGGTCGACGTGAACAAGAACTTTGACCTGAACTGCGGATTCGAATTGGAGCCGGAAGTTCTCGACAAAATCATCGACCACAGCAGCAACAAAAACATGTAAGTGAAGTTTCTTTTATTTCGCATTCTGTCTTTGTTTCTTTATTTCTTTTCTTTCTTTTTGATAAGAGTGTGCTTTGTTTTACTTTTGACCAATCAGGTTCACAATGAGGTACTTTCCCAAGATATCCACGGCTGTGACGGTGACTGATGTGACTGAGATAATGAGATGCACCTTCATCAGCAATCACGTGGTCGACGCCTTTGCTGAGTCGCTGAATCGAGCTTACAACAAGAAGTTGGAGGCTCTGATACTTCCTGGGCACTGTTGGGTGAGTTTTTTTTTCCTTTTGAATTCAGTCAGTGTTTTTATGTGTTAGTCAGTGTGTTAGGGCTATTCAGTGCCATTATATGTGCTGTTCAGTGTATTTGTGTTAATGATGGTTGATCAGTGCTGTTAGGGCTGTTCCGTGTTAATGATGGTTGATCAGTGCTTATCATGTTCAGTCAGTGTTTTTATGTGTTAGTCAGTGTGTTAGGGCTGTTCAGTGCCATTATATGTGCTGTTCAGTGTATTTGTGTTAATGATGGTTGATCAGTGCTGTTAGGGCTGTTCAGTGTTAATGATGGTTGATCAGTGCTTATCATGTTCAGTCAGTGTTTTTATGTGTTAGTCAGTGTCTTTCATGTCATGTTCATTGTCTTATACTCTGTTTTTTTTTTTCTCGCAGACCTCCATTGTCTTGGGAACTCTTGACCACGACAAGTTGTATGAAAAAATCACAGAAATGATTCCATGCGTGCGGGAAGGGATTATAATGTTCCCGATGGTGTCACCTGGGATGAGAAAGAATACAGCTCCCAACCATTGGACGCTGCTCGTCTGCGACTTCGTCCAACGGAAATGGTGCTTCTACAACTCGATTCAACCCAGGGGGTCGAAATCAAAGGACCATTACATGGCGAATGCAGCGGAATTGGTACGTGTACTGTTTTTTTAGTCGATATTTAAAAATGTGGGTTCACTTTTTAATGATAACTGATAAACTGTTTGTTTCGTACGTTTCAGAAGGAAAAGGTAGAAACCAACGTGGACCAAAGGCTTGAGAAAGCGGGGAAGTCTGGTTTCCCGATACATGAAATCGAGGCCGTGAAGCCTCTCCCACAGCAAGCACCATCTCTGTAAGTATCTCAGTGCATAATTAACTCATTCAGTGTTTCTGTGTTTCATTTTATGCACTCAGTGTTATATTTATGCATTCAGTGTCAGTGTTTCTTTTTAACTTTAACTACTCTGCGTCTGTGTGTGTGTCCAGTAATGAATGTGCTTTGTACGTATGCTACTACATGGAGAAGATTCTGAAGAAAGAGGCCATTCCGGACAAGGTCAGGACGAAAGAGTTCCAAGTATTCAAGGCTCGAGTAATACGAACCATCCTGACCATGAAGGAAAAGTAGTGATTGTGGGCTGTGCGTTGTTTGTTTAGTTTTGGTTGAAAAAAAAAAGAAGTATTTTTCTGTAAATGTATGAACACGAATTATGATTGTGTTTGGATTTAGTTTCTGTAAAAAAAAATGTTTTTTCTTCATATTTCTATGTAATTGGTGGGATTCAGTGTTAATATTGTCTGTTCAGTGTTAGCAGTGTTTATTCTGTGTTTCATTGTTATCAGTGTTAATCTTGTCCACTCAGTGTCAGCAGTGTGGAACTTATTGAATTGCAACATTAAAAAACAACAACCAAATGCAAAAATTACAACACAAGAACAATTTAAAAACACTCTAATAAGAGCATAACTGAACAAGAAACAAATCACATAATGTTAAAATCCTGTGCTTTTTTAATAAATGACAGTCAGTCAGTGTGTTTATGAGCCAAAACAGTGTCTGTCACTGACAGTCAGTGTCTTTTCACCCCATTCAGTGTCACTGATCACAGAAATCATGTCGAGAAAAAAACACAACAAAAATCCAATAAGAAAAAGCCTACTAACTAGGGTGCATCTGCTACTAACTACTGTATAGGCTCCGTGCACGTTTTCTTGTTGTGATTGCCGACACGTCCGCACCTCCCACACTTCATGGCTCTCGGGATGTGCTCACCCCTGGACGGAATCCTCTTCTTCTTAGGTCTTCCAGGAGGCCTCTTCGATGTTGGCGGCTCGATCAGGACGTTCTCTGGTACGTTCGAAGGTTGATCAAACATGGAAACCGGCTGAAGGGGATCGGCATAAGACCTGGCGTAGCTCTCTGCATGGTAAAACTTGTCCACGAACGAGGCCATCGGCTTCCCGGACCGCAGAATGCACGCAGCTGCGTGGGAACACGGAACCCCTGTAATCTGCCACTGACAGCAAGTGCACCTCTGATCCGCAATATTGACCACGACGGACGGAACGCACTGCACTTCGAAAACCGTTTCGGACGACCCCACAACCACCCATTTCCTGCCTTCGTTGACGGCTTTACTCAGCGTCTTCTCAACGGACGGGCAGAAATTCGAAGTCCATTCCCTGCTCCTGGCCCCCCTGTCTGATTCAGTGTTAAACAAGGTCAGTCAGTGTTTGAACAAAGGCTAACAGTGTTAAAAAAGGGCCATCATTTTTTGATATGTGTATTTTTTTTTTCATCATACCGTGGAAAAAGGTCATCACCTTCAGCCTGATGTTGTTGACCAACGCCGTGATCGGAAGATGTCGGGCTTCCATGATCCATTTATTGAACGACTCCGCGGCGTTGGACGACATCTCCCCGTATCTCTTCCCTGAGAAGTACACGTTGGCCCAATTCTTTGGATCCATGTTCTCGAAAAACACTTTCGCTGTCTGGCCTCCCTCTTCCAACAACTTGTCCATGCTCAGTTGGTAGGCTTCGACGGTGGTTGCGTACGCACATTCAGGAAATTCCACACCACGCCGTTTCGTAACATCTTGGTCGCCCATCTGCCTCTGAATTTGTCTTTCAGGTTCAACTTCAAGTGATTGATACAGTAGCCGTGCGGGGACCCTGGGAACACCCTGCTCATCGCCTCGAGCAGCCCGAGATTCCTGTCCGACACGAACGTAACAGTGCGAGAAGGAGATAGGATGTGCTTCAGGTTGTCCAAAAACCACTTCCAGTTAGCATAGTTCTCGGAATCGACAACGGCGTAAGCCAATGGGTACAACCCTGCATTCACGAGGACACGAAAAAAAAAAAACACTTCAGTTAGTGTGAATAGCAGTCATTCAGTGTTGAAAATACAGATTCAGTGCTGCAAGCAACAAGGGTCAGTTTCAGTGTGCATTTCAGACCAGTCAGTGTTAAAAAGTTAGATTCAGTGCTCAAAACTGTAGTACACATACTCCATCGCCGTCCTTGCCCGTAGCAGCGAGCAAATGGCCCTTGAACCTTCCCTTCAGAAACGTGCCGTCCAGAAACAGCAAAGGGCGACAGTGGTTCATCCCGTCGATACAAGCCTTCATCGAGATGAAGACTCTGCGAAACTTCCTGGACGCTTCGTTGAATTCGAGCAACAGGTGCGACCTAGGGTTGGAATCCGATATTGCCTGCAGGTGCTTAGTCAGTGCGCCGAAGGAATCTTTATCGTCGCCGTGAATCAGCTTCCTGGCCTTCTCGAGCGCATCCAGAGCGAGGCCAGACGAGATCTCCAGGCCGTAGTGATGCTGGAAGTTTCTCACGATTTGGACCGGACGAGTCAATGTGCTTTTCCGTACCTCCTCGACTATCAAACTGGAAACCAAGTCCGAGCAGACGCGCCTGTGCTTCAAGGATCGAAAGCACGCGCCGCAGCTGTGCTCGTTACTCAGCTGCTTGACGTAGAAGAAGCCGTTGCTTCGATCCATCACGGCGCATACAAACCAGTTGCATCCGTGCTGCTTTTCTTCGAGCACACGGCAGAAACCTTTTCGGGTCTGTTCTTCACGTACTCGAAATCGAATCCCACTCCGACTGCCATCTTACAGAGCGCGTTTCGAAAGTCCGGGGCACCTTCTTGGTGTTGGAGTTGTGTACTTAATGTCTAGATTTAAGTATCGGTAAACTACCGGTCATAGCATTTAACCTATTTAATTAATAAACAATTATTTGCATTTAATTATTATTAATTAATTATGCAAAATATAGTCCTGGATTTTATACGTTGTAGTTAGTATGGTGTTGCATGGGCACACAGAAGATCATACTATCGGTTACTCGTATTTAATCAAACAGTTGCTCACGACCTAGATGGACATGGACCAATCCATCGGTATAGTCGTTGTGTGAGAGAGAAAATAATTTATCTTAATTATTTTATCACACTTGTACACTTGGTGTATTGGGCGGATCGCTTGAGATTTATTGATTAGGATTGCCTTGGATAATCAATTTAAATCTCAGAGTATTTTATTCTTAATCCCCGATATTATTACGGGTGTGTATATTTAATATAAGTGACTTTGATTTTCCAAAGGAATTAACCGATTTAGTTATTGGGTTAATTACCGGTTAAGTTGGGTCGCTATATTTTATATATGACATGCCGTGAATACTTGACGGGAAAGTGTATCCCGGAAGGGTTGATAATATCCCCGAGATGAGTTCATAAGGAATTATTATGTAAACCCTGCAGGTGGATTTAATCCGCATAATAATTAAGGTTGAACGGTACTAGTCTCGGATATAATAGATGAATAAATTAATTAGCAATAAATTAATTTTATTCATGGATATTTAAATCTTAAATACACGGAATAAATAATACTACCGGAGAAATATTATTTGATATAATATGGTTTAATATTGGGAGTGCAATTAATTTATATAGTGGAAAATAAATTAATTAATATTGATAAGGATTAATGGACTTGAGCATTGGGCTCAATTTAATCTTCAATATTGGAAGCCCAATATTCCACCTCCTTTAGATCCCCTACGTAGCCTATAAAAGCACTACATGACCTTCATAAATAATAAGACAAGAATATCAATAGTTGATAGTTCTAGAGAGTTGAAGGAGATCCATAGGAGTTCGATAGATCGTCGCCCACACGACGTTCGAACGGAGTGCAAGGAATACGTAGGAAGATTCGAAGGTCTTCAAAGGTGTTTGATTTCGTTTCTCCGAACAACGAATCAAAGGTAAAATCATAAACCCTTCTATGATTTTATGTGATGTTAATTGTAGCATATACATGAACACACGATCCGGGTAAACGTACGAACTTCGGGGACGGGGATTCGAGATCCCCGGCGAAGATCGAGGAACCCTCGATGGGATCGAGGGTGGCGGCCGAACCCTAGGGTTCGACCGCCGGCGCGCGGACGAAGGGAGGAGCCCCGGCTGGACGCCGGGGCATGGGATCGACCGAGGGTCGATCGCCGGGGTTCGCCGTGGGCTGGTGCCACGGCGGGAGAACCCCAGCCCCCCTTGACCGGCGGCGTCGCGGGCTGAAGCCCTCGGCTGGAACCGAGGGGGCGATCGAACCTAGGGTTCGATCGCCGGGTGAGCTGCGGGTTTACCCGCAGCGCCTCGTATCAAGCTGCGGGGTTTCCCGCAGCGGCAATGCGGGGAGGATCGAACCCCCCCGCGAGCAGCGAGCCCGTGAGCTCGCTGCGGGGCTGCTACGAGCAGCCCCGGGGATGCCTCGTGCATCCCCAGCGATCATCATGGAGATGATCGCGAGCCCCGTACGGGGGCTCGGCTGAGTGCTCGCGGCCTTCGGGCCTCGCTGAGTATTCGGTCGGGCCTCGGCTCGTGCGGTGGTTCGCGTTCGGATCTCCGGCGATGAAGGATTTCGGTCGGGTTATTATTTTCCGCAAATTTTAATAGCCCGGGATATCGATTTCCAACAATTGGTATCAGAGCGTTTGGTTTCGTGTTCATGTATATGTTCTATTATCATTCTACCTTGCAGGGATTTCCGGCTATCATGGTTGGATTTAATTATTGTGTTAATTAATTATCATGATTATTCGTTTATTAAACTCTCGGACATGTCGAGATTCGTTTTGTGTGGTTGAATGTTTGTAATAGTAAAAATTCGGGGGTTGACCGAATTTAGGATTTATTATTACGTTCTATGTTTTCCGGAAAATGTATAGGGTCGATTTCATGTATAGAATCGATACCGGAATTGTAAATTTAATTCTTGTAATTTTATTTACGTTGGATCGATGCCGAGACGACCGCCGGAGAACACATGTGACGAAGGAGAAGACGTGAGGGAGGACCGGGGATCGATTGGATCGATCCCATGATGAGATCGATCGATGGCAGGGGTCGAGGGGGCTGCCCGCGGGAACTCTCGGCCACGCCGGCCACCGGTTGTGGTGGCGCGTGGGCTGAGGTGGCGGCGGTGCTCCTCCCCGGTCGGCGATCGAAGGTGGGGTGGCATGGGGTCTCCCGATCTCATGCAACTCCTACCTAGATTCACTTTCCAAAATTAATTCGGTTTTCCTATTTGAGTTTTCCTATTTATGGGAATTCTCATGGATTAGGAAAAGAATTAATTGGAATTTATTTTATTTCCTTATTCTATTATGGAAGTCTTCTAGAGTATTCCAAGTTCTACTTGGAATAGGATCCTAGAGATTTAATAGAATTGGAAAGGAATAAGAGTTAATTAAGGATTGATTTATTTCCTAATTGATTATTCTTATTTTATGGGAATTTTCATAGTAATGGAAATTAATTAATCTTGGAAAGTAGAAGAGTCCTAATTTATTTTATTTCTTTATTCTATTATAGAAGTCTTCTAGAATATTCCAAGTTTTACTTGGATAGATTATTCTAGAGATTTAATAGAATTAGATAGGAAAATAAATAAATAAAAATATTAATAATATTTAATTTTATTTTTGATTTATTCGATTGACTTAATTTTCGAATTAAGTATCTTTTGGATTTATTAAAAATAAATAGATTTAAATATTGGGATTAATATTCTCGTCACATGAAGCATTCAAGAATGAAGACTGAAGACTAGAAGATGCATATGAAGATGGAATAAAGCCATGATAGTCGGGAAAATAATTTTCTAGCATTATTTTGACTATGTGATACTATGTGCTTTATTGCTTGTATGCATGCTTATGTGTTTAATTATGCATTAGATAGCGTATCCCTTTGTTATAAAAAGCTAAGTGGGAGAGGGGATGGAAACATTCCCGTGGTCTCCATTACTGTTCTCTTGGTGACATTTATGAGTTTTCGAAGTTCATATAGATATGTCATTGGAGGAGAATTCTTGTAATTCCTTTTACAAGAAACATTGATCAAGTTTATCAAACAATGCCTAATTTGTCCTTCTGAAACTGACTTCAAGTCGACTCATTCTCACCCCGGGGAGTGGAATGGAGCCAAAGCCACTTGGTCATGTGGATGACACAAATTAGAGATCTTCGTACCATTCTTTGATAGATGGATCGATTGTCTGCTCGGCTCCCTCATCTAATGAGAGATAGGGTTGTTCGCATGGTGAATCACTGGTTAGAAACTTCGAGTTTCACTTATGATTCTCCGAGTCTTGATTTACAAAATCGAATGGATCTTATAATTGGGAGTCAATTATAAAAGTCTCTTGGTGTAGTAAACGTCCACACCACGTGGCTTGCTATACTGACGGATTTTGGATTAATTGATGTAGACAGTTGTAAGTAATTGTGAAGAGTTGTGAAATTATCGTAAACGTCCACACCACGTGGCTTGCGGTGATTTAGCAATTCCAAACGATGTACTTTGGTGCTGAGTAATGGTTTACACTTAGATACGCGTTATAGTATTCTTCCCCACGAAGTTACGCTATAATCGATGTATGACCAAAGAAAATCTAATTGCTAAATCATTTAGGTGGGTAAACGTCCACACCACGTGGCTTGCCTTACCTGATGGGATTTTAGACGTAATTAGTAATTTAATGATATTATTTGAGGGAGATAATATCGGATATTAAATTAATTGTTTGTTTATATGTGCTTATAGGTTTAGAGATTTGCTATGAATCCACTTTCGTTAATACTTAAGGAATTCAACGCACTGGTTCCATACTGTGTTGGATGGAATAAAGAGTTAGACATTACTCAGACTGTAAAGGAGTACAAAGATGTACTCAGCGAAACTTGTCCTCCTAGACCTACCATTAACTCAACTGATGAGGAAATAGTTGACTTTGAGAAGTGGGATAGTGCTCTTGCATTAGCCACTAATCATGATGTCATGCTAAAACTCAAGTTGATGTTTAGACATGATGTAAAGGCTAGAAAAGAGGCGATGAGGATACTCATAAAGGTCAGTTTCTTCGAGGAAACGCTTGAACACGTTTTTGAGATGCTAGATCTTTTAGACGAGTTGAGACAGTCGCAAGCTCTTGTAGCCAAGGCCAAAGGTTTCGAACCTAAGGGCATACATAAGGAAAAGGAGAAGAAGACAAGTGGATCCAGAAGTCCTAAGGGACTTGGACCAAAGGGTGGGATAAAGAAGCCTTCTGGCAAGTATCCCCAAGGAAAGCAGTCTGAGTACTGGGGGTCTATATCTTGTCCTCTCAAAGGTACGAATTTTTCTTTAGTCGAAAAACATAGTCAGCGGTATTATCTACCAGAGTTCTGGTGTGTAGATATGGAACCATTGACGGTATGTGCATTTAAAATGCAGGGGTTCCAGAAAACCCAGCGACTTAGAGAAGAAGAGTTCGAGTCCACATGGGCGAAGCTGTTGAGGAAGCAGCGGTTGCAGTGGAAGACATTTATCTGCTTTCAGTAGTTTTAGGATTTCATTTCAAGTTTATTGCATTATGTACCCCTTTATTTTAGAAAGAACTTCTGTTCTGGATTTCTATTATTTATGAATGGATATTTTATTTCTTTAATCATTTCATGATAAGAAATAATGGTGTTATCTATTCTGGTACATTAGATAGCAATATATGAATGATGAATCCTTAGTCTACCACGATGCAACAATCCGTTGTATAACTTGTTTTACTTATTAGATGTATTTCTTTATTAATCATTATACTTGTGGATTCTTATACTTAGTAGTATTTATTCAAATAAAGATTCAAAAGGTCGAAATTGATTTAATCAATTATAGTTGAAGGAATGGACCTTCCGACCTAAGAATTGAATTTGGAAGATAATACAACTAAGCATACCTTTCGGTAAAGGATAGAATTCGGACAAGTATTAAGAATAATCAATGATATGTGCGAATAGTTCTTTTTTAAGAATACTCGAAGATGGATTAGAATGCTTGATGTGCCATAAAAGCGAAGTGTTTTAGTCACAAAGCAATTATGGGGAACCTTCAAAGTATATCCATTGGAAGCCTGCGACTTAGTCGCGGAGGCTACCACATAACACAATCAAAGATTGAGATTAAGTCTCAAATGACTACACCATACACTTACGTGTAGAGATGGTGAGTCAGTAAGAAATAGAATTCTAATAGTAAAAGGACAAGTTGTTCGGAACTACCTATGTTCTATGGATATTCCTGGAGACAACGGCATATTCAATATGGTTGTAGGATATCCTAGATGAACAAAGTATTGTGTGTTCTATAGTACTATGAACCAGAAGGACGTGTAACGCCCGGTTCTTAGAGAAAGACTATTAGAAGAACCACAAAGCCCGAACTAACGCAGTACCTTGGAATGAGAAAAAGGACAAAGACTAGGAACCAGCCAAACCGAGTAGAGGTACACCACATACTGCACCTACTGTTATTACTGTTATACACCGGGACGCCATTGCAGTGGGAGGTTGTTAAGACAACCGGAGATGTTCATAAGACTAGAAGAGTTTTAACTCTGGATCTGGTAAAGATGAAATCGATCCCTAGCTCTGCACAAAGGCAGTACTAGATCTAAATGTGCCTGCTTAGAAAACAATAAGGATTATTGTTAAGAGGCAAGATCATTTAGAGTACAAGCTTGGTAAATCCATTATGGATTGAAACAAAGCTATGAGTCGTGGAATTTGCGAATTGATGGGATAATCCATTTGACGGATTCATCAAAAGGCATAGACAAAAGGTGTATTGGAGACGTAATGGAAACAAGGTGGTGTTTCTCGGAGATTTTATGTAGATAACATTTTATCATTGGCAACAATGTAAAGATGTTGTCAGACATAAAATAATGGTTGTCTAAATAAATCGAGATATAAGATTGAGTAGAAGTTAGAGCATGTTCTTAAGATCGTTCGTTCTAACGATAAGAACATTGTACTTCTCCTAGATATCTTATACGATTATGGTTTGTTTTAAACATGCATACTTCTGAGAAAGGTTATTGCCTTTCAGAGACAGAATATACATCTATCTAAAGGATATGTGTTTCGAACACATGAAGGAGATAGATGAAGACAAAGCAGTTTCCTACACTTTATGTGTGGAAATCCTTATAGATGCAATGTTGTAAAACGAGAACCTGATATCAACTATGCGGTTTGCGTAGTGGGAGGATATCAAAGTAATCTGGATAAGGGATGTTCGAATGCTGTAAGAGTACTTTCCTAGTACTGGCTTACGGAGCAAGGCGAAATCTTCTTGGATTACAGTTTCTCAGATCCAAAAATCAAAGAAGGACCAGTGTAAGTCGATATCAGGCTATGTGTTCACTTTTAGAAAGAGGTGGAACCATGAAATGAAAGAGTGATAAGCAGGACGCTTCTCAGACTCTCTCATAACCGAATAGCAGCCTCAGAGGCAGCGGAAGTTTTGGTTAGGTTCCGGGATGACCTCTGGACTTGGATATGACTCTTGGTTTACCAAAGGCTATTGTATAGCGGTGCATGGTAAACTGGAAGAAGTCATAAGTTCAAAAGGTGATGATAACACATAGAGCAAGTACCACCTGATTCGAGTCAGCGTCTAGGGAGACGACGCAGTAGTCACCAAGATAACTTCAGAGCGACAACCTAGATTGCTCATTCACATAATACTTCTGGGAAGTATAACTTAAGCACGTGATGAGTATGGGAGTCGGGAGTTTGGAGGAAATGACTAGACCTTAATACAAGTGGGAGATTGTTGGAGTTGTGTACTTAATGTCTAGATTTAAGTATCGGTAAACTCCCGGTCATATCATTTAACCTATTTAATTAATAAACAATTATTTGCATTTAATTATTATTAATTAATTATGCAAAATATAGTCCTGGATTTTATACGTTGTAGTTAGTATGGTGTTGCATGGGCACACAGAAGATCATACTATCGGTTACTCGTATTTAATCAAACAGTTGCTCACGACCTAGATGTACATGGACCAATCCATCGGTATAGTCGTTGTGTGAGAGAGAAAATAATTTATCTTAATTATTTTATCACACTTGTACACTTGGTGTATTGGGCGGATCGCTTGAGATTTATTGATTAGGATTGCCTTGGATAATCAATTTAAATCTCAGAGTATTTTATCCTTAATCCCCGATATTATTACGGGTGTGTATATTTAATATAAGTGACTTTGATTTTCCAAAGGAATTAACCGATTTAGTTATTGGGTTAATTACCGGTTAAGTTGGGTCGCTATATTTTATATATGACATGCCGTGAATACTTGACGGGAAAGTGTATCCCGGAAGGGTTGATAATATCCCCGAGATGAGTTCATAAGGAATTATTATGTAAACCCTGCAGGTGGATTTAATCCGCATAATAATTAAGGTTGAACGGTACTAGTCTCGGATATAATAGATGAATAAATTAATTAGCAATAAATTAATTTTATTCATGGATATTTAAATCTTAAATACACGGAATAAATAATACTACCGGAGAAATATTATTTGATATAATATGGTTTAATATTGGGAGTGCAATTAATTTATATAGTGGAAAATAAATTAATTAATATTGATAAGGATTAATGGACTTGAGCATTGGGCTCAATTTAATCTTCAATATTGGAAGCCCAATATTCCACCTCCTTTAGATCCCCTACGTAGCCTATAAAAGCACTACATGACCTTCATAAATAATAAGACAAGAATATCAATAGTTGATAGTTCTAGAGAGTTGAAGGAGATCCATAGGAGTTCGATAGATCGTCGCCCACACGACGTTCGAACGGAGTGCAAGGAATACGTAGGAAGATTCGAAGCTCTTCAAAGGTGTTTGATTTCGTTTCTCCGAACAACGAATCAAAGGTAAAATCATAAACCCTTCTATGATTTTATGTGATGTTAATTGTAGCATATACATGAACACACGATCCGGGTAAACGTACGAACTTCGGGGACGGGGATTCGAGATCCCCGGCGAAGATCGAGGAACCCTCGATGGGATCGAGGGTGGCGGCCGAACCCTAGGGTTCGACCGCCGGCGCGCGGACGAAGGGAGGAGCCCCGGCTGGACGCCGGGGCATGGGATCGACCGAGGGTCGATCGCCGGGGTTCGCCGTGGGCTGGTGCCACGGCGGGAGAACCCCAACCCCCCTTGACCGGCGGCGTCGCGGGCTGAAGCCCTCGGCTGGAACCGAGGAGGCGATCGAACCTAGGGTTCGATCGCCGGGTGAGCTGCGGGTTTACCCGCAGCGCCTCGTATCAAGCTGCGGGGTTTCCCGCAGCGGCGATGCGGGGAGGATCGAACCCCCCCCGCGAGCAGCGAGCCCGTGAGCTCGTTGCAGGGCTGCTACGAGCAGCCCCGGGGATGCCTCGTGCATCCCCAGCGATCATCATGGACATGATCGCGAGCCCCGTACGGGGGCTCGGCTGAGTGCTCGCGGCCTTCGGGCCTCGCTGAGTATTCGGTCGGGCCTCGGCTCGTGCGGTGGTTCGCGTTCGGATCTCCGGCGATGAAGGATTTCGGTCGGGTTATTATTTTCCGCAAATTTTAATAGCCCGGGATATCAATTTCCAACAATTGGAACATCTGACCGACCCCCCGAAATCTCTTTGTCCCAGCCATCGGTTAACAACACTTTAGAACTCGACGGACCAAACAGGCGGAACATATCTTCTGCTTCAAATCCCTCGTTTTCTGTTCCAGTCGCACTAACAGCGGTACTATTGGACACCGTCGAGAACACAGAACTAGAGGTGTGGTCTTCAGTCGCGACGAAAATGTCGATGCTCACCCGAGGCAGCTTGTGAAGCGCAGCTAGGGATACCATGTTCGACATGTCCGCATCGGTTGAGAGCACACAGTTTGGGAAATCGGGTACAGAGTAATGCATGCCGTACGCAACGTCTCGGAGCTCAGGCCACTGAAGCTCGACTGTTTCATTCAGCTGGTGAAGGGCGGCCGCACGGGAGGAATCGATTCTGGACACCAAATTCTCGCCGCCGAATGCACAAAATGCGAAAACAGCGGTCCCTGCTGAAAAACACAAAATAACGACTCACAGTCAGTCAGCGCACGAATTTTTAAGGAATGGCTGGAATGCATGAAATGAACACTGAACTCAAACAGTGTGATTCAATGTGTGTCTCTGTGTGTTCAGTGCTAATAAAGGGTGTTCAGTGCTATTAAAGTGTGTTCAGTGTTGTTCAGTGCTATTGAAGTGTGTTCAGTGCTATAAAAGTGTGCTCAGTGTTTGATTGTGTGATTCAATGTGTGTTGCCTCAAACAGTGTTTTTAAGACCTGTTCAGTGTTGAATGCACAGTCAATCAGTCAGTGTTTTTAAGGCATGTTCAGTGTTAAATGCACAGTCAATCAGTCAGTGTTTTTTAAGGCCTGTTCAGTGTTAAAGTCAGACAAGACACTGTGTTTTTTTTTTTGAAACTCAAAGTCTTATTAAGCAAGCAGCAAGTCACGACGAGCAGTACAACGAAGACAAGTCGTCAATCACAGGAAACACCAAAAAAAGCACAAAAAAGATTAACAACAATAATAATGAGATGGAGGAAGTCTTGGGTCACGACGAGGGGGGTCCCTGACCGGGCGCACCATCGACTGGCCATTTTGATCGAATACGCAAACCGAGAAATTACTTCCTCCGGTCCAGGTAACCCGGATGTTCCAGCCTTCCTGCACTCCAAACTCTCGAACGAGGCGTTCCCAGTGAAATCCGTGGATGACCGTTTGATTCCGATGAGTGGTGAGAGGCACGTGCCATTTCTGGTCCAGGGAGTCCGTCAGAACGATGAAATTCCCCATTTCATCCTTGATCGGACGAACAAAGACAGCCGGGAGAAGAAACTTCTCTTTATGCCAACGACCATTGAATCTTCGTTCGGTCCAGTGAGAACCATTCCAAGATTCAACCCCCCGATTTGGCGTCGGTCCTTGCTCCCGATCGAGTGTGCCCGGTCGCCTACGCATCATTGGTGGCCCCCGACAGATTGGCCCGCCATTGAATCTTTGTTCGTGCGAGGGAGGACTTTTATTGAAAAATTCAGCCTCACTTGGTGTCGGTCCTGGCCCCCGATCGAGTGTTCCCGTTCGCCTCGGCATCGTTGCTGGCTGCCCCCGATCGAGTATAAATGGATGAGGAGACCAGATAAATGACGAGGTATTTATAACCATCCTCACCCTAACATGGCAGTAAATGCCTCAACCCTCAACTAACATGGCAGGCATTTATTGAAAAAGGAGACAGGTCAATGCATCAAACAAAACAAAGTCAACACACACTGATTCCTGTAACACATTGCATTTCCAACAAATAACAGGTATCCTAGGGGAAACAAAATGGTATTCATTCAGACACTGAATGAATCAAATCAACACTGAATCCATATTGTTAAATATGGATTCAGTGTGCAACAGGTGGGTACAGTGTGTAAGTGCAATTATTCCAGCTCAATGCACACTGAATCAAGCAATTAAACACTGAATGAATCAAATCAACACTGAATCCTTATTGTTAAATATGGATTCAGTGTGCAACAGGTGGGTACAGTGTGTGAGTGCAATTATTCCAGCTCAATGCACACTGAATAAAGCAATTAAACACTGACTGAAAATAAGCGCATGGTGAATTAGACACTGACTGAACCAATTTAGCACTGAATGGCAAGCTGAGCGCAGGAACACTGAATGCATGCTCAATTAACACTGAATGCAACGAAAAAACACTGAACATGCATAATAAAATCCACACACTGTGCAAGCATGCTGAATAAAGCTTTTAAGCACTGATCGAGTACGTGGATTCGAAATCGCGTACCTGGATTCGAAATCGCCGGCAAGGAAGGCGGCTGCGTATCTGACATTTGAACTGTGCCAGGAACGGCGGCGACGATGAAATCGATCGAGGCCGAGGGAGACGGACTGCATGAAATCGATTCTCCTTAGCGGCGGAGAATTGGAGCTGCTCACCGGTGGCGACCTCTCCTTAGCTTGAAAGCGGCGGGGACGGAGATGAATTCCCCTCGGCTCGGCAGTTGAATAGCAGCGGCGGCGGAGCTGAGAGAGAGAGAGAGCAGAATTTAATTTTGGGAATTGAATGTGTCGAGAATGAATTCCCCCAGCTCGATTTGTGATGGTAATATGGGAGGGTAAATTCGTCTTTCCGGATACATTTTTTTGGCCTAATTGGAATATTTTGGCCTAATTGACACGAAAATTGGAGATTGGCCTTATTGGTCAAAAAATGCTGAAAATTGGCCTTATTGCCATTTTTCCCTTGATTTTATAATGAATATTAATATATAATGAATATTAATAATATTAATATAAATTAAAAAATGATTTTTTATTACGTGTAGAAATTAAATACCGCTTTAAATTTATATTTTGTATCGAATGAAATTTATTTTATTTCATTATAAATTTTTGTTTATTTAAAAATTTAACGTTAAATTAAAATTTTAATTTGTATTTTTATTATTAAATGATCTGCATATTTATTTTATTTCATGGTGAATTTTTATTTATTTAAAGATTTAACGCTAAATTAAAATTTTAATTTGTATTTTGATTATTAAACAATCTGCATATATGATGTATTGTGCATATAGTATGATGTATAGTTGCACGATATAGAGACTCAAATTTCTTAAGAATTTGGCTAACATCGAAAACACTGATCCGCTAAGAGCCGAGACTCCAAATATCAAAAAGATTCATATTATTACACCCTCACTCTAACAAAAATGAGACTCCAAATATCAAAAAGATTAATAAGATTAAAATGAGACTTCTTTTGCAAGAGCACCTATATTTCTTTGAACTTTTTTTGGCACGGAAATCAATAATTATACTTCATATTTCCTTCATTTGGTTGCACACTTTGTAAATTACATATAAAGTCCCCAAACATATGGGGAATAGGGGGAGTAGTACTCCCTCCAATCTTCCTTTTTCTTTTTATAGGCTATTATGGATTTTCAAAAAAGAAAAATCAATTTTGATATTGTTTTGGGTTTTTCAACGTAAATTAATTGCAATATTTATTAGTTTAATGTTTGATTTAAAAAAATCAAATTAATTATAAAAAACAAAATAGAGAGTTAATATTTTTTTAAATATGTGCATAGCTTTCAATTCGCGTATGTCCATCAAATGAAATGTGAATAATCCATCCATTTCTAGCTTATAATGACTTACTAACTCTGTTTCAAATAAATTATGCACTGATTTTTTGTAATTTTACAAAAATCAGTGCATAATTTCTTAGGACAAATGATTGAATGAAGTATAAAAAGAATGAGAGAAATGTGAATAACCTATCCGCCTCTAGCTTATAATGACTTACTGCCTCTTTCTCAATAAATTATGCAAATTTTTTTTGTAAATTACAAAAAACAAAATAATGCAATTTTTTTAAAAAGATAACTAAAAAAAGAAAGTATGTGTTATAAACTCAAAAGAATTTGAGAGATAATAATAGAGTATAAAGAGAGACAATATGAGAGGAGAATATAATTGTTATTTCATTCATATGGGAGACCCTTTTATATAGGATACAAAGTAAGGTTTCTGTTGAGATGTGGAGTCAAATAGGAGTTGTTTGGGACAAGAACGAGTTGAATTGAACAAGAAACTGGGTCAAACGGGCATCCGGAAGTGTAGATGCCCGCGCTGGTGGGAAAACCCGCGCTGGCGGGCAGCCACCCTACCACTCCCAGAACCCGCGCTGGCGGCAAAACCCGCGCTGGCGGCACCTGTAGGGCCAGCGGGGTTTAGGCCCTTTTTGGGCGGATTTTTTGACTTTTTCCCCAAGTTTGGGATATTTATCTCTCTCCTATATATATGTAATCCTAATACTAATTAGGGTTAACACCTATTAACGCTAGAATCAATTAGTATATAGATTACAAAGCTTGTAATTGGGATCTATATTTTTCTAGTGAAAACTACTGCAGCGGCAAAGTGGACGTAGCCCTCGTTAACGGGTGAACCACTATAATATCGTGTCTCTTTTAATTTCCGTATTTTCGTTCTTTGTGTTCGTGTGCTTTTCAGGAAAGGAATTCGGACGCGAATTTCCCAACAGTTTCTGTCTTGTTCATCAAGAAGGGTAAACTAGTCATTCACTAATTAATAATATTCATAACACTCCCCCTTGAATGACTATTTACAAGATTGATGCCTCGTTAAAACCTTGTCAGGAAAACCCAGTGGGACAAAACCTGAGCGAAGGAAAAAGAGTACAGCTTGCTCCCCCTGATTGTAATCACCGAAGATCTTTGACTTTGTGATCAATCAATCTCATTAAAACCTGTAACTAATAAAACCATATAGGAAAAACTTAGTTATTTAAAGATAAAGTTTGGTCTTCAGGACCCAACTTTCGAATTGTCGAGTTTCACATTCATTTGTATTATTGTATATTTTTCATCCATCTGGGACTTGCCTTTACCAGACATTTACATTGACTAGAACATTCGCAATTGCTATAACCGTCCGGTAACTCTTCTGGAGTATTTTAGATGCGTCTAGTGTTCAATATACATTTCTTGACAAATGAATAATGTGAACTTCAATTCACAATCATTTGAACTTCAGGTTCAATATCTCACTTTATCTCGAAAATAAACTCATATGGAACATTCTGATGTCCTCGTTATTATCGAGTGATGTACATGTCTCGTTAAAAACCTCATTATAAAACTTTGTAGGAAAAAATACTTGAGGAAAAGAGTACATGACATTCACATGTATATTGTGGTGATTGTCTCGTTAAAAACCTTTAACTAAGAAAACCCTGTGGGAAAAACTTAGTAGAGGGAAAAAGAGTGCAATCACTGGTCTTCGGGGCCAATCACTGGTCTTCGGGACCTTGTCCTCAATATCATTTTTGTCCATAATGACATATGTAATATGATATTGTATATGTTCTGATTTTCATTTCCTTTCATTTCAGAAATCTTAAAATCCATTCAGGATTTTCATGTATGTATCTTTCTAATGACTTCATACATTCATGCATATCTATATTTATCGTTGTTGCTGCCAGAAATATTAAGTAACGGAACTTAATGTCATCCTTAAAAATATTTGATTAACATCGAGTTTCTGCGAAAAATTCTTGAGCAACTAATCTCGCTTTTATATCTCACCACATCATTACTCGTTTTTCGTACGAACACTCACGTATATCCTTCTGGGATAATATTTTGAGATGTGTACTATAGAGTCAAAATATCTCTTTATTTAGCGAGTCATGCTCAGCCTCAATAGCTCGTTTCTTATTTTTCTTGAGTGCTGCTGGCACACTATCATTGATTTAAGTTTTGGATCCAAATTTTCTAGAGCAACTCTTGAGACAAATATGTCGTTGACGACTTTTTCCATGTTGATGACAATTCAATATATCAACCAAATCTTTAATCATTTCCCAAAATATTTAATTTGGTTGTTCCGCAATCCCACGATTTTCTATTATCATGTGCACATGATTTTTCAATGGGATTTCCATCTAACTCTCTTCAGGAGATTTTGAGGGTGAATAAATTTCTTTGTTTTTCCGCAAATTTAATTTATATTTTAAGATCGATCTACTACGCTTCAGGCGTATATTAGAATCAACATTTGAGTTGATCTCTTTGGTATTTGAACTCTTATAGTTCATTTATCACAAATATATGTGATTTTGTCACACCTTCATTAATTTAGCAGATTACTTGTTTAATATTGCAAGTCACTTATTTCCATGAACTTCGGGTTCAATTGATTGGTGCGTGGATCTAGAATTGAAGATCATTTTCATTCAATGAAATTTCTCGGCATTTATAACTTTTATATTCTTATCTCCCCCTAATGCCGGGAAATGATCTTCGTTAAATATCCAACTCAGCGTAATTGCTATAAATCGATCTTCAGGATAGCAAGCTCGAATTTGGCGTAACAATCGGGAGTTCTCCGCGTGACAATCGGGAAATGATCTTCGTTAAATATCCAACTCAGCGTAACAATCGAATTTGGCGTTTCACTATGAGTATCTCATGTAACTTTATTAAAAAAAACATATAATGTTTTGAACTTTGCTTCTTCGGGAGCATGTGTAGCTATATTAAAAAACATTTAATGTTTTGAACTTTGCTTCTTCGGGAGCAATCAATAAAAATATTCTTTCAAGAATATCTTGTATTATTTCCTATAAATATCAATATCGATTTAAAATATTTCATGTTTAATTGCTAAATCAGAAGCAATTTGATTTGATATTTCTGCGGGAATATCATATTTCTTCGGGAAAATTTAAAAACTAAGTGCTACTACGGGAGCAATTTAATTTAATATTTCCAAACTTATTGCTACTACGGGAGCAAATTAATTTGATATTTATCGAATAATATCAAATCATGATCATGTTCTTCCTGAACGATCAATATAATATTTAAACCAAAATATATATGTTCTTTAGGAACATTCAATTTAATTGATGTATTAAGAATAATTGATTTGATATTACTTTCGGAATATCAAATTATAATGCGACTCAAACTTGTGAGATGTTACTTTCATGATAGCTTTATTATATGTCTCGACAGATTTTAAATCTTATAATCCAATGTAGAGTCAATCATACCACGTTTTGGTAGTACGACCAACTTCGGGTGATCGTATCTTTCTTTTAAATCTTTCCACAAAACTATTGGATCTTTCACGGTCAATATTCAAAGATATTTTCGAGATTATTAGAATCATAATCAATTTGATTTTGATATTTCTGCAGGAATATCATATCAACATTTAATTTTGATATTTCTTCGGAATATCATATCATGTTCTTCAAGAACATTTAATTTTGATATTTCTTCGGGAATATCATATCACAATGTTCTTCAGGAACATTAAAAGTTTAATCAATTTACTAAGCATAATTAATTTGATATTACTTCAAGAATATCATATTATAATGTTTATTCGGGAACATATGATATTACTTTAGGAATATCATATTATAATGTTCTTCGTGAACATATGATATTACTTCAGGAATATCAGATTATAATTCTTCGGGAACATATGATATTACTTCAGGAATATCAGATTATAATATTCTTTGGGAACATACGATATTACTTCAGGAATATCAGATTATAATGTTCTTCGAGAACGGTTGAATTTAAGAAGTGAGGAGAAGTAGATATATTTATAATTATTAATGAATATAAACAAACATATAAATTCTTGCCTTGGAGTTCGGATCTTGTTTGAGTAGAACTTCGATAAATATTTGATGAAGAAAACTTTCTTAGGGCATCGTGTTATAAACTCAAAAGAATTTGAGAGATAATAATAGAGTATAAAGAGAGACAATATGAGAGGAGAATATAATTGTTATTTCATTCATATGTGGAGACCCTTTTATATAGGATACAAAGTAGAGTTTCTTTCTTTTTTAATAGAGAAAGGGTAAACTAGTTATTCACTAATTAATAATACTAGTATCTTTCTACCCGTGCGATGCCCGGGAATATCTTTCTGAAGTTTCTCCGACTACTATTTTAATTTATGTTTAAATATAAAAGAAATTTTGGAGAAATTGATCTAGTGATCTTGTATAAAATGATAACTACAATCTTAGTTGATAATACATAAAAAAACCTGAAATGATAAAAGGTCAATTCACATTTCGGAACACCTCATTGTAAACGACATTGGTAGCTTTATTCGTGAGGTTACCATTCGAATCACAAATTAAGAATTTCAATCCCGCTCGATTAGTGACTCTTGAAACTGCAACTTATAACTGTCCGTGTGTGAACACGACCTTCTTAACAGAACCCCCACCTTTGACAACGATTGACCTTGACTTTTGTTAATTGACATAGCATAAGATATCATAATTGGGAATTGTCGGCGTTGGAATCGAAACGACAAATTTGAGTTAGAAGGCGTAAGTGGCAACCTCGGAATGAAAATTTCATCTTTCTTTTCGCCTCCTAATACCTTTGCCTCTATTACGTAGGTTCCCAATTTTGAAATTACCAATCGAGTGACATTACATAAGTCTGTACTGTGATCGAGATTTCTTAACAACATTATAGGCACCCAACCTACAAAAAAAATGGAAAATAATTTCATTAATAAATTTTAGATAGAAAAAATAAACAGTTACAACATAAAATAAGAGGAGGGGGAATAGAAGAGATTTTTAGGATATATTTATATTTAAATTATAGTTGTTTAGACATTCGCAGGGATAGTCATAAAGAAAACAACCAAATATTTCAATCCCGCTCGATTAGTGACTCTTGAAACTGCAACATATAACTGTCCGTGTGTGAACACCGGTCTTCTCAACAGAATGTCCACTTTTGACAAAGATTGTCCTTGACTTTTGTTAATTATCATAGCATAAGATATCATAATTCAAAATTACCGACGTCGGAATCGAAAGGGCAATTTTGAATCAGAAGGTGTAAGTGGCACTTTTGAATCAGAAAGCGTAAGTTGCACTTTTGAATAAGAAGGCGTAAATAGCAATTTTGTTAATATGGAAAATATTTTTTTTAAATAAAAGAAATGTGAATCAACATAAGATCTAATAGTATAAGATTTAGTATTATGATATTATAAATAAATTAGCTTTAATATTGTAAATAAATCAATCGGACAAAAAAATAATAGCATAAGTAAAGATTAATAACTTCTTATATAAGGACTTTTGAAAAACCAAAAGTTTAAAAAGTCAATGATGCGAATTTCTAATCTAAATATTTAGTCAATCAATCGATTCAAAACACTTGGTATAAAAAACTAATTGATTATCAATATATTTAAAAATATTTGTTTTGAGAAAATATTGATTTTTTTTTCACTTTTATAAATAAAAAATATTTGATTAGAGATAATATTGAAATTAAGAAATATTTTATTAAAGATAATATATTTAAAAATAATTTAGAATGTTTATTATAATTAAAGAATATTTGATTAGAAATGATATTGATTTTATTAATGTACTAAAATTAAGGATCAATGGAAGGTTTTATAAAATAATTCTTGAATGCTACGATATTCGACTATCTTCCATCTCACTTAGTTTTAATTTATTTTTATTTTTAAAAATAAAAAAATAAATTTAAAAGATGAATTTGAAGTTTTTTTTTAATAATAATTTACAATAGTTTCATTAGTATTCTTAAACATATAACATTTTAAATAATTTTTGATAATTTTTAAATTTTATTATTAGTTTTATAAAAAAAATCAATTCAGTTCAGATTTTTTCAGTTCAGTTCAATTTAGTTCAGGATTCAGTTTAGCACGTTTCAATCTCCTTGAGCAAGTTCAGATTTCTTCAGTTCAGTTCAATTTAGTTCAGGATTCAGTTTAGCACGTTTCAATCTCCTTGAGCAGGTCGAGAAGTGGATGGATATCAACGTATTTCAGGTAATCCAAGGATAAAATAAATCCAGTTGTCTCACGGCGGGCTTTTGTGATCTTCGCCTGCGAACAAAAAACTACTCGGTGAACAAACAATGTAATGCCCAACGGAAAAGATAGTGTTTACAGTCATTAGAGACCTCGGACAGTGCGGACAAAATCGACTTATTTGGTGGAATATCTTGCCTATTGCAAGCACCAAAGTACCTGTATAACAATTACAGTATAATTTAACAAATTGAATCACACGGTCAGAATTAAAAAGCTTTGATATAATCAGAATTATAGGAAACAAATCTTTGATATAAGCATCAACACACACACATCGTGATTAACGACAGGGAAATCCAACGCTGAAATCGATAACTTTTTTTGATCCGGAAAAATAATCTGAACTCGATAAACTAAAACATTTAAATCGTTTCGAAATCGATTTCGAATATGAGCAATCCAGAAGTCTTGACTTGTAACTTTTTTCCTTCAAGAATGAATTGCCATTTTCAAAGTGGTAGAATCTTTCCAGCTTAACAGAATATTGCCCCTATATAAGATGTGTCCGCAAGTGAAAAGAAATTCAAAAATACAGGGAGCATAAAGACAACAATACCAGTGCACATCTCGGTGTTCAAATTCATATTTCGCCTCTGCTATGACCGCAATGGTAAAGTGACCTGCAATATATGATATAGCTCGAAGTCAAATATATTTCGCCTACTACTCGATTAACAAAACTCAACAATGTGATGTCTCGTGCAAAGCGACTCAACTATATAATGTTTCAAACAATGATATAAACTAAACCGCTAAGAACCATAACATAAAAGTACAAATTACATGGTATTATGAACTTAGTTAAATTAAATCAATCCCATTTGAATGTGCATCCCTTCCGTAGCACCTTTATCTTTAGCAGCTACTCACACATTCAATTCCATCAAATGGATAAAAACAACAAATCTCATCTCTTTTGAGTTCTACACAAATGCATCATCACAACTCAGAATATAATTTTGTTTATAAATCAATATTCCGTAGACCAATTAAAAAATGCTAACATATTAATGAGATGATCACACTCCTATTTTAATAAACCTCTATAGGAAACAACCTGTGAAATCAATGCCCAAGAAATCAAACCTTGTAAAAACATCCCAAAGAAACAGACAACCTGTGGAATCAATGCCCAAGAAAGCAAACCCTGTAAAAAAATCACCACGGAAACACAAAAAAAATTGATAAATTTCACACAAATATTTTTGTTATTAATAATTTTAATAAAGAATTAAAACATTGGTTTCCAAGAGATTTGAGTGAGGCGAGTCGGATCTGGGCAATCTGAAATCAAAATCTTTTTTTTGTGAAGTACAACCTAAAAAAATAAAGATTAATAGCAAAAAAAAAGTACATACATCAAAAAAACCTTCCCGAACCATATGCCGCGGACATCAACCACTCGAAGCTTTCTGTTCACAGCATGCAGCAAAGATGAAACATGTTCCCCGCTTACACTCGATGAAGTATTCAAAATGTCAACCGCATCAATCTCGGAGCTGTCGATCTCCTTGAGCAGGTGGAATGAGAATAAGAGCTACATGAAAAGCAAACAATTGGAGAATGTGAATGAGCAGATCAGAATGAGAATTAAGGGGTATGGATTCTGAATCTTTAAATTCATTAAGGCAATTTCATAAGGGCGTATGACCTGTTAAGAGCATATGAGCGTACGGATTCTGAATCTTTCTTATAAGAAAAAAAAACTTAATTTTACCAAAAGAAACACAAATATATCGGTTAATTGCAAAAACAGAGCATCAAATCGGCCAAAAACTTGGGATACGAATCTGCAAAAAGAGAGCATCACAATTTTTTTTTTAATAAAAACACTTATTATAATTTAGCATAGATCGACAAAAATAAAATTGATCCAAACCCTAATTCTTGAGAGCAGGAAGAAGGTACCTTATGCATACTGAAAATTAATCGGGGCGTATGGACCGGTTAAGACAATAAGATGAAAAGACACATAATTTTCTAAATAAAAAACAAATAGATCGAACTACTGCAAAATCAGAGCATCGATCGGCAAAAAAATTGGATTATGAATCTGCAAAAACATAGCATCGATCGTCCAAAAATAAGTGATAATGAAATCGGGGAGAAGTTTCTAATATAAGTATATTTATAAATAAATTTAAATAATTTTTTAAATATAAATACGGGTGTTTGTAATGTTATAAAATAAATATTACAATTTTCTAATAAGCCCTCGTACTAATTAGAAAATATATTTTTAATGTTAAAATATTTATAAACATGTTAAATACAATCTAATATTTGATTAAAAGTCATCAAAATGATTGGAAAAAATAATCCTACCTGATAATAGATAAAAAAAAAATAGAAACTTTTCAAGGTCAATTCAAATTTCTAAACACCACTTTGTAAACGACATTTATAGTTTTATTCGTGAGGTTATCATTTTCATCACAAATTAAGAATTTTAATTATGTTCAATTAGAACCAGAACCAGAAAGACGATTTTTCAACCTGGGCGATGCACCGGAATTAGGAACTGAAATTTCTCCGGTTACTATTTTCAATATAAGTATATTTACTTTCATATTTAATGAATTTTTAAATATATATTGGATAAAATGATATCAATGATTGGAAAAAATAATCGTAATTTTAGAGTCAATTCCCATTTCTGAACATTTTCTTGTAAACGAAATTTGTAGCCTTATTCGTGAGCTTATCATTTTCATCACAAATTAAGAATTTCAATCATGCTCGATTAGTGACCCTTGAAACTGCAACATATAATTGTCCGTGTGTGAACACCGACCTTCTCAACAGAATCCCCACCTTTGACAAAGATTGTCCTTGACTTTTGCTAATTGTCATAACAATTGTCCTTGACTTTTGCTAATTGACCTTTGACAAAGATTGTCCTTGACTTTTGCTAATTGGAATCAAAAGGGTAATTTTGGATCAGAAGGAGAAAGTGGCAACCTTGGAATGCAAACAATGTCATCTTTGTTTTTGCCTCCTAAGACCTTCGCTTCAATAACGTAGGTTCCCAATTTTGTTACAGCCAATTGAGTGTCGTTACATAATCCGACTGTGTGATCGATATTTCTTAACAACATAATTTTCAGTTTGTTGAGTTTTGCGTCTCTTTTTATTGAGACGAATGATTTCCAAACCTGATTCTGCAAAACAAATCTGTACAAATATAAATTGCGGACAAAGGTTCAATAAAAACGAAAAATATGAATTTTGCTTTTCAAAAAAACTCAACTGGTGGATTTAGAAAGGCAATTGTAAAAGATATTTATGGTCAAGATAATTGGAAGAGAAAAGTGATAAACAGTAAAGGTAAAGGAAAATGAGTGTAATCCTTAAAATTATTGATATTTATTTAAGAAATATCTAGAAAAACATATGATTGTATAATTAATAAAATTAAATGGTTGAATAATTATTTTTGTTTTTATTTCAATCATCTCACATTTCAATTTTGTTATTGAGTTATTTGTGTTAATAATTATAATGAAAAAAAATTGAAAGTGTGTGTAAACAACGAATTATATTATATTTAGTAGTTATATATTTAATAAAATAAAATTGTTGAAATAAAACACAAATAAAAGGAAAATCTTTTATTTTAATTTATTTCAATTTATTTATAACTAATAAAATATATTTTAACACATAAAATTTTAAATTGTCATATGATAATAAAACTTATAAATTTGAATCATATTTTATATATGAAATTGAATAATATTATTAATAAATATATAATTTTTAGGTTTCTTCTTGTATGCTTCGAAACTTGACGTATATGATAATAAAACTTATAAACTTGAATCATATTTTATTTATGAAATTGAATAATATTATTAATAAATATATAGTTTTTAGGTTTCTGCAAACTAAGTTTTGAAACTTGACGTACATTTTAATACGACTCAATATTTATTAAAATGAAAGGAGCACGACCTTGGTAGCATTACAGTGGCGGAGCCAGTACTAGACGAGGGTGGGCCTTGGCCCACACTGAGAAAAAAATGTTTCATATATATATATATATATATATATATATATATATATATATATATATATATATATATAATATTTTATATTTGTATAATTGTGTAGCGTAAAGTAAGTAATTGTTGTTGATCTTTTCACTAATTTTATTTTATTGTTTTATTCGTATTTACCTCTTAAATATTTATACTATTCTCTTTAAATATTTATTTATGCTTCTAAAGAACTATAAAAAAAAATAGGTGAATTTTTAAAGACTAGACCTGTGAAAAAGAAAAATAGGTAAATTTTTAAATACGCGGAGAGAGTATATTTTTATGAGCTAGCTATTTTGAACTGAAATGACTGAATTAAATTTAATAAATATAAACAACGGAATTGAATGAATCGATCTGAACTAAATTAATTTTATTTATTTATTTTATTTTAATTTATTTTGAAACAAACATAATATATTTGAATGAGTATGAACTAAACTATTTTAGTTAATATACCACTTTTATAAAAGAAAAATGGAAAAAAAAATTCGAATACATTTATCGAAACAAATACTAAACGAAACTGAGCCTAAATTCATCACATTTTTGACATTTTTTAGGCTATATTTATCACCTTTTCGATTTTTTTCTTAAAAAAAATTAAGTATAAGATTTTGGCCCACCCTCATTGCAAAAGCTGGCTCCGCCCTGGTAGCATACATTGAAATCATTTGAAATCGACTATATACTTCCATTGCATATTATTTTTACTATAATTATACATGAAAATCAACATACCCTCATAATATATTTTATTAATTTATTTTTATAATATTAATGCGAATGAGTAATCTATTAATATTGTATTTGCGCGATTAGAGTCGAGGCAAAAGGTTGCCTCGCAATCTCGGAGTGTAGAATTGTAATCTCCAGTTGAGTCGTGGAATGTTGCACGGAGATGAAGCAGTTGTGGGTCCAGTTTGAAAGATATGGCTTTATTGAGCTCTGATATTGCTTCAGCTTCCTTTTGGTCGTCCATCAGAACTGAAAGGGAAAACAACACTTTTTTTAGTTAGCAGAAAGTGCGTGCATGCAAAATTCATACATCTTTACAACAACAGAAATCTTATTAAACAACTTCGATGTCGTATTCCTAAAAAAAGTCGAGCCTTTTGTTCAAATATAATTTGGAAAGAAAATAAATGAATGCTATTAAATTTATATGATTGTGTATATAATTATATATATTAGACTATATAAAATTTCAATAGAAATATATTTTGTATATTAACAGGGAGACCATAAAACACAATCATTATTATACATGAATTAACATACAACCGTAGCACACAACTGCTCGTGCGTAAGTAAATAACGATCGTCTCAAAAGAATCCCCATTTTTGATTAAGATTGTCTCCGTCTCATCGCATACGATATCATAATAGGGAATTTTCGACGTTGAAAGCGAAATGACAATCTTGAATCAGAGGGAGTAAAGATCTGTTCTTTTGGACTTATTCTCAGTTCAGTTTAGTTCAGACCTATTAAGTTCAATTCAATTCAGTCTAGTTCAGTTCAGTTCAAATTCATTAAGTTAAGTTAAGTTCAGTTAGTTCAGATTCATTAAGTTTTAATTTAGTCATTTATTTTATTTTTTAATTTTTTTATTCATATTTCAATATTTAAAAATTAAATAAAATTGAAGTTCAGTTCAGACATATTAAATTCAGTTAAGTTCAGTCGGTTTCAGTCTAAAAATACATGTCCTAAGAGACAACCTCGGAATGTAAACAATGTCATCTTTGTTTTCTTCTCCTAAAACCTTCGTCTCAATAAGATAAGTTCTCAGTTTTGTTATTACCAATCGAGTACCATTGCATAAATTGACGGTATGATCGATATTTCGTATTAACATAATTAGGCTCAGTTGAATGTTGTAAACCCATTAGAAACCGAAAGAAGGTGATCATTAAAATATGTTGTTCAAGAGTATTGTGGTTTAATTAATTAGTATGTAATTAGTTAAAGTGCAAGTTAGAGCACATCTTGAGTATAACCATGAAAAGATATCTGGTTGAGTGGGTATCGATGACAGGGGAGACTGCATTTTCAGTTTGATGAGTTTTGCCTCTCCTTTTATTGAGACGAATGATTTCCAAATCTGGTTCTGAAAAACAAATCTGTACAAATGTAAATTGCGGACAAATGTTCAATAAAAACCCATTAGAAACCGAAAGAAGGTGATCATTAAAATATGTTGTTCAAGAGTATTGTAGTTTAATTAATTAGTATGTAATTAGTTAAAGTGCAAGTTAGAGCACATCTTGAGTATAACCATGAAAAGATATCTATCTGGTTGAGTGGGTATCGATGACAGGGGAGACTGCATTTTCAGTTTGATGAGTTTTGCCTCTCCTTTTATTGAGACGAATGATTTCCAAATCTGGTTCTGAAAAACAAATCTGTACAAATGTAAATTGCGGACAAATGTTCAATAAAAACGAAAAATTAGGAATTTGCTTTTTAGAAATCGAATAAGTTCTCTGAGAAAGAAAAAAGTGTATGATACAGTAAAACGCATAGGGAATGAAACCCTCATCGCATCACCGAGCTAACATATTAACAGTTAAATTGCACTTATCAAATCTTCAGGTGGAAATATTTATGCAATACGATGGAATATATGAAAGTAAATATTATGTATCAAAATTTGAGAATTAAAATTACTATAATTAATTAATGGAAGTAAATATGATGTATTTAAAATTGATAATTTCAATTGAATTAATTAAATATAAATTTTAAAATTTTATTATTAATTATTATTATTATTATTCAGGTGAAAACGCTAAATAAATTTAATATAAATAAATAAATACAATTAAAATAAATAAAAATAATAAAAATAAAAAATTACAATAAAATATAATTTAAAATAATTTTACTTTAAAAAATATATTTAAAATTATAATCAGATATATTTAAAATTATTTAACTTTAAAAAAAATAAGTTATTTTTATTCATAATGATAAAAAAATAAAAATAAAATGCATTGAAATTGTTTTTCTATAATATTTATCATCGTTTTAACTTTTAATTGGTATTATTAAGATTAAATATTTGTATGACTAAAAAAATTTAATTGTTTAATATATATTTTGTTTGTATTCGAAATATTTCTATTCTCAATAGCATTGTTTTATTTATTTATTTATAACTAATTTAATAGTATTATTTATAATTTATTTTAAAATAATAATATAAGTGATAATTTATTGTGTAATTTTAATTTAAATTTAAACGGTCACTTTAAAGAAACCATCTTGCTATTGAATAAAAAATAAATATTTTATTATATTCTTAGAACACAAAATTGAACATATAAAACAACACAACAAAAAGAGGCAATATATTGCTATCAATAAATTTTTAAAATTCTAAATCATTAAATTGCAAGATAAATAATTAATAAAAAAGATGACTATATATATATATATATATATATATATATATATATATATATATATATATATATATATATATATATATATATTAAGATGAATACCCTATTAATCTAGCAAGAGATTTGAAAGCAATTGGCGGAGATAATTATAAAAAAAATGGATATAAAACATAAAAATGAGACTATATATAAGAAATAATAGTATATTTAAAGTATGAGGAACTTGAGCCCTGTGACTATCATCCCAAGCATCTCACAACCTACTTTGATCCACATTTGAGACTATATATAAGAAAAACGGAGTAATATATATATATATATATATATATATATATATATATATATATATATATATATATATATATATATATATATATATATATATATATATATATATATATAAAGAATTCAACATATGAAAGAAAAAGATCCAAACCCAATCCAATATATCAAAATGGCAAATAGCTAGAAAGAGAAAAGTAAATAAATAAGATATCACCCTGAGCATTAGGATGTAGAGTATGCTCAAACTCTTACTCTGGAAGGGCGGCTGCAAAGGGTTCATCCATCCCTGCATATAAATCGCCATCCGATGTCGTAGCTCTTTAGACTTCTACAGATGTAGCTTTAGAAACTGGCCCATATGTCTTGAGCTTTGATGATGGTACTCCTACAACTGGCTACCCAAAGCATGTCTTGAGCTTTGATGATGAATCCACTCCACAACATAAACATCGTTGGCAGTAAGAATTCCCTAAGATCGCAAAGAAAAGAATAAATCATTATGAAATGCCTTATCATGAATTTTGGTGAATACCTTATCCTGCAAATTTGATACACGAATATGAAATGTGTTAAAATGATAAAACGATGTATAATTAAAAAATAAAAATAATTATAATAAAACTTGAATTATAAAAGAACGGATGAATTCCGGATAGAGGTAAAACACACATTAACCTGCAACAAAAAAATACGAATCATTACAATAAAATCATATTTATCCGGGAAAAACGGACGGATAATGAATATCGAATCAATTGTTAGTTCCACCCACAACATTTGCAGTTTTGAAGGATTCCAAAGATGTACTGAAGGCCTTCACCTGGAATGAAAACAGATGATAACTCAAACACATGATCAAGTGAAAACCTAAGTGTTGACGATCGGACGATGTATAGTATGAAGAAAACAAGAATACCGAAGAAAAGAAATCAACAAGAAAATAGAGAAGACAAGAATTTACGTGGAAACCCAACTGGGAAAAACCACGGGAGGAACGACGAACAATTCACTATAGTATCGTTTCACGATTACAAGGATGATATACGCTCTAAACCCTCAAATCTCACACAATAGCTATAGAATTATAATTGATGTTTATGCCTATGGAGAAGCTCTCTTTATATAGGGGAGACTCCTAATTAATGTATGGAAACATTAATTCTCGCCCATAGCATGCCTTGTAGGAGAAGGAATCCCAAACGGACCAAAAATAGGACTTTCCAAAAGTCCCCCGCGCTGGCACATTTGGCGACCGCCATTTTCAAAACGGCGGTCGCAGGACCTGTTTCGGCGGGCGCCGAAACCCTTTCGGCGGTCGCCAAACCACCTCAAAACCGTGCAGTCCCGACTTCGTCATATCGACCTTTTCGGCGGTCGCGGGTCCATAAACGGCGCTCGCCGTTTTCCTTCGGCGGGCGCCGATTCCAAAACGGCGGGCGCCGTTTTCCTTCTCGTACGGTTTGGTGGCAAACTCAACAAATCTCCACCTTGGCACTAAACCGCGAACTTCCTTCGCCTTCCGTCTTCCTCCAAAAGCCCCTAAGGGCTTAATCTCTCGATCGAAGTCCAACCAAGCTAGAGCAAAGCTCAAACTTGGTTGCGGGTAAACTCTTCGTCAACATGTCCGCCGGATTGTCGTGAGTACTAATCTTACTCACCTTAATGTCGCCTCGGGCGATCACCTCACGAACAAAATGATAACGAATATCAATGTGCTTCGTTCTCTCATGGAACACTTGATCTTTTGTGAGACAAATAGCACTTTGACTATCACAAAAGATTGACGTCGTCTTAGAACTCTTCGAGAGTTCTCTAAACCAACCTCTCAACCATAACGCCTCCTTGCAAGCCTCGGTGACTGCCATATACTCCGCCTCGGTAGTCGATAAGGCCACCGTACTTTGCAAGATAGCTTTCCAACTTATAGCACACCCACCAATGGTAAAAACATACCCGGTAAGAGATCTTCTTTTATCTAGATCACCGCCATAGTCGGAATCTACGAACCCCCGAACATCTTCTTGATTCCTCCCGAACACTAGCTTCTTGTTAGACGTACCTCTCAAGTAGCGCAACACCCACTGCACCGCCTTCCAATGCTCTCTTCCGGGATTCGCCATATACCGACTCACGGCACTCACGGCGTGGGCTAAATCCGGACGAGTACACACCATTGCATACATCAAGGACCCAACGGCATTGGAATAAGGGACTCGAGCCATATCCTCGATGTCCTTCTCCGTAGTCGGAGAATAAGCAGAGGTAAGTCTAAATTGTGTTCCAAGGGGAGTACTTACCGGGTTCGACTTCTCTAGGTTGAATCGACGTAGCACCTTCTCAATATACCCCTTTTGGCCAAGATACAACTTGCCATCTCTTCGATCTCTCGTGATTTCCATTCCTAGGATCTTCTTTGCCGCACCTAGATCCTTCATCTCGAACTCCTTACTAAGTTGTGCCTTAACTCTCTCCACCTCCGACTTATCCTTAGCCGCTATCAACATATCGTCGACGTAGAGGAGAAGATAAACTAAAGACCCATCACGGCCTTTCCGGAAATACACACAACTATCATATGAGCTCCTTCGGAAACCATTCTTGATCATAAACGTGTCGAAACGTTTATACCATTGTCTAGGAGACTGTTTCAAACCATATAAGGACTTCTTGAGAAAACACACCTTGTTTCCTTGGTTTGAACCCTCGAACCCCTCGGGTTGGACCATGTAGATATCTTCATCGAGCTCTCCGTGTAGAAAGGCCGTCTTCACATCCATTTGCTCAAGCTCCAAGTCATGCATTGCCACAATGCCTAAAATTGCCCGAATCGAGCTATGCTTGACCACCGGTGAAAACACATCATTGAAATCTACTCCGGGAATTTGGCTAAAACCTTTAGCCACCAATCTCGCCTTGTATCTCTCGTCCTCGACCCCAGGGATGCCCTCCTTCTTTTTGAAGATCCATTTGCACTTGATGGCCTTCTTGCCTTTAGGGAGATCAACCAACTCCCAAGTGCCATTCTTATGAAGAGACTCCATCTCTTCTTGCATAGCTACCATCCACTTGCCCGAGTCATCACAAGTAACCGCCTCTTCATATGAAGAAGGCTCCTCATATGAATCAACATCATCGGCTACACTCAGGGCATAAGCGACCAACTCATACTCGGCTAACCTTATAGGTGGTCGAGTCTCTCGCCTTGGCCTATCTCTAGCTATGCATTGCGGCTCCACCTCTTTTGGATCTTCCGGAGTAGTCGAACTACTCGCCTTATTGGTCGGGGAACTTGACCCATCATCCTCCTCTTGCACCCTGTCCGGCTCCACCTCAATAGGAGTACTTGGAACCTCGAGATTCCCTTTAGACGCCCGATCACCAATCATAGAAGCCTCATCAAAGACTACATCACGGCTTAGAATGATCTTCTTCGTCTCTGGACACCATAGCTTGTATCCTTTAACTCCTTCCTTAAAGCCAACGAATATGCACTTCTTAGAACGTGCACTCAATTTCCCGTCGTTGACGTGCATGTAGGCCGGACACCCAAACACCCTCAAGTCCTCATAGTTTGCCGGAGATCCCTTCCACAATTCTTGTGGGGTCTTCTTATTAATCGCCATGGACGGGGATCGGTTGATAAGGTAACATGCTAAAGAAGCCGCTTCAGCCAAAAAACCTTTACTCAACCCAGAAGTTGCCAACAAGCAACGTACCTTGTCCATAATCGTGCGATTCATCCTCTCGGCTACTCCGTTTTGCTGGGGCGTGTATCTCACAGTGTGGTGCCTCACAATCCCCGAACCCTTACAGAATTGGTTGAATTCTTCGGACACAAATTCTAGGCCATTGTCCGTACGTAGGTTCTTCACGACTTTCCCGGTTTGTTTCTCTATCATCACCTTCCAATCTTTGAAAGTAGAAAACACGTCGCTCTTATGCTTCAAGAAGAACGACCAAACCTTTCGGGAATAGTCATCGATGATGGTAAGCATGTAGTAAGAACCTCCAGTGGAGGGGACCGGGGATGGTCCCCATAGATCGGAATGGACATACCCGAGTATCTCCTTCGTTGTGTGAGCGCCAGTGGTGAACTTCACCCTCGTTTGCTTCCCGAAGACGCACTGCTCACAAAACTCCAACTTCGACAAGCCCTTATCCCCAAGGAGTCCTTGTCTACTCAACTCCGCCATTCCGGAATCGCTCATATGCCCTAGACGCATATGCCAAAGTCTCGTCGTATCGACATCTTGGACCTTGGAATCACCCACGGCTACTTCGCCTTTCACCGTGGTACCTTCAAGGACGTAAAGCCTATTCGACTTACGTTTGCCTCTCATAACGACCAACGAACCGCTGGCCACCTTCACGACTCCACCTTCTCCGGTGAACGAGTAACCCTTAAGCTCCAAAGTACTAAGCGAAATCAAATTTCGCTTTAATCCGGGGACGAATCTAACCTCGCTTAGGGTGCGGATCGCGCCGTCAAACATCTTGATCCGGATGCTTCCTATCCCTTCGATCTTGCATGACGCGTTGTTGCCCATAGTCACCGCACCTTGCTCCACCTTTTCAAAAGTGTCGAACCAATCACGATTCGGGCACATGTGGAACGTACATCCCGAGTCTAGAATCCACTCCTCGCTTGATTTGGAGACCTCACCCAAAGCCATTAGGAGATCACAATAATTCTCGGCTACACCAACTTCACCGGAACTCTTCCCGGAATTATTGTTGTTGTTGTTGCCGCCCTCTCTCTCCAACCTATTTTTCAAGGCGTAGCAATCGGCTTTGATGTGACCCTTCTTTTTGCAGTAGTTGCAAACTTTGTTACTATGTCGTGACTTCGATCGAGACCTCTGGTTCGATTTCTGAGTTGTCCGCCCACGGACATTCAACCCTTCGCTTGGCGTCTCTCCCGAATTAGGATTCTCCATCATCATAATATTATCCCTAGATGAGAGAGCTGCAATAACGTCTTTAAACGCGAGGCTCTCTCGTGCGGAATATAGGAGAGTATCACGGAAGGTCGCCATAGAAGGGGGTAGAGAAATTAGGAGCCAAAACGCAAGATCATCATCTTCGATCTTCACGCCAATGTTGCCGAGGTCGGCAACCTTCTCCTTGAACTTCGCTACGTGCGCTTGGATCGAAGATCCCTCCGCCATCTTGAGGAAATAAAGACTCCTCTTCAAATTGTGCTTACTTGACACCGTCTTGGTGATGCACATCTCTTCAAGCTTCTCCCACAATTCTTTCGCTGTCTTCATCTCCATGATGTCCTCCGCCAAACTGTTCGATACATGGAGCCCTATGGTCGCCATAGCCATCTGATCGAGCGACACACGCTCGTCATGCTCCATATGAACCGGCATGTTGTCAACACCGTTGAGGGCGATCTCTTGCTTCAAGGATCGTAGAACTAACCTCATCTTGTATTGCCAAATCGGGAACCTTGTGTTGAGATCCAGCATCGGTATGTCATACTTCACGCTCGTCATAGAACCTCGCTCTGATACCACTTGTTGACGATCGGACGATGTATAGTATGAAGAAAACAAGAATACCGAAGAAAAGAAATCAACAAGAAAATAGAGAAGACAAGAATTTACGTGGAAACCCAACTGGGAAAAACCACGGGAGGAACGACGAACAATTCACTATAGTATCGTTTCACGATTACAAGGATGATATACGCTCTAAACCCTCAAATCTCACACAATAGCTATAGAATTATAATTGATGTTTATGCCTATGGAGAAGCTCTCTTTATATAGGGGAGACTCCTAATTAATGTATGGAAACATTAATTCTCGCCCATAGCATGCCTTGTAGGAGAAGGAATCCCAAACGGACCAAAAATAGGACTTTCCAAAAGTCCCCCGCGCTGGCACATTTGGCGACCGCCATTTTCAAAACGGCGGTCGCAGGACCTGTTTCGGCGGGCGCCGAAACCCTTTCGGCGGTCGCCAAACCACCTCAAAACCGTGCAGTCCCGACTTCGTCATATCGACCTTTTCGGCGGTCGCGGGTCCATAAACGGCGCTCGCCGTTTTCCTTCGGCGGGCGCCGATTCCAAAACGGCGGGCGCCGTTTTCCTTCTCGTACGGTTTGGTGGCAAACTCAACACTAAGTTACTCGGACTCGCCGACACGTGTCGGACACGGATACGTGTCGGAGTATCGGACACGACATTTTTAGATTTTTCAGACACGTCGACACGGTCAACGGAGTGTCTTGACCGACCTTGTGGACACGACTCGACACGGCCCCAATATATACAATTTTTTATTTTTTTTATACATAAAAAAAATTATCATTATTTTTTTTTAATATTATCAAATATCAATTATATTTTTACATTTGATTATAACATTTTTTATAAAAAAAATTATCATTTTTTTTTAATATTATCAAATATCAATTATAATTTTAGAAAGCTGCACAATTAAAGTAGTATAATCAATTATCAATTAAAGTAATATAATTTAATATATTACTAACAACTCTACTAACCCTAAATATATTAGCCGCCGCTACTTAGAAAAGGTCAAATACAGATCTGTAGTTATGTACATGTATTATTCTCTACACGACTACACGTCTACACTTCGTCTTCTACGCCCATGTCTTCTCCAAAACCCAGTTCAATTCCGTTTCCATCGTCCTCCGCCAACCACTCTACACGCCCATCGTCTTCTCCGCCAAGCACCCTGTACACGCGCACAATTGCCAGGTAAGTTTTATTTTGATTTTAGTCAGTTTTTTTTTTTTTTTTTTTTTTGAAGTGTTGGGCGTGTCCGAGTGTCGCGTCCATATTGGACGTATCTGACTCGTGTCCCGTGTCGTTTGGACCTCGTGTCGTGTCCGACACGCGACACGCCACCAAAGAGAAGAGTCCGAGTAACTTAGGTGAAAACTATTACAACCATTGGAAAGAATACTACTATAGTTCTAAAATTTAAATCATTTGTGAGGAAGTTAACTATTACAACCATTGGAAAGAATTACTGGTTGACTAATGTAAAATCATTTGTTGGTTCATATTTTTATTTCTTTATGATATTTCAATTGGAAAGCCTCATACATATAAACATATATACATACATATACCTCTGTGTGTAGAGAGACAAATATTTATATATATATATATATATATATATATATATATATAGTAAGAAAGGAGAATGTAAATCGCAATCTGAAGGACTTTGAAACTAATGGTCTCACTTCTCTCTCTATTTGTTGTGCGAGCTCTCTAGGTTTAATAACTAAAGCGCAGAGTTGAACTGTATATATCAGGACAGACAATATAAATATCATGTCACAATCTAAATCAATGAAGGCTTAAGCTCCTTACAGCTATCTGCTCCGTAGACTGTACTTAATAATAAGATAGTTGTTTATCTCATACTTTCACATTCCTTTTTTTTCATAGCAATATGAAGGAACCTCAAGAAACAACGCTGTTCCATAATGTTCGTGATAGTGAACAACTAATTACATTGTACACTTAGTACTTAAATAATGATTCCAAGGGCCAGTTCAATCAGAAACTTTTGAGGAATTTCTTACCAGCTTCGATTTTCTGTATGGTATTGCTCATCGATTTCATCTCATGTGCTTGCACACTTAACATATTAATAAGCTCCTCAAAGCATCTCTCCTCTGAAAAAGAACAGAAATGCCCCAACAATGAGTACCACTGAAAACCATCATAAAAGGAAATATACTTGCACTAAATTATACTGTATAATATAGGTTCGGGCCATTAAAGATCTACCTTCATTTTTTGTCACCAAAATCTCCTGGCTTACTCGGGCCACATCAGCTGCTGCGGCTGCTGCAGATTTAGCAGCAGTCACGGCTTCTTCTGCTACAGTTTTTATTGCAATCTTTTCCTTCTTCAGACCCTCTTCATCTTCTTCTGATACAACCTTATGTATCCAAGACTTCAGTCTGGGGACGACTGATTTCTGGTAAGGATGCCCCAAAATGTATGTTAAATTAGAAATATAAAACCAACTTATCCAATAATTAACACACATATATAAGTATTCAACGGTTGTGTATAGGTTTTTAATGTTAGTAGTAGAGATTCCTATAATTCAAAATATACCTTGAAAAGCACAGCTGTTCCAGCCCCAGATACAGCAAGGAACCCTACAGCCAAAAATATTATATTACCAATGAAACCGAGATATTATCCCTATTTTCGAATATCCAGCTGGTGTAGTCAGCAGTATTTGTGCTGAAGGTTGCTGTTGAGCATTAGGTGTAGATTTTATCTGCCCGTCTTCAAAAATATTGTATAAAACAGAAAAGTAGTTTCACTTCAGTTTGCACTTTGAAATAAAACTAAAGGAAAACATATATGCTAAATCATTACCTTGATTGTTGACAACTGGCTGTGAGGTTGCAACAGCTGGGGAAGGGTCCTATAATGTTTAAAACCAATACGATTTGTGTTTAAATAAAGAAATTCTTTTCGACAAATTATTTGAATCCATTGGAGACGACTTACCGGAACACGTTGGAAGCCTTCGTCTATCTCCTCTTTCGTGAGACCCTTCCTCTCGAGAAACGACCTTCTGTACATTACAGGAGATCCCCTGACCTTTGAGTGTGAAAGAAACTTAATCGCATTCTGTACTTGATCTTCCCGAATGGGTTCCGAGTTCACAAATACAGAAGTGGGAGAACTCTCTGGCTTCGTATCACTGTCATCCCCGCTAACAGGTTGTACAACCTGTGAAGCTGTGTTTCATAATGAAAATAAAGTTACATGACTTCAATTGCTACAGATGAAAAGGCTTGAAAGTGACAATCGTACAGAATTGAAGGGACTAATATGCAATTTACTGAATCTAGCCCAGAAAGGAAGAAGATGGAATTCTAATTATATAAATGGAGTAATTTAGTGAAAATTTGATAACCCACCAAAACGAAGAACTTATTGAATAATCAGAAAATCGGTCATTCAAGTCTCAAAAATCTCCGTAAATCCTTCCCGAGAAAAAAGATAAATAAACCTGGATTTTGGGAGTTATCGCCGGCGGAACTTGGCGGCGCGGGCGGAGTTGCCATACCAGATATTCAGCTTAATCTTTCTCTCCCTACAGCGATTAAAAAGCTTGGTGAAATCGGCGGCGACGAAAATATTGGATGAAGACATGAGGAATATTAGGGTTTAAAGCTGCTGATTTAAAGAAGAGAATAATAAAAGAAAATGTTGTTGATTTCATTTACATGGTGGGATGGAGATTCTGAGGAGATGGTCGTGCGGAGATTCTGAGGAGATTGAGAGCGGAGAAATACACCGTAGCCTAATTAGGATATTATGGTAAAGGCGCAATTGAGTAAAATACTTACTCATTGCATTCTGCAATCTCTATTTTTCTGAATAAACGAACATAATAACACACCATCAAATAACAATCAAACAATATCGAACAATAAAAGAATACATTAAAATTTGGCGATAATATGAAAAACACAATAATACCTGAGAACCGAGCATATGAAGGCAGACTGAGCGAATTGAAGAGAATAACAACAGCGAAAAGGGGGAAAATAACAACTGCGAGAGGAGATTGAGAGCAGGAGAAATACGCCTTCAAACCCTATTTTAGGAAAATGGAATGTGAATAATGAGAAGGAGAAGACGAAGAAGTGGAATAAGAGCTGTATAATTGGAAAAGTTGACCGAAATTAATATTTCAATTAATGATATTGATTTCATTAAGATTTAATGAGAAAATATAAATTGACAAATTGACGTGGCAAAATTGAGAGTTTCTATTGGAAAATAGAATTTGAAATTGAAGGAAATAAGTTTCTCAATATGTGAAATTGAGCATTCTGATTGGTCAATAGATTTCAATTTCATCTATGTGGCAAAATTGAAACTTTTTATTGATTGTCTGCTTGATTGATAATGATTCTGAATTTATATATTAATAGATTCATAGTATGAAAAATTTTAAAAGACTGTGTTACGGATGAATAATACTTATATTTTGAAGAAAACATTACTCTGACAACGTATCAAACTCAAAACTAATTAATGAAAATATACAAAGTGGAGAGAGTACAATTTATTAAAAAGTAAAATTAATTAGAATGAGCTGCAACCTATCAACCGAAATAAACAGCGGAATTTTTAATATAACCAATAACATTTACTGTAACTATTTTGTCCAATTAATAATTTGTAGCTAAAGTAGACCCTACACGAACGTGAGGTACGTAGAGCGGACAAATAGTATAGAGCCCAGGCAACGCGTCGGCCAGAATACGACACATGATCAAATCAATTAGATTTCTTGAAACACAATATTGATTTCAAATAATCCTTCTCCGTCCGTCCGTCCGTCACCAGCTGTCACTGTAGCCTTCCCCCTCTATAAATAAGCCCAAACCCCCCTTAATTTGCTCTCATCAATTGTGCAATCCAAGAAATTATGGCGCAGATTAGCATCTCCTCAGCGCTAATGTACGCCATCGTCGCTCTCTCTGCATACGCCGCCACCACAGCTGCGGCGCAGGCTCCCGCTCCTTCGCCTGAATCCGGAGATGCCTTCTCGGCTACGGCCTCCGCCTCCCTCCTCGGGGCAGCGCTCGCTGCCTCAGTTCTTGCCCTCTTGAAGCATTATTAATTGATTATTATTGTTTATTACTGTATTACATTTTATTTTAATTTGGATATTTGCGTTTTAGAGGAATCGTTAATGCTTGCGTTTACTTCTTACATGTTGTTACTTGTGTGTGGGAATGTGGGATTAATAAATAAATTGCCTATTGTACTATGTGGAGTATTAATTTTATTTTTTCCATTTTAATTCTTTGTTCTGTTTTTTTTTAATGTAATTATTGTGTAACTATGCAATTAATTATTGTGTAACTATTTGTATAACTATCCTTTTTTTAAATGTATTATTATTAAGAAATTGAATATTCATATAAACATATAATTAATTACGCATATAGTATTTTAGCATGATGAAAAACAAAATTAAATACCATGCATAATTTATTAATTAATTCTCTTATTGATCACTTATTTAGTTTTTATAATATGAAACAGTACCTAACACTAGTTGTCTAACAGTTTAGTAGGAACTTAAAGAAATTTAATTATTCGAAACACAATTTTATCTAATACTATACAATAAGAAAATTGTTTTATTTAAATATAAAATTAACAAATAACAAAAAAAAAAATGACACCGTTGGTTGCAACATTTTTCTTTTTTTGGCTGTTTTACAATAGTTGATACACTAAAAAATAAAAATAAATACTCAAACCTTTTCACCTTATTATACTATTTCATTAACAATTTTTTTCATTTTAAAATACTATTTTTAATCAGTTAAAAAATCAAAAATTAATATTTTTTTTTAATTTTTGTGTCAAAAAAAGTCTCTCAACTTTTATAAGAATAAAAATAGTACTATATTATATAAAATTATATTATAAATAAATTTTCCATTAATATACATATGAGGTATTATAATCTCCACAAATTACATTTTATGTTAAAAATTGTTGACATGTTGTGCATCTCTAAATGCCAAAAATCATTAAAATTTACTACTTATTTTTAAAATTTTGTATTTTTCTTTATAAAATAAATAAAGGAATAAAGTTCATAAAACATGTTCATCTCTTATCGATGTCCTACACCTAACATTGAGGCATCCAACAATACATCTACAACGTGAAGCTTTCTTATACGGCGCCGACCAGGTTTGTTGGTAGTACAAAGGGAGAAGATGGTGAACTTGGCCCACCATTTTATGACATCTCAATTGTCAAAGTTGTACTATAGATTAAAAATAAAAAAAGGTCTTTTTATTTACTGATTTGATTATAATCTGTTTCGCAATATCATTTGATCCAATGACATCATTCTGATCCAATAATAATATGCGATAATTATAAATTATTGGCCGAATTATAAGCACTTTCATAATTTTGTGGTTCATCTTTTTGTTTTGACGGTTCAGTGTCTGAATTATAGTTTAATTACACTTTAATGATTGAAACAACGGATCTCGACGACACGTGCTTGACACGTGCATTCAGTTCACAGGTGTCACAATTACGTTAGCTGAATAAACCCTAAATTCGTACAGATAAACCCTAATTTCATACATATAAACCCTACTTTCTGATTTCATACATATAAACCTTAATGTCTGATTTCATACATATAATAAACCTTAATTTTTATTTTTGACATAAATTTGGGGATTGTAATGAATTCTCTTGGACCGACCCTCTTGCTTGTGGAAGGTTTTCTCAAATCATACTTGGGCTCTTAAGGAACATAAACTCAAATGTTGCAGATTTGGAGATGATGGAGAAGAAATGTGCAGTGATGGTAAAAACAATTTTGAAGATGCGGATTGCTCTAGTTGTTGGTTTTCTGGTAGTTGTCATGTTTATTTTGAACAAGTAGTGTTTAGTAATCTATTCTGAAATGCTTGTTCTTGTCATGTTTATTTTGAACAAGTAGTGTTTAGTAATCTATTCTGAAATGCTTGTTCTGACGTTTGTAACATATTTGTAGCGTTGTAATGATTTTGAAAGTTGTAGTAGTGTTCTGTGTTGTAATCTGTTGTCAAGATTCAGAAATTTATTAAGAATTTGGTCATTTTGTATTTGCTCATTGTGAAACATAATTGATAGATGCTGAGTAACTGTTTAAACATTAATAGATAAAACTTGCAGAACCAAAGCACAGGAAATCCAAAACACAAACACAACCTTACACAACATCACTTCAAATCACAACAAATCCTTACACAACATCAGTTCAAAGCACAGGAAATCCAAAACACGAACACAACCTGAGTTCAAAACACATCATCAGTTCCAAACAAAAAAATCCAAAAAAAAAAAAAAAAAGGAACAGAAATTCCAAACACAAGCACAAACAGAAATTCAAAAAAAAAAAGCAAAACATCAGAACTTATTCTCCACACTATTTTTTTTCTTCTCCAGGCTTCTGCACATTCTTCAGCTTTAACTGTTTTGTGCTAAACATGACTTGGTGAGAAAAGGACAAATTTCTTTGCACAAGAAATTTTTGCATATCAAACTCATACCCCTTCTGAAATGCCTCAGAGGGTTGTTTTGCAGAAACCTTATGAGCAGGCTCCTTTCCCTTAGGCTCAATGGCTGTGGGCTGAGATGAAAACACCTTATGTGCAGGCTCATTTCCCTTAGGATCAGAGGTTGTGTACTGAGATGAAAATACAATCTGTGCAGGCTTCTTTCCTTAGGGCAGTGTTTTGTTGGTTGTGATGAAGACACATTCTGAGCTTGATCCTTTCCCTTAGGCTCAACATTTCCCTTAGCTTCTTCACTCACTTCACTTTTCTTAAATCTGGGACTTCTCCTCACACCAGTGGCATTTGGTTTGACAACCTATCAAGAAAATAAGATGAATCAGATAATACACATGTTAACATGTTAACAGGAAAATGAAACCTGATTTTACCTATTTTTTCCTATGTTCTAAAAATCCCTGTCTAGCTCCTATTAAGCCTCGCCTAGGATCTAAAATGTACTCGACCGCATTGTTTTTAGGCTCTAGGCCCCTAACCCGACTAAGCGCCGCCTAAACCCGCCCAGACCCGCCTAAACCCGCTTTGGGCTACCTAAATTCAATTAGTTTTGTCATTACTTAGACGGTTCTCGAGTAGATTTAACTGAACAATCGAATTAGATGCAAACCTTGATAAATCAAATCAAATAGATGGTGTTATGATAAATTTGTGAGTACGAGACATAAATTAAAAAAATATTAAATATATAATGAAAATAATCTAAAATTTTAAAATTTCAAAATATTTTGATTATTTTAATATGTTAAACTTGTGATTAATACTATGTTTAGATTATTTATTGATTATTTTGTTCAAAATATTGAATTATTATGCATAAAAATAATTTTAAAATATAATACTAATTAATTAAATATAAAAATGTAAAACGATTAATCCCCGCCTAGTTCCCCGATTAATCCCTCTAGGCGGTAGGCCCCTAGTCACCGCCCAACTAGCGCCTAACGCCTTTTTATCCTTTATACTTCCTATATCTCTAGTTGCTGGAATGCTCAGCCCTGGCTCCTTCACAATTTTGCCCTTATTCAGTGGACATGTTCTTGAGTTATGTCATGTTTCCTTGCAAAGCTTGGAGCTCATCTCCACTCCTCTCTTTGTCAGTTTGCCCTTGTTCTGAGATCCAATGATTTCTCCAACCTGAACCTTCCTTTTGTGCTTCTTGGGTCTTCCAGGCATCTGAGACACATTTGGAGGTACAATAGGAGTCATGTTATCCTGAGTAACAACAGGCCATTCATCCCTTCCATACAAAGGGACCATGAAGTGGTTGTAGACCTTTAAATAAGCCTCCCTGTGAAAACAGTGCTGGAGTAGTATACTTAATGTCTAGATTTGAGTATTCTGAACTCCTTGTACACTTTCATTTACCTATTAATAACAGACATTCATTTGCTTTTAATTATTGTTAATTATATATATATGCAAATTATAGTCCTGGATTTTATACGTTGTAGTTAGTATGGTGTGCATGGGCACACAGAAGATCATACTATCGGTTACTCGTATTTAATCGAACAGATGCTCACGACCTAGATGGACACGGACCAATCCATCGGTATAGTCGTTGTGTGAGAGAGAAAATAATTTATCTTAATTATTTTATCACACTTGTACACTTGGTGTATTGAGCGGATCGAATGAGACTCATCAATTAGGTTTGCTCGGCGATAATTGATTTGAGACTCAGTGTATTTTATTCTTAATCCCCGATACAATTGCGGGTGTGTATATTTAATATAAGTGACTTTGATTTTCCAAAGGAATTAACCGATTTAATTATTGGGTTAATTACCGGTTAAGTTGGGTCACTATATTTTATATATGGCATGCCATGAATTCTTGACGGGACAGTGTATCCCGGAAGGGTTGATAATATCCCCGAGATGAGCTCATAAGGATTTATTATGTAAACCTCGCGAGTGGATTTGTTCCGCATAATAAATAAGGTTGAGTGGTACTAGTCTCGGATAAAAGAGATGAATAAATTTATTAAGCAATAAATAAATTTTATTCATGAATATTTAAATCTTAAATACACGGAATAAATAATACTACCGGAGAAATATTATTTGGATATAATATGGTTTAATATTGGGAGTGCAATTAATTTATATAGTGGAAAATAAATTAATTAATATTGATAAAGATTAATGGACTTGAGCATTGGGCTCAATTTAATCTTCAATATTGGAAGCCCAATATTCCACCTCCTTTAGATCCCCTACGTAGCCTATAAAAGCACTACATGGCCTTCATAAATCATAAGACAAGAATATCAATACTTGATAGTTCTAGAGAGTTGAAGGAGATCCATAGGAGTTCGATAGATCGTCGCCCACCCGACGTTCGAACGGAGTGCAAGGAATACGTGGGAAGATTCAAAGGTCATCTTGATTTCGTTTCTCCGAACAACGAATCGAAAGGTACAATATCTAAACGCCCTTGATATTATTCGATTTTGGTTTATCGAGAATACGGTAGAACGAAGATCCGAAAGTCGAACCCCGGAGTAGAGGACGATCGCGTGGTGGTGGCGAAGCCACCGGACCACGGGCGATCGACCCTAGGGTTTCGGGAGGGGCGAGAGGGGCGAACCCTCGGCTGGGCCGAGGGCTAGCAATCGATCCTTGCGATCGATCGCTGGAGCGCGGGCTGGTGCCGCGCTCCACCCCACCACGCCGGTGGGGCCCTCCAGGCGGCGGCGAGTCGCCGGACTCGCCGCGGGGGCTGTGCTGGAATTCGATGTCCCGGGTTATCTAAATTTGCGGAAACCGACAACCCGACCGAAATTCCGTCGCCGGAGATCCAACCGCGAACCACCGCACGAGCCGGAACTCAACCGAGCACCACCACGGTCCGCCCGTGGTGCCCAGCCGAGCCCCCGCACGGGGCTCGCGATCGATCGATCGCGTGGGGCTGCCTAGCAGCCCCCGGCGGTGAGTCCGGCGACTCACCGCCACCACCGACCGGAGGGGGGACCACCAGCCGCGGCGCGAAGCCGCGACGGTCCCCGGCGATCGAACTAGGGTTCGATCGCCCCCTAGCCGCGGCGTCCAGCCGCGGCCTTCCTTCGGTGCGCGCCGGCGGTCGTGCCCTAGGCCGACCGCCACCCTCGGCTCCCAGCCGAGGGTTCTCTCGAACCTTCGCCGGGGATCTCGAATCCCCGTCCCCGAAGTTCGTCGTTTTCCAGGATCATGCGTTCATGTATGTATCACAATTAATCCACATAAAATCATAGAAGGGAGTATATGATTTTACCTTTTAATTCGTTGTGCGGAGAAACGAATCTAAGTTGATGACCTTACGATCTTCCCACGTATTCCTTGCACTCCGTTCGAACGTCGGGTGGGCGACGATCTATCGAACTCCTATGGATCTCCTTCAACTCTCTAGAATATCAAGTATGATAATCTTGTCTCTTATTCAAGTTATGAATTATGAAGGCCATGTAGTGCTTTTATAGGCTACGTAGGGGATCTAAAGGAGGTGGAATATTGGGCTTCCAATATTGAAGATTAAATTGAGCCCACTGCCCAAGTCCATTAATCCTTATCAATATTAATTAAATTTATTTTCCACTATATAAATTTAATTGCACTCCCAATATTAAACCATATTATATCAAATAATATTTCTCCGGTAGTATTATTTATTCCGTGTATTTAAGATTTAAATATCCATGAATAAAATTAATTTATTGCTAATTAATTTATTCATCTCTTTAATCCGAGACTAGTACCATTCAACCTTAATTATTGTGCGGAACGAATCCACTCATGAGGTTTACACAATAATTCCTTATGAACTCATCTCGGGGATATTATCAACCCTTCCGGGATACACTGTCCGGTCAATCATTCACGGCATGCCATATATAAAATATAGTGACCCAACTTAACCGGTAATTAACCCAATAATTAAATCGGTTAATTCCTTTGGTAAATCAAAGTCACTTATATTGAATATACACACCCGCAACAATATCGGGGATTAAGAATAAAATACACTGAGACTCGAATCGATTATCGCCGGCAATCCTAATCGATGAATCTCAACGATCCGCTCAATACACCAAGTGTACAAGTGTGATAAAATAATTAAGACAAATTATTTTCTCTCTCACACAACGACTATACCGATGGATTGGTCCGGGTCCATCTAGGTCGTGAGCCACTGTTTGATTAAATACGAGTAACCGATAGTATGATCTTCTGTGTGGGCCCGACACACCATACTAACTACAACGTATAAAATCCAGGACTATGATTTGCATATATTTAATTAATAATAATTAAAAGCAAACAATTGTTTATTAATTAAATAGATTAAATGGTATGACCGGGAGTTTACCGTTACTTAAATCTAGACATTAAGTACACAACTCCAACAATCTCCCACTTGTACTAAGGTCTAGTCATTTCCTCCAAACTCCCGGTTCCCATACTCATCACGTGCTTTAAAGTGTACTTCCGAGAAGTACTATGTGAGTGAGCAATCTAGGTTGCCGCTCTGAAGTTATCTTGGTGACTACTACGTCGTCTCCTTGACGATGAATCGTATCAGGTGGTACTTGCTCTATGTGTTATCATCAATTTTGACTTATGACCTCTTCCAGTTCACCGTGCACCGCTATCCAATAGCCTTTGGTAAACTAAGAGTCATATCCAAGTCAAGAGGTTATCCCGGAACCTAACCAAAACTTCCGCTGCCTCTGAGGCTGCTATTCGGTTATGAGAGAGTCTGAAAAGCGTCCTGCTTATCACTCTTTTATGGTTCCACCTCTTTCTAAAAGTGAACACATAGCCTGATATCGATTTACACTGGTCCTTCTTTGATTTTAGGATCTGAGAATTTGTAATCAAAGAAGATTTCGTCTTGCTTACAGCACTCGAAAAATTTCTTTTCTAGATTACTTTTGATATCCTCCCACTACGCAAACCGCATAGTTGATATCAGGTTCTTGCTTTACAACATTGCATCTATAAAGCTTTCCATACTTGAAGTACAGGAAACTGCTTTGTCTATCCCCTTCATGTGTATAAACACAAATCCTTTAGATAGATGTTTATTCTGTCCCTGAAAGGCAATAACCTTTCTCAGAAGTATGCATGTTAAAACAAACCTTAATCGTATAAGATTTTTAGGAGAAGTACAATGTTCTTATCTCTAGATCATAAGATCTTAAGAACATGTTCTAACTTCTTCTTAATCTTATATCTTGATTTATTTAGACAACCATTATTTTATGCCTGACAACAATTTTACATTGTTGCCAATGATGAAATGTTATCTACATAAAATCTCCGAGAAACACCACCTTGTTTCCATTACGTCTTCAATACACCTTTCGTCTATGTCTTTTGATGAATCCATCAAATGGATTATCCCATCAATTCGCAAGCTCTACGACTCATAGCTTTATTTCAATCCATAAAATGGATTTACTAAGCTTGTACTCTAAATGATCTAGCCTCTCAACAATAATCCTTATTGTTCCAAGCAGGCACATTTAGATTTAGTACTGCCCTTATGCAGAGCTAGGGGTCGATTTCATCTTTACTAGATCCAGAGTCCGAACTCCTCTAGCCTTATGAATATCTCTGGTTGTCCAACAACCTCCCACTGCAATGGCGTCCAGGTGTATAACAGTAATAACAATAGGTGCAGTGTGTGGTGTACTTCTACTCGGTTTGGCTGGTTCCTAGTCTTTTGTCCTTCTTCTCATTCTAAGGTATTACGTCAATTTTAGGCTTTGTGGTTCATCTCATAGTCTTCCTCTATGAACCGGACGATAGACGTCCCTCTGGTTCGTAGTACTATAGAACACACAATACTTCGTTCATCTAGGATATCCTACAACCATATTCAATATGTCGTTGTATCTAGGAATATCCATAGAACATAGGTAGTTCCGAACAATTTCTCCTTTTACCATCAGATTTCTTTACAACGCACCATCTCTACACGTAAGTGTATGGCGCGCCCCTTTGGGATTGAATCCCAATCTTTGATTACGCTATGTGTTATTCAGATAGGTGATGGCCTCCGCGACCGAGTCGCAGGCTCCTAATGGATATACTTTGATGGTTCCCCATAATCGCTTTGTGTCTATTGACTAGTCAAAACACTTTGCTTTTATGGCACATCAAGCATTCTAATCCATCACTTGAGTATTCTTGAAAGAATTACTCGTACCTTTCTAATACACATATGTCTGCATATCTAATCATTTCCAATACTTGTTTGAATTCTATCCTTTTTCAATAAAGGTTTGCTTAGACGTATTATCCTCCAAATTCAATCCTTAGGTCGGAAGGTCCATTCCTTCAACTATAATTGATCAAATCAATTTCGACCATTTGAATCTCATTTGAAAATACTACTAAGTATAAGTTTTCATAAGTATAATGATAAAGAAATATCTAATAAGTAAAACAAGTTATAGAACGGTTCGTTGCATTGGGGTAGACTTAGGATCTATCATTCATATATTGCTATCTAATGTACCAGAATAGATAATGCCATTATTTCTTATCAAAATCATCCAATGATTAAAGAAATAAAATATCCATTCATAAATAATAGAAATCCAGAACAAAACGTTCTTTCTAAAATAAAGGGGTACATAAAGCAATAACTTTGAAATGAAATCCTATTTAACTACTAAAGCAGATAAATGTCTTCCACCGCAACCGCTGCCTCCTTTACAGCTTTGCCTTGACTATTCCTCCATTTCCAAGTCTTTGGATTTCCTGGTGTCCCTGCATTTTAAATGCATACATACCGTCAATGGATCCATATCTACCAACCAGGTTTCTGGTAGATAACACAGCTGACTATGTTTTAAAGACTAAGGAGAAAATCTTATACCTTCTCCAGGAGAAAATAAAAACTTCCAGTCCCCAGAAAGTTTTCTTTTAGAATAACTGCTCGAAGGCTTTCTCACCCTATTCCGTGGTCCAAGAGCAGAACTACAGGGCTTCTTTGTCTGCTTCTCCATTCCATGGTTTATGCCCTTAGGTTCGAAACCTTTGGCTTTGGCCATAAGAGCTTGCGATTGTCTCAACTCATCCAAAAGGTCCAACATCTCGAAAACGTGTTCAAGCGTTTCCTCGAAGCGACTGACCTTTATGAGTATCCTCATCGCCTCTTTTCTAACCTTCTCGTTGTCTCTAAACATAAGCTTGAGTTTTAGCATGATATCATGATTGGTGGTTAATGCAAAAGCACTGTTCCACTTCTCAAAATCATCTTTTTCCTCAATAGTTGAGACACGAGTTGGTTCAGGAGGACAAAGTTCACTGAGTACAAACTTGTACTCAGCAACAGTCTGGGAAATGTCTAACTCGTTATTCCATCCAACACAGTATGGAACTAGTGCATTGAATTCCTTGAGTTTCATAGAAAGTGGGTTCATAGCTATTCTCTAATCCTATAAGCACATTTAAACAAACAATCAATTTAATATCCGATATTATCTCCCTTAAATAATATCATTAAATTACTAATCACATCTAAAATCCCATCAGGTAAGGCAAGCCACGTTCGTGTGGACGTTTACCCACCCAAATGATTTAGCAATTAGATTTGCTTCGGTCGTACATCATTATAGCGTTACTTCGTTGGGAAGAATACTATAAAGCGTACCTAAGTGTAAACCATTACTCAGTACTAAGGTGAATCATTTGGAATTGCTACGTCACCGCAAGCCACGTTAGTGTGGACGTTTACGATAACTCACAATCCTTCACAATTCCCTATAACTGTCTACATCAACTATTTCCAAAAATCCCATTCAGCATAGCAAGCCACGTTCGTGTGGACGTTTACTACACCAAAAGACTTTTATAGTTGACATCCAATTACTTGAGGCATTCGATTTCATAAATCAAGACGCGGAGAATCATAAGTGAAAACTCGAAGTTTCTAACCAGTGATTAACCATGCGAACAACCCTATCTCTCATTAGATGAGGGAGCCGAGCAGACAATCGATCCATCTATCAAAGAATGGTACGACTGCCTCTAATTTGTGTCCTCGACATGACCAAGTGGCTTTGGCTCCATTCCACTCCCCGGGGTGAGAATGAGTCGACTTGAAGTCAGTTTCAGAAAAAACAAATTAGGCATTGTTTGATAAACTTAATCAATGTCTCTTGTAAAAGGAATTACAAGAATTCTCCTCCAATGACACATCTATACAAACTTCAAGAGTCCATAAGAGTCACCAAGAGAACAGTAATGGAGACCATGGGAATGTTCCCATCCCCGCTCCCACTTAGCTTTTTATAACAAAGGGATACGCTATCTAATGCATAATTAAACACATAAGCATGCATACAAGCAATAAAGCATATAGCACATAGTCAAAATAATGCTAGAAAAAATTATTTTCCGACTATCATGGCTTTATTCCATCTCCGTATGCATCTTCTAGTCTTCAGTCTTCGTTCTTGAATGCTCCATGTGACGAGAATATTAATCCCAATATTTAAATCTATTTATTTTCAATAAATCCAAAAGATACTTAATTCGAAAATTAAGTCAATCGAATAAATCAAAATAAAATTAAATATTATTAATATTTTTATTTATTTATTTTCATATCTAATTCTATTAAATCTCTAGAATAATCTATCCAAGTCAAACTTGGATATTCTAGAAGACTTCTATAATAGAATAAGGAAATAAAATAAATTAGGACTCTTCTACTTTCCAAGATTAATTAATTTCCATTACTATGAAAATTCCCATAAAATAGGAATAATCAATTAGGAAATAAATCAATCCTAAATTAACTCTTATTCCTTTCCAATTCTATTAAATCTCTAGGATCCTATTCCAAGTAGAACTCGGAATACTCTAGAAGACTTTCATAATAGAATAAGGAATAAAATTAATTCCAATTAATTCGTTTTCTAATCCATGAGAATTCCCAAACTTAGGAATACTCAAAATAGGAAAACTTGAATCAATTAGGCAAGTAGAATCTTGGTAGAAGTAGGAGTAGTACGGGTTGGGGATCCCCGTACCACCACCACCACCACCGCCGACCACCGGGAGGAAGCACCCGCCGCCGCCACTCCAACCGGCCAGCCGCCACCGTCGCCGGCGACAGCCCACGGCCGAAGGGGCTCGACGCCCCCTTCCCTTGGTCGATCATGGGTCGATCATGGGGTGATCGACCCCTTCGGTCCTTCTTCCTTTTCGTCTTCTTCGTCTCATGAGTTCTCCGGCGGTCATCTCGGCATCGATCCAATGTAAATAAATTACAAGAAATAAATTTACAATTCCGGTATCGATTCTATACATGAAATCGACCCTATACACTTTCCGGAAAACATAGAACAATAATAATAAATCTAAATTCGGTCAACCCCCGAATTTTTACTATTACAAGCATTCATCCACACAAAACGAATCTCGACATGTCCGAGAGTTTAATGAACGAACAATCATGGTAAATTAAATAGCAATTAATTAAACCAATAATTAACAATTAATTTCAACCATGATAGTCGGAATCCCTGCAAGGTAGAACACAATTGAACACATACATGAACACGAAACCAAACGCTCTGATACCAATTGCTGGAATTCGATGTCCCGGGTTATCTAAATTTGCGGAAACCGACAACCCGACCGAAATTCCGTCGCCGGAGATCCAACCGCGAACCACCGCACGAGCCGGAACTCAACCGAGCACCACCACGGTCCGCCCGTGGTGCCCAGCCGAGCCCCCGCACGGGGCTCGCGATCGATCGATCGCGTGGGGCTGCCTAGCAGCCCCCGGCGGTGAGTCCGGCGACTCACCGCCACCACCGACCGGAGGGGGGACCACCAGCCGCGGCGCGAAGCCGCGACGGTCCCCGGCGATCGAACTAGGGTTCGATCGCCCCCTAGCCGCGGCGTCCAGCCGCGGCCTTCCTTCGGTGCGCGCCGGCGGTCGTGCCCTAGGCCGACCGCCACCCTTGGCTCCCAGCCGAGGGTTCTCTCGAACCTTCGCCGGGGATCTCGAATCCCCGTCCCCGAAGTTCGTCGTTTTCCCGGATCATGCGTTCATGTATGTATCACAATTAATCCACATAAAATCATAGAAGGGAGTATATGATTTTACCTTTTAATTCGTTGTGCGGAGAAACGAATCTAAGTTGATGACCTTACGATCTTCCCACGTATTCCTTGCACTCCGTTCGAACGTCGGGTGGGCGACGATCTATCGAACTCCTATGGATCTCCTTCAACTCTCTAGAATATCAAGTATGATAATCTTGTCTCTTATTCAAGTTATGAATTATGAAGGCCATGTAGTGCTTTTATAGGCTACGTAGGGGATCTAAAGGAGGTGGAATATTGGGCTTCCAATATTGAAGATTAAATTGAGCCCATTGCCCAAGTCCATTAATCCTTATCAATATTAATTAAATTTATTTTCCACTATATAAATTTAATTGCACTCCCAATATTAAACCATATTATATCAAATAATATTTCTCCGGTAGTATTATTTATTCCGTGTATTTAAGATTTAAATATCCATGAATAAAATTAATTTATTGCTAATTAATTTATTCATCTCTTTAATCCGAGACTAGTACCATTCAACCTTAATTATTGTGCGGAACGAATCCACTCATGAGGTTTACACAATAATTCCTTATGAACTCATCTCGGGGATATTATCAACCCTTCCGGGATACACTATCCGGTCAATCATTCACGGCATGCCATATATAAAATATAGTGACCCAACTTAACCGGTAATTAACCCAATAATTAAATCGGTTAATTCCTTTGGTAAATCAAAGTCACTTATATTGAATATACACACCCGCAACAATATCGGGGATTAAGAATAAAATACACTGAGACTCGAATCGATTATCGCCGGCAATCCTAATCGATGAATCTCAACGATCCGCTCAATACACCAAGTGTACAAGTGTGATAAAATAATTAAGACAAATTATTTTCTCTCTCACACAACGACTATACCGATGGATTGGTCCGGGTCCATCTAGGTCGTGAGCCACTGTTTGATTAAATACGAGTAACCGATAGTATGATCTTCTGTGTGGGCCCGACACACCATACTAACTACAACGTATAAAATCCAGGAATATGATTTCATTATATTTAATTAATAATAATTAAAAGCAAACAATTGTTTATTAATTAAATAGATTAAATGCTATGACCGGGAGTTTACCGTTACTTAAATCTAGACATTAAGTACACAACTCCAACAGGCTGCTGGGCAGCCCCACCCCGATCGATCGCCTTTTGCGATCGGTCCTTCGATCGCGCGAGCCCCGCGGACGGGGGCTCGGCTGGGCGCGCGTGCATGGCTCGACCATGTCGTGCGTTCGGTCGTGCTCCGGCGCGTTCGTCGGCGTTCGTGTGATCTCCGGCGATGGGTTTTTGATCGGGCTATGGTTTCCGCAAATTTTAATAGCCCGGGATATCGAATTCCAACAATTGGTATCAGAGCGTGGTTTACGTTCGCGGTATTTTCGATAAAATTGTTCTACCTTCCAGGGTTCCGACTATTATGGCTTGATTAATTATTCGTTTAATTTATTTTGTCATGATTGTTGGTTTTATTAAACTCTCGGACATGTCGAGATTCGTTTTTGGTGGTGAATGCTTGTAATAGTAAAAATTCGGGGGTTGACCGAATTTAGGTTTATTATCATTGTTTTATTTTTCCGGAAAATGTATAGGGTCGATTTCATGTATAGAATCGATACCGGATAGTGTAAAATTAAATTTGTAATTTATTTTGCGTTGGATCGATGCCGAAACGACCGCCGGAAAAGACGTGTGACGAAGGAGATGATCGTGAGGGAGAGGACAAGGATCGACCATCCCCATGGTCGATCCCATGAGGATCGATCGACCCTTGCATGGAGGAGCCGCCGGCGATGGTGGCCGGCCACCTCCTAGACGTGGGTCGAGGGTGGCGCAGGGATCCCCACCCCGTGCTATCCCGGTCCGGAGATTTGCTTTCCTAATTGATTCGGATTTTTCCTTTTTGAGTATTCCTATTTTTGGGAACTCTCATGGATTAGGAAAAGAATCAATTTGGAATTAATTAGGCTTCCTAATTGATTATTTCTATTTTGGAAATATTCATGGATTAGGAATCTAATTAATTAAGAAAGTAGAAGAGTCCTAAATTATTTTATTTCCTTATTTCATTATAGAAGTCTTCTAGAATATTCCAAGTGGGTCTTGGATAGATTATTCTAGAGATTTAATGAAGTAGAAAAGGAAAATAAAATAAATAAAAAATATTAATAATATTTAATTTTATTTTTGATTTATTCGATTGACTTAATTATTATTAATTAAGTATCTTTTGGATTTATTAAAAATAAATAGATTTAAATATTGGAAATTAATATTCTCGTCACATGGAGCATTCAAGAACGAAGACTGAAGACTAGAAGATGCGTACGGAGATGGAGTAAAGCCATAATAGTCGGAAAATAATATTCTAGTATTATTTTGACTATATGATAATACTATGTGCTTTATTACATGTATGCATGCTATATGTGTTTATTTTATGCACTAGATAGCGTATCCCTTTGTTATAAAAAGCTAAGTGGGAGAGGGTATGGAAACATACCCATGGTCTCCATTGCTGCTCTCTTGGTGATTTTTATAAACTTTTGAAGTTTATATAGACAAGTCATTGGAAGAGAGTTCTTGTAATTCCTCTTACGAGAAACATTGATTAAGTTCATCAAACAATGCCTAATTTGTCTTTCCAAAACTGATTTCAAGTCGACTCATTCTCACCCCGGGGAGTGGAATGGAGCCAAAGCCACTTGGTCATGTCGAGGACACAAATTAGAGGCAGTCGTACCATTTTTTGAAAGTGGATCGATTGTCTGCTTGGCTCCCTCATTTATGAGAGATAGGGTTGTTCGCATGGTGAATCACTGGTAAGAAACTTCGAGTTTCACTTATGATTCTCCGCGTCTTGATTTACAAGATCGAATGGATCAAGTAATTGGGAGTCAATTATAAAGATCTCTTGGTGTAGTAAACGTCCACACCACGTGGCTTGCTATGCTGACGGATTTTGGATTAATTAATGTAGACAGTTGTAAGAAATTGTGAAGAGTTGTGAAGTTGTCGTAAACGTCCACACCACGTGGCTTGCGGTAATGTAGCAATTCCAAACGATTTACTTTGGTGCTGAGTAATGGTTTACACTTAGATACGCATTATAGTATTCCTCCCCACGAGGTTACGCTATAAGAGATGTATGACCAAAGAAAATCTAATTGCTAAATCATTTGGGTGGGTAAACGTCCACACCACGTGGCTTGCCTTACCTGATGGGATTTTAGAGGCGATTAGTGATTTAATGATATTATTAAAGGGAGATAATATCGGATATTAAATTGTTTGTTTGTTTTATGTGCTTATAGGTTAAGAATGACTGTGACCCCACTTTGTGATATACTTAAAGATGAAAACTCACTGGTTCCCTATAGTAATGTTTGGGAAAAAAATCTGGACAATGTTCAGACTGTTGAGCCTTCCGAATCCACTATTGTCCCAACTGATGAGGACATTGAAAATGACCTCAAGGAGATGTTAGGACATAGTAAGGAAGCCGGACTAGAGGTGATTGACATACTCATTAAGTTCAGTCCTCTTGTGGAATCGCTTAAAAACGATTTCAAAAGAGATGAACTGATAAGCATGATCAGAGAATCACAAGCTCTAGTGGCCAAGTTGGAAGTGCAAGCAAAGAAGCCCAGTGGTTGTGAACCACGGATTGGGAAGAGCAAGCCGCGAGGCAAGTGCTTTCGATGCAAGTAGTCTGGGCACTGGAAGTCTGATTGTCCTCTCATCAAAGGTACGAAATTTTCCTTAGTCACCGAAACATTATCAGTGGTGTTATCTGCTGGAAATCGATATCCCGGGGTATCAAAAATTGCGGAACCGATAACCCCGACCGAAATCCCATCGCCGGAAACACGCGAACCACCAAACGGAACCGGGCACGACAAGAGAGTCGTCGCCGCAGGAAAAACCCGCGGCTAGAAACCCTAGCCGAACCCCCGCCGGGGCTCGCGATCGCTGCCCTAGCGATCGTCGGGGATGCACGCGCATCCCCGTGGGGCTGTTCCGAACAGCCCCCGACGGTGAGTCCGGCGACTCACCGCCACCGCCGAGGAGGGCGGTGCGCCCAGCGCACCAGCCGCGGCCCAGCCGCGGCTGCCCCCGCGATCGACCGTGAGGTCGATCGCATGCCCCGGCGTCCAGCCGGGAAGTCCTCGTGTGGGCCCCGCGATCGACGCCCTAGGGCTCGATCGCACCCCTCGGCTCCCAGCCGAGGGTCCTCTTGCGACGCGCCGCCGACGAGGTGGCCGGGGGGATCCGCCGCGGCGCCAGCCCGCGGCATCCCCGGCGATCGACCGAAGTCGATCGCATGCCCCGGCGTCCAGCCGGGGCTTCCCCTTGTCGCGCGTCGCGGCGGTCCGAACCCTAGGGTTCGACCGCCACCTTCGATCCTCGCCGGGGTTCTCGAATCCCCGTCCCCGAAGATCCTTGTTATCCCGGATCGTTCGTTCATGTATGTATCACAATTAATTGAACATAAAATCACACAAGGAGTTTCATGATCATACCTTTGATTCGTTGTGCGGAGAAACGAAATCAAGTTGAAGACCTTTGAATCTTCCCACGTATTCCTTGCACTCCGTTCGAACGTCGGGTGGGCGACGATCTATCGAACTCCTATGGATCTCCTTCAACTCTCTAGAATATCAAGTATGATAATCTTGTCTTATGATTTATGAAGGCCATGTAGTGCTTTTATAGGCTACGTAGGGGATCTAAAGGAGGTGGAATATTGGGCTTCCAATATTGAAGATTAAATTGAGCCTACTGCTCAAGTCCATTAATCCTTATCAATATTAATTAATTTATTTTCCACTATATAAATTAATTGCACTCCCAATATTAAACCATATTATATCAAATAATATTTCTCCGGTAGTATTATTTATTCCGTGTATTTAAGATTTAAATATCCATGAATAAAATTAATTTATTGCTAATTAATTTATTCATCTCTTTAATCCGAGACTAGTACCATTCAACCTTAATTATTGTGCGGAACGAATCCACTCATGAGGTTTACACAATAATTCCTTATGAACTCATCTCGGGGATATTATCAACCCTTCCGGGATACACTGTCCGGTCAATCATTCACGGCATGTCATATATGAAATATAGTGACCCAACTTAACCGGTAATTAACCCAATAATTAAATCGGTTAATTCCTTTGGTAAATCAAAGTTACTTATATTAAATATACACACCCGCAATAATATCGGGGATTAAGAATAAAATACACTGAGACTCGAATCGATTATCGCCGGCAATCCTAATCGATGAATCTCAACGATCCGCTCAATACACCAAGTGTACAAGTGTGATAAAATAATTAAGACAAATTATTTTCTCTCTCACACAACGACTATACCGATGGATTGGTCCGGGTCCATCTAGGTCGTGAGCCACTGTTTGATTAAATACGAGTAACCGATAGTATGATCTTCTGTGTGGGCCCGACACACCATACTAACTACAACGTATAAAATCTAGGACTATGATTTGCATATATTTAATTAATAATAATTAAAAGCAAACGATTGTTTATTAATTTAATAGATTAAATGCTATGACCGGGAGTTTACCGTTACTTAAATCTAGACATTAAGTACACAACTCCAACAATCTCCCACTTGTACTAAGGTCTAGTCATTTCCTCCAAACTCCCGGTTCCCATACTCATCACGTGCTTTAGAGTGTACTTCCGAGAAGTACTATGTGAGTGAGCAATCTAGGTTGCCGCTCTGAAGTTATCTTGGTGACTACTACGTCGTCTCCCTCGACGATGATTCGTATCAGGTGGTACTTGCTCTATGTGTTATCATCACTTTTGACTTATGACCTCTTCCAGTTCACTTTTCACCGCTATCCAATAGCCTTTGGTGAACTAAGAGTCATATCCAAGTCAAGAGGTAATCCCGGAACCTAACCAAAACTTCCGCTGCCTCTGAGGCTGCTATTCGGTTATGAGAGAGTCTGAGAAGCGTCCTGCTTATCACTCTTTCATTTCATGGTTCCACCTCTTTCTAAAAGTGAACACATAGCCTGATATCGACTTACACTGGTCCTTCTTTGATTTTTGGATCTGAGAATCTGTAATCTAAGAAGATTTCGTCTTGCTCCGTAAGCCAGTACTATGAAAGTACTCTTACAGCATTCGAACATCCCTTATCCAGATTACTTTGATATCCTCCCACTACGCAAACGACATAGTTGATATCAGGTTGTCTTTTTACAACATTGCATCTATAAGGATTTCCACACATAAAGTGTAGGAAACTGCTTTATCTTCATCTATCTCCTTCATGTGTTCGAAACACATATCCTTTAGATAGATGTATATTCTGTCTTTGAAAGGCAATAACCTTTCTCAGAAGTATGCATGTTTAAAGCAAACCATAATCGTATAAGGTATCTAGGAGAAGTACAATGTTCTTATCGTTAGAACGATCTTAAGAACATGCTCTAACTTCTACTCAATCTTATATCTCGATTTATTTAGACAACCATTATTTTATGTCTGATAATATCTTTACATTGTTGCCAATGATAAAATATTATCTACATAAGATCTCCGAGAAACACCACCTTGTTTCCATTATGTCTCTAATACACCTATCGTCTTTGCCATTTTGATGAATCCATAAAATGGACTATCTCATCAATTTGCAAGTTCCACGATTTACAGCTTTGTTACAATCCATGAATGAATTTACTAAGCTTGTACTCTAAATGATCTAGCCTCTTAACAATAAACCTTATTGTTCCAAGCAGGCACATTTAGATCCAGTACCACCCTTATGCAGAGTTAGGGATCGATTTCATCTCTACTAGATCCAGAGTCCGAACTCTTCTAGTCTTATGAATATCTCTGGTTGTCCAACAACCTCCCACTGCAATGGCGTCCCAGTGTATAACAATAATAACAGTAGGTGCAGTGTGTGGTGTACTTCTACTCGGTTTGGCTGGTTCCTAGTCTTTGTCCTTTTTCTCATTCCAAGGTATTACGTCAGTTCAGGCTTTGTGGTTCATCTAATAGTTTTCCTCTAAGAACTGGGCGATAGACGTCCCTCTGGTTCATAGTACTATAGAACACACAATACTTCGTTCATCTAGGATATCCTACAACCATATTCAATATACCGTTGTATCTAGGAACATCCATAGAACATAGGTAGTTCCGAACAACTTGTTCTTTTACTATTAGATTTCCGTTTCTTATTTACAACGCACCATCTCTACACGTAAGTGTATGGCGCGGCCCTTTGGGATTGAATCCCAATCTTTGATTATGCTATGTGTTACTTAGATAGGTGATGGCCTCCACGACTAAGTCGCAGGCTCCTAATTGATATACTTTGATGGTTCCCCATAATAGCTTTGTTTCCATTGACTAGTCAAAACACTTTGCTTTTATGGCACATTAAGTATTCTAATCCATTACCGAGTATTCTTGAAAGAATTTACTTGTTCCTTTCTAATTACACATACTCTGCATATCTAATCATTCCTAATACTTGTCTGAATTCTATCCTTTATCCAGAAAGGTTTGCTTAGATGTATTATCCTCCAAATTCAATCCTTAGGTCGGAAGGTCCATTCCTTCAACTATAATTGATCAAATCAATTTCGACCATTTGAATCTCATTTGAAAATACTACTAAGTATAAGAATTCACAAGTATAATGATTTAATGAAGAAATATATCTAATCAAGTAAAACAAGTTATAGAACGGTTCGTTGCATCGTGGTAGACTTTAGGATCTATCATTCATATATTGCTATCTAATGAACCATAATAGATAATCCCATTATTTCTTATCAAAATCATCAAATGATTAAAGAAATAAAATATCCATTAATAGAAATCCAGAACTAAATGTTCTTTCTAAAATAAAGGGTACATAACGCAATAATCTTGAAATGAAATCCTATTTAACTACTAAAGCAGATAAATGTCTTCCACCGCAACAGCTGCCTCCTCCACAGCTTTTGCCCGTGTAGACTCGAACTCTTCTTCTCTAAGTCGCCGGGTTTTCTGGAACCCCTGCATTCAAAATGCACATACCGTCAGTGGTTCCATATCTACACACCAGAATTCCGGTAGATAATACCGCTGACTATGTTTTTACGACTAAAGAAAAATTCGTACCTCTGAGAGGACATTCAGACATAGACCCCCAGTACTCAGACTGCTTTCCTTGGGGACATTTGCCAGAAGGCTTCTTTATCCCACCCCGTGGTCCAAGTCTCTTAAGACTACTGGACTCCCTTGTCTTCTTCTCCTTTTCCTTATGTAAGCCCTTAGGTCCGAAACCTTTGGCCTTGGCTGTAAGAGCTTGCGATTGTCTCAACTCATCCAAAAGATCTAGCATCTCAAAAACGTGATCAAGCGTTTCCTCGAAGCAACTGATCTTTATGAGTATCCTCATCGCCTCTTTTCTAGCCTTTACATTCTGTCTAAACATCAACTTGAGTTTAAGCATGAGATCATGATTGGTGGCTAGTGCAAGAGCACTATCCCACTTCTCAAAATCAGCTATCTCCTCATCAGATGAGACAATAGTAGGTCTAGGAGGACAAGTTTCACTGAGTACATCTTTGTACTCTTTTATAGTCTGAGCAATGTCTAACTTTTTATTCCATTCAACACAGTGTGGAACCAGTGTGTTGAATTCCTTGAGTATCATAGAAAGTGGGTTCATAGCTATTCTCTAAACCTATAAGCACATTTAAACAAACAATCAATTTAATATCCGATATTATCTCCCTCAAATAATATCATTAAATCACTAATCACATCTAAAATCCCATCAGATAAGGCAAGCCACGATAGTGTGGACGTTTACCCATCCAAATGATTTAGCAATTAGATTTGCTTCGGTCGTACATCACTATAGCGTTACTTCGATGGGAAGAATACTATAGAGCGTACCTAAGTGTAAACCATTACTTAGTACTAAGAAGTTTGTTTAAGATTCGCATGTTACCGCAAGCCACGATAGTGTGGACGTTTACGTTAACCTACGTTTCCTTCACTCCCTTCTATAACTGTTTACATCAATCGTTCCAAAATCCCATTCAATGCAGCAAGCCACGATAGTGTGGACGTTTACTACACCAAAAGACTTTTACAATTGACATCCAATTACTTGAAGCATTCGATTTTGTAAATCAAGACGCGGAGAATCATAATTGAAACTCGAAGTTTCTAACAAGTGATTCACCATGCGAACAACCCTATCTCTCATTAGATGAGGGAGCCGAGCAGACAAACGATCCATCTTCAAAAGAATGGTACGAATGTCTCTAATTTGTGTCATCCACATGACCAAGTGGCTTTGGCTCCATTCCACTCCCCGGGGTGAGAATGAGTCGACTTGAAGTCAGTTTCAGAAAGACAAATTAGGCATTGTTTGATAAACTTAATCAATGTTTCTCGTAAAAGGAATTACAAGAATTCTCCTACAATGACACATCTATACGAACTTTAAAAGTCCATAAGAGTCACCAAGAGAACAGTAATGGAGACCATGGGAATGTTTCCATCCCCTCTCCCACTTAGCTTTTTATAACAAAGGGATACGCTATCTAATGCATAATTAAACACATAAGCATGCATACAAGCAATAAAGCACATATCACATAGTCAAAATAAGCTAGAAAATTATTTTCCGACTATCATGGCTTTATTCCATCTCCGTATGCGTCTTCTAGTCTTCAGTCTTCGTTCTTGAATGCTCCATGTGACGAGAATATTAATCCCAATATTTAAATCTATTTATTTTTAATAAATCCAAAAGATACTCAATTCGAAAATTAAGTCAATCGAATAAATCAAAAATAAAATTAAATATTATTAATATTTTTATTTATTTATTTTCCTATCTAATTCTATTAAATCTCTAGAATAATCTATCCAAGTCAAACTTGGAATATTCTAGAAGACTTTTATAATAGAATAAGGAAATAAAATAAATTAGGACTCTTCTACTTTCCAAGATTAATTAATTTCCATTACTATGAAAATTCCCATAAAATAGGAATAATCAATTAGGAAATAAATCAATCCTAAATTAACTTTTATTCCTTTCCAATTCTATTAAATGTCTAGGATCCTATTCCAAGTAGAACTCGGAATACTCTAGAAGACTTCCAAAATAGAATAAGGAATAAAATTAATTCCAATTAATTCTTTTCCTAATCCATGAGAATTCCCAAAAATAGGAAAACTCAATTAGGAAAACCGAATCAATTAGGTAAGTAGAATCTAGGTAGGAGTAGCATGAGATCGGGAGACCCCACGCCACCCCCACCTTCGACCGCCCACCCCCGGAGGAGCACCGCCGCCCAGCCCAGCCGCCACCGTCGCCGGCGGCAGCCCTAGCCCAGGACGATCGGCCCTCTCCTCTTGGGTCGATCGATTGGGGTCGATCAAGGGGTTTGATCGATCCCGGTTCTTCGTCCTCTTCGTCTTCTTCGTCACACGAGTTCTCCGGCGGTCGTCTCGGCATCGATCCAACGTAAATAAATTACAAGAAATAAATTTACAATTCCGGTATCGATTATATACATGAAATCGACCCTATACACTTTCCGGAAAACATAGAACAATAATAATAAATCTAAATTCGGTCAACCCCCGAATTTTTACTATTACAAGCATTCATCCACACAAAACGAATCTCGACATGTCCGAGAGTTTAATAACGAATAATCATGGTAAAATTAAATAGCAATTAATTAAACGAATAATTAACAATTAATTTAAACCATGATAGTCGGAATCCCTGCAAGGTAGAACACAATTGAACACATACATGAACACGAAACCAAACGCTCTGATACCAATTGCTGGAAATCGATATCCCGGGGTATCAAAAATTGCGGAACCGATAACCCCGACCGAAATCCCATCGCCGGAAACACGCGAACCACCAAACGGAACCGGGCACGACAAGAGAGTCGTCGCCGCGGGAAAAACCCGCGGCTAGAAACCCTAGCCGAACCCCCGCCGGGGCTCGCGATCGCTGCCCTAGCGATCGCCGGGGATGCACGCGCATCCCCGTGGGGGTGTTCCGAACAGCCCCCGGCGGTGAGTCGCCGGACTCACCGCCACCGCCGAGGAGGGCGGTGCGCCCAGCGCACCAGCCGCGGCCCAGCCGCGGCTGCCCCCGCGATCGACCATGAGGTCGATCGCATGCCCCGGCGTCCAGCCGGGGCGTCCTCGTGTGGGCCCCGCGATCGACGCCCTAGGGCTCGATCGCACCCCTCGGCTCCCAGCCGAGGGTCCTCTTGCGACGCGCCGCCGACGAGGTGGCCGGGGAGATCCGCCGCGGCGCCAGCCCGCGGCATCCCCGGCGATCGACCGAAGTCGATCGCATGCCCCGGCGTCCAGCCGGGGCTTCCCCTTGTCGCGCGTCGCGGCGGTCCGAACCCTAGGGTTCGACCGCCACCTTCGATCCTCGCCGGGGATCTCGAATCCCCGTCCCCGAAGATCCTTGTTATCCCGGATCGTTCGTTCATGTATGTATCACAATTAATTGAACATAAAATCACACAATGAGTTTCATGATCATACCTTTGATTCGTTGTGCGGAGAAACGAAATCAAGTTGAAGACCTTTGAATCTTCCCACGTATTCCTTGCACTCCGTTCGAACGTCGGGTGGGCGACGATCTATCGAACTCCTATGGATCTCCTTCAACTCTCTAGAATATCAAGTATGATATTCTTGTCTTATGATTTATGAAGGCCATGTAGTGCTTTTATAGGCTACGTAGGGGATCTAAAGGAGGTGGAATATTGGGCTTCCAATATTGAAGATTAAATTGAGCCCACTGCTCAAGTCCATTAATCCTTATCAATATTAATTAATTTATTTTCCACTATATAAATTAATTGCACTCCCAATATTAAACTATATTATATCAAATAATATTTCTCCGGTAGTATTATTTATTCCGTGTATTTAAGATTTAAATATCCATGAATAAAATTAATTTATTGCTAATTAATTTATTCATCTCTTTAATCCGAGACTAGTACCATTCAACCTTAATTATTGTGCGGAACGAATCCACTCATGAGGTTTACACAATAATTCCTTATGAACTCATCTCGGGGATATTATCAACCCTTCCGGGATACACTGTCCGGTCAATCATTCACGGCATGTCATATATGAAATATAGTGACCCAACTTAACCGGTAATTAACCCAATAATTAAATCGGTTAATTCCTTTGGTAAATCAAAGTTACTTATATTAAATATACACACCCGCAATAATATCGGGGATTAAGAATAAAATACACTGAGACTCGAATCGATTATCGCCGGCAATCCTAATCGATGAATCTCAACGATCCGCTCAATACACCAAGTGTACAAGTGTGATAAAATAATTAAGACAAATTATTTTCTCTCTCACACAACGGCTATACCGATGGATTGGTCCGGGTCCATCTAGGTCGTGAGCCACTGTTTGATTAAATACGAGTAACCGATAGTATGATCTTCTGTGTGGGCCCGACACACCATACTAACTACAACGTATAAAATCTAGGACTATGATTTGCATATATTTAATTAATAATAATTAAAAGCAAACGATTGTTTATTAATTTAATAGATTAAATGCTATGACCGGGAGTTTACCGTTACTTAAATCTAGACATTAAGTACACAACTCCAACATTATCTACCAGCACCTAGTGTGTAGATACGGGGGCCACTGATCATGTCTGCAATTCATTGCAGGGGTTCCATGAAACCCGGAGACTTAGAGAGGGAGAGATCGTGGTCTACATGGGCAATGCCGCGAGGGTGGCGACTGTTGCAGTGGGAGACGTTCACCTACACTTTAGTAGTGATAGGATTTTAGTTTTACATAATTGTCTTTATGTACCCAATTTTAGAAAGAATTTAATTTCGGTTTCTAAACTTATTATGAATGAATATTCTGTTTCTTTTGACCACTCTGTGATCATAAGAAGAAATAGTGAGATTATCTGTTCTGGTACATTGGTAGACGATTTGTCTGTGCTAAATCCTGAGTCTAACACGATGCAACTAACCGAGAGTAATAACACATCTACGAACACCAATAAGAGAAAGGAACCTTCTAAGATGAATCAATTATACTTGTGGCATCTAAGGCTAGGTCATATAAACTCAAATAGGCTTCAAAGGTTGAAAGCTGATGGTCTAATCAGCGATGTTGAAGGAGAGGACCTTCCAACCTGCGAATCCTGTTTAGAGGGTAAAATGACCAAGCGTCCTTTTTCTGGTAAAGGACGTAGAGCTGAACAAGTACTGGATTTGATTCACTCTGATGTATGTGGACCTATGTCTACCCAGGCAAGGGGAGGGTACGAGTATTTTATCACTTTCACTGATGATTACTCAAGATATGGATATATATACCTGATGAGCCGCAAGAGCGAATCCTTTGGCAAGTTCAAAGAATTCAAGGCTCTTGTGGAGAACCTTCGTGGTAAATCCATAAAGTGCCTGCGATCTGATCGCGGAGGCGAGTACCTGTCTGGAGAATTCAAGGCATACTTGGCAGAGAATGGGATTGAATCCCAACTGACTTCACCATATACTCCCCAGCAGAATGGTGTGTCAGAAAGAAGGAATAGGACTCTTATGGAAATGGTGCGATCAATGATGAGTTACTCGGACTTACCTATTATATTCTGGGGACATGCCTTGGAAATGGCGGCGTATATTTTGAATAGGGTTCCAACCAAAACGGTACCAACCACACCCATGGAATTGTGGAGTGGGCGCAAGCCTAACTTAAGACACATTCGGATCTGGGGATGTCCAGCACATGTGTTGCGAAAAGGGGCCGATAAGTTAGAACCTAGATCAGAATTACGGCTGTTTGTAGGATACCCGAAAGGAACTAAAGGTGGCATGTTCTATAGTCCTACGGACTAGAAGATCGTTATAAGTACTAACACTCGGTTCTTAGAGGAAGACTATGTCATGGACCACAAGCCCAAGAGTGACATTATACTTGATGAGTTGAGAGGTAACAATGAAGACTTAGATACAGCCGAACCGAGTAGTAATACACCACTAGAACCTGCACCTACTATCACTGTTAATACACCGGAACGCCGTCGTAGTGGGAGGGTTGTTAAACAACCAGACAGATGGATTGGACTGGGTGAGTCTTCGGACTCTGGACCTGGAGTTCATGAAATCGATCCCTGGACCTATGGTGAGGCGGTACAAGATATAGATGCGCCTTCTTGGAAGAAAGCGATGAAATCCGAAATTGAATCTATGGATTCTAATAAAGTCTGGGATCTTGTAGAACCACCAAACGGCGTAAAGCCAATTGGGTGTAAATGGGTCTACAAGAGAAAGAGAGGATCTGACGGAAAGGTTGAAACCTTTAAAGCTCGTCTTGTTGCGAAAGGCTATACTCAGAAAGAGGAAATCGATTATGAGGAGACCTTTTCGCCGGTAGCCAAGATAAAGTCAATCCGGATTCTCTTATCCATAGTAGCTCATATGGACTATGAGTTGTGGCAAATGGATGTCAAGACAGCTTTCCTAAATGGAAGTCTTGACGAGACGATTTATATGAAACAACCAGAAGGATTCATTGCTAAGGGGCGAGATCATCTAGTGTGCAAGCTTAATCGATCCATTTATGGATTGAAAAAAGCCTCGAGATCGTGGAACCTGCGGTTTGAAGAATTAGTCCAATCTTTTGGATTCAATCAAAGCATGGACGAATCGTGTGTGTATTGGAAACGTGATGGAAAGACGGTGGTGTTTCTCGTGCTTTATGTAGACGACATCCTTCTCATTGGCAACAGTGTGAAGATGTTATCAGACATAAAGGGATGGTTGTCTAGACAATTCGATATGAAATATTTGGGAGAAGTTGGACATGTTCTAGGGATCAAGGTTATAAGGGATCGCTGGAATAGAACATTGTACCTATCCCAGCAATCTTACATAGACACGATTCTGGCTCGTTTTAACATGCAAGATTCCAAGAAGGGTCAACTACCCTTCAGTAAAGGAACTTATCTTTCTAAAGAGATGTGTCCTCGAACACAGAAGGAGAAAGATAGAATGAAAGCAGTTCCCTACGCTTCGGCTGTGGGAAGCTTGATGTATGCAATGTTATGCACGAGGCCTGATATCTGCTATGCAGTTGGCGTAGTAGCGAGATATCAGAGTAATCCTGGAGAGGCTCATTGGACTGCCGTAAAGAGCATTTTCAAGTATTTGCGAAATACTAAGGATTATGTTCTGAGTTACGGAGCAGACAATCTGATTCCTTTGGGTTACACGGATTCGGATTTCCAAGCTGATAAGGACCGGCGTAAGTCGACATCAGGCTATGTGTACACTTTGGGAGGTGGAGCCGTATCATGGAAGAGTGTTAAGCAAAAGTGCATTTCGGACTCTACCATGGAAGCTGAATATGTTGCAGCCTCAGAGGCAGCGAAAGAGTCAGTTTGGTTCCTTAATTTCCTCCAGGACTTAGATGTGATTCCGAGTTTGCCCAAGGCTATGACAATTTATTGTGATAATAGCGGTGCAGTGGCAAACAGTAAGGAACCACGGTCCCATAGTGCTACGAAACACATAGAGCGCAAGTACCACCTGATTCGAGACATCGTCAAGAGGGGCGATGCAGTACTCACCAAGATAGCTTCGGAGGACAACCTAGCGGACCCTTTCACCAAGATACTTCCTAAGGAAGTATATTTCAAGCACTTGGAGGGTTTGGGAGTCAGAAGTTTGGAAGATAAGACTAGACCTTAGTATAAGTGGGAGATTGCTGGAGTAGTATACTTAATGTCTAGATTTGAGTATTCTGAACTCCTTGTACACTTTCATTTACCTATTAATAACAGACATTCATTTGCTTTTAATTATTGTTAATTAAATATATATGCAAATTATAGTCCTGGATTTTATACGTTGTAGTTAGTATGGTGTGCATGGGCACACAGAAGATCATACTATCGGTTACTCGTATTTAATCGAACAGATGCTCACGACCTAGATGGACACAGACCAATCCATCGGTATAGTCGTTGTGTGAGAGAGAAAATAATTTATCTTAATTATTTTATCACACTTGTACACTTGGTGTATTGAGCGGATCGAATGAGACTCATCAATTAGGTTTGCTCGGCGATAATTGATTTGAGACTCAGTGTATTTTATTCTTAATCCCCGATACAATTGCGGGTGTGTATATTTAATATAAGTGACTTTGATTTTCCAAAGGAATTAACCGATTTAATTATTGGGTTAATTACCGGTTAAGTTGGGTCACTATATTTTATATATGGCATGCCATGAATTCTTGACGGGACAGTGTATCCCGGAAGAGTTGATAATATCCCCGAGATGAGCTCATAAGGATTTATTATGTAAACCTCGCGAGTGGATTTGTTCCGCATAATAAATAAGGTTGAGTGGTACTAGTCTCGGATAAAAGAGATGAATAAATTTATTAAGCAATAAATAAATTTTATTCATGAATATTTAAATCTTAAATACACGGAATAAATAATACTACCGGAGAAATATCATTTGGATATAATATGGTTTAATATTGGGAGTGCAATTAATTTATATAGTGGAAAATAAATTAATTAATATTGATAAAGATTAATGGACTTGAGCATTGGGCTCAATTTAATCTTCAATATTGGAAGCCCAATATTCCACCTCCTTTAGAACCCCTACGTAGCCTATAAAAGCACTACATGGCCTTCATAAATAAAAAGACAAGAATATCAATACTTGATAGTTCTAGAGAGTTGAAGGAGATCCATAGGAGTTCGATAGATCGTCGCCCACCCGACGTTCGAACGGAGTGCAAGGAATACGTGGGAAGATTCAAAGGTCATCTTGATTTCGTTTCTCCGAACAACGAATCGAAAGGTACAATATCTAAACGCCCTTGATATTATTCGATTTTGGTTTATCGAGAATACGGTAGAACGAAGATCCGAAAGTCGAACCCCGGAGTAGAGGACGATCGCGTGGTGGTGGCGAAGCCACCGGACCACGGGCGATCGACCCTAGGGTTTCGGGAGGGGCGAGAGGGGCGAACCCTCGGCTGGGCCGAGGGCTAGCGATCGATCCTTGCGATCGATCGCTGGAGCGCGGGCTGGTGCCGCGCTCCACCCCACCACGCCGGTGGGGCCCTCCAGGCGGCGGCGAGTCGCCGGACTCGCCGCGGGGGCTGCTGGGCAGCCCCACCCCGATCGATCGCCTTGTGCGATCGGTCCTTCGATCGCGCGAGCCCCGCAGACGGGGGCTCGGCTGGGCGCGCGTGCATGGCTCGACCATGTCGTGCGTTCGGTCGTGCTCCGGCGCGTTCGTCGGCGTTCGTGTGATCTCCGGCGATGGGGTTTTGATCGGGCTATGGTTTCCGAAAATTTTAATAGCCCGGGATATCGAATTCCAACAATTGGTATCAGAGCGTGGTTTACGTTCGCGGTATTTTCGATAAAATTGTTCTACCTTGTAGGGTTCCGACTATTATGGCTTGATTAATTATTCGTTTAATTTATTTTGTCATGATTGTTGGTTTTATTAAACTCTCGGACATGTCGAGATTCGTTTTTGGTGGTGAATGCTTGTAATAGTAAAAATTCGGGGGTTGACCGAATTTAGGTTTATTATTATTGTTTTATTTTTCCAGAAAATGTATAGGGTCGATTTCATGTATAGAATCGATACCGGATAGTGTAAAATTAAATTTGTAATTTATTTTGCGTTGGATCGATGCCGAAACGACCGCCGGAAAAGACGTGTGACGAAGGAGATGATCGTGAGGGAGAGGACAAGGATCGACCATCCCCATGGTCGATCCCATGAGGATCGATCGACCCTTGCATGGAGGAGCCGCCGGCGATGGTGGCCGGCCACCTCCTAGACGTGGGTCGAGGGTGGCGCGGGGATCCCCACCCCGTGCTATCCCGGTCCGGAGATTTGCTTTCCTAATTGATTCGGATTTTTCCTTTTTGAGTATTCCTATTTTTGGGAACTCTCATGGATTAGGAAAAAAATCAATTTGGAATTAATTAGGATTCCTAATTGATTATTTCTATTTTGGAAATATTCATGGATTAGGAATCTAATTAATTAAGAAAGTAGAAGAGTCCTAAATTATTTTATTTCCTTATTTCATTATAGAAGTCTTCTAGAATATTCCAAGTGGGTCTTGGATAGATTATTCTAGAGATTTAATGAAGTAGAAAAGGAAAATAAAATAAATAAAAAATATTAATAATATTTAATTTTATTTTTGATTTATTCGATTGACTTAATTATTATTAATTAAGTATCTTTTGGATTTATTAAAAATAAATAGATTTAAATATTGGAAATTAATATTCTCGTCACATGGAGCATTCAAGAACGAAGACTGAAGACTAGAAGATGCGTACGGAGATGGAGTAAAGCCATAATAGTCGGAAAATAATATTCTAGTATTATTTTGACTATATGATAATACTATGTGCTTTATTACATGTATGCATGCTATATGTGTTTATTTTATGCACTAGATAGCGTATCCCTTTGTTATAAAAAGCTAAGTGGGAGAGGATATGGAAACATACCCATGGTCTCCATTGCTGCTCTCTTGGTGATTTTTATAAACTTTTGAAGTTTATATAGACAAGTCATTGGAAGAGAGTTCTTGTAATTCCTCTTACGAGAAACATTGATTAAGTTCATCAAACAATGCCTAATTTGTCTTTCCAAAACTGATTTCAAGTCGACTCATTCTCACCCCGGGGAGTGGAATGGAGCCAAAGCCACTTGGTCATGTCGAGGACACAAATTAGAGGCAGTCGTACCATTTTTTGAAAGTGGATCGATTGTCTGCTTGGCTCCCTCATTTATGAGAGATAGGGTTGTTCGCATGGTGAATCACTGGTAAGAAACTTCGAGTTTCACTTATGATTCTCCGCGTCTTGATTTACAAGATCGAATGGATCAAGTAATTGGGAGTCAATTATAAAGATCTCTTGGTGTAGTAAACGTCCACACCACGTGGCTTGCTATGCTGACGGATTTTGGATTAATTGATGTAGACAGTTGTAAGAAATTGTGAAGAGTTGTGAAGTTGTCGTAAACGTCCACACCACGTGGCTTGCGATAATGTAGCAATTCCAAACGATTTACTTTGGTGCTGAGTAATGGTTTACACTTAGATACGCATTATAGTATTCCTCCCCACGAGGTTACGCTATAAGAGATGTATGACCAAAGAAAATCTAATTGCTAAATCATTTGGGTGGGTAAACGTCCACACCACGTGGCTTGCCTTACCTGATGGGATTTTAGAGGCGATTAGTGATTTAATGATATTATTAAAGGGAGATAATATTGGATATTAAATTGTTTGTTTGTTTTATGTGCTTATAGGTTAAGAATGACTGTGACCCCACTTTGTGATATACTTAAAGATGAAAACTCACTGGTTCCCTATAGTAATGTTTGGGAAAGAAATCTGGACAATGTTCAGACTGTTGAGCCTTCCGAATCCACTATTGTCCCAACTGATGAGGACATTGAAAATGACCTCAAGGAGATGTTAGGACATAGTAAGGAAGCCGGACTAGAGGTGATTGACATACTCATTAAGTTCAGTCCTCTTGAGAAATCGCTTAAAAACGATTTCAAAAGAGATGAACTGATAAGCATGATCAGAGAATCACAAGCTCTAGTGGCCAAGTTGGAAGTGCAAGCAAAGAAGCCCAGTGGTTGTGAACCACGGATTTGGAAGAGCAAGCCGCGAGGCAAGTGCTTTCGATGCAAGCAGTCTGGGCACTGGAAGTCTGATTGTCCTCTCATCAAAGGTACGAAATTTTCCTTAGTCACCGAAACATTATCAGTGGTGTTATCTACCAGCACCTGGTGTGTAGATACGGGGGCCACTGATCATGTCTGCAATTCATTGCAGGGGTTCCATGAAACCCGGAGACTTAGAGAGGGAGAGATCGTGGTCTACATGGGCAATGCCGCGAGGGTGGCGACTGTTGCAGTGGGAGACGTTCACCTACACTTTAGTAGTGATAGGATTTTAGTTTTACATAATTGTCTTTATGTACCCAATTTTAGAAAGAATTTAATTTCGGTTTCTAAACTTATTATGAATGGATATTCTGTTTCTTTTGACCACTCTGTGATCATAAGAAGAAATAGTGAGATTATCTGTTCTGGTACATTGGTAGACGATTTGTATGTGCTAAATCCTGAGTCTAACACGATGCAACTAACCGAGAGTAATAACACATCTACGAACACCAATAAGAGAAAGGAACCTTCTAAGATGAATCAATTATACTTGTGGCATCTAAGGCTAGGTCATATAAACTCAAATAGGCTTCAAAGGTTGAAAGCTGATGGTCTAATCAGCGATGTTGAAGGAGAGGACCTTCCAACCTGCGAATCCTGTTTAGAGGGTAAAATGACCAAGCGTCCTTTTTCTGGTAAAGGACGTAGAGCTGAACAAGTACTGGATTTGATTCACTCTGATGTATGCGGACCTATGTCTACCCAGGCAAGGGGAGGGTACGAGTATTTTATCACTTTCACTGATGATTACTCAAGATATGGATATATATACCTGATGAGCCGCAAGAGCGAATCCTTTGGCAAGTTCAAAGAATTCAAGGCTCTTGTGGAGAACCTTCGTGGTAAATCCATAAAGTTCCTGCGATCTGATCGCGGAGGCGAGTACCTGTCTGGAGAATTCAAGGCATACTTGGCAGAGAATGGGATTGAATCCCAACTGACTTCACCATATACTCCCCAGCAGAATGGTGTGTCAGAAAGAAGGAATAGGACTCTTATGGAAATGGTGCGATCAATGATGAGTTACTCGGACTTACCTATTATATTCTGGGGACATGCCTTGGAAACGGCGGCGTATATTTTGAATAGGGTTCCAACCAAAACGGTACCAACCACACCCATGGAATTGTGGAGTGGGCGCAAGCCTAACTTAAGACACATTCGGATCTGGGGATGTCCAGCACATGTGTTGCGACAAGGGGCCGATAAGTTAGAACCTAGATCAGAATTACGGCTGTTTGTAGGATACCCGAAAGGAACTAAAGGTGGCATGTTCTATAGTCCTACGGACCAGAAGATCGTTATAAGTACTAACGCTCGGTTCTTAGAGGAAGACTATGTCATGGACCACAAGCCCAAGAGTGACATTATACTTGATGAGTTGAGAGGTAACAATGAAGATTTAGATACAGCCGAACCGAGTAGTAATACACCACTAGAACCTGCACCTACTATCACTGTTAATACACCGGAACGCCGTCGTAGTGGGAGGGTTGTTAAACAACCAGACAGATGGATTGGACTGGGTGAGTCTTCGGACTCTGGACCTGGAGTTCATGAAATCGATCCCTGGACCTATGGTGAGGCGGTACAAGATATAGATGCGCCTTCTTGGAAGAAAGCGATGAAATCCGAAATTGAATCTATGGATTCTAATAAAGTCTGGGATCTTGTAGAACCACCAAACGGCGTAAAGCCAATTGGGTGTAAATGGGTCTACAAGAGAAAGAGAAGATCTGACGGAAAGGTTGAAACCTTTAAAGCTCGTCTTGTTGCGAAAGGCTATACTCAGAAAGAGGGAATCGATTATGAGGAGACCTTTTCGCCGGTAGCCAAGATAAAGTCAATCCGGATTCTCTTATCCATAGCAGCTCATATGGACTATGAGGTGTGGCAAATGGATGTCAAGACAGCTTTCCTAAATGGAAGTCTTTACGAGACGATTTATATGAAACAACCAGAAGGATTCATTGCTAAGGGGCGAGATCATCTAGTGTGCAAGCTTAATCGATCCATTTATGGATTGAAAAAAGCCTCGAGATCGTGGAACTTGCGGTTTGAAGAAGTAGTCCAATCTTTTGGATTCAATCAAAGCATGGACGAATCGTGTGTGTATTGGAAACGTGATGGAAAGAAGGTGGTGTTTCTCGTGCTTTATGTAGACGACATCCTTCTCATTGGCAACAGTGTGAAGATGTTATCAGACATAAAGGGATGGTTGTCTAGACAATTCGATATGAAATATTTGGGAGAAGTTGGACATGTTCTAGGGATCAAGGTTATAAGGGATCGCTGGAATAGAACATTGTACCTATCCCAGCAATCTTACATAGACACGATTCTGGCTCGTTTTAACATGCAAGATTCCAAGAAGGGTCAACTACCCTTCAGTAAAGGAACTTATCTTTCTAAAGAGATGTGTCCTCGAACACAGAAGGAGAAAGATAGAATGAAAGCAGTTCCCTACGCTTCGGCTGTGGGAAGCTTGATGTATGCAATGTTATGCACGAGGCCTGATATCTGCTATGCAGTTGGCGTAGTAGCGAGATATCAGAGTAATCCTGGAGAGGCTCATTGGACTGCCGTAAAGAGCATTTTCAAGTATTTGCGAAATACTAAGGATTATGTTCTGAGTTACGGAGCAGACAATCTGATTCCTTTGGGTTACACGGATTCGGATTTCCAAGCTGATAAGGACCGGCGTAAGTCGACATCAGGCTATGTGTACACTTTGGGAGGTGGAGCCGTATCATGGAAGAGTGTTAAGCAAAAGTGCATTTCGGACTCTACCATGGAAGCTGAATATGTTGCAGCCTCAGAGGCAGCGAAAGAGTCAGTTTGGTTCCTTAATTTCCTCCAGGACTTAGATGTGATTCCGAGTTTGCCCAAGGCTATGACAATTTATTGTGATAATAGCGGTGCAGTGGCAAACAGTAAGGAACCACGGTCCCATAGTGCTACGAAACACATAGAGCGCAAGTACCACCTGATTCGAGACATCGTCAAGAGGGGCGATGCAGTACTCACCAAGATAGCTTCGGAGGACAACCTAGCGGACCCTTTCACCAAGATACTTCCTAAGGAAGTATATTTCAAGCACTTGGAGGGTTTGGGAGTCAGAAGTTTGGAAGATAAGACTAGACCTTAGTATAAGTGGGAGATTGCTGGAGTAGTATACTTAATGTCTAGATTTGAGTATTCTGAACTCCTTGTACACTTTCATTTACCTATTAATAACAGACATTCATTTGCTTTTAATTATTGTTAATTAAATATATATGCAAATTATAGTCCTGGATTTTATACGTTGTAGTTAGTATGGTGTGCATGGGCACACAGAAGATCATACTATCGGTTACTCGTATTTAATCGAACAGATGCTCACGACCTAGATGGACACGGACCAATCCATCGGTATAGTCGTTGTGTGAGAGAGAAAATAATTTATCTTAATTATTTTATCACACTTGTACACTTGGTGTATTGAGCGGATCGAATGAGACTCATCAATTAGGTTTGCTCGGCGATAATTGATTTGAGACTCAGTGTATTTTATTCTTAATCCCCGATACAATTGCGGGTGTGTATATTTAATATAAGTGACTTTGATTTTCCAAAGGAATTAACCGATTTAATTATTGGGTTAATTACCGGTTAAGTTGGGTCACTATATTTTATATATGGCATGCCATGAATTCTTGACGGGACAGTGTATCCCGGAAGGGTTGATAATATCCCCGAGATGAGCTCATAAGGATTTATTATGTAAACCTCGCGAGTGGATTTGTTCCGCATAATAAATAAGGTTGAGTGGTACTAGTCTCGGATAAAAGAGATGAATAAATTTATTAAGCAATAAATAAATTTTATTCATGAATATTTAAATCTTAAATACACGGAATAAATAATAATACCGGAGAAATATTATTTGGATATAATATGGTTTAATATTGGGAGTGCAATTAATTTATATAGTGGAAAATAAATTAATTAATATTGATAAAGATTAATGGACTTGAGCATTGGGCTCAATTTAATCTTCAATATTGGAAGCCCAATATTCCACCTCCTTTAGATCCCCTACGTAGCCTATAAAAGCACTACATGGCCTTCATAAATCATAAGACAAGAATATCAATACTTGATAGTTCTAGAGAGTTGAAGGAGATCCATAGGAGTTCGATAGATCGTCGCCCACCCGACGTTCGAACGGAGTGCAAGGAATACGTGGGAAGATTCAAAGGTCATCTTGATTTCGTTTCTCCGAACAACGAATCGAAAGGTACAATATCTAAACGTCCTTGATATTATTCGATTTTGGTTTATCGAGAATACGGTAGAATGAAGATCCGAAAGTCGAACCCCGGAGTAGAGGACGATCGCGTGGTGGTGGCGAAGCCACCGGACCACGGGCGATCGACCCTAGGGTTTCGGGAGGGGCGAGAGGGGCGAACCCTCGGCTGGGCCGAGGGCTAGCGATCGATCCTTGCGATCGATCGCTGGAGCGCGGGCTGGTGCCGCGCTCCACCCCACCACGCCGGTGGGGCCCTCCAGGCGGCGGCGAGTCGCCGGACTCGCCGCGGGGGCTGCTGGGCAGCCCCACCTCGATCGATCACCTTGTGCGATCGGTCCTTCGATCGCGCGAGCCCCGCAGACGGGGGCTCGGCTGGGCGCGCGTGCATGGCTCGACCATGTCGTGCGTTCGGTCGTGCTCCGGCGCGTTCGTCGGCGTTCGTGTGATCTCCGGCGATGGGTTTTTGATCGGGCTATGGTTTCCGCAAATTTTAATAGCCCGGGATATCGAATTCCAACAAACAGCTAGCCACATACTCTTTGTTGGGATAATTCGCGTCCTTATTCCCCTCCTGAAAAGCACACGAACAACACAAGAACGAAAAATACGAAATTAAAAGAGACACGAGATTTATAGTGGTTCACCCGTTAACGAGGGCTACGTCCACTTCTTGCCGCTGCAATAATTCACTAGAATATTATAGATCCCTGTTACAATCTTGTAAACTCTATAATTGAATTCTAGACTTTCTGGAGGTGTTAACCCTATTTTACAATACACATAGGGTTTATATAGAGGGGGGAAAAAAGAATTCGGAGAAAGAATCCCGCTGGGGTGTAAAAGACCCAGCTTGTCGGCCGACAAGAATGGGTGTCGGCCGACACCTTCAACACGAAACTCGTGTTTCACCTCGGGCTGGAGTGCGGGTTTCACAGAATATCTCGGCCGACCTCCTGTCGGCCGACGGGGCCTGGTGTCGGCCGACACCAGCCCGGAACTCCGGCTGGACATCCTCGGCACCTCCGCGACGCCTCCTCTTCTCCGGCTCGTCTCCTCCGGTCACTTTCGATAGTCCCCGACGATGATCGTCTTCTCCGTTTCCGGCTTCGACGATTGTTTCTCGGCGTGAATTCACTTCACCCTCAACAATCTCCCACTTGAAGTTAATTCACAGCCCCTATCGTCTCTTCCCATTGCAGCGGCGTCCCCGGTCCTGATCCCAGAAGACCAACCGAGGTTGAACACAACCTCAACTTATCACACGGTACCACCTTCGTAAACATGTCGGCCGAATTCTTACTCCCAAGAATCTTCTCCAACACCAAGACGCCTTCCTCTAAGGCCGATCGAATGAAGTGATATCTCAGCTGGATATGCTTCGTTCGAGCATGGTACACCGGATTCTTCGCCAAGTGAATGGCACTCTGACTCTCGGAATACAAGATACTCCCCGAGTGATCTTGCCTCAGCTCTAGCAGAAATGCCTGTAGCCAGATCATCTCCTTCGCGGCTTCCGTCACAGCGACGTACTCCGCCTCACAACTCGATAGTGCTACTATCTTCTGCAACCTCGACACCCAGCTAATCGCGGTACCCCCGAAAGTGTACACGTACCCAATAGTGCTCTTCCTACTATCCACATCACCTCCGTTATCCGCGTCCACGAACCCGAGTAACCCCAAATGTGATTTTTGGAACCTTAAAAAAAAACCGGAAGTCCCTCTCAAGTATCAAAAGATCCACTTGACGGTTTCCCAATGTTGCTTCCCCGGATTACTCATAAACCGACTGACTACTCCCACTGCATGGGCAATGTCAGGCCTCGTGCACACCATAGCATACATAAGGCTCCCAATCGCAGAGGCGTAAGGGACCTTATCCATATGCTCGTCGGCGAGTCCTCCTTTGACATACGGAAGTGACTAGCCAAAGGAGTGCTTACGGGTTTCGCATCCTCCATGTTAAACCTTGCTAGTACCTTCTTCAAGTACTCCTCTTGAGACAACTCAAGACCATCTTTGCTCCTCGTGATTCTCATCCCCAGGATTTGTTTGGCAGCACCCAAATCCTTCAAAGAGAACTCCCTCGATAGACTCTTCTTGAGCTTGTCAATCTCCGCCAAACTCGCCCCGACTATCAGCATATCATCTACATAAAGGAGCAATATTATGTAGGTACCTCCGAGTTTCTTGAAATAGCAGCAGTGGTCCGCCTCGCACCACGTGAACTCGACCCGCTTCATGAACATGTCGAACTTTTTGTACCACTGCCTCGGAGCTTGCTTCAACCCATACAAGCTCTTTTGAAGCTTACACACCAGCTTCTCCTTTCCTCGGACTTCGAAACCCTCCGGTTGCTTCATTTAGATTTCTTCATCCAGATCCCCATGAAGAAATGCGGTCTTTACATCCAATTGCTGAAGATGTAAATTCTCCTTTGCCACCAAGCTAAGCACCACTCGGATGGTTACCATTTTGACTACCGGAGCAAAGATCTCCGTGTAGTCGATCCCTTCCTTCTGCTGGAAGCCTTTCACCACTAATCTTGCCTTGTACCGAACGCTTCCATCGTGTTCTTCCTTTGCCCGGAAGACCCATTTATTGTGCAAGGCCTTCTTCTCCTTCGGATGATCGGCTAGTTCCCAAGTCTGATTCGACATCAAAGAGCTCAATTCTTCTTTCATGGCAGACTCCCACTTGATCGAATCCCTCGCTTGTATAGCCTCGGTGTAGCTCTCCGGCTCACCCCTATCATTCAGCAAGATATAGTTAAGAGATGGTGAAAATTTATGAGGAGGTCTTCTTACCCTAGTCGACCTCCATGGCTTCGGTGTGACTGGATCGATGTTGGGATGAGCATTTTCATCTTGCTCATCCTCGCTGCTCGTGTTGTTGGGATTTGCGCCCAATTCCGTCTACAAGAAATGATAAACAAACACGAACGAAAAATAAACGAGAATAAAAGAACACAAGAATTTATAGTGGTTCACCCAAATAGGCTACGTCCACTCTCGCTGCTGCAGATCTTTGACTAGAATAGTAATAGACGACTCCGGGAGTTTACAAACGCACACACACGTATCACAGTATTCTCGCTCTCGTCTATTCTATCTCTCTAGTATTCTCTCGATGATGCTATCATACTAATTACATTGTTGGAGACCCTCTTATATAGGCTTAGACATATAAGAAACCCTAATTGTAATTAAGGTAGGAGTCCACGCCGAAAAGGACATGAAATCCGCGAAACTTGGCGAACAAGAAAATTCCCGTCGCCAGGAATCCGCAAAACGGCGCCCGCCGTTTTGCCTTCGACGCCCGCCGAAATGGCCAGAAAACCATCTGACCTAAAAACCTGGTTTCGGCGCCCGCCGAACCTTTTCAGCGCCCGCCGGTGAGGTTTCGGCGACCGCCGTTTCTCTCCCGCGCTCGCTGGTCACACCTAGCGGGTGCTAGCCTACCTAGCGGGTGCTAGGTGCCCAGATTTCATCCGACTTCGTTTTTCCTCCGTTTTCGTCCTCGATTTCGACTCCACATCCCAACAATCTCCCACTTGGAGGCGAAACTCGATCACCTCCCACTGCAGCGGCATCCCTGGTCATTACCAACGTCGCCCAGTCGAAGTTTCAACCAACTTCGACGCTCCACGACTTCTCAGGTTCTTCCAGGCCTTCATCACATTGCCATCCCCGTTAACCTTATCATCACCTCGCAACTCCCTTTCGTACCTCCGAAACCGCAACATTGAAACCAAGCTTCTCAAAGCTCCCAAACGTTGCGTCCCCGAATTGCTTGTGAACCGGCTAACTCCCACTGTACGGACAACGTCGGCATTCACATGCCCGTCGTCTATCCCCGACGACTCCTTTCGAGAACCACCGACATTCTCACCGTTAGCTTCACAATTCCCTTGCATACTCCTCTTCGTTTCCAGAATCCTCATCACCAAACTCTCTCCAAAACGATCCCCAGAGCTGTGCATCCAAATCGTCTAACAACTCCCACCGCATGGGAAATGTCGGACTTCTCATCAATGCTATTCGAATTTTTCATAAGACTTCCTCCAGTAGAGTCGCAAGGAATCTTACCCGAACGCATTACCTCATCTCTTACCAACGAGTCACATCTTTGACAATAACGAGCTTATCTCGTTTCTCATTGTCCTATTGCTCGAATTTCCAGCCAACATTGTTACTCCATCTCGCTTTGAAAGCATATGATTGAACATCGAGACCTCCTCCGGTCGGTCTACATGGGCCACATCTCGGAACATCTCCCAAATCATATCTCAGCTCTCCATCTTCCGATTCTCTCTCGGCTACTGAGAATCGTACTCTTCTCTGCTTCTCGAGACACGGACTCCGATCCATATGAGGTTCCTCCGAACTCACTTTTGGTTGCAACCTTCTTTCGCTCATATGACCCAGCCCACAATGCCCAAGCTCATTGGTGTCGTCGTCTACACCAATATTACGACCACAAGTCGTAGTGTAAAGGGTACCCGTCCTTCGACCACGAGCAATAACCATCACACCCTTTGACACCTTCCAAGACCCATTCTCGAATGTAACTTTGTGTCCACCCCTCTCAAGCTGGCTAACCGAGATCAAATTTCCCCACAGCTTCGGCACACACCTTACATTCGACAGCTTCAACGTCTGCCCAAACGACGTCTTCAACTTCACGTTACCAACACCCACGACACCCAAGGTATTTCCATCCCCGAGATGAACCTTACCGTGATCTCCGGCAACGAAATCCTCCATGCCTTCACGTCTCGTCGTTGTGTGAAACGATGCTCCTGAGTCAAGCACCCAAGAGTTTCCGAGAGGCTCAGAAGATGTTAGCAAGACATCTCCACTCTCGTCTTCTTCCGTCACCGCATTTGTCCCGCCTCCGATCCCCGAAAGCTCTCCACAATGCCTCTTTAAGTGACCGAGTTTTCTGCAATTCCAGCACTTGAATTGCTTCTTCATTCGGTTGCTCGAACTCACCCTTCCGCTGCGTTTAGAATCCCCATAGCGATGCTCTGTTGGAGTTGTGTACTTAATGTCTAGATTTAAGTAACGGTAAACTCCCGGTCATAGCATTTAATCTATTAAATTAATAAACAATGGTTTGCTTTTAATTATTGATAATTAAATATGTGCAAAATATAGTCCTGGATACTATACGTTGTAGTTAGTATGGTGTGCGACGTCACACAGAAGATCATACTATCGGTTACTCGTATTTAATCGAACGGTTGCTCACGACCTAGATGGACCCGGACCAATCCATCGGTATAGTCGTTGTGTGAGAGAGAAAATAATTTGTCTTAATTATTTTATCACACTTGTACACTTGGTGTATTGAGCGGATCGTTGAGATTCATCGATTAGGATTGCCGGCGATAATCGATTCGAGTCTCAGTGTATTTTATTCTTAATCCCCGATATTATTGCGGGTGTGTATATTTAATATAAGTGACTTTGATTTACCAAAGGAATTAACCGATTTAATTATTGGGTTAATTACCGGTTAAGTTGGGTCACTATATTTCATATATGGCATGCCGTGAATAATTGACCGGACAGTGTATCCCGGAAGGGTTGATAATATCCCCGAGATGAGTTCATAAGGAATTATTGTGTAAACCTCATGAGTGGATTCGTTCCGCACAATAATTAAGGTTGAATGGTACTAGTCTCGGATTAAAGAGATGAATAAATTAATTAGCAATAAATTAATTTTATTCATGGATATTTAAATCTTAAATACACGGAATAAATAATACTACCGGAGAAATATTATTTGATATAATATGGTTTAATATTGGGAGTGCAATTAATTTATATAGTGGAAAATAAATTAATTAATATTGATAAGGATTAATGGACTTGGGCAGTGGGCTCAATTTAATCTTCAATATTGGAAGCCCAATATTCCACCTCCTTTAGATCCCCTACGTAGCCTATAAAAGCACTACATGGCCTTCATAAATCATAAGACAAGATTATCATACTTGATATTCTAGAGAGTTGAAGGAGATCCATAGGAGTTCGATAGATCGTCGCCCACCCGACGTTCGAACGGAGTGCAAGGAATACGTGGGAAGATCCAAAAGGTCTTCAACTTGATTTCGTTTCTCCGCACAACGAATCAAAGGTATGATCATAAACTCCTTCGTGTGAATTTATGTTCTATTAAATTGTGATACATGCATGAACACACGATCCGGGTAAACGACGATCTTCGGGGACGGGGATTCGAGATCCCCGGCGAAGGATCGAACGAACCCTCGGCTGGGAGCCGAGGGGTGGCGGTCGAGCCCTAGGGCTTCGACCGCCGGCGCACGTCGAAGGAAAGCCGCGGCTGGACGCCGCGGCTGGGGCGATCGAACCCTAGTTCGATCGCCGGGGACCGTCGCGGCCTCGCGCCGCGGCTGGTGGTCCCCCCCTCCGGTCGATGGTGGCGGTGAGTCGCCGGACTCACCGCCGGGGGCTGCTAGGCAGCCCCACGCGATCATCATCGATCGCGAGCCCCACGGTGGGGCTCGGCTAGGGTTTCGGCCGCGGGTTCATCCCGCGGCGATTCTCCGGTTGAGCTCCGGACACCGTGATGTTCGTGATCGGTTTCCGGCGACGGGATTTCGGTCGGGGTTATCGGTTCCGCAATTTTTTGATACCCCGGGATATCGAATTCCAGCAATTGGTATCAGAGCGTTTGGTTTCGTGTTCATGTATGTATTCAATTGTGTTCTACCTTGCAGGGATTCCGACTATCATGGTTTAAATTAATTGTTAATTATTCGTTTAATTAATTGCTATTTAATTTTGCCATGATTATTCGTTATTAAACTCTCGGACATGTCGAGATTCGTTTTGTGTGGATGAATGCTTGTAATAGTAAAAATTCGGGGATTGACCGAATTTAGATTTATTATTATTGTTCTATGTTTTCCGGAAAGTGTATAGGGTCGATTTCATGTATAGAATCGATACCGGAATTGTAAATTTATTTCTTGTAATTTATTTACGTTGGATCGATGCCGAGACGACCGCCGGAGAACTCGTGTGACGAAGAAGACGAAGAGGACGAAGAACCGGGGGTCGATCAACCCCATGATCGACCCCATGACCGAAGCCATGGGGAGGGGTCGATCGCCCCTCGGCTAGGGGCTGCCGCCGGTATGGTGGTGGCCGGCCGGCTGGGGAGGCGGCGGCGGTGCCCTCTCCGGTGGTGGCGGCGGTCGGTGGTGGTGGTGGTGGTGCGGGGATCCCCAACCCGTGCTACTCCTACTCCTACCTAGATTCTACTTACCTAATTGATTCGGTTTTCCTAATTGAGTTTTCCTATTTTTGGGAATTCTCATGGATTAGGAAAAGAATTAATTAGAATTAATTTTATTCCTTATTCTATTATGGAAGTCTTCTAGAGTATTCCGAGTTCTACTTGGAATAGGATCCTAGAGATTTAATAGAATTGGAAAGGAATAAAAGTTAATTTAGGATTGATTTATTTCCTAATTGATTATTCCTATTTTTATGGGAATTTTCATAGTAATGGAAATTAATTAATCTTGGAAAGTAGAAGAGTCCTAATTTATTTTATTTCCTTATTCTATTATAGAAGTCTTCTAGAATATTCCAAGTTTGACTTGGATAGATTATTCTAGAGATTTAATAGAATTAGATAGGAAAATAAATAAATAAAAATATTAGTAATATTTAATTTTATTTTTGATTTATTCGATTGACTTAATTTTCGAATTAAGTATCTTTTGGATTTATTAAAAATAAATAGATTTAAATATTGGGATTAATATTCTCGTCACATGGAGCATTCAAGAACGAAGACTGAAGACTAGAAGACGCATACGGAGATGGAATAAAGCCATGATAGTCGGAAAAATAATTTTCTAGCTTATTTTGACTATGTGCTATGTGCTTTATTGCTTGTATGCATGCTTATGTGTTTAATTATGCATTAGATAGCGTATCCCTTTGTTATAAAAAGCTAAGTGGGAGAGGGGATGGAAACATTCCCATGGTCTCCATTACTGTTCTCTTGGTGACTCTTATGGACTTTTGAAGTTCATATAGATGTGTCATTGGAGGAGAATTCTTGTAATTCCTTTTACAAGAAACATTGATTAAGTTTATCAAACAATGCCTAATTTGTCTTTCTGAAACTGACTTCAAGTCGACTCATTCTCACCCCGGGGAGTGGAATGGAGCCAAAGCCACTTGGTCATGTGGATGACACAAATTAGAGACATTCGTACCATTCTTTCAAAGATGGATCGTTTGTCTGCTCGGCTCCCTCATCTAATGAGAGATAGGGTTGTTCGCATGGTGAATCACTGGTTAGAAACTTCGAGTTTCACTTATGATTCTCCGCGTCTTGATTTACAAAATCGAATGCTTCAAGTGATTGGATGTCAATTGTAAAAGTCTTTTGGTGTAGTAAACGTCCACACTATCGTGGCTTGCTGCATTGAATGGGATTTTGGAACGATTGATGTAGACAGTTATAGAAGGGAGTGAAGGAAACGTAGGTTAACGTAAACGTCCACACTATCGTAGCTTGCGGTAACATGCGAATCTTAAACAAACTTCTTAGTACTGAGTAATGGTTTACACTTAGGTACGCTCTATAGTATTCTTCCCATCGAAGTAACGCTATAGTGATGTACGACCGAAGCAAATCTAATTGCTAAATCATTTGGATGGGTAAACGTCCACACTATCGTGGCTTGCCTTATCTGATGGGATTTTAGATGTAATTAGTGATTTAATGATATTATTTGAGGGAGATAATATCGGATATTAAATTGATTGTTTGTTTAAATGTGCTTATAGGTTTAGAGAATAGCTATGAACCCACTTTCTATGATACTCAAGGAGCATAAGCTCACTGGCCCCAACTATATTGATTGGAAGAGAAATTTAGACATTGTCCTGACTTCGGAAGAGTACAAGTTTGTACTCCATGAAGTGTGCCCTGCTGAGCCCACGGCTGCCTCAACTGATGAGGAAAAACTGACATATCGGAAGTGGAAAAAGGCTGATGAAATGGCTAGGTGTTATATTTTGGCTTCCATGTCAAATGTACTCCAAACCCAACATGAGTCGATGGACACAGCCTATGATATGATGTTTAACCTCAAGGAGATGTTTGGGGAGCAAGATCGTGCGGCAAGGCAAGAAGCCATGAGAGTCCTCATGACAACTACTCAGTCTGAAGGAACGCCCGTAGGGGAGCACGTTCTTAAGATGATGGGTCTGTTGAATGAGCTTGAGATCCTAGGAGCTCAAATTGATGCTGAGACGCAAGTCGACATCATACTCCAGTCTCTGACCCCTAGTTTTGAGCAGTTTCGCATGAGTTATAATATGGGTAAACTATCTTATTCTCTTGCGCAACTCCTGACTGAACTGAAGGCGGCAGAGGGGATCTACAAGAAGGGCAAGTCTGTAGCGCTTGTAGCTACCAAGTCCAAAGGCTTTAAGCCTGGTGGAGGTAGGGGCAAAAGGAGGAAGCAAGCCTGGAAACCCAGTGGTGTCAAGAAGACTATACCACGAGTGGGGGCTGCAAAGCCAAAGGGCAAGTGCTTCCGATGCAACAAGTCTGGACACTGGAAGTCTGAATGTCCTCTCAGAGGTACGAATTTTTCTTTAGTCGTAAAAACATAGTCAGCGGTATTATCTACCAGAATTCTGGTGTGTAGATATGGAACCACTGACGGTATGTGCATTTTGAATGCAGGGGTTCCAGAAAACCCGACGACTTAGAGAAGAAGAGTTCGAGTCTACACGGGCAAAAGCTGTGGAGGAGGGAGCTGTTGCGGTGGAAGACATTTATCTGCTTTAGTAGTTAAATAGGATTTCATTTCAAGATTATTGCGTTATGTACCCTTTATTTTAGAAAGAACGTTTTGTTCTGGATATGAATGGATATTTTATTTCTTTAATCAATGGATGATTTTGACAAGAAATAATGGCGTTATCTATTCTGGTACATTAGATAGCAATATATGAATGATAGATCCTAAAGTCTACCACGATGCAACGAACCGTTCTATAACTTGTTTTACATGTTAGATATTTCTTTATTAATCATTATACTTGTGAAATCTTATACTTAGTAGTATTTTCAAATAAGATTCAAATGGTCGAAATTGATTTGATCAATTAAAGTTGAAGGAATGGACCTTCCGACCTAAGGATTGAATTTGGAGGATAATACGTCTAAGCAAACCTTTCTGGATAAAGGATAGAATTCAGACAAGTATTGAAAATGATTAGATATGCAGACATATGTGTAAATTAGAAAGGTACGAGTAATTCTCTCAAGAATACTCGGTGATGGATTAGAATACTTAATGTGCCATAAAAGCAAAGTGTTTTGACTAGTCAATGGACACAAAGCTATTATGGGGAACCATCAAAGTATATCCATTAGGAGCCTGCGACTCGATCGCGGAGGCCATCACTTATCTAAGTAACACATAGCATAATCAAAGATTGGGATTCAATCCCAAAGGGCCGCACCATACACTTACGTGTAGAAATGGTGCGTTGTAAATAAGAAATGGAGATCTAATAGTAAAAGAACAAGTTGTTCGGAACCACCTATGTTCTATGGATATTCCTGGATACAATGGCATATTCAATATGGTTGTAGGATATCCTAGATGAACAAAATGTTGTGTGTTCTATAGTACCATGAATCAGAGGGACGTCTCGTCCGGTTCATAGAGGAAGACTATTAGATGAACCACAAAGCCTGAACTGACGTAATACCTTGAAATGAGAAAAAGGACAAAAGACTGGGAACCAGCCAAACCGAGTAGAAGTACACCACATACTGCACCTATTGTTATTACTGTTATACACCGGGACGCCATTGCAGTGGGAGGTTGTTAGACAACCAGAGAGATATTCATAAGACTAGAGGAGTTCGGACTCTGGATCTAGTAGAGATGAAATCGATCCCTAGCTCTGCATAAGGGTGGTACTGGATCTAAATGTGCCTGCTTGGAACAATAAGGTTTATTGTTAAGAGGCTAGATCATTTAGAGTACAAGCTTAGTAAATTCATTCGTGAATTGTGACAAAGCTGTAAATCGTGGAACTTGCAAATTGATGAGATAGTCCATTTTATGGATTTATCAAAATGGCAAAGACGATAGGTGTATTAGAGACATAATGGAAAACAAGGTGGTGTTTCTCGGAGATCTTATGTAGATAATATTTTATCATTGGCAACAATGTAAAAATATTGTCAGACATAAAATGATGGTTGTCTAAATAAATCAAGATATAAGATTAAGAAGAAGTTAGAGCATGTTCTTAAGATCTTATGATCTAGAGATAAGAACATTGTACTTCTCCTAGACATCTTATACGATTATGGTTTGTTTTTAAACATGCATACTTCTGAGAAAGGTTATTGCCTTTCAGAGACAGAATATACATCTATCTAAAGGATATGTGTTTCAAACACATGAAAGAGATAGATGAGGACAAAGCAGTTTCCTATACTTCAAGTATGGAAAGCTTTATAGATGCAATGTTGTAAAAAGACAACCTGATATCAACTATGCCGTTTGCGTAGTGGGAGGATATCAAAGTAATCTGTATAAGAGATGTTCGAATGCTGTAAGAGTACTTTTATAGTACTGGCTTACGAAGCAAGACGAAATCTTCTTAGATTACAGTTTCTCAGATCCAAAAATCAAAGAAGGACCAGTGTAAGTCGATATCAGGCTATGTGTTCACTTTTAGAAAGAGGTGGAACCAAGAAATGAAAGGATGATAAGCAGGACGCTTCTCAGACTTTCTCATAACCGAATAGCAGCCTCAGAGGCAGCGGAAGTTTTGGTTAGGTTCCGGGATTACCTCTTGACTTGGATATGACTCTTAGTTCACCAAAGGCTATTGGATAGCGGTGCAAAGTGAACTGGAAGAGGTCATAAGTCAAAAGTGATGATAACACATAGAGCAAGTACCACCTGATACGAATCATCGTCGAGGGAGACGACGTAGTAGTCACCAAGATAACTTCAGAGCGGCAACCTAGATTGCTCACTCACATAGTACTTCTCGGAAGTACACTCTAAAGCACGTGATGAGTATGGGAACCGGGAGTTTGGAGGAAATGACTAGACCTTAGTACAAGTGGGAGATTGTTGGAGTTGTGTACTTAATGTCTAGATTTAAGTAACGGTAAACTCCCGGTCATAGCATTTAATCTATTAAATTAATAAACAATCGTTTGCTTTTAATTATTGATAATTAAATATGTGCAAAATATAGTCCTGGATACTATACGTTGTAGTTAGTATGGTGTGCGATGTCACACAGAAGATCATACTATCGGTTACTCGTATTTAATCGAACGGTTGCTCACGACCTAGATGGACCCGGACCAATCCATCGGTATAGTCGTTGTGTGAGAGAGAAAATAATTTGTCTTAATTATTTTATCACACTTGTACACTTGGTGTATTGAGCGGATCGTTGAGATTCATCGATTAGGATTGCCGGCGATAATCGATTCGAGTCTCAGTGTATTTTATTCTTAATCCCCGATATTATTGCGGGTGTGTATATTTAATATAAGTGACTTTGATTTACCAAAGGAATTAACCGATTTAATTATTGGGTTAATTACCGGTTAAGTTGGGTCACTATATTTCATATATGGCATGCCGTGAATAATTGACCGGACAGTGTATCCCGGAAGGGTTGATAATATCCCCGAGATGAGTTCATAAGGAATTATTGTGTAAACCTCATGAGTGGATTCGTTCCGCACAATAATTAAGGTTGAATGGTACTAGTCTCGGATTAAAGAGATGAATAAATTAATTAGCAATAAATTAATTTTATTCATGGATATTTAAATCTTAAATACACGGAATAAATAATACTACCGGAGAAATATTATTTGATATAATAATATTGGGAGTGCAATTAATTTATATAGTGGAAAATAAATTAATTAATATTGATAAGGATTAATGGACTTGGGCAGTGGGCTCAATTTAATCTTCAATATTGGAAGCCCAATATTCCACCTCCTTTAGATCCCCTACGTAGCCTATAAAAGCACTACATGGCCTTCATAAATCATAAGACAAGATTATCATACTTGATATTCTAGAGAGTTGAAGGAGATCCATAGGAGTTCGATAGATCGTCGCCCACCCGACGTTCGAACGGAGTGCAAGGAATACGTGGGAAGATCCAAAAGGTCTTCAACTTGATTTCGTTTCTCCGCACAACGAATCAAAGGTATGATCATAAACTCCTTCGTGTGAATTTATGTTCTATTAAATTGTGATACATGCATGAACACACGATCCGGGTAAACGACGATCTTCGGGGACGGGGATTCGAGATCCCCGGCGAAGGATCGAACGAACCCTCGGCTGGGAGCCGAGGGGTGGCGGTCGAGCCCTAGGGCTTCGACCGCCGGCGCACGTCGAAGGAAAGCCGCGGCTGGACGCCGCGGCTGGGGCGATCGAACCCTAGTTCGATCGCCGGGGACCGTCGCGGCTTCGCGCTGCGGCTGGTGGTCCCCCCCCTCCGGTCGATGGTGGCGGTGAGTCGCCGGACTCACCGCCGGGGGCTGCTAGGCAGCCCCACGCGATCATCATCGATCGCGAGCCCCACGGTGGGGCTCGGCTAGGGTTTCGGCCGCGGGTTCATCCCGCGGCGATTCTCCGGTTGAGCTCCGGACACCGTGATGTTCGTGATCGGTTTCCGGCGACGGGATTTCGGTCGGGGTTATCAGTTCCGCAATTTTTTGATACCCCGGGATATCGAATTCCAGCATGCTCACCTCGGCTCATAGACATGGCCGACGTAGTTGAACTAGATACTTCCCCGAAATCCGTCCACCGAACTCCCTCAGCAAGGACGCGGTCCCTCACATCTTCAAGCTTCAACTTCCCACCTCCCATGGAATCACCCAACGCCTTTCTTATTGGTTCCCAGCTAATCGGTAGCGATGCCAATAAGGTCAGGGCCAGAACTTCATCATCAACCTCGATCTCAAACGAAGCAACTTCTTTGACAATCGAGTTGAACTCGTTCACGTGAGTCGCAACCACACCATCGTTTTCCATCTTCAAATGGAACAACCTCTGCAACAGCGCCGCTTTGTTCTTCACTGATGGCTTCTCATACAGATCAGACAACATCTTCATCATCCCCGCGGTTGTCTTCTCCTTCATCACCTTCTTCGCGATGTTTTCCGACAACGTCAAACGGATAATTCTGAGTACTTGTCGATCAAGGATAGCCCAATCCGCCTCGCTCGTCTCCTCCGGCTTTGCGCCTTCCAACGAGTGATGAATATTGTTCTCGTCCAAATAGTTCACGATTTCCTTCCTCCAAGATGCGAAACCCAAGCCATCAAATCTCGTAATTCCAAAGGTCGTGATGTCTCCCATCGTTTCTTCGATTGCCCAGCTTTTCCACCAAAGCTCTGATACCAGTTGTTGGGATTTGCGCCCAATTCCGTCTACAAGAAACGATAAACAAACACGAACGAAAAATAAACGAGAATAAAAGAACACAAGAATTTATAGTGGTTCACCCAAATAGGCTACGTCCACTCTCGCCGCTGCAGATCTTTGACTAGAATAATAATAGACGACCCCGGGAGTTTACAAACGCACACACACGTATCACAGTATTCTCGCTCTCGTCTATTCTATCTCTCTAGTATTCTCTCGATGATGCTATCATACTAATTACATTGTTGGAGACCCTCTTATATAGGCTTAGACATATAAGAAACCCTAATAGTAATTAAGGTAGGAGTCCACGCCGAAAAGGACATGAAATCCGCGAAACTTGGCGAACAAGAAAATTCCCGTCGCCAGGAATCCGCAAAACGGCGCCCGCCGTTTTGCCTTCGACGCCCGCCGAAATGGCCAGAAAACCATCTGACCCAAAAACTTGGTTTCGGCGCCCGCCGAACCTTTTCAGCGCCCGCTGGTGAGGCTCTGGCGACCGCCGTTTCTCTCCCGCGCTCGCTGGTCACACCTAGCGGGTGCTAGCCTACCTAGCGGGTGCTAGGTGCCCAGATTTCATCCGACTTCGTTTTTCCTCCGTTTTCGTCCTCGATTTCGACTCCACATCCCAACACGTGTTTCCCTCTTCGATCTCCTTGGTCTCATTGACCTTCACCAGAACCTCCTCCTTGTCTCCCACGGGATCAATGTCTTCTTCAGCAATCTCGTCTTTACCCTTGTACAAAGATTGCCTCGTTGAAGATCACATCTCTGCTTCAGATCACCTTATGATTTTCGGCATCCCAAAATCGGTACCCGAACTCCGTGCCGCCATATCCAATGAAGAAGCACTTCTTGGATTTAGGATCAAGCTTGCTACGAGCAGCTGCGTCGACATGAACATACGTCAGGCTCTCGAACACCCTCAAGTAGGACAGATTCAACTTCTTCCCACTCCAAACCTCCTCAGGAATCCGATATTCCAAAGGAACCGACGGTGCTCTGTTGATTAAATGAGCTGCCATGTCAATGGCATACGCCCAAAACATCTTGGGCATCCCCGAATGTAACCGCATACTCCGGGCCTTCTCATTTAGCGTCCTGTTCATTCGTTCCGCTATTCCGTTCTGTTGTGGGGTCCCCGGAATAGTCTTCACCATCTTGATCCCACTCTCGACACAAAACTGTTTGAAGTTGGTGTCAACGTACTCACCACCGTTGTCGGACCTCAAACACTTCACCTTGAGATTTGTTTCATTATCAACCTCGGCTTTCCATTTCCTGAAAACAGAGAACACGTCACTCTTATTTTTCATGAAGTATACCCATACCTTCCTAGTGGAGTCATCGATGAAGGTAACATAGTAGAGTGATCCTCCGAGTGAGGCGACGGGAGCTGGTCCCCAAAAATCAGTGTGTACTAGTTCCAGCTTCTCCGCCTTGGGCTCCCTTCCATCTTTGGAAAAACTCACTCGTTTCTGTTTTCCAAGAATGCAACTCTCTCATACGTGAGACTCAATCGCCTTGAGTTCGAGCAGCATCCCGTTCTTTGCCATGATCTTCATCCCCTTCTCACTCATGTGCCCCAGCCTGCAATGCCACAGTTAGGTCTTCTGGGTGCTATCAACAACACCAACCGAATCCCTCATGCTCGTCGTCAAATAAAGTGTGCCCGTCTTATGACCTCGAGCAATGGTCATGGCGTTCCTCAAAACCTTCCACGACCCATTTACAAATGACGTCCGGTAGCCATCATTGTCAAGCTGGCCCACCGAAATTAGGTTCCTCATCAACCCCGGCACGTGTCTGACCTTGGTAATCTTCCAGGTTTGCCCATTAGACAACTTCAGGTTAATATCTCCCATCCCGACTATATCGAGTGGCTCGTCATCTGCAAGAAAAACCTTTCCATAGTCACCCGAGACATAATTAAGCATTACCTCCCGCTGTGCAGTAGTATGGAAAGAAGCCCCTGAGTCCAGTACCCAGGAATCGATCGGTGAGTCGACCGATAAGAGAAGGACGTCCCCATCGTCGTCATCCTCTTGTGTTACCGCGTTGGCGGTTCCCTTCTTCTTGTTGTCGTTCTTCCCCCGAGAGCGACAATCCCTCTTGAAGTGCCCCGTCTTCCCACAATTCCAGCACTCGTTATCCTCGGACCTCGAGCTATCTCTTCCATTCCTAGACTTGGATCTCCCTCTGTTCCTGTTAGCGTTCCTGCCCGAGTTTCTCCCCCGGTTCTCCACACTCAAGGACGAACTAGAAGGCTTTCCCTTGAAATCCTTTCTCCGGATTTCCTCGGCTAGGATTTTATCTCTAACTTCGGAGAACTGCAGATTCTCCTTCCCCATAGAGTTGCTAACAGCTGCCCGCATGGGCTCCCAACTATCCGGTAGAGACGCAAGTAGGATCAAAGCGTAAATTTCATCATCGAAGTTCACCCCGACTCCCTTCAACTGCTTCATGAGATACACCTTGTTGTTCGCCGAGGGTTGCTCGTACATGTTTGATAGGGCGGCCATCAAATCCTTGGTAGTGGTAATCGAGCGCACGTTGAATGACACGTTTGAAGCCAGAGACAAACGTATCAATCCCAACACCTGCCTGTCGAGGCTTTCCCATTCCTCGTCATCCTTGATCTTCTCCGGTCTACCCTTCAAAGGATTTCCGAGCTTTTTCCCATAAAGGTAGTCCTCGATCTGCATCTTCCAGTGTCTATAGTTATTCCCATCAAATTTCGTAACCCCGAACGAGGTGGTGGTGTCCTTCATCGCTTTTCCCCGATCGATATAGCCCTAGCGCTTTGATACCAGTTGTTGGGATAATTCGCGTCCGAATTCCCCTCCTGAAAAGCACACGAACAACACAAGAACGAAAAATACGAAATTAAAAGAGACACGAGATTTATAGTGGTTCACCCGTTAACGAGGGCTACGTCCACTTCTTGCCGCTGCAATTATTCACTAGAATATTATAGATCCCTGTTACAATCTTGTAAACTCTATAATTGAATTCTAGACTTTCTGGAGGTGTTAACCCTATTTTACAATACACATAGGGTTTATATAGAGGGGGAAAAAAAGAATTTGGAGAAAGAATCCATCTGGGGCGTAAAAGCCCCAGCTTGTCGGCCGACAAGAATGGGTGTCGGCCGACACCTTCAACACGAAACTCGTGTTTCACCTCGGGCTGGAGTGCGGGTTTCACAGAATAGCTCGGCCGACCTCCTGTCGGCCGACGGGTCCTGGTGTCGGCCGACACCAGCCCGGAACTCCGGCTGGACATCCTTGGCACCTCCGCGGCGCCTCCTCTTCTCCGGCTCGTCTCCTCCGGGCACTTTCGATCGTCTCCGGCGACGATCATCTTCTCCGTTTCCGGCTCCGGCGATTGTTTCTCGGGGTGAATTCACTTCACCCTCAACACTCTTCTGGTCTGTATCTCATGTGATTGAGACATGATCACATGTGGGCAAGAAATACCTGACAACTGCCACCTTCTACAACTACAGATCTTGTCCCCTAGGTGCACATAGAATGATTGTTCATAAGGCCCAATGACTTCAAACTCCATATGTCCATTCCATGCTGGTGCCCAACCATAAGACTTCACCTTGTTTTTATCCAATATCTTTTGAATGTAAGGGCACAACAACCCTGTGTGAGCCAACATTTCTTTTCTTTTAACTCCAATCCTTTTCATGAGCTTTTTCCTAATGTCCTCCAACATGGTAAGAATGCCCTTGTTCCTGGCCTGTAATATCATGGAATTAAAGCATTCTGACATATTGTTATCATGTCTGTGTTGTTCAAAGTGTTGAAGTGAGACATAGACCAGTGCTTAGGATTCCTCCGTGTTAACCACTCAGAAGCAGCAGGATCATGAATCTGTAATTCATTCATGACAGCCTCATAATCAACCAACCTACTTGCTCTTGCAGCTCTCCTGAAAAACTTTTCCAGAGATAACCCCTTGTCAATCAGCTTCATATTGGCAATAAGGTGTCTCACACAAAATCTGTGATCACGGTATGAGAGAATTTGAGTCACAACATCCACAAGCCCTTTTTGCCTGTCACTCATCACTGTCCACAGATATGCATTACTCCCAGTGATCCCCAAATCCTGAGTTATTAAGTCCAGAAACCACAATCATGAAATGTACTTTTCTTTCTCAACAACAACATATGCTATAGGATAAATGTCATTGTTCCCATCATAACCTACTGATGTCAAGAGCACTCCCCCAAAATGTGTTTTCAAATGGCAGCCATCTAGACATATAAGCTTCATATTTCCATCCAACATTCTATGTTTCAAGGCATTGCAACATATATACACCCTCTGAAACACTTGCTCAGTTCCCATAGCTTTAGACTTGATGAAAGTGCTGTGTGGATTGCTTCTAAACACCTCAGCAGCATATTTATACAAATCTCCAAACTGTGCAATTTGATCACCATCTCCCATCTTACTCACCTTCTTCTTCACACTATGCATCTTCCATTTGGAAACTAAGCACCCCACTTTAGATTTCATTATTTCAACCATTGAGTTGACTGACCAAGTTGGATCAGACTTCACCTTCATTTCATATCTCTTAGAATGGTACCAGGAAGTGGCTTGAATAACTCTTCTTGCCTAACACATGTGTGAGTGGCATTTAGAGTCTTCACAATGACAATGTTGTCTCTTGGTGTTCTGGAGCCATAAATAACCCATGGGCAGTCCTTTTGATAACATCTTGCTTGCACTTTCATCAAGGTGTTGGTTGGAAATTTCAAAGACCTACCCTGCTCAATAGCATACTGCTTCAAAGATGCTCTAAAGGTAGATGTCTTTGAAACATAAACCAACAAAAAACTTGACATTCACCATATCAATCTTCTCATTGAAAACCATATACCTTTTCTACTTCTTTGCAACTGGATTGCTAGCTTCTGTTTCATCTCCACAGTCTTCATCTGAATCAACAAACTTACTGAAATCCTCATTATCCACATCATACTCATCCTCACTTTCAATTAGGTAACCAGATAGTTCTGAATCTTCACAAACTGATATATCTGGACCACTATCCATTTCCTCCACCTCATCATCAATCAATTTCTCTAAACTTGCTCTCAAAATATTTGATGGCTATGCACTTTTATCCTCTTCAGCCTCTCCCACTTCTTATTTCTGCTCATCCACATTATCAGCCTCTCCTACTTCTTGTTTCTGCTCATCCACATGTTGGAGTAGTATACTTAATGTCTAGATTTGAGTATTCTGAACTCCTTGTACACTTTCATTTACCTATTAAATACGAACATTCATTTGCTTTTAATTATTGTTAATTAAATACATGCAAATTATAGTCCTGGATTAGATACGTTGTAGTTAGTATGGTGTGCGACGTCACACAGAAGATCATACTATCGGTTACTCGTATTTAATCGAACAGATGCTCACGACCTAGATGGACACGGACCAATCCATCGGTATAGTCGTTGTGTGAGAGAGAAAATAATTTGTCTTAATTATTTTATCACACTTGTACACTTGGTGTATTGAGCGGATCGATTGAGACTCATCAATTAGGTTTGCTCGGCGATAATTGATTTGAGACTCAGTGTATTTTATTCTTAATCCCCGATACAATTGCGGGTGTGTATATTTAATATAAGTGACTTTGATTTACCAAAGGAATTGACCGGTTTAATTATTGGGTCAATTACCGGTTAAGTTGGGTCACTATATTTTATATATGGCATGCCGTGAATTCTTGACGGGACAGTGTATCCCGGAAGGGTTGATAATATCCCCGAGATGAGCTCATAAGGATTTATTATGTAAACCTCACGAGTGGATTTAATTCCGCATAATAAATAAGGTTGAGTGGTACTAGTCTCGGATAAAAGAGATGAATAAATTTATTAAGCAATAAATAAATTTTATTCATGGATATTTATATCTTAAATACACGGAATAAATAATACTACCGGAGAAATATTATTTGGATATAATATGGTTTAATATTGGGAGTGCAATTAAATTTATATAGTGGAAAATAAATTTAATTAATATTGATAAGGATTAATGGACTTGGGCAGTGGGCTCAATTTAATCTTCAATATTGGAAGCCCAATATTCCACCTCCTTTAGATCCCCTACGTAGCCTATAAAAGCACTACATGGCCTTCATAATAGACAAGACAAGATAATCATACTTGATTAGTCTAGAGAGTTGAAGGAGATCCATAGGAGTTCGATAGATCGTCGCCCACCCGACGTTCGAACGGAGTGCAAGGAATACGTGGGAAGATTCAAAGGTCATCTTGATTTCGTTTCTCCGAACAACGAATCGAAAGGTAAAAATCTAAACGCCCTTGATTTATTCGATTTTGGATTTATCGAGAATACCGTAGAACGAAGATCCGAGGATCGAACCCCGGATGAAGGTCGAGTCGGGCGGTGGTGGTCGAACCACCGGACCGCCGACGACTCGAGGATCCCTCATGGGGATCGATCGCGCGAATCCTCGGCTGGACGCCGAGGATCGATCAAGCCCTACGGGGCTGATCGCTAGGGCTACGGGGCGTGACCCGTAGCAGCTCGTAGCGAGCTGCGGGTTCCCCGCAGCGGCTCGCTGGACGCGAGCCCTAGTCGCGTAGCAGCTGTTGGAGTAGTATACTTAATGTCTAGATTTGAGTATTCTGAACTCCTTGTACACTTTCATTTACCTATTAATAACGAACATTCATTTGCTTTTAATTATTGTTAATTAAATTTATGCAAATTATAGTCCTGGATTCTATACGTTGTAGTTAGTATGGTGTGTCGGGCCCACACAGAAGATCATACTATCGGTTACTCGTATTTAATCGAACAGATGCTCACGACCTAGATGGACACGGACCAATCCATCGGTATAGTCGTTGTGTGAGAGAGAAAATAATTTGTCTTAATTATTTTATCACACTTGTACACTTGGTGTATTGAGCGGATCGATTGAGACTCATCAATTAGGTTTGCTCGGCGATAATTGATTTGAGACTCAGTGTATTTTATTCTTAATCCCCGATACAATTGCGGGTGTGTATATTTAATATAAGTGACTTTGATTTACCAAAGGAATTGACCGGTTTAATTATTGGGTTAATTACCGGTTAAGTTGGGTCACTATATTTTATATATGGCATGCCGTGAATTCTTGACGGGACAGTGTATCCCGGAAGGGTTGATAATATCCCCGAGATGAGCTCATAAGGATTTATTATGTAAACCTCGCGAGTGGATTTAATTCCGCATAATAAATAAGGTTGAGTGGTACTAGTCTCGGATAAAAGAGATGAATAAATTTATTAAGCAATAAATAAATTTTATTCATGGATATTTATATCTTAAATACACGGAATAAATAATACTACCGGAGAAATATTATTTGGATATAATATGGTTTAATATTGGGAGTGCAATTAAATTTATATAGTGGAAAATAAATTTAATTAATATTGATAAGGATTAATGGACTTGGGCAGTGGGCTCAATTTAATCTTCAATATTGGAAGCCCAATATTCCACCTCCTTTAGATCCCCTACGTAGCCTATAAAAGCACTACATGACCTTCATAATAGAAGAGACAAGATAATCATACTTGATTAGTCTAGAGAGTTGAAGGAGATCCATAGGAGTTCGATAGATCGTCGCCCACCCGACGTTCGAACGGAGTGCAAGGAATACGTGGGAAGATTCAAAGGTCATCTTGATTTCGTTTCTCCGAACAACGAATCGAAAGGTAAAAATCTAAACGCCCTTGATTTATTCGGTTTTGGTTTATCGAGAATACCGTAGAACGAAGATCCGAAAGTTCGAACCCGGATTAGACGGACGATCACGCGGTGGTGGCGAAGCCACCGGACCGCGTGGGATCGGGCGGCTAGGGTTTGGGCGTGAGGGCGTGAGGGTCGAACCCCGGCTGGGAGCCGGGGATGCGATCGATCAACGCGATCGATCGCAAGCCGCGAGGGCTGGGCCCCGCGGCTGTCCGCTGGTCGGACCGACCTCCAGGCGGCGGCGAGTCGCCGGACTCGCCGCGGGGGCTGCTGGGAGCAGCTCCTCCCATCGATCGCGACGCCGCGATCGTGCGATCGCGCGAACCCGCAACGCGGGGGTTCGGCTGGGCCGGGCTGCATGCCTTCGGGCGTGTGGTCTCCTCGGCTGGACTCCGGCGCGTTCGTCGGCGTTCATGTGATCTCCGGTGAAGGGTTTGATCGGGTTATTGGTTTCCGCAAATTTAAATAGCCCGGGATATCGAATTCCAACAGCAGCGGATCAACGGATCCGCTGCGGGGTTGCTCGTAGCAACCCAGCGATCGCCCGCAGCGATCGCGAGTCCCTCGTGGGGACTCGGCTGGGCGTTCGCGCGCCTCCGGGTGCGTGGCGCGTTCGGTCGAGCCCCGGCTCGCGTGGATTCGTGATTTCTCCGGCAATCGAGGTTTTTGATCGGGTTATTATTTTCCGCAAATTTTAATAGCCCGGGATATCGAATTCCAACAATTGGTATCAGAGAGTGGTTTACGTTCGCGGTATTTTTGATAAAAATTGTTCTACCTTGCAGGGTTCCGACTATTATGGCTTGATGATTATTCGTTTAATTATTTTGTCATGTGATTGTTGGTTTGATTAAACTCTCGGACATGTCGAGATTCGTTTTTGGTGGTGAATGCTTGTAATAGTAAAAATTCGGGGGTTGACCGAATTTAGGATTTATTATTACGTTCTACCTTTTTCCGGAAATTGTATAGGGTCGATTTCATGTATAGAATCGATACCAGAATTGTAATTTAGATTATGTAATTTATTTTACGTTGGATCGATGCCGAAACGACCGCCGGAGAAGAGGCGTGACGAAGGAGATGATCGTGAGGGTGAAAGGGCTCGGATCGACCGCCCCATGGTCGATCCCACGAGGACGATCGACCCTCGCCCAAAGGGGCTGCCCGTGGGAGCTCCGGCCACGCCGGCCACCAATGGAGGTGGCGCGTGGGCTGGACGGCGGCGGTCCCTAGGCGGATGTCGAGGGGTGGCCCGGGGATCCCTACCCCGTGCTATCCCGGTCCGGTAATTCGCTTTCCTAATTGGTTCGGGTTTTTCCTATTTGAGTGCTCCTATTTTTGGGAACTCTCATGGATTAGGAAAAGAATCAATTTGAAATTGATTAGGATTCCTAAATTGATTATTTCTATTTTATGGAAATATTCATGGATTAGGAATCTAATTAATTTGGAAAGTAGAAGAGTCCCAAGTTATTTTATTTCCTTATTTCATTATGGAAATCATCTAGAATATTCCAAGTGGGTCTTGGATAGATTATTCTAGAGATTTAATGAAGTAGAAAGGGAAGATAAAATAAATAAAAATATTAATAATATTTAATTTTATTTTTGATTTATTCGATTGACTTAATTATTGTTAATTAAGTATCTTTTGGATTTATTAAAAATAAATAGATTTAAATATTAGAAATTAATATTCTCGTCACATGGAGCATTCAAGAACGAAGACTAAAGACTAGAAGATGCGTACGGAGATGGAGTAAAGCCATAATAGTCGGAAAATAATATTCTAGTAATTATTTTGACTATGTGATAATACTATGTGCTTTATTACATGTATGCATGCTATATGTGTTTACTTTTATGCACTAGATAGCGTATCCCTTTATTGTAAAAAGCTAAGTGGGAGAGGGTATGGAAACATACCCATGGTCTCCATTGCTGCTCTCTTGGTGACTTTTATAAACTTTTGAAGTTTATATAGATAGGTTATTGGAGGAGAGTTCTTGTAATTCCTCTTACGAGAAATATTGATTAAGTTCATCAAACAATGCCTAATTTGTCTTTCCAAAGCTGATTTCAAGTCGACTCATTCTCACCCCGGGGAGTGGAATGGAGCCAAAGCCACTTGGTCATGTCGAGGACACAAATTAGAGGCAGTCGTACCATTCTTTGATAGATGGATCGATTGTCTGCTCGGCTCCCTCATTTATGAGAGATAGGGTTGTTCGCATGGTGAATCACTGGTTAGAAACTTCGAGTTTCATTTATGATTCTCCGCGTCTTGATTTACAAAATCAAATGGGTCAAGTAATTGGATTTCAATTGTATAAGTCTTTTGATATGGTAAACGTCCACACTATCGTGGCTTGCTATATCGAATGGGACTTTAGATCGATTGATGTAGACAGTTATAGAAGGGAGTGAAGGATCCGTGTGTCAACGTAAACGTCCACACTATCGTGGCTTGCGGTGATATGCGAGTCTCAAACAAACTTCTTAGTACTGAGTAATAGTTAACACTTAGGTACGCTTCATAGTATCCCTCCCATCGAGGTAACGCTATTGATGATGTACGACCGAAGGAAATCTAATTGCTAAATCATTTGGGTGGGTAAACGTCCACACTATCGTGGCTTGCCTTACCTGATGGGATTTTAGATGTGATTAGTGATTTAATGATATTATTTAAGGGAGATAATATCGGATATTAAATTGTTTGTTTGTTTTATGTGCTTATAGGTTAGGAATGACTGTGACCCCACTTTGTGATATACTTAAAGATGAAAACTCACTGGTTCCATATAGTACTGATTGGAAAAGAAATCTGGTCACTGTCCAGACTGTTGAGCCTTCTGAATCCACTGATGACCCAACTCATGAGGACATTTGGAATGACCTCAGAATGATGTTGAGACATAGCGTGGAAGCCGGACAAGAAGTGATTGACATACTCTATAAATTCAGTCCTCTTGAGGAGTCGCTTAAAAACGATTTCAAAAGAGCTGAACTTATAAGTATGATCAGAAAATCACAAGCTCTTGTGGCTAATATGGAAGTGCAAGCAAAGAAGCCCAGTGGTTCCAAACCACGGAATGGGAAGAGCAAGCCGCGAGGCAAGTGCTATCGATGCAAGCAGTCTGGGCACTGGAGGTCTGATTGTCTTCTCATCAAAGGTACGAAATTTTCCTTAGTCACTGAAACATTATCAGTGGTGTTATCTACCAGCACCTGGTGTGTAGATACGGGGGCCACTGATCATGTCTGCAATTCATTGCAGGGGTTCCAGGAAACCCGGAGACTTAGAGAGGGAGAGATCGTGGTCTACATGGGCAATGCCGCGAGGGTGGCGGCTGTTGCAGTGGGAGACGTTCACTTACGCTTCAGTAGTGATAGGATTTTAGTTTTACATAATTGTCTTTATGTACCCAACTTTAGAAAGAATTTAATTTCGGTTTCTAAACTTATTATGAATGGATATTCTGTCTCTTTTGACCACTCGGTGATCATAAGAAGAAACAGTGAGATTATCTGTTCTGGTACATTGGTGGACGATTTGTATGTGCTAAATCCTGAGTCTAACACGATGCAACTAACCGAGAGTAATAACACATCTACGAACACCAATAAGAGAAAGGAACCTTCTAGGATGAATCAATTATACTTGTGGCACTTAAGGCTAGGTCATATTAACTCAAATAGAATTCAAAGGTTGAAAGCTGATGGTCTCATCAGTGGTGTTGAAGGAGAGGACCTTCCAACTTGCGAATCCTGTTTAGAGGGAAAAATGACCAAGCGTTCTTTTTCTGGTAAAGGACGAAGGGCTGAACAAGTATTGGATTTGATTCACTCTGATGTATGCGGACCTATGTCTACCCAGGCAAAGGGAGGGTACGAGTATTTCATCACTTTCACTGATGATTACTCAAGGTATGGATTTGTATACCTGATGCGCCGCAAGAGCGAATCCTTTGACAAGTTCAAGGAGTTCAAGGCTCTTGTGGAGAACCTTCAAGGTAAATCCATTAAATGCCTGCGATCTGATCGCGGAGGCGAGTACCTGTCTGGAGAATTCAAGGCATACTTGGCAGAGAATGGGATTGATTCCCAAATGACATCACCATATACTCCCCAGCAAAATGGTGTGTCAGAAAGAAGGAATAGGACTCTTATGGAAATGGTGCGATCAATGATGAGTTACTCGGACTTACCTATCATGTTCTGGGGATATGCCTTAGAAACAGCGGCGCATATTCTGAACTTGGTTCCATCTAAAACGGTTCCTTCAACACCCATGGAACGATGGAGCGGGCGCAAGCCTAGCTTGAGACACGTTCGGATCTGGGGGTGCCCTGCACATGTGTTGAAGGTAGGTGCCGATAAATTAGAACCTCGTACTGAAGTGCGGTTGTTTATAGGATATCCTAGAGGAACTAAAGGTGGCATGTTCTATAGTCCTAAGGACCAGAAGATCGTTATAAGTACTAACGCTCGGTTCTTGGAGGAAGACTATGTCATGGACCACAAGCCCAAGAGTGACATAATACTTGATGAATTGAGAGGTAACACTGAAGACCTAGACACAGCCGAACCGAGTATAGATACACCACTAGAATCTGCACCTGACACTGTCACTGTTAATACACCGGAACGCCGTCGTAGTGGGAGGGTTGTTAAGCAACCAGACCGATGGATTGGACTGGGTGAGTCTTCGGACTCTGGACCTGGAGTTCATGAAATCGATCCCTGGACCTATGATGAGGCGGTACAAGGTATAGATGCGCCTTCTTGGAAGAAAGCGATGAAATCCGAAATTGAATCTATGGATTCTAATAAAGTCTGGGATCTTGTAGAACCACCAAGCGGCGTAAAGCCAATTGGGTGTAAATGGGTCTACAAGAGAAAGAGAGGATCTGACGGAAAGGTTGAAACCTTTAAAGCTCGGCTTGTTGCGAAAGGATATACTCAGAAAGAGGGAATCGATTATGAGGAGACCTTCTCGCCGGTAGCCAAGATAAAGTCGATCCGGATTCTCTTATCCATAGCAGCTCATATGGATTATGAGGTGTGGCAAATGGATGTCAAGACAGCTTTCCTAAATGGAAGTCTTGACGAGACGATTTATATGAAACAACCAGAAGGATTCATTGCTAAGGGGCGAGATCATCTAGTGTGCAAGCTTAATCGATCCATTTATATATTGAAACAAGCCTCGAGATCGTGGAACCTGCGGTTTGACGAAGTAGTCCAATCTTTTGGATTTAGTCAAAGCATGGACGAATCGTGTGTGTATTGGAAACGTGATGGGAAGAAGGTGGTGTTTCTCGTGCTTTATGTAGACGACATTCTTCTCATTGGCAACAGTGTGAAAATGTTATCAGACATAAAGGGATGGTTGTCTAGACAATTCGATATGAAAGATTTGGGAGAAGTCGGGCATGTTCTAGGGATCAAGGTTATAAGGGATCGCCGGAATAGAACATTGTACCTATCCCAGCAATCTTACATAGACACGATTCTGGCTCGTTTTAACATGCAAGATTCCAAGAAGGGTGAACTACCCTTCAGTAAAGGAACTTATCTTTCTAAGGAGATGTGTCCTCAGACACAAAAGGAGAAAGATGAAATGAAAGCAGTTCCCTACGCTTCGGCTGTGGGAAGCTTAATGTATGCAATGTTATGCAGTTGGCGTAGTAGCGAGATATCAGAGTAACCCTGGAAAGGCTCATTGGACTGCCGTAAAGAGCATTTTCAAGTATTTGCGAAATACGAGGGATTATGTTCTGAGTTACGGAGCAGACAATCTGATTCCTTTGGGTTATACGGAGTCGGATTTCCAAGCTGATAAGGACCAGTGTAAGTCGTGATCAGGCTATGTGTTTCACTATTAAAGGAGGAGGAGTTTTAACATGGAAGAGTGATAAGCACGATGCTTTTCAGACTCTCCCATGGGTAACCAAATAGCGGCCTCAGAGGCAGCGGAAGATTTGGTATGGCTCCGGTATTACGTCTGGGACTTAAATGTGATTCTTAGTTTACCAAAGGCTATGTAAATAGCGGTGCAGTGGCAAACTTTAAGAGATCACGAGTCCATAAGTGTAAGATAACACATAGGGCAAGTACCACCTGATACGAGTCATCGTCAGAGGGACGATGCAGTAGTCACCAAGATAGCTTCAGAGCGGCAACCTAGATTGCTCATTCACATGGTACTTCCTGGAAGTACAGTTCAAGCACGTGATGAGTATGGGAGTCGGAAGTTTGGAAGATAAGACTAGACCTTAGTATAAGTGGGAGATTGTTGGAGTAGTATACTTAATGTCTAGATTTGAGTATTCTGAACTCCTTGTACACTTTCATTTACCTATTAAATACGAACATTCATTTGCTTTTAATTATTGTTAATTAAATACATGCAAATTATAGTCCTGGATTCTATACGTTGTAGTTAGTATGGTGTGTCGGGCCCACACAGAAGATCATACTATCGGTTACTCGTATTTAATCGAACAGATGCTCACGACCTAGATGGACACGGACCAATCCATCGGTATAGTCGTTGTGTGAGAGAGAAAATAATTTGTCTTAATTATTTTATCACACTTGTACACTTGGTGTATTGAGCGGATCGATTGAGACTCATCAATTAGGTTTGCTCGGCGATAATTGATTTGAGACTCAGTGTATTTTATTCTTAATCCCCGATACAATTGCGGGTGTGTATATTTAATATAAGTGACTTTGATTTACCAAAGGAATTGACCGGTTTAATTATTGGGTCAATTACCGGTTAAGTTGGGTCACTATATTTTATATATGGCATGCCGTGAATTCTTGACGTGAAAGTGTATCCCGGAAGGGTTGATAATATCCCCGAGATGAGCTCATAAGGATTTATTATGTAAACCTCGCGAGTGGATTTAATTCCGCATAATAAATAAGGTTGAGTGGTACTAGTCTCGGATAAAAGAGATGAATAAATTTATTAAGCAATAAATAAATTTTATTCATGGATATTTATATCTTAAATACACGGAATAAATAATACTACCGGAGAAATATTATTTGGATATAATATGGTTTAATATTGGGAGTGCAATTAATTTATATAGTGGAAAATAAATTAATTAATATTGATAAAGATTAATGGACTTGGGCAGTGGGCTCAATTTAATCTTCAATATTGGAAGCCCAATATTCCACCTCCTTTAGATCCCCTACGTAGCCTATAAAAGCACTACATGGCCTTCATAATAGACAAGACAAGATAATCATACTTGATTAGTCTAGAGAGTTGAAGGAGATCTATAGGAGTTCGATAGATCGTCGCCCACCCGACGTTCGAACGGAGTGCAAGGAATACGTGGGAAGATTCAAAGGTCATCTTGATTTCGTTTCTCCGAACAACGAATCGAAAGGTAAAAATCTAAACGCCCTTGATTTATTCGATTTTGGATTTATCGAGAATACCGTAGAACGAAGATCCGAGGATCGAACCCCGGATGAAGGTCGAGTCGGGCGGTGGTGGTCGAACCACCGGACCGCCGGAGACTCGAGGATCCCTCATGGGGATCGATCGCGCGAATCCTCGGCTGGACGCCGAGGATCGATCAAGCCCTACGGGGCTGATCGCTAGGGCTACGGGGCGTGACCCGTAGCAGCTCGTAGCGAGCTGCGGGTTCCCCGCAGCGGCTCGCTGGACGCGAGCCCTAGTCGCGTAGCAGTGGATCAACGGATCCGCTGCGGGGTTGCTCGTAGCAACCCAGCGATCGCCCGCAGCGATCGCGAGTCCCTCGTGAGGACTCGGCTGGGCGTTCGCGCGCCTCCGGGTGCGTGGCGCGTTCGGTCGAGCCCCGGCTCGCGTGGATTCGTGATTTCTCCGGCAATCGAGGTTTTTGATCGGGTTATTATTTTCCGCAAATTTTAATAGCCTGGGATATCGAATTCCAACACCACATTATCAGCTTCTCCCACATCTTCTTCACTGCTATCTTCCTCATCAACATCACCTAAATTCTTACCATCCTCACTGCTATCTTCCTCATCAACAACATCTAAATTCTTAACAGAAAAAACATCTTCAGGATCCAAATCCTCATGATCAATATAGACTAAAACTGTGGAATCAACACTAACACAAGCACCAATCATACTGGAGTTGTAGTCATTAGATGTAGCCTCAATATGATTACACTCATCATAACCATCCATACTAATATAAAATGCCACAAATCCCTGTAATTAGAGAGCCAAAGCCATAGACTCCAAATCTGAAACTCTCAATGTGTCACCTTCCACAAAATCTATATAATTCACTCTCCCACCTACATATAACCTTTTATCGTATTTTGGCATAAACGACCCTGAGTGGTGGAAAATCAGTGTGCACACATCTTTAGATCTCCATAGTCGGGAACGAGCTTGGCGTTGGGTATTTTATCAATTTCGCTTCTCAATTTCCACGGCATTGAAAAACACTGAACGTCACATGAATACACTGTTTGCTTAAAAAATACACTGAGTGTGACAAAAACACCATTTGAGCTTGCCGACGTCGCTCGGGCCGCAACAGGCCTGACGAGTGCGGCCGCCAAACACCGAAACATACTAAAACACTGAATAGACCTGAAAAACACTGAATATCACTTATACACATTGTTTGATTAAAAAATACACTGAATACGACAAAACAAACTGAATGTTAAGACAACACACTGAATGTCCCATTTTCACACCAATGTCATAAAAAGACATTGAATATGTTCTATTTTTACATATACATATTTAAACATGAAAATAATCGACTCCTTTCTACTCAAGACACATTGCTTTTTCTCTGGCCTCTTGTTCGGGCTATCGACTGGTGGGGCGTACAGTCGGAATCAGGAGTTAGAGGCTCGTCGGGAGAGGAGAATGATTCATCGTTTAGAAAAACTCTTGGTCGGGCCGGAATCAGTTATTTGCATATTGCATTCCACTACAATGTTCAAGGTTAGAGTTGGAATTAAATACACGTACACGAGCTTACAAATAGTTAACAAATGACTGTTAGATTAACTCATGAACATCCCATGATTGTTGGATTCCACTTTTGGAAATCAACTCCCCAAATTAAAATAGAAAAATGAGAAAGGAGATTCCACTTACCTTGAACCATCCAAATGGGAAACCAACGACGTCCACTTCACCGGGTGCAGGTCCGCGTAAATGTTGTCCTCATCCTCGGCCGCCGACTTCGACGTGAGCGTGAACGAAATCTCGATCCCCGCGATCACCTTCAGCCACACCACCGTCGTGCCGATGGACGAGCTGAAATGGAAGACGACGGAGCAGGTGGCGCTCGAGGGCATCGGGAGGAACCGAGAGGAGCAGGTGGCGAGCTCGAGCGCAACCCGTACGATCGCGTCGGAGTAGGTGGCGGCGGATGAGAAGGAGTGGGTGTGGAGGAGGACGACGGGGTGTCGTTCGACCAATTCAATTTTGTTTTGTGAAATAATTTTAAGGGGTAATTTCGTCATTATAAATGTATTTTTCGGCCTAATTTCCACAAAAATGCCTAATTAACACATAAATAGAAACTTGGCCTTATTGCCGAAAAAATATGAGGAAAAAGCCTACTTGCCATTTTTCCCATATTTTAAATATGTAAATATAAATATGAAAATATAATTTGAATTATGCATAATTATAATAATATTTAATAAGAGATAATATCAATTTATTTGGTTACTTAAAATAAAATAAAGAGTTCATTTACAGTTGACCTATGATTAAAAAATTATTTTTGAATTAATTCCGTAATTAAGAATAATCGGCAATTAATTAATTTATGATCATTTAAAATTTGAAAAAAATGTAATCGAAGGGATTCAAACTCTAAACCTAGTGAAAAGTGAGACCAACATATTACAACTACATCACTTCCACTAAATTGAACAATTGCAATCTTCTCTGTATTTATATCTATCTATCTGGAAGTTTATTTTATTCAAATTAATATAATTATTCATTTTAATTTTAATTATGCAATTTAATTATTTAAACCAAATACATTATAATAATTAAAATTTGTGTTATTTGTTTGATAATATTAAAATTATTTAAAATTAATATGACCATTTTTTATAATTTATTATTTAATAATAATAAATTTAAAATAATTATTTAGATTTATTAGAATTGTGTTATAAAAATATTACTAAATTTACAAATCTAAAAACTAACATAATTATTTAAAAATTAACATAACTTTTCAATTTTCAATATTATAAATTAACATAATTAAATTTTATTATATTAAATACAAAAAATACACACCTATAATTTTTTAAACTTTTTAATTTTAAATATTGTAAAAAGAATCTCTAAACAATTTAATGAAATTATTTTTAATTTTTATGTTAATTTTTAATATTTTAAATTTAATAAAAAAAATAGCACAATTCTAATAAATATAAATAATTATTTTAAATTTATTATTATTAAGTAATTATATATTAACAATTAAAAATTATAAAAAAGTGGTTATATTAATTTTAAATACTTTGAATTTTATTTAAAAAAACTAACACAAATTCTAATTATTATAATGTAATTAGTTTAAATAACTAAATTTCATAATTAAAATTAAAATGAATAGTTATATAAAATTTTAATAAAATCAACTTACACTCACACATATCAATTTTTCAAAACAATAGAATAACTAAAAACCCAATACGAACCTTTGTCAGAACACTTCTGCCCAAAGTATTTTAGCAGTTATGGCCCTATGGCCTTTATTCACACAACGATGGCAAGCGTCATCAACTCATTTGTTGACCTTGTTCTTAGTCGCCCTTCTAGTATCACATTTATCCATCTTTATGCTTAGACCGGAAACCATTTTCGTCATTTTCTTCAAGAAGAACACTTCTTTCATGAAGAAGCAATAATGAGAACAAATTTCTCGTATTGATGGTTGACTCGTTGATCAACATCTTGAATTACTTATCCATTTAAGGATCGAGCTTGTTCATGTTGCAGTTCATAATGAACGATTCATAAGAACTAGGAATTCACTTCTCATAAGTGGAAGTCCTCAGCAATCAAAGGTTGAGTGAGATTATCAAATAATCTATTCTCAAGTACATAGAGGCACTCATCATTTTAAATCACAAGATTGAGATTCCAATTCAAATGGTTTGGGCCAGTGAGTTTTGATTTGGATTGGTCGAGTATCGATGTTACGGGATATTTTAGAGAATGTTACTGAGAGATATTAAGAAGATTAACATTGAGATAATTCGTTATTAATGATTACGATTAAAATGTTTGGTCTTTATCATTTAATTGTCTCCCACTAAATTTTTCGAATTCCGCTATCCTCTAGCAGACAGACGGGAAAACTTACTTTTCCTTAGTTGGGCTTTAGGTCCAATAGCGTGAATATAACCCGTCGTTAATCTAGCCCGATTATATTCACCTAATGGTAGAAACATTTTCAATCACATCTCTATGTGACCCTAAATATTACTTTTCCTCACCATGACAATGAACTACGTTAATCGTACCCTTCAAAGTCAACCATGTGTCAAGACCGACCTACCAATGTGAGAAGTGAAAGTTGGACTCCAGTAAACATGTGTAAGCCCATAGTTAATCTATCCGACCACACATATTTAAAAGAATCGTAGCTAACACCTCTCCATCTTATGTCAATAAATTACAGCTTAACTCACAAGCAGTACTCCCCGCTAACACGGCATACCATACTACTTGTAAGTGGCTTTCACATAATTTATTGTCGGTAGAAGGAAAGGAGAAAGAACGACACATCGGTTCTCCTTTAAGGCTTGATATACATTCTCGGGAGAGAATGGAGGAGTATAGGATTGGTTATCTCATCAGAATAATCGTTATACATTCTCAGGAGAGAATGAAGTGAGTGATCGATTGTTGATTCTTAACAACTATGTCCTCTATAGGTCATCCTAACGAGCACATACGATCATAACATATATCACAATATATATATCTCACATAATTCACATAGCATTTAATCACAATTAAAACGAGGTATGCAAATTAAATGGTGCTCTATTAATTAACTTGATTTAACAATTAAATCAATTAATTAATCTATCACCTTGTTGATCGAATATTTAAATCAATTATTTAATTGGTCAATAAATAATTTCACTAAATTAAATATTGATACTTCCTTTCTATTTCAATTTATTAATATCTTAATAATCAAAACGTGATGTCTCGTAAGTGAAACTCGAGGTTTCTAACCAGCGATTCATCATGCGATCGACCCTATCTCCCATAAATGGGGGAGCCGAGCAGACCATCGAATTGCTGGAATTCGATGTCCCGGGTTATCTAAATTTGCGGAAACCGACAACCCGACCGAAAACCCGTCGCCGGAGATGAAACCGCGAACCACCGTACGAGCCGGAGCTCGACCGAGCACCGCACGGGATGAACCCGCGCGCCCAGCCGAGCCCCCGCACGGGGCTCGCGATCGCCGTGCATGGCGATCGCTGTTGGAAATCGACTACCCGGGAGGCGTTCGTTCGATCGCTCGAACATCCGAACGATCCCAGTCGACATCCTAAGTCACTACTTCGTTCGCTTTCCCAGCCCGTGCCCCGATTCACGCCCAGCCATTGCCCCGAAGGACAACCGCGCGAGCCGGAGCGGGCTGCCAGAAAAAGGGCAAAACGGCGGTCGCCGTTTGTCCTTCAGCAGCGCGGACAGCAGCGCGACTTGCTGTTCCGGGCTCGTTTCCGGGTCGTTTTTCCTCTTCCGACTACCGATCCGAAGGTCCTAGAACCCCCAGTAGTCGAGGAATGCGATCCACGATACCCGGAACCCGATCGTAGGTTCGTTGGATTATTACGTTCAATAAGAATCGAAAAAGATGCGGAATAGGGTTTTCGATTCTTTACCTTTGATGCGTGATTCGGAGAAGCCGAATAGGCGAACACCTCTGATCTTCTAGTGTGTATCCTAGCCCTCGACTCCAGACGTTGTGCGGGCAACGATCCACCGGAAGTCTCCTCTTCTTCTTCTCTCTTAAACTCTCTCTCACGTTTTATTTTCTCAAGTGAAGAAAAAATAAAGCTGCGTAAGTTAGGTTTAGAGAAGAGAGGGGGAGGGGTTTAAATAGGCCACACTAGGGACCTTAGGTTAATTAATTAATTAGGCTAAATTGCAATTTAATTAAACCGGTGTCCTTAAAAGAAAACCTTTAATTAAATCCAATTTTAATTATAATTAATTCCACTATAAAATTATAATTGAATTCCCAATTAATTAATTCATATTATTTTACCAATAATATTTTCCGCCGAAATTACATACACGACTTTCCCCGTGTTTAAGATATCGAACGTCCACGAATTTATTTAATTACTAATAATTAAATTAACTCGTTTCTTATTATCCGAGACTAGTACCACTCATCCTTATTATCATGTGGAACAAATCCACCTGCAGGGTTTACATGATAAACTTTATGAGCTCATCTCGGGGACGTCATCAACCCGATAAACGGGACACGGTTTCCTGTCTATAATCTATAGCATGCCGTGTGTACAATTCCGATTCCCAATTTACCGAGTATCTCGACTAATCAATTAGTCTCACTCATTGGCAAGTTAAAGAACCGAGAATTGGACATACGCACCTATAATTATATAGGGATTAGGAATTCGTATATCCGTAATCTCTGAGGTCTAGTTCGATTACGTCGATTAGTATAAATCGAACGCCCTCCCGTGGTCCTGCTCAATACACCAAGTGTACGAGTGTAACATAATAGTCAAGACCAACTATTACCCAGTCACACTACGACGTACCGATGGATTGTCCCTGTCCATCTAAGTCGTGAGCTTCTGTTCGATAGTATACGAGTAACCGACAGTATGATCTTCCGCGTGTCTCCTCACGCCATACTGTCTACAACGTATATATCTAGGACTATTGCATTCAAGTATAAGATAGACAAAAATGCCGACAGTTTGATTAATAGATAATGTAAAACACAGATAAGGAGTTCCATATTGTCACTAAACTAGACATTTAGAATATAACTCCATCAATTTCCCACTTATACTAAATCTCTAGTTGTCCTCTACCATACATCCGATACCCATCCCCTTCACGTGTCTCTTGAACGCTTCCGCTGGAAGTGCCTTCGTAAAGGGGTCAGCCAGGTTATCCGCTGATGCAATCTTGGTGACAACCGCATCGCCTCTCCTGACGATGTCTCTAATCAGGTGGTACTTGCGATCTATGTGTTTACTCGCATTGTGGGCTCGTGGTTCCTTTGCATTAGCCACTGCACCGCTATTATCACAATAAATTGTGATAGCTCTAGGCATTTTAGGAACCACATCCAAGTCCATAAGGAAGTTCCTGAGCCACACCGATTCTTTAGCTGCCTCAGAGGCTGCTACATATTCGGCTTCCATGGTAGAGTCCGAAATGCATTACTGCTTAACACTCTTCCATGAGACTGCTCCACCCCCCAATGTGAACACATAGCCTGATGTAGACTTTCGCTGATCCTTATCAGATTGGAAATCCGAGTCTGTGTAACCAATAGGAATCAACTCGGACGCTTTGTAACTCAGAACATAATTCCTAGTCCTTCGCAGGTACTTAAGTATGTTCTTTACAGCAGTCCAGTGACCCTGTCCAGGGTTACTCTGATATCTAGCTACCATGCCCACGGCATAGCAGATATCAGGTCTCGTGCACAACATGGCATACATTAGACTTCCTACTGCCGAAGCATAAGGAACCTTCTTCATGTAATCTATCTCCTTTTGTGTTTTGGGACACATGTCTTTAGATAGATGAATTCCATGACAGAAAGGTTGAGCACCTCTCTTGGAATTCTGCATGTTGAAACGAGCCAGAATCGTATCAATATATGAAGCCTGGGACAAGCTTAATGTTCTTTTCCGGCGATCCCTTATAACTTTGATCCCGAGAACATGCCCAACTTGTCCTAAGTCTTTCATATCGAATTGCTTGGACAACCATCCCTTTATGTCCGACAACATCTTCACATTGTTGCCAATTAGAAGGATGTCGTCTACATAAAGCACGAGAAACGCCACACTGTTTCCGTCACATCTCCGGTATACACACGACTCGTCCATGCTTTGAATGAATCCATAAGACTGGATAACCTCATCAAACCGCATGTTCCAAGATCTAGAAGCTTGCTTCAATCCATAAATGGATCGGTTTAGCTTACACACTAGATGCTCTTGGCCTTTCTTAATGAAACCTTCTGGTTGTCTCATGTAAATGGTCTCGTCAAGATTCCCATTCAAGAATGCTGTCTTGACGTCCATTTGCCACACCTCATAATCCATATAAGATGCTATAGACAAAAGAATCTGGATCGACTTTAGCATAGCTACCGGCGAAAAAGTTTCCTCATAATCGATCCCTTCTTTCTGAGTATACCCTTTCGCAACAAGCCTAGCCTTGAAGGTTTCAACCTTCCCGTCAGACCCTCTTTTTCTCTTGTACACCCACTTGCAACCAATGGCTTTTACACCTTTGGGCGGTGCTACAAGATTCCAGACCTGATTTGAATCCATTGATTCAATCTCAGATTTCATCGCTTTTTGCCAAGACTGAGCATCTTAATCTTTAAGCGCCTCGCCATAGGTCCAGGGATCGGCTTCATGTTCTCCAGGTAACAAGTCCGAAGACTCACCTATAAACATGAACCTACCGGGTTGTCGAACAACCCTCCCACTACGACGAGGCTCCGGTGTAACCTCAGTAACTACAGGTGCAGACTGTGGTGGCGTATCACCCGGTTGGGTTGGATCTAAGCCTTGATCGTCCCCTCTCAGTTCGTTAAGTATTATCTCACTCTTGGGCTTATGGTCCATTATATAATCCTCTTCCAAGAACCGAGCGTTGGTGCTAACAACGATCTTCTGGTCCTTAGGACTATAAAATAGACCACCTTTCGTTCCTCTAGGATATCCTATAAACAACCGAATATCTGAACGAGATTCCAACTTATCAGCCCCATGCTTCAGCACATGTGCTGGACAACCCCAGACCCGAATGTGTTTCAAATTTGGCTTTCGCCCGGTCCACAATTCCGAGGGCGTCTTAGGGACTGATTTAGAAGGAACTAGGTTCAGGATATACGCCGCTGTTTCCAAGGCATATCCCCAGAACGAAACTGGTAGTTCTGAATAACTCATCATAGATCTTACCATTTCCATAAGAGTCCTATTCCTTCTTTCTGCTACACCATTCTGCTGGGGCGTGTATGGTGCAGTCATCTGGGAGTCAATCCCATTCTCTAATAAGTACGCCTTAAACTCTCCCGAGAGGTACTCTCCTCCACGATCAGATCGTAGAGTCTTTATGGTTTTACCATGAAGGTTCTCCACAAGAGCTTTGTACTCCTTGAACTTGTCAAAGCACTCGCTCTTGCGGCGCATCAGGTATATAAAACCATACCTTGAGTAATCATCAGTGAAGGTTACGAAATATTCATAACCTCCTCTCGCTTGGACAGATAAAGGCCCGCACAAATCAGAGTGAATCAATTCTAGTACTTCCTTGGATCTATACCCCTTATCACTAAAGGGTCGCTTGGTCATTTTTCCTTCCAGGCATGATTCGCAGGTTGGAAAGTCCTCATCTTTCACACCACTGAGTATTCCATCAGTTATCAACCTTTGAATCCTGCCCAAGTTAATATGACCTAGCCTAAGATGCCATAAGTACTTTTGATTCATCCTAGAAGGCTCCTTTCTCTTATTGGTACTAGATGTGTTAAAAGACTCTACTCGTTGCATCGTGGAATAATCAGGATTCAGTATATATAAGTTGCCTATCAATGTACCAGAGCAGATATAATCACCATTCTTTTTGACAATAACAGAACTATCAAAAGAAACAGAATATCCATTCAAAACCAACTTAGAAACCGAAACAAGGTTCTTTCTAAAGTTCGGTACATAAAGACAATTATTCAATACTAAAACTTTATTATTAAAAGATAAAAGAACATCTCCCACTGCAACCGCCGCCACTTTCGTAGCGTTGCCCATGTAGATGGTGATCTCTCCCTCTCTAAGCCGCTGGGTTTCCTGGAACCCCTGCAAAGAATTGCAGACATGATCAGTGGCTCCCGTATCCACACACCAGGTACCGGTGGATAACACCGCTAAACATGTTTCAGTGACTAAGGAAAAGTTCATACCTCCTTGTCTGAGAGGACAATTAGACTTCCAATGTCCAGACTGCTTGCAACGGAAACACTTGCCCTTGGGCTTGTTCACTCCATTCCGTGGTCCACCATTGCTGGGTCCACTGGGTTTCCGTCCTTGCTTCTTCTTCCTCTTAGTCCCCGGAGGGCCAGGAAGTTTCACAGCCACAAGTGCCTGAGACTTCTTAAAGATTCCCTCTGCCGCCTGGAGTTCAGTCAGGAGTTCCGCCAACGTATATAACCTCTTGTTCATGTTATAGTTCAGGCGGAACTGCTCAAAACTCTTAGGCAGAGACTGGAGCACTATATCGATCTGGGTTTCCCCATCGATAGATCCTCCCATAATCTCTATCTCATTCAGATAGCCTATCATCCTAAGAACGTGATCCCTCACGGGCGTTCCTTCGGACATAGTGGCCGTCATGAGTTGCCTCATGGCATCTTGCCTGGCTGCCCTATCCTGACTACCAAACATCTCCTTGAGGTTAAGCATCATATCATAGGCAGTGGTCATGGCTTCATGCTGATGTTGCAGCACATTTGACATAGAAGCCAAAATGTAGCACCGCGCCATCTGATTAGCCTTGACCCACTTCCGATGAGCTTCCTTTTCCTCAGGAGTGGAGGTGTCAATAGGTTCATCAGGACAATCCTCATGGAGTACATATTTGTACTCCTCAGCAGTCAGGACAATGTCCAAGTTTCGTTTCCAGTCAATATAGTTCGGACCAGTGAGTTTGTTCTCTTTTAGTATCAGGGATAGTGGGTTGAGTGCCATATCTATAAAAGAGACAAATCAAACTGTCAAATTTAATTCGATATTAACTCCCTTAATTAATATCATTAAATCTACCAATCAATCCTAAAATCCCATCAGACTAGCATGCCACGTTCATGTGGACGTATACTAGTCCAAATGATTTTATAACTGGACTTTTACTTCGGTCGTACATCATTACAGCAGTGACTCCGATGGGGAGGATACTGTAAAGCGTACCTAAGTGTATACCATTTCTCAGTACTAAGTTTAACCGCTCGGAAACTACACGCCCACCGCAAGCCACGTTAGTGTGGACGTTTACGTTGACATGCGGTCCCTTTACGATTTCCTATAACTGTCGAGCCTCAATTAACCCAAAGTTCCGTTTCCGTCTAGTAAGCCACGATAGTGTGGACGTTTACTAAACAAACAACTTTGTTAATTGAATTCCATTTAATAAATTTCACAATTTCGTTAATCAAAGCTTGATATCTCGTAAGTGAAACTCTAAGTTTCTAACCAGCGATCAATCATGCAATTGAGCCCTATCTCTCACAAAGTGAGGGAGCCAACCAGACAATCGATCTAGTCATCAAATGACTCGAATGTCTCTAATCTGTGTCATCGACATAACCAAGCGCTTTGGCTCCATTCCACTCCCCGGGGTGAGAATGAGTCGAGTTGAAATTAGTCTTTGAAAGACAGATTAGGCATTGCTTTGAAAAACTTAAGTGTTCAATTCTATAAATGGAATTGAATTCGAATTTTGATCCAGTGATATCCGTGTGTCAACTTTATCCGATAGGGAGGATGACACTAAAGCCAACTCGTAAGCGACACACATCACTATCAAAACAGAGAATGGAGACCGCGGGATTGTTTCCAATCCCTCTCCCACTTAGTTTTTACGAAAGGGATTAACAAGCATGCATATGAATTTAAAGCATAATAAAACACGCACGTAAACACACAAAAAGCATTTAACGTGGCCCGATTATTATGGCCTTCAAATCTTCGATGCACGTCTTCTCGGATCTTCGTCTCGTTGCTCGTCTCGGTCTCAGTCCATCACCGACTCGTCTGAGGACCAAGAGACGAACCCCTCCCACTGGAGTATCATCCCGGGCCCTCGACAAGCGATCCGTGATGTCCGTCGAACCCCCGCAAGCTGCTGCCAAGAAACCACCGAAACGGCGACCGCCGTTTGGCCTTCAGCAGCCGCGGGTTCGACTTCTCGACCCTCGTTCGTCCGGCCCTCGATCTCGTGTCGATCCACCAAGCAGCAGCAACATTACAAGGTAAAGCTAACTACTTCCGGCATCGATCCTATACATATTGATCGATCCTATACATCCGGATAAACGAAAAACGAAAAAAACCGAAAAAGAAAACCTAAACGACTCAACCCGTCGTTTTAACTATTACAAGCAAGCAACGATTCAAAACAAAGATCTCGACAACCCCGAGAGTTTAACAAACCACAATAAAATTATCATACAACATCACACAATGTTGGCCATAATAATCGGGTTCATCCTGCATCAAAAACGTACGAACAATACAACAAACCAATAACCGGCTCTGATACCAATTGTTGGAAATCGACTACCCGGGAGGCGTTCGTTCGATCGCTCGAACATCCGAACGATCCCAGTCGACATCCTAAGTCACTACTTCGTTCGCTTTCCCAGCCCGTGCCCCGATTCACGCCCAGCCATTGCCCCGAAGGACAACCGCGCGAGCCGGAGCGGGCTGCCAGAAAAAGGGCAAAACGGCGGTCGCCGTTTGTCCTTCAGCAGCGCGGACAGCAGCGCGACTTGCTGTTCCGGGCTCGTTTCCGGGTCGTTTTTCCTCTTCCGACTACCGATCCGAAGGTCCTAGAACCCCCAGTAGTCGAGGAATGCGATCCACGATACCCGGAACCCGATCGTAGGTTCGTTGGATTATTACGTACAATAAGAATCGAAAAAGATGCGGAATAGGGTTTTCGATTCTTTACCTTTGATGCGTGATTCGGAGAAGCCGAATAGGCGAACACCTCTGATCTTCTAGTGTGTATCCTAGCCCTCGACTCCAGACGTTGTGTGGGCAACGATCCACCGGAAGTCTCCTCTTCTTCTTCTCTCTTAAACTCTCTCTCACGTTTTATTTTCTCAAGTGAAGAAAAAATAAAGCTGCGTGAGTTAGGTTTAGAGAAGAGAGGGGGAGGGGTTTAAATAGGCCACACTAGGGACCTTAGGTTAATTAATTAATTAGGCTAAATTGCAATTTAATTAAACCGGTGTCCTTAAAAGAAAACCTTTAATTAAATCCAATTTTAATTATAATTAATTCCACTATAAAATTATAATTGAATTCCCAATTAATTAATTCATATTATTTTACCAATAATATTTTCCGCCGAAATTACATACACGACTTTCCCCGTGTTTAAGATATCGAACGTCCACGAATTTATTTAATTACTAATAATTAAATTAACTCGTTTCTTATTATCCGAGACTAGTACCACTCATCCTTATTATCATGTGGAACAAATCCACCTGCAGGGTTTACATGATAAACTTTATGAGCTCATCTCGGGGACGTCATCAACCCGATAAACGGGACACGGTTTCCTGTCTATAATCTATAGCATGCCGTGTGTACAATTCCGATTCCCAATTTACCGAGTATCTCGACTAATCAATTAGTCTCACTCATTGGCAAGTTAAAGAACCGAGAATTGGACATACGCACCTATAATTATATAGGGATTAGGAATTCGTATATCCGTAATCTCTGAGGTCTAGTTCGATTACGTCGATTAGTATAAATCGAACGCCCTCCCGTGGTCCTGCTCAATACACCAAGTGTACGAGTGTAACATAATAGTCAAGACCAACTATTACCCAGTCACACTACGACGTACCGATGGATTGTCCCTGTCCATCTAAGTCGTGAGCTTCTGTTCGATAGTATACGAGTAACCGACAGTATGATCTTCCGCGTGTCTCCTCACGCCATACTGTCTACAACGTATATATCTAGGACTATTGCATTCAAGTATAAGATAGACAAAAATGCCGACAGTTTGATTAATAGATAATGTAAAACACAGATAAGGAGTTCCATATTGTCACTAAACTAGACATTTAGAATATAACTCCATCAATCGCATGGGGCTGCATGGGGCAGCCCCCGGCGGTGAGTCCGGCAACTCACCGCCACCGCCAGGAGGGGCGGTCAGCCCGGCTGACCTACCGCGGCTCCAGCCGCGGTCTTCCCCCGGCGATCGATCGCCCGATCGATCGCCCGCCTCGGCCCAGCCGAGGCGCCTCGTCGCGCACGCCGCCATGGAGGCGGCGGGGATCCGCCACGGCACCAGCCCGTGGCATCCCCAGCGATCGACCCTAGGTCGATCGCATGCCCCGGCGTCCAGCCGGGGCTTCCTTGCGCGGCGCACCGGCGGTCGAACCCTAGGGTTCGGCCGCCCCTCTCGATCCCGACGGGGATCTCGAATCCCCGTATCCCGGTCTTGACGTTCTCCCGGATCGTGCGTTCATGTATGTATCACAATCAATTCACATAAAATCATAGAAGGGAGTATATGATTTTTACCTCTTAATTCGTTGTGCGGAGAAACGAATCTAAGTTGATGACCTTACGATCTTCCCACGTATTCCTTGCACTAGCTTGAACGTCGGGTGGGCGACGATCCTCCAAGCTTATGGATCCTCTTCTCTCTCTCTCTACTTTCTCTTTCTAGGAGAATTATGATCTTGTGTTATGTTATGTAGAATAGAGAAGACCATGTAGTGCTTTTATAGGCTACGTGATGGTATCGGTATACCGATCCGATCGATATACCGTGTGTGCGGAAGCGTGTAAAGCAATAGATCTACTATGCCATGATCTTAGTGCACACATATATATGTATAGACACATATTTATATATATATATACATCCAATATATATATATATATATATATATATATATAGAGATTAACAAGAACACTTACAACCGGTGTAGCGTGCCTCGTTGATGTTGATGAAGTGGTGTTGAGTCGATTGAACCACCTTCATGGATCAGCCTTGAGAATGACCTCGTCACTCTTCTCTAGATCGCCCGGATGTTGAAGCCGCACAAATGGCCCGGCCTCTACGTGTTGCACACGAACCCGGAAAATGAACTTGCTTGCTTGTTTGAGAATGGTTCTCCAAGAACTCTCTTCTCTCTCTATTTTGTGTATCATTTTCGTGGCTGATCAAAAGTGATATGAAAACACATGTTTTCATCACTATATTGATCACCATTAACCTCCCATGTAACCCCCACCATAATGTGCATCATAATGCACAAGTAATGGTGGATAATGGGGAGGTGAAGGGTCATTTCCACATCATCATGCCAAATTGCATTAGATGTGGTCCCCTTGCTTGTGTGGCATGCCATGTCACACCATGTGACATGCATCCATTAAAGCCATGCATCTCATGCATGCCATGCATCCCATGCATGTGAAAATCCATACGTATTGATTCTAAATCAATATAACAAGCAACGTAATTCCGACTCGTGTGTGACCCTGTAGGTATGATTTATTGATCAATATTATATTGTTCCCAACAATTAATATTATCGAATAATCATTTAACATCCATAGACGACCTTATGACTTTATCGATTGCACACGTAGGATCGAAAGACATATTCCAACAATCTCCCACTTGGCCTTCAGAGCCAGTGTGCTGCCAACTTCCTTTTGTCACTTTATGTCTAAGTTTGAACTTGAGGCAAGACTCGAGTCATCCTCAATCGGTTCAAACCTTTCTTGGACTTTGAGACAGACTGTAAAACCAGATTTATCACTATGATACGAATCTGGACGTGGCCACGTATTTTCCACAGTCTCGACTCTCCAAGTGGCCGGTAAGACATGTTTCCCATTATAAAATGGAGGACAATCCCATCTTGTCAATCCAAGCTCTCCCACTTGCTTCCTGATATACCCAATAACAAGTTTTATAACCTCCTTTTACGAAAGGCGTTTACTTGTATCAAAGTACATCATTTCACAATGGAATCACTCTGGACTACTCAGGTCAGAGGAAATTGCTCGACAGTCAATGAAATAGTATTATGACTCGAAATCTTAAATACTATTCCAGTCGGGTCTGTTCGATCATTAGCTCCCAGCTAATATCTATGTAATTGTACTTGATGTCCCACATCACTAGCCCATGAAGCGGCGCTATAGTACACATTACAATCTAGTTCTTTGTATTATCGGTTTGTCCGTACTCGATTATACGAACTAGGAACAACTATATGATTCAAGTGTATCAGTTCAACCATTGGGACTTCATTATGCGGTAAGTCGACCCCATAACCCAATTGATATCACTTAATCATTTGGACAATTCATATAAATTAAACCATATTTATATGAAGAATTATGTATTATACATATGAGTGAATGTTTACCAATTCTCCAAAAGTATCTAATACAGTAATAGAAATCACAACCCATCTCTAAGATGTCTGATCTCTATTGCAGTCGTGAAAGCCTCAAGCTTAAACTGCTGGAGAGGTTTAGAAAGCGGGTTTGCAACCTTATCAAAAGTTGCAACTTTATTATCTCGATGTCTCCACAAAACTATCTCCCAGATAATGTGGAACTTCCTGAGCACCAGTTTTAGACTTGTGGTGCTTCCTAGCTCATTGGCTTGCGCGATAACTCTACTATAAATAGAGAACTATCGGATGGGCTGAGCTAGTTACGCCACCTAGTTCATTCAAGAACTTTCAAATCTTAACTGCCAACATTACTGCATCCAATGCAATACTGTGCTCAGCTTCTGTAGTTTAATAAGCTATATTGCATTGCATGGAACTATTCCAGCAAATATCACCTCTAACCAGACAAAAGATATAACCAGATTAAAATCGGAAATTATCTTAGTCTATTTTAAAGTTAGCATTCAAACAGGTTGTTAATATCAACTCTTTTTGTCTTCCAAAGACAACAAAATTCTTTTGTCCATCTAAGGTACATAAGAATATTCTTGGTCGCAGTCTAACGCGCCTCACCTGGATTTCCTTGAAACTGACTCGTCATGCTCAAAGCATATGATACGTCCGGTCGTGTACATATCATGGCATACATTATAGACCCTATTGCCAAAGCATAAGGAATGTTTTCCATCCTCTTTTGCTCATCAAGTCCCGTAGGGCCTTGCATCTTGCTAAGAGATGTGCCATGACTCATTGGAATGAGACCCTTTTTGGCGTTTTTCATCCTGAACTTATCAAGTACCTTATCAAAATAGGTCACTTGACTAAGTCCAAACATCATTTTCGATCTGTTCCGACAGATCTTGATGCCCAATATGTACTGTGCTTCTCCAAGATCCTTCATTGAAAAACAATTCCCAAGCCATTCTTTAATAGAATTAAGCATAGAAACATTGTTTCCAATAAGGAGTATGTCACCGACATACAACAAAATTAATACAACGTAACTCCCACTGATCTTCTTGTAAAACAAGACTCTTCCGAGTTCCTCTGAAATCCAAATCCCAGTATGGATTCATTGAACTGAAGATTGCTACTCCGATATGCATTCTTTATTCCATAAATAGAACTATAAGCTTGCATAATTTCTCAGCCTTATTAAGATCGATAAAACTCTTTGGCTGTGTTAAAACACAGCCTCTTCTAGAATCCAATTCAAGAAGTTAGTTTTAACATCCAATATTACCATAACTCATTATCAAGATGAGTAGTAATGGCTAAGATAATCTGAATGATTTAATCAAAGCAATTGGTGAAAGTTTTTCCATAATCCACCTCGTGAATAAAACTTTTACCATCAACCTTGCTTTGAAAACCCTAGGTTTTCCATCTGTCTGTTTAGATCTTAAAGATCTATTAGCATTCATTGGGTCTAACCCTGTGATGCAAATATATCAAGTTCCAAACTTGATTATCAGATATTGATATCATCTCAGATTTCATGGCACCATGCCAATTTTCAGTAGCTGGAATCGTCATAGCTTGGAATTAGGTCGAAGGTTCACCGCTTTCCAAAAGCATGAATTCATATCTCTCATTGGTCACAATATCTAAGTATTTGAATAATAGAGATAGATTTATGCCTTCCGGACCTACGAGGGCTGATATGGCTTCCAAAATCATAAGAATACTCTCAACCCAGTCTTGAGTATTCATCGTTGGTTGTTTCACTTGAACCTCATTCAAAACAACGGAGCTCCCACTGAATTTCTAGGAAAGATAACTCTTTTCAAGAAAATCACTATCTCGAGCAACAAAATATTGTTCTCAGATAGATCGTAGAAGTTGTACCCTCGAGTTTCTTATGGATACCATAAAGGAACTTTTATCCCATTTGAGTTCAAGCTCTATAGAGATAAATCTCGTCAGAGACGCTTTTAGAACCTCAAATTTTGATGAAAACAATTTAGGGACCCTCCCTTTCCATACCTAGTATGGTGTCTTATCAACAGCTTTTGACAGCTTCCTATTCAGTGTATAAGTTGAAGTCTAGAATTGTGTGTTCCCAAAAGAGACCAGTAGTTCATTTAGACCTCTCATCGAATGGTTGAACTATATCTAATATAGTTTGTTTTCTCTTTTCCGAAACATAACCTTCATGTGCTTGTGAACTAATAGGTTCCACATACATCAGTATGTATCATCCCTAATTACTCACATGTTCTCCTTTCTCCAAGAAAGATGACATTGTTATCTTTTCAATCACACATCATTCACATGTATCAAATGACTCCAAGTCAAATGATTCTAAAATTCCTTCTAAAAGAAGTTTCGTTACATGTTTAGATTTTGATTTGATCTAATCAACAATGTTTCAGTTATGTCTCATCGATACTTATTCGATTTGGCCTTTGGTCTTAATGATATATATGATTTGTCAAGTTTAAAGTATACATAAACAATATAATAATCGTACCAAAACAAAAAATAATTCACAATTAAAATAGTTACCAAACTATTTAATAGTGAAAAACTAATCCATCAGTATCTAATACTGAACCAATATTCATTGTTTATTGAAGGTACGAAATTACATAGTTATAATACTAAAACAAGGCCCTAAGGCAAAACAACATCATATGATCATACGGCTAATGCAGCGACCTTCGCTCCATTTCTTGCCTGTAGATTGACATCTCTATTCACCGAACTTATACTTCTATGTAGTTCCTCTACATAAAATGTGAGAACCACATTTGGCATCCAATACCCAAGAAGTAGAATTTGTGAAGTTTAATGTCTATATCATTAATACTTGAAGATGAAGCAACCCCGTTCTTCACATCTTCTTTGAACTTTGGGCAAATTCAATTATTCCCAATAATTGAATCTCATTCAAATTTCCATTCAAAATTATCTCAATGTCAAAACGTGATAAATCGTAAGTGAAAAATTGAAGTTTTCTAACCAGCGATATTATCATGCAATTGAAGCCCTATCTCTCATAAAATATGAGGGAGCCAACCAGACAATCGATTCACGCCATCCAATGGCTCGAAAGTCTCTAATTTGTGTCATTGATGAACTTAAGTGTTTTGGATTAAATCACTCCCCGAGGTGTAAATAATCCTAACCTTATAATCCATCAAATGAAAGACAAATTAGGCATTTGTTTTGAAATTGAATAAAATATGAACTTTTATATGTTTGCAAGTATTGTCCAACACTTTTGCAGTAGACGCATTAAGATTCCCTAGGAACCCTAGTAGTCTTCTTGCCCATGCTCTTTTGAATACCCTATCCCATATCATAAGAATTTCCCTCTTAGGGTCCTTCTCTATCGCCGGCTCAGGAGCCTTGAGCATCCCGTGGAGCTCACGAAGCGATTTCTTCAAACCATTCATATGGAAATTTTAGCCTAAAGGCATTATAACCATCATGAAATTGAAGTATGAAATCGGTTGCCAAATAATCATCATAGGAAAAATCTAGGCGGTCACTTGAAGCAAATAATCCAATCATTTGTTGCACATGTGATTCCATAGATTTCCATTTTTCCAGCCTAGCTGAAGCAATGAACCTGGTCATACCGAACCGCTCAATCTTAGCATATTCCCCGAACATGCTATTGAGTTGTTCAATGATATCTTAGGATGTGGTTATCTAACACATTTTCATTGTCTTCGTATTTGAGGACCATCCTCGAATTACGTTGTGAATCAAGAAAATTTATGTTGTTCAATTTTTCATAATCAAGAATTGAACCAAACTTGAATCGAGTTGAAATTAACATGATAAACTACAAAAGAAAGATAAATAAAGTATGTAAACATCCACAAAGCGGTAAACAAATAAGGTTGTCTAACAAGTTACTTATTTATTCCATTTTGTTCAATCGATATCTAATATCGTTGTTCCCTTGAACAAAGCGATCCCAAGACCCTCATCTTGCGAATCCTTAAGCCGACTGAGTCCGCACTTAAGAAAACCAAGATAGGTAGACATCCCATGTCAATGACATCTAATGTCATTCTCGGTCGATAAGAATCACATTCTTATCTCATGTCTCGATAGCCACGCCTGCAGTGGATCTATCGATGAGAAAACCAAACTCACGTGTAAGGGTCTAACCCTTACTCCCACTATCCCAAGATAACAAGTAGTACCCCGCTGAGGCGGACCTACCAACTTATGATCGAGGGCTTCATGAGTGTGACGTTTTGGACAAGACATTATACTCATTATTATTGAGAACTTGCATGCATAGGTTTGTTTATATGTAAGTTGAACATTTATAACATAAAACAACCTATAACTAGCAAAGCATATAAATACGAAATCGAAAGGCCCCTAGAACCTCACAACTCTCAAACGAAAAGAATTAAAGTAATAACAAAAGCCTTGAACAACTTCTGGACTGGTCCTCGCCCTCCGTTTTAGTTCCGTGCTCGCTGATTTTGGTCAAAACAAGTCATTACCTCAAAAACCACGAACAGCGCCCGCCGTTTTACAACCAGCGGTCGCTGAACACCACCGGCGGTCGCCGTTTCCAAAACGGCGCCCGCCGAAAAGGCAAAAAACCCATCTGCCCCAAAAAAGGCCTTTCGGCGGTCGCCGTTTCCAAAACGGCGCCCGCCGAATCAAAACGGCGCCCGCCGGAGCTCAAACGGCGACCGCCGTTTGGCTCCAGCAGCCCGGTTTGCTTCGTTTTGCTTCGTTTGGCTTCGTTTTGCTTCGTTTCTTCTCGTTTTCGCCGGAGAGCTGAGATCCTCCATCGAACCATGGACCAAGTCCATCGCTTACAAGTTTGAACAATACAAATTGAAATAGAAAACCTATCTATTACAAATGATTCCAAGGGACGCAGCCCTCCAAAACTATGGTCAATCGAAACGTAAAAAACGACAATTTCATTCACCCGACCACTAACGGTGGCCGGCCTTACATCTAATCACATAATCACAATTAAACAAATAAGTCAATTATGTTGATTAAAATTTTTGTGTCCAACACAAAAGTGTGCACGAGCCCTAGGCTCTGATACCAATTGATGGTATCGGTATACCGATCCGATCGATATACCGTGTGTGCGGAAGCGTGTAAAGCAATAGATCTACTATGCCATGATCTTAGTGCACACATATATATGTATAGACACATATTTATATATATATATATATACATCCAATATATATATATATATATATAGAGAGATTAACAAGAACACTTACAACCGGTGTAGCGTGCCTCGTTGATGTTGATGAAGTGGTGTTGAGTCGATTGAACCACCTTCATGGATCAGCCTTGAGAATGACCTCGTCACTCTTCTCTAGATCGCCCGGATGTTGAAGCCGCACAAATGGCCCGGCCTCTACGTGTTGCACACGAACCCGGAAAATGAACTTGCTTGCTTGTTTGAGAATGGTTCTCCAAGAACTCTCTTCTCTCTCTATTTTGTGTATCATTTTCGTGGCTGATCAAAAGTGATATGAAAACACATGTTTTCATCACTATATTGATCACCATTAACCTCCCATGTAACCCCCACCATAATGTGCATCATAATGCACAAGTAATGGTGGATAATGGGGAGGTGAAGGGTCATTCCACATCATCATGCCAAATTGCATTAGATGTGGTCCCCTTGCTTGTGTGGCATGCCATGTCACACCATGTGACATGCATCCATTAAAGCCATGCATCTCATGCATGCCATGCATCCCATGCATGTGAAAATCCATACGTATTGATTCTAAATCAATATAACAAGCAACGTAATTCCGACTCGTGTGTGACCCTGTAGGTATGATTTATTGATCAATATTATATTGTTCCCAACAATTAATATTATCGAATAATCATTTAACATCCATAGACGACCTTATGACTTTATCGATTGCACACGTAGGATCGAAGGACATATTCCAACACTACGTAGGGGATCTAAAGGAGGTGGAATATTAATCTATTAATCTCCCATTAATATTAATTAATTTATTTATTCCAAGCCCAAATCTATTAATCTCCCATTAATATTAATTAATTTATTTTCCACTATATAAATTAATTGCACTCCCAATATTAAACCATATTATATCAAATAATATTTCTCCGGTAGTATTATTTATTCTGTGTATTTAAGATTTAAATATCCATGAATAAAATTAATTTATTGCTAATTAATTTATTCATCTCTTGAATCCGAGACTAGTACCATTCAACCTTAATTATTGTGCGGAACGAATCCACTCATGAGGTTTACACAATAATTCCTTATGAACTCATCTCGGGGATATTATCAACCCTTCCGGGATACACTGTCCGGTCAATCATTCACGGCATGCCATATATAAAATATAGTGACCCAACTTAACCGGTAATTAACCCAATAATTAAATCGGTTAATTCCTTTGGTAAATCAAAGTCACTTATATTAAATATACACACCCGCAACAATATCGGGGATTAAGAATAAAATACACTGAGACTCGAATCGATTATCGCCGGCAATCCTAATCGATGAATCTCAACGATCCGCTCAATACACCAAGTGTACAAGTGTGATAAAATAATTAAGACAAATTATTTTCTCTCTCACACAACGACTATACCGATGGATTGGTCCGGGTCCATCTAGGTCGTGAGCCACTGTTTGATTAAATACGAGTAACCGATAGTATGATCTTCTGTGTGGGCCCGACACACCATACTAACTACAACGTATAAAATCTAGGACTATGATTTGCATATATTTAATTAATAATAATTAAAAGCAAACAATTGTTTATTAATTAAATAGATTAAATGCTATGACCGGGAGTTTATCGTTACTTAAATCTAGACATTAAGTACACAACTCCAACAATCTCCCACTTGTACTAAGGTCTAGTCATTTCCTCCAAACTCCCGGTTCCCATACTCATCACGTGCTTTAAAGTGTACTTCCGAGAAGTACTATGTGAGTGAGCAATCTAGGTTGCCGCTCTGAAGTTATCTTGGTGACTACTACGTCGTCTCCCTGACGATGACTCGTATCAGGTGGTACTTGCTCTATGTGTTATCATCACTTTTGACTTATGACCTCTTCCAGTTCACCGTGCACCACTATCCAATAGCCTTTGGTAAACTAAGAGTCATATCCAAGTCAAGAGGTTATCCCGGAACCTAACCAAAACTTCCGCTGCCTCTGAGGCTGCTATTCGGTTATGAGAGAGTCTGAGAAGCGTCCTGCTTATCACTCTTTCATTTCATGGTTCCACCTCTTTCTAAAAGTGAACACATAGCCTGATATCGACTTTCACTGGTCCTTTCTTTGATTTTTGGATCTGAGAATTTGTAATCAAAGAAGATTTTGTCTTGCTTAATAATTCAGTACTTTGCAAGTACTATCACAGCATCCGAAAATCTCTTGTCCAGATTACCTTGATATCCTCCCACTACGCAAACCGCATAGTTGATATCAGGTTCTTGTTTTATAACATTGCATCTATAAAGCTTTCCATACTAGAAGTATAGGAAACTGCTTTATTTATCTCCTTCATGTGTACGAACACAAACCCTTTAGATAGATGTATATTCTGTTTCTGAAAGGCAATAACCTTTCTCAGAAGTATGCATGTTAAAAACAAACCTTAATCGTATAAGATCTCTAGGAGAAGTACAATGTTCTTATCTCTAGATCATAAGATCTTAAGAACATGTTCTAACTTCTTCTTAATCTTATATCTCGATTTATTTAGACAACCATTATTTTATGTCTGACAATATTTTTACATTGTTGCCAATGATAAAATTTTATCTACATAAAATCTCCGAGAAACACCACCTTGTTTCCATCACTTCTCTAATACACCTTTCGTTTTTCCCTTTTGATGAATCCATCAAATGGACTATCTCATCAATTCGCAAGTTCCACGATTCATAGCTTTATTTCAATCCATAAATGGATTTACTAAGCTTGTACTCTTAAATGATCTAGCCCATTAACAATAAACCTTATTGTTCCAAGCAGGCACATTTAAATCTAGTACCGCCCTTATGCAGAGCTAGGGGTCGATTTCATCTCTACTAGATCCAGAGTCCGAACTCCTCTAGTCTTATGAACATCTCTGGTTGTCCAACAACCTCCCACTGCAATGGCGTCCCGGTGTATAACAGTAATAACAATAGGTGCAGTATGTGGTGTACTTCTACTCGGTTTGGCTTGTTCCTAGTCTTTTGTCTTTCTTCTCATTTCAAGGTATTACGTCAATTTGGGCTTTGTGGTCCATCTAATAGTCTTCCTCTATGAACCGGACGAGACGTCCCTCTGGTTCATAGTACTATAGAACACACAATACTTCGTTCATCTAGGATATCCTACAACCATATGCAATATGCCGTTGTATCTAGGAATATCCATAGAACATAGGTAGTTCCGAACAACTTGTCCTTTTACTATCAGATTTTCCATTTCTTTATAGCGCACCATTTCTACACGTAAGTGTATGGCGCGCCCCTTTGGGATTGAATCCCAATCTTTGATTACGCTATGTGTTATTCAGATAGGTGATGGCCTCCGCGACCGAGTCGCAGGCTCCTAATGGATATACTTTGATGGTTCCCCATAATCGCTTTGTGTCTATTGACTAGTCAAAACACTTTGCTTTTATGGCACATCAAGCATTCTAATCCATCACTTGAGTATTCTTAAGAAAGAATTACTCGTGCCTTTCTAATATACACATATGTCTGCATATCTAATCATTTCCAATACTTGTCTGAATTCTATCTTTTATCAAGAAAGGTTTGCTTAGATGTATTATCCTCCAAATTCAATCCTTAGGTCGGAAGGTCCATTCCTTCAACTATAATTGATCAAATCAATTTCGACCATTTGAATCTCATTTGAAAATACTACTAAGTATAAGATTTCACAAGTATAATGATAAAGAAATATCTAATAAGTAAAACAAGTTATAGAACGGTTTGTTGCAATTGGGGTAGACTTAGGATCTATCATTCATATATTGCTATCTAATGTACCAGAATAGATAATGCCATTATTTCTTATCAAAATCATCCAATGATTAAAGAAATAAAATATCCATTCATAAATAATAGAAATCCAGAACAAAACGTTCTTTCTAAAATAAAGGGGTACATAAAGCAATAACTTTGAAATGAAATCCTATTTAACTACTAAAGCAGATAAATGTCTTCCACCGCAACCGCTGCCTCCTCTACAGCTTTGCCCGTGTAGACTCGAACTCTTCCTCTCTAAGTCGCCGGGTTTTCTGGAACCCCTGCATTCAAAATGCACATACCGTCAGTGGTTCCATATCTACACACCAGAATTCTGGTAGATAATACCGCTGACTATGTTTTTACGACTAAAGAAAAATTCGTACCTTTGAGAGGACATTCAGACTTCCAGTGTCCCATCTTGTTGCATCGGAAGCACTTACCCTTTGGCTTTGCAGCCCCCACTCGTGGTACAGTCCTCTTGACACCACTGGGTTTCCGGGCTTGCTTCCTTTTCTTGCCCCTACCTCCACCAGGCTTAAAGCCTTTGGACTTGGTAGCTACAAGCGCTTGAGACTTGCCCTTCTTGTAGATCCCCTCTGCCGCCTTTAGTTCAGTCAGGAGTTGCGCAAGAGTATAAGATAGTTTACCCATATTATAGCTCATACGAAACTGCTCAAAACTAGGGGCCAGAGACTGGAGTATGATGTCGACTTGCGTCTCAGCATCAATAGAAGCTCCTAGGACCTCAAGTTCATTCAACAAACTCATCATCTTAAGAACATGCTCCCCAACGGGCGTTCCTTCAGATTGAGTAGTCGACATGAGGACTCTCATGGCTTCTTGCCTTGCCGCACGATCTTGCTCCCCAAACATCTCCTTGAGGTTAAACATCATATCATAGGCAGTGTCCATCGACTCATGTTGGGTTTGGAGTACATTTGACATGGAAGCCAAAATATAACACCTAGCCATTTCATCAGCCTTTTTCCACTTCCGATATGTCAATTTTTCCTCATCAGTTGAGGCAGCCGTGGGCTCAGCAGGGCACACTTCATGGAGTACAAACTTGTACTCCTCCGAAGTTAGGACAATGTCTAAATTTCTCTTCCAATCAATATAGTTGGGGCCAGTGAGCTTATGCTCCTTGAGTATCATAGAAAGTGGGTTCATAGCTATTCTCTAAACCTATAAGCATATTTAAACAAAAAATCAATTTAATATCCGATATTATCTCCCTCAAATAATATCATTAAATTACTAATCACATCTAAAATCCCATCAGGTAAGGCAAGCCACGTTCGTGTGGACGTTTACCCACCCAAATGATTTAGTAATTAGATTTGCTTTGGTCGTACATCATTATAGCGTTACTTCGTTGGGAAGAATACTATAAAGCGTACCTAAGTGTAAACCATTACTCAGTACTAAGGTGAATCATTTGGAATTGCTACGTCACCGCAAGCCACGTTAGTGTGGACGTTTACGATAACTCACAATCCTTCACAATTCCCTATAACTGTCTACATCAACTATTTCCAAAAATCCCATTCAGCATAGCAAGCCACGTTCGTGTGGACGTTTACTACACCAAAAGATTTTTATAGTTGACTCCCAATTACTTGAAGCATTCGATTTTGTAAATCAAGACGCGGAGAATCATAAGTGAAACTCGAAGTTTCTAACCAGTGACTCACCATGCGAACAACCCTATCTCTCATTAAATGAGGGAGCCGAGCAGACAATCGATCCATCTATCAAAGAATGGTACGACTGCCTCTAATTTGTGTCCTCGACATGACCAAGTGGCTTTGGCTCCATTCCACTCCCCGGGGTGAGAATGAGTCGACTTGAAGTCAGTTTCAGAAAGACAAATTAGGCATTGTTTGATAAACTTAATCAATGTTTCTTGTAAAAGGAATTACAAGAATTCTCCTCCAATGACACATCTATACGAACTTCAAAAGTCCATAAGAGTCACCAAGAGAACAGTAATGGAGACCATGGGAATGTTTCCATCCCCGCTCCCACTTAGCTTTTTATAACAAAGGGATACGCTATCTAATGCATAATTAAACACATAAGCATGCATACAAGTAATAAAGCACATATCACATAGTCAAAATAAGCTAGAAAATTATTTTCCGACTATCATGGCTTTATTCCATCTCCGTATGCGTCTTCTAGTCTTCAGTCTTCGTTTTTGAATGCTCCATGTGACGAGAATATTAATCCCAATATTTAAATCTATTTATTTTCAATAAATCCAAAAGATACTCAATTCGAAAATTAAGTCAATCGAATAAATCAAAAATAAAATTAAATATTATTAATATTTTTATTTATTTCTTTTCCTATCTAATTCTATTAAATCTCTAGAATAATCTATCCAAGTCAAACTTGGAATATTCTAGAAGACTTCTATAATAGAATAAGGAAATAAAATAAATTAGGACTCTTCTACTTTCCAAGATTAATTAATTTCCATTTCTATGAAAATTCCCATAAAATAGGAATAATCAATTAGGAAATAAATCAATCCTAAATTAACTTTTATTCCTTTCCAATTCTATTAAATCTCTAGGATCCTATTCCAAGTAGAACTCGGAATACTCTAGAAGACTTCCATAATAGAATAAGGAATAAAATTAATTCCAATTAATTCGTTTCCTAATCCATGAGAATTCCCAAAAAAATAGGAAAACTCAATTAGGAAACCGAATCAATTAGGTAAGTAGAATCTTGGTAGGAGTAGGAGTAGCACGGGTTGGGGATCCCCGTACCACCACCACCGACCGCCGCCACCACCGGAGAGGGCACCGCCGCCGCCTCCCCAGCCGGCCGGCCACCACCTTGCCGGCGGCAGCCCCAGCCGAGGGGCGATCGACCCCTCCCCATGGCTTCGGTCATGGGGTCGATCATGGGGTTGATCGACCCCCCCGGTTCTTCGTCCTCTTCGTCTTCTTCGTCTCATGAGTTCTCCGGCGGTCGTCTCGGCATCGATCCAACGTAAATAAATTACAAGAAATAAATTTACAATTCCGGTATCGATTCTATACATGAAATCGACCCTATACACTTTCCGGAAAACATAGAACAATAATAATAAATCTAAATTCGGTCAACCCCCAAATTTTTACTATTACAAGCATTCATCCACACAAAACGAATCTCGACATGTCCGAGAGTTTAATAAACGAACAATCATGGTAAATTAAATAGCAATTAATTAAACCAATAATTAACAATTAATTTCAACCATGATAGTCGGAATCCCTGCAAGGTAGAACACAATTGAACACATACATGAACACGAAACCAAACTCTCTGATACCAATTGCTGGAATTCAGTGTCCCGGGTTATCTAAATTTGCGGAAACCGACAACCCGACCGAAAACCCGTCGCCGGACATGAAACCGCGAACCACCGTACGAGCCGGAGCTCGACCGAGCACCGCACGGGACGAACCCGCGCGCCCAGCCGAGCCCCCGCACGGGGCTCGCGATCGCTGTGCATGGCGATCGCATGGGGCTGCATGGGGCAGCCCCCGGCGGTGAGTCCGGCGACTCATCGCCACCGCCAGGAGGGGCGGTCAGCCCGGCTGACCTACCGCGGCTCCAGCCGCGGTCTTCCCCCGGCGATCGATCGCCCGATCGATCGCCCGCCTCGGCCCAGCCGAGGCGCCTCGTCGCGCACGCCGCCATGGAGGCGGCGGGGATCCGCCACGGCACCAGCCCGTGGCATCCCCAGCGATCGACCCTAGGTCGATCGCATGCCCCGGCGTCCAGCCGGGGCTTCCTTGCGCGGCGCACCGGCGGTCGAACCCTAGGGTTCGGCCGCCCCTCTCGATCCCGACGGGGATCTCGAATCCCCGTATCCCGGTCTCGACGTTCTCCCGGATCGTGCGTTCATGTATGTATCACAATCAATTCACATAAAATCATAGAAGGGAGTATATGATTTTTACCTCTTAATTCGTTGTGCGGAGAAACGAATCTAAGTTGATGACCTTACGATCTTCCCACGTATTCCTTGCACTAACTTGAACGTCGGGTGGGCGACGATCCTCCAAGCTTATGGATCCTCTTCTCTCTCTCTCTACTTTCTCTTTCTAGGAGAATTATGATCTTGTGTTATGTTATGTAGAATAGAGAAGACCATGTAGTGCTTTTATAGGCTACGTAGGGGATCTAAAGGAGGTGGAATATTGGGCTTCCAATATTAATGATTAAATTGAGCCCAAGCCCAAATCTATTAATCTCCCATTAATATTAATTAATTTATTTTCCACTATATAAATTAATTGCACTCCCAATATTAAACCATATTATATCAAATAATATTTCTCCGGTAGTATTATTTATTCCGTGTATTTAAGATTTAAATATCCATGAATAAAATTAATTTATTGCTAATTAATTTATTCATCTCTTGAATCCGAGACTAGTACCATTCAACCTTAATTATTGTGCGGAACGAATCCACTCATGAGGTTTACACAATAATTCCTTATGAACTCATCTCGGGGATATTATCAACCCTTCCGGGATACACTGTCCGGTCAATCATTCACGGCATGCCATATATAAAATATAGTGACCCAACTTAACCGGTAATTAACCCAATAATTAAATCGGTTAATTCCTTTGGTAAATCAAAGTCACTTATATTAAATATACACACCCGCAACAATATCGGGGATTAAGAATAAAATACACTGAGACTCGAATCGATTATCGCCGGCAATCCTAATCGATGAATCTCAACGATGCGCTCAATACACCAAGTGTACAAGTGTGATAAAATAATTAAGACAAATTATTTTCTCTCTCACACAACGACTATACCGATGGATTGGTCCGGGTCCATCTAGGTCGTGAGCCACTGTTTGATTAAATACGAGTAACCGATAGTATGATCTTCTGTGTGGGCCCGACACACCATACTAACTACAACGTATAAAATCCAGGACTATGATTTGCATATATTTAATTAATAATAATTAAAAGCAAACAATTGTTTATTAATTAAATAGATTAAATGCTATGACCGGGAGTTTATCGTTACTTAAATCTAGACATTAAGTACACAACTCCAACACGAATCATGGCATCATATGGCTCGATGTCTCTAATTTGTTTTAACAAAAACAAGTCTAGATGAATCACTCCCCGTGGTGCATTCATGTTCGACATTGAATTGTTACTTGATAACAAATTAGGCATTGTTTCGATCTATTAGATAAAAATAAATATCTTAACAGAAACAACTAAGTCCCAATTAAACAACATTAAATCAATCAATTCAACAAATAGCATGCTTTAGGCGATTATATCATAGACAATTAATCAATTTCAGAACCTACGCTCAGATAACACTGTCGTAGATCGTGCATGTATACGCAGCGGAAAACAAAATTTTTATGAAAAACCGTTTTTCATTAATGTAAACATTTTACATTATATTTATTTTATTTTATTGAAAATCATATTTTCAATATTACATGCATTAATTGATTTAATTCAAATCTATTAGAATAAATAATCCACCATTTAATTTAATTATCAAATAATTAAACATTTAATTCATGTATCTCATACTACATAAATTAAATCTAACGCAATTAAATTTATCAAATAAATTAATTACTTCTAGCCAATTATATTAATCATATTAATATATTACTTGTAGCGCAATTATATTAATCATATTAATATATTATAATACATGCAGACATAATTAATTTGCGTCAAATTGACAATTAACATAATCTTATTATTTAATTCTAATCAACTTGTAAACATCCGCACATAATTAATTTGCATCATATTGACAATTAACATAATCATATTATTTAATTCTAATCAACTTGAATTGTGCAATTAAATTAATCAAATTAATTAATTACACATATATAATTAATTACGTAAATATTTGCAGTTTGAGTCAAATTGACAATTAAGATAATCATATTATTTAATTCAAATCAATTTGAATTTAATTGACATTTAAATTAATCACAATTAATTTTTCTTTATCAATTAACAGTACATAGCGCAAACATTTAACGCAAACAATTAAATCTAAATTTAATCGTAAGTACCTCAGGGATTCATCGGACGAAACGAGGTTCGTCAGAATTCGCGCGGATGCGACGCGGGGACGGCACAGGTCGTGTGCGGGGAGAGCCGGGCGAGTGGCGGGGCTCTCGGCTGGACTCGTGTGTCACGGCTAGAGCGCAAGGGCGCGGCTCGGGCTGTGCTCGGGCGTTCCTTCGGCGTCTCTCGTCTAATCAGGTTTCACCTCGTATAGGTAATCCAACTTACGTATTGCACTAGAAACACGTAAGGGAGAATACGACGGGAAAAACGGGCCGGAAAAACGGTGCCGGGATCGGATTCCGGCGAGGGGAGGCGGCTGCCGGCGGCGGCACTAGGCGGCGGCGGCTCCGGTTGTCGGCGGTCCTCCGAGGGAGGCGACCGAGAGGGCGAACGAGAGGGAGAGAGGAGAGGAGAGAAAGTGAGGCTAGGGTTTTGAGCTCTTCACTTGGTGTGTTTATTCTCATGCCTATGGAGCTCCTTTTATAGGTGAAGAAAGGAGTTTGTTGGGCTCAAACCCTAATGGATCGGATCCATTAACCCTAGTCGGCCCAATACATTAGCCGTCATTACGTTTCTTCAAAATTGACAATCAATTTCATCTCCGAAAAATATAACGATTATATTTTCTTTCTCGTTTTAATTTTCTCATCAATATGAGATAATAATAAAAAATTCCAATTTCACAAAATCGAAAAGCCCATTTCAGGGGTACCGCTAAATCGAGAAATTTCCCAAAATAGAAAGTGTACACCATCGTGTCCGTTTTCTTTAGCTCAGTATTATTTCCAACTCATAATCACAATTATGAATCTCGGATTCATTCATATTGACCTCCGACTATATGTACTTAATTAACAGTTAATTAATACATGATCGTATTCAAGGATCGGTTTACACGAGAATGTGACCCTCAATGGTTCAGGTGTATAACTTGTTGGAGTTGTGTACTTAATGTCTAGATTTAAGTGACATAAACTCACGATCCATTGCCATTAATCTATTTAACTAAATGAACAATTGTTTGCGTTTAATTATTTATAATTAAATATATGCAAAACATAGTCCTGGATTATATACGTTGTAGTTAGTATGGTGTGCGACGTCACACAGAAGATCATACTATCGGTTACTCGTATTTAATCGAACGGTTGCTCACGACCTAGATGGACACGGACCAATCCATCGGTATAGTCGTTGTGTGAAAGAGAAAATAATCTGTCTTGATTATTTTATCACACTTGTACACTTGGTGTATTGAGCGGATCTGCTTGAGATTTATCGATTAGGATTGCCGGCGATAATCGATTCGAGTCTCAGTGTATTTTATTCTTAATCCCCGAAACTATTGCGGGTGTGTATATTCAATATAACTGACTTTGATTTACCAAAGGAATTAACCGATTTAATTATTGGGTTAATTACCGGTTAAGTTGGGTCAATATATTTTATATATGACATGCCGTGAATACTTGACGGGAAAGTGTATCCCGGAAGGGTTGATAATATCCCCGAGATGAGTTCATAAGGAATTATTATGTAAACCCTGCAGGTGGATTCGTTCCGCATAATAATTAAGGTTGAATGGTACTAGTCTCGGATAAAAGAGATGAATAAATTAATTAGCAATGAATTAATTTTATTCACGGATATTTATATCTTAAATACACGGAATAAATAATACTACCGGAGAAATATTATTTGATATAATATGGTTTAATATTGGGAGTGCAATTAATTTATATAGTGGAAAATAAATTAATTAATATTAATGGGATTAATAGATTTGGGCTTGGGCTCAATTTAATCATTAATATTGGAAGCCCAATATTCCACCTCCTTAAGATCCCCTACGTAGCCTATAAAAGCACTACATGGTCTTCTCTATTCTCATAAGTTGAAGATCACAATTCTAGAGAGAGAAAGTAGAGAGGAGGATCCATGGAGTTCGGTAGATCGTCGCCCACACGACGTCCGGGCTAGTGCAAGGAATACGTGGGAAGATCTCAAGGTCGTCAAATTGAGTTCTTCGTTTTTCCGAACAACGAGAACGAGGTAAATCGTAAAACCCTCTTTATGATTTTATCTTTTAATTATCGTAAAAATATCTTGAACCAAGATCCGAGAACGCGACCCATGTCGAGGTTGAACCGGGCGGTGGTGATCGAAGATCACCGGACCGCCGGCGGCTCAACGGCTCTCCTAGGAGGGGTCGAGGGGCATGAGCCTCGGCTGGACGCCGAGACTCGATCGAGCACGAGCTCGATCGCCCGTGCACATCCAGCGGGCTGCTGGAGCAGCGCCGCTCGCGCGGCACGAGCTCCGCTCCGGCGGAGCGATCACCGCTCGCGCGGCTGGACCGCCGCTCGCGCGGCGGTGGCTGCGGGCTGATCGCTAGCCACGGTTCGACCGTGGCTTGGGGGCGATCAGCGGGGTGTTGCTGGGGGTGTCCAGCGGGCTGCCAAGGGCAGCCCTAGGCGGCTGCCTTGAACAGCCGCGAGTCCCACGAGGGGACTCGACCGAACAGCCGCGGCTTTGCCGCGGTTAGGGTTTTGGTTGAGTCCGGCGCTTCGTGGTGGTTCGTGGCGGATTGTTCCGGCAACCGGGAGTCGATTGGAGTTGTCGTTCCGCATTTTGACAACTCCGGATATTCGATCTCCGAAGGATTTCAGTCGGAATTAATTAGATAATTTATTTATTTAAATTTATTAATTCCGGGATATCGATTTCCAACAATTGGTATCAGAGCGTTGGTTTTAGTTCATGGTATTTTTCGATAAATTGTTCTACATTGCAGGGTTTTCGATTATTATGGCTAGATTTAATTTTATTAATTAATGTCATAATAATGTTCTTGATTATTAAACTCTCGGTGATGTCAATATTTGTTCTTGTGTGGTGAATGCTTGTTCTTATTTTTCCGGAAATTGTATGAGGTCGATTTCATGTAGAGAATCGATACCGGAGAGCGTAGTAATAAATTTGTAATTTATTTACGTTGGATCGATGACGAAACGACGATCGGAAAAGTGTGACGGAGGAGACGAAGAGAGGGAGGACCGGGGATCGATCATGATGATCGATCCCATGAGGATCGATCGAAGGGGGGCGTGGGGGCTGCCCGCGGGAACCCTCGGCCACGCCGTCCACCGGTGGTGGTGGCGCGTGGGCTGAGGTGGCGGCGACGCTCCTCCCCGGCCGACAATCGATGGTGGGGGACGCGGGGTCCTCGTGATCTCGTGTTCTCCTACCTAGATTCACTTTCCTAATTGATTCGGTTTTCCTATTTTGAGTATTCCTATTTTTTAGGAATTCTCATGGAAATAGGAAAAGAATTAATTGGAATTAATTTATTTCCTTATTCTATTATGGAAGTCTTCTAGAATATTCTAAGTTCTACTTGGAATATGATTCTAGAGATTTAATGGAATTAGAAAGGAAAATAATTAATTTTTAAATTAATTTATTTCCTATTTGATTATTCCTATTTTATGGGAATTTTCATGGACATAGAAATTAATTAATTTTGGAAAGTAGAAGAGTCCTAATTTATTTTATTTCCTTATTCTATTATAGAAGTCTTCTAGAATATTCCAAGTGGGTCTTGGATAGATTATTCTAGAGATTTAATAGAATTAGATAGGAAAATAAATAAATAAAAATATTAATAATATTTAATTTTATTTTTGATTTATTCGATTGACTTAATTTTCGAATTAAGTAACTTTTGGATTTATTAAAAATAAATAGATTTAAATATTGGAATTAATAATCCCGTCACATGGAGCATTCAAGAACGAAGACTGAAGACTAGAAGACGCATACGGGGATGCGATAAAGCCATAATAGTCGGAAAATAATATTCTAGTATTATTTTGATTATGTGATAATATTCTATGTGCTTTATTTCATGTATGCATGCTTATGTGTATTTAATTATGCATTAGAGAGCGTATCCCTTTGTTATAAAAAGCTAAGTGGGAGAGGGTATGGAAACATATCCATTGTCTCCATTGCTGTTCTCTTGATGACTTTTATGGACTTTTGAAGTTCGTATAGATAAGCCATTGGAGGAGAATTCTTGTAATTCCTCTTACAAGAAACATTGATTAAGTTTATCAAACAATGCTTAATTTGTCTTTCCAAAACTGATTTCAAGTCGACTCATTCTCACCCCGGGGAGTGGAATGGAGCCAAAGCCACTTGGTCATGTCGAGGACACAAATTAGAGACTTTCGTGTCATTTGATGACTAGATCGATTGTCTGCTCGGCTCCCTCATTTATGAGAGATAGGGTCGTTCGCATGGTGAATCACTGGTTAGAAACTTCGAGTTTCACTTATGATTCTCCGTGTCTTGATTTACAAGATTAAATGAATCAAGTAATTGGGAGTCAATTGTAAAAGTCTTTTGGTGTAGTAAACGTCCACACTATCGTGGCTTGCTACATTGAATGGGATTTTGGAACGATTGATGTAGACAGTTATAGAAGGGAGTAAAGGAGCGTATGTTAACGTAAACGTCCACACTATCGTGGCTTGCGGTGAATGTGCGTATCCCAAACAATCTTCTTAGATACTGAGTAATGGTTTACACTTAGGTACGCTTCTTAGTATTCTTCCCATCGAAGTAACGCTAATGATGATGTACGACCGAAGCAAATCTAATTGCTAAATCATTTGGATAGGTAAACGTCCACACTATCGTGGTTTGCCATATCTGATGGGATTTTAGATGCGATTAGTGGTTTAATGATATTATTTGAGGGAGATAATATCGGAGATTAAATCGATTGTTTGTTGTTATATGTGCTCATAGATTAGGAAATGGCTTTGAACCCACTTTCTGTGATACGTAAGGATTTTAAACTCATTGGTCCCTGAATGTGATGATTGGAATAGAGATCTAGACATTGCCCAAACTGTTTAAGAGTACTAGTTTGTACTCAGTGAGCTTTGTCCTCCCGAGCCTGTTGACATAGGCGGCTAGACAAGAAGCGATGAGGATACTCATAAAGGCCAGTGGCTTCGAGGAAACGCTTAAAAACGTTTTTAAGATGATTGACCTTTTAGACGAGTTGAGACGGAAATCGCAAGCTCTTGTAGCCAATGCCAAAGGTTTCAAACCTAAAGGCATGAATCGGGGAAAGGAAAAGAAAGCAAAGAAACCCAGTGGTTCTAAGTTATTTGGACCACGATATGGGACGAGAAAGCCAATAGGCAAGTGTTCTCGATGCAAACAGTCTGGGTACTGGAAGTCTGATTATCCTCTCAAAGAAAGTATGAAATTTTCTTTAGTCGTAAAACATAGTCAGTGGTATTATCTACCGGAACCTGGTGTGTAGATATGGAACCACTGACGGTATGTGCATTTTAAATGCAAGGGTTCCAGGAAACCCGACGACTTAGAAAAGAAGAAATCGTAGTCTACATGGGCAATGCTGTAGAGGAGGCAGCTGTTGCAATGGAGGACATTTTATAGGATTTCATTTTAGTTATTGCTTTTATGTACCTTTCATTTAGAAAGAACTTTGTTCTGGATTCTAATGAATAGATATATTTTATTTCTTTTAATCATTTGATGGTTATAAGAAGAAATAAAGATATTATCTATTCTGGTACATTAGGTAGCAATATATAAATGGTGAATCCTGAGTCCACCATGGTGCAACGAACCGTAGTATGAAACTCGTTTTACTAATAAGAGATTTCTTTATCAATTATACTTGTGGATTCTTATGCTAAGTCATATTTATTCAAATAAGAAGTTCAAAGGTCGAAAATTGATAGTTTGATCAATTAAGTTGAAGGAATGGACCTTCCGACCTATGAATCTAATTTGGAGGATAACATGACTAAGCAATCCTTTATGGATATAAGATATAAGATCCGGACAAGTATAAGAATTGATTGACTCTGATGTATGCAGACCTATGTTTACTCAGACAATGAGGTACGAGTACTTCATTTGATGATTACTCGAGAAATGGATTAGAATACCTGATGTGCCACAAAAGTAAGTGCTTTGACAAGTCAATGGACACTAAGCAATTGTGGAGAACCATCAAGGTATATCCATTTGTAGCCTGCGATTTGATCGTGGAGGCAAGTACCTGTCTGAGGAATGCATAGCATACTAATCAGAGATTGGGATTTGATCCCAAATGACTACACCATACACTGTTGTGTAGAAATGGTGTGTCGTAAACAAGAAATGGAACTCTTATAGAAATAGTAAAAGCATGAGTTATACGGAACTACCTATGTTCTATGGATATGTCTGGAAACAACGGCGCATTCAAATGCGGTTGTAGAATATCCTAGAAGAACAAAAGATGTGTGTTCAATAGTACTATGAACCAGAAGGACGTTATAAGTTCTAACGCCCGGTTCTTAGAGAAAGACTATATGATGAACCACAAGCCCAAGGTGACGTAATACTTTGAAATGAGAGAGAAAGATTAAGACTTAGAACCAGCCGAACCGAGTAGCGGTACACCACTGACTGCACCTACTGTTATCACTATTTATACACCGGAATGCCATTGTAGTGGGAGGTTGTGGGACAACCGGAGATATTCATAAGACTAGGAGAGTCTTCGGACTCTGGACCTAGTATACATGAAATCGATCCCTAGAACTACATGAAGGCAGTACTAGATCTAAATGTGCCTTCTTGGAAAGCAATTTTGATTATTGCTAAGAGGCAAGATCATTTAGAGTACAAGCTTAGTTAATCCATTTATGGATTGGAACAAAGCATTGAGTTCGTAGTACTTGCAAATTGATGAGATAGTCCATTTTATGGATTCATCAAAGCATAGACGAATCATGTGTATTGGAAACGTGATGGAACAAGGTGGTGTTTCTCGGGTTTTATGTAGAGAACATTCTTATCATTGGTAACAATGTAAAGATGTTGTCAAGACATAAAATGAGGTTGTCTAGATAAATCAATATGAAAGATATAGGAAGAAGTTGGACATGTTCTTGAGATCTTGGATCTCTGGGAAAGAACATTGTACTTCTCCTGGACATCTTACATATATATGATTATGGTTCGCTTTAACATGCAAGATTCCGAGAAAGGTTCGTTACCTTTCAGAGACAGAATGCATCTATCTAAGGATATGTGTTTTGGAACACAAAAGGAGATAGAAGCAATGAAAGCAGTTTCTTACACTTTGAGTGTGGAAAGCTTAATAAATGCATTGTTGAAAGCAAGAACCTGATATCGGCTATGCGGTTAGCATAGTGGGAGGATATCAAGGTAATCCTGGAAAGGAATACTTGACTGCTGTAATGAACATTTTAAGTACTTTCGAAGTACTGGAAACTATGTTCTGGATTACGGAGCAAACAAGCTTTTCCTTTGGATTACATTCTCTTAGATTTCTAATCAAAGAAGGACCGGTGTAAGTCGATATCAGGCTATGTTTTTCACTATTGAAGGAAAAGGAGTTTTAACATGGAAGAGTGATAAGCACGATGCTTTTCGGACTCTGCCATGGGTAACCAAATAGCGGCCTCAGAGGCAGCGGAAGTTTTGGTATAACTCCGGGATAATCTCTGGGACTTAGAGGTGATTCTTAATTTGCCAAAAGGCTATGTGTATAGCGGTGCGATGGCAAATGGTAAGAAATCACAAGTCCATAAGTGTAAGATAACACATAGTGCAAGTACCACCTGATACGAGTCATCGTCGAGGGAGACGACGCTGTAGTCACCAAGATAACTTCAGAGCGGCAACCTAGAGTGCTCATTCACATAGTACTTCTTGGAAGTACAACTTAAGCACGTGATGAGTATGGGAGTCGGGAGTTTGGAGGAAATGACTAGACCTTAGTACAAGTGGGAGATTGTTGGAGTTGTGTACTTAATGTCTAGATTTAAGTGACAGAAACTCACGATCCATTGCCATTAATCTATTTAACTAAATGAACAATTGTTTGCGTTTAATTATTTATAATTAAATATATGCAAAACATAGTCCTGGATTATATACGTTGTAGTTAGTATGGTGTGCGACGTCACACAGAAGATCATACTATCGGTTACTCGTATTTAATCGAACGGTTGCTCACGACCTAGATGGACACGGACCAATCCATCGGTATAGTCGTTGTGTGAAAGAGAAAATAATCTGTCTTGATTATTTTATCACACTTGTACACTTGGTGTATTGAGCGGATCTGCTTGAGATTTATCGATTAGGATTGCCGGCGATAATCGATTCGAGTCTCAGTGTATTTTATTCTTAATCCCCGAAACTATTGCGGGTGTGTATATTCAATATAACTGACTTTGATTTACCAAAGGAATTAACCGATTTAATTATTGGGTTAATTACCGGTTAAGTTGGGTCACTATATTTTATATATGACATGCCGTGAATACTTGACGGGAAAGTGTATCCCGGAAGGGTTGATAATATCCCCGAGATGAGTTCATAAGGAATTATTATGTAAACCATGCATGTGGATTCGTTCCGCATAATAATTAAGGTTGAATGGTACTAGTCTCGGATAAAAGAGATGAATAAATTAATTAGCAATGAATTAATTTTATTCACGGATATTTATATCTTAAATACACGGAATAAAGAATACTACCGGAGAAATATTATTTGATATAATATGGTTTAATATTGGGAGTGCAATTAATTTATATAGTGGAAAATAAATTAATTAATATTAATGGGATTAATAGATTTGGGCTTGGGCTCAATTTAATCATTAATATTGGAAGCCCAATATTCCACCTCCTTAAGATCCCCTACGTAGCCTATAAAAGCACTACATGGTCTTCTCTATTCTCATAAGTTGAAGATCACAATTCTAGAGAGAGAAAGTAGAGAGGAGGATCCATGGAGTTCGGTAGATCGTCGCCCACACGACGTCCGGGCTAGTGCAAGGAATACGTGGGAAGATCTCAAGGTCGTCAAATTGAGTTCTTCGTTTTTCCGAACAACGAGAACGAGGTAAATCGTAAAACCCTCTTTATGATTTTATCGTTTAATTATCGTAAAAATATCTTGAACCAAGATCCGAGAACGCGACCCATGTCGAGGTTGAACCGGGCGGTGGTGATCGAAGATCACCGGACCGCCGGCGGTTCAACGGCTCGCCTAGGAGGGGTCGAGGGGCATGAGCCTCGGCTGGACGCCGAGACTCGATCGAGCACGAGCTCGATCGCCCGTGCACATCCAGCGGGCTGCTGGAGCAGCGCCGCTCGCGCGGCACGAGCTCCGCTCCGGCGGAGCGATCACCGCTCGCGCGGCTGGACCGCCGCTCGCGCGGCGGTGGCTGCGGGCTGATCGCTAGCCACGGTTCGACCGTGGCTTGGGGGCGATCAGCGGGGTGTTGCTGGGGGTGTCCAGCGGGCTGCCAAGGGCAGCCCTAGGCGGCTGCCTTGAACAGCCGTGAGTCCTACGAGGGGACTCGACCGAACAGCCGCGGCTTTGCCGCGGTTAGGGTTTTGGTTGAGTCCGGCGCTTCGTGGTGGTTCGTGGCGGATTGTTCCGGCAACCGGGAGTCGATTGGAGTTGTCGTTCCGCATTTTGACAACTCCGGATATTCGATCTCCGAAGGATTTCGGTCGGAATTAATTAGATAATTTATTTATTTAAATTTATTAATTTCGGGATATCGATTTCCAACATAACTAGCCGTGGGCTCACAACATATTGTGATTCGAACAACATATTGTTCTTATTTCAACTACTCCCAAGAGTTTTAGATTAATAATCATATTATTTAATCTCCGAACAAGTCGGTGCCCAACGAATCAGTGACGAGCGTCTATCAGCAACGCTTCACTAATTCCCTAGATACAAATGAAGTGCTTGCAAGAACCTTGTAATATAGTTAGCGTACAGTACGATCCCTCCGATACATATGTCCCGATCAAACTAGAGATATTGGTTAATCGAGATCTCTTGTTGAGTTTGATAACTGTGCGTACGTTCTAGGTTTCGTAAAATCCATTCGTGATTGATTCAGAGAAACACATTTCTCTAATCACCTCACTATTCGACTCTGGCCAGAGATTCCGGGACTACGAACCATCAGAACACACAGGACATCCATGATCTATATCAAGCGATCAGATCCCCTACTACCATATGCACAGACTTCACATCAGATTTTGAACTGCACGAACGTTGTCTCCTTTTTCGACTTACTCCCTTTCCAGGGAATCAGAGACATGTCACGATACAGCTAGTCCTCTGATGAAGTCACGGTGATGTCTGGGTCTTAAGGATTAATTGTGTACAACTATATTATGGAATTCTCTACTCGATCAGTGATAACCACTTAGAGATTCCAGGGAGAGAGGGTTCAGTGAACTCATCAACAGTGAGCACCCACTCAAGTATGTCGATGTCCCAACATCGAGGCTCGAGATTATCCCACATACACTAAGTGCTAGTCTCAAGGGGGAAAGGCCGGGTATCCTTGTTATTGGCGTAACCCATCGACTAGGAACTGAGTTTGACCAGTTACGTTGCATTAACAGAATTATCTCTCGGTTTCCACAAAACCGAATTCATACAACATGTGTAACTGTACAGGACTATATCTATGATTCAACATTGGGAGCAGATATAGTATATGCCATTAATATAGGTTTCATTAATTAACGAAATAAACCGTTATATAACGGAATACGGTTAACCGCTCGGCCAACCGTTGGCTTGCTGGTCACCTATTCCAACAAAACGGGCCAATCAACCCCCCCACACTTAAGTCATTGCTCGTCCTCGAGCAAACAAAAGAACACAAAGAACAACGAAAACAAGGCAAGTTCTCCACAAAAGAGGTTAGAAATTAATTCCGTCTATCGATCAAAACACGTACTACCGAGAAGTAATCGAACACGACAAAGATCATATCAAGTGAGTTCATAAGCAATCGAGTTACCTCAACAAACCGTCTTTTTCCTCACAAGGGAAGCACTCGTACTTTTACCTCTCGAAGCATGGGTTCACTCAAAACAAGCTATGCAAGTGAATAGAGGCAAATCAAGATGAACTTGCATAAAAAGAACAACCGAGAACAAAGAGTGATCAAGGAAAGACTTCATGTAATAACCGCAATGTGCAAAGAATAACAACCATAGACAAGTGTACACGAAAGTCTCCACTCATCAAGTTTATCAATCTCAAGAATCAAGGAACACTAATCAATTCAAGGTTGTAGTGGGGCACGGTTAAGGGTAGTTCGGGCAATTTTTAGGAATAGTAACTCATTGGCCATTGTGGCCCAAACCTTATTTCTCCATTTCCTCACCCTTATCACCACACTCAACTCTCAAAATCACACTCAAGGATCACTTTTATGTCATGAAACACTTAACCCATTGTTTCGGGTCATCAAGAAATAATGAAAATCAAGTACTCACGCTTTAAGAATTAAGCTTGGGCTCACTTTAACAACACAACACTCTCTCTTATATAGTGGATATTTCTTCACTTTTTCATGTTATAGAGAGGAAATAATATCTTGGAGCAATATTTGGGAGTACAAGTGGCTAATCGCTCACATCATAATGGATTAATCAAAGCAAATGTGGCTATTAGCAAACACCGATGTATTAAACCTTCATCAAACAATATGGAGTTTTTCTCAACATTTATCATAAAACACACACTCCAACATCGGCTTAAGGGTGATGAACAAAAGAGCATAACGTAGTCTCAAAGGGGTTTACTATGGTGTCCCTCGACGGGCTCGGGGTATCAAAAATCTCCTTCAAAGGGGTTTACTGTGATGTCCATCGTCATATAAAACACATTTTTAATAAAAAAAATTAATTCAAATTATTAAAAAAATGTTAATATAGTATCATTTATATCTTTATTTATATCATTAAATTTTTAAATATATCTATAATTATTTTTATCATAAAAAATATTTTTAATTTTTTGAAAATTTTATTGATAGTTAAAGGATAGTTTTTATTTAAAATATTAATTTTTTTTCTTTTTCAAAGTATTTTTTTCTTAAAAATATATTTTTTCTATTTTTCTTTTTTATTTAATTTTATATTTTTTTTTAAGTTTTTATTATTTTTTAAAAATAATTTTGTTGATTAAAAGAAATTTTATTTTTTTTATTTATTAGTCCTTTTTATTTAATTTAATATATTTGTTTTAAGTTTTTATTATTTTTAAAAAATAATTTAGTTGATTAAAAGAAATTCCTAAAAATTTCTCCTAATTATGAGAGATTTTGGAAGTTAAAATTGCTTTGTATTTTTTTAAAAAGAATCCTTTAAAAACTATTGAACTTTAAAATCTTTAAAAATTCATAAAGTATTGAATACCTATAGATTTTAATTGACTTTTTAAAATCCGGATTGAATTTCCCAGAATTTTAATAGACTTTTTAAAATCTGAATTGAATACTTCCAAACTTTAAAAGTTTTAAAAAATCTAACGAAATTCCAAACCAATACACCCTCCTTAGTCTTAGCTTTATTCAGGTTTAGAGTTCGCATGGCATCCATTACAATTTTTTAAAATTTCACTGTCTGACGTCGATGATTTGGCAATAGTCACTATATGTGGGATCGTCAAGTATTTTTGTTCGAATAGGCACCATATGTGGGATCGTTAAGTATAGTTGTTCGAATAATTTAATAGAAAAATCAATTTGATTTTATTGATGAATTAAATATTTTATTAAATGTGATTGATTGAATTTTATACGCGTCCTATAAATGATATAATGGACATTTAAAACCAAATCACCTTTATCCAACAAAATTTGAACATTGCATCATTTGGACAAAGTCATTTCTTAACGTTGACTATTAAAAAACCAAAAATGATGATAATGAACTTGAGACTTGCAAAAGATGTTGTGGATATGGGAAATCTTGCGCCACTCAGAATCAACAATTTTCGGGTCTTCTTCTTCGTTGAGCATTTGCTTTAACAGCAGTGGGCTTCCATCAATTGTTAATTCATCTAATTTGGTGAGGCGTCGCATTGCTGCTTTCGAGGGCATATGTCTCAACTTCTTGAATTTGTATATGACTAGTTCCTTGAGAGATGATAGGTTCCCAAACCACTCGGGCAATGCTTCCATTCCAAAATCAGATAACCATAAGAAATCAAGAGAAGTGAGATGTTGAATCTGATCCGGTAGGCAATCCCAATATGACATCCCGTTCAATTCTAAGCGGCGAAGAGAAACTATGGATGATTGCAATATGGCGTCAACAGCAAGGTTGAAGGAAACACTATCATCCCATGAAGAACAAGGACTCATTCTTAACCATTCCAAGCTGCCGAGTGACCCAATTTCTTCAGCGCTGAATCTTGGAGCCTCCGTTATAGTCAATGATATGAGACGAGGCATTTTGCTAAGACACCCGTACTGGATATTCGTTAATCCACGCAATGACAGGTTCACCAAGGATGGGGTGCATGACTCTATCATTTCAATTGGAAAATGGATCAGGCCTTGGCAATAGTTGATGGTTAAATCACAGAGTGAAATGAATCCTCCTTCATGTCTTTCTGTTGTTATTGACTTCAGATTCAAACAATTAGATATACTAAACTCCAACATATTATGATTGTTAGAGAATAGCCCGTCTGGAAGAAACTCCAAATCTTTTATTCCACTAATTTCAAGACGAGTGAGCGAACTCAACTTGGGTCCACATATATTTTCCAGAGGCAAGCCGCTGTCAATCCCATAAATTATTAATTCTTTGAGGCATGGAAAATGACTTGGAGCACTCGTCAATTTCCTGCATTCCACAAGTATCAAGTACTCAAGTCGTGGAAATACGACCACTTGATTTTTATCACCTTCCCTTCCAGTCGGGGGCAATTGTACTTCTGCCCATTCTGTCAGGCTTGACATATATGACAAAGTAAGCCTTTCAAGAGCTGGAAACACTTGAATTGTCGTGTCTCCATTTCTCGACTTGCGACTACAATTGTCAATGTTGTAGAATGATGAACCAATGGATCTAACATTTTCCATATGCTCCAGAAAAAGAGACTTGAGAAGCGGCAAGTGGCCTAACATTGGGAGCTCTTCAACTTGCATGCACTGTGTTAGAACAATCTCCATCAGATTGTTAAGTGCTTGACCATCTTTTACTTCCATACTTAAAGTCCACGTTGAGAATCGTCTGCCATTAAATCCACCAATAGTTAGGCTCTTTAAATTAGGGTGTGGTTGGAGGCCTTCCAGAACACTCTCCTCATTTGCTTCATCACCATCTGTGACTGTCCATTCAAATGCTAACTCCAATATGTCTTTCTTTCCAAATAAATCTGCACCCAATGCCTCGTCCTTATCTCGCACCAGTTCCAGATTATCAATCTCTAGTTTTCCTTTCAGATTCTTCATGCTTTCAAGCTCTGAAATTCTATAACCTTTTACCTCACCCACATGAAAGTATTGTAGTGTCTGAAGAGAAGTCAATCGTCCTATCTCAGGGGGCAATGTTGTATCAACATCAATGTAAAGATGCCTTAAGTTAATTAAGTACTTCAATGAATCTGGGAGCTTTTCCAAATACCTAGGATGAAATATCTTCCTTTGTGCTCTTAATGTTTCCAAGTGGTATAGTTCACCCAATGACTCTGGAAAATATCTAATCATTGTTCCCGAAATATCAAGATATCTTAAATGTATCAGCTCACTAATTGAAGTCGGTAAAGTATCAATTTCTTCGCCCAATAAAACTAAAGTACGAAGGCTTTTGAAGTTTGAGAAATTGAGATCGGAAACACTGCCATTGAAGAATAGAGTCCGTACATACCTTGCTTCTTTCTTGGGGAATAATCGTGACTCAATATCTCCACTGGGACCGTAACCAATGTATCGGTGTTGAAAATTTTCATCTTCGATTCTGTGATTTTCACATAAAATGTAATGTGCTAGATCATGCACAAGGTCGTGCATGTTGTAATAACACGTTTTATGTCTCTTTAAAAACCTTTTATAAGGAATGTAAAAGCCATAATCATCTATCTTTACAACCTGTAATAAAGATCTTTGAAGTAGAATGGAAACGAATTTACTTCCTATGCTCTCCATATTGTTGTTTTGATCGTTTTGAAGAAAAAATCCTTCTGCCATCCAAAGTTGAATCAGTTGTTCCTTTTCAATCTCAATTCCCTTTGGAAATATCGAACAATACGCAAAACACTTCTTCAGTAATGGCAACGACAAATTATCAAAACTCAGCTTTAATATTTTGGAGATGGGATTTTCATCTTCGAAATTCGAAAACCAATCCTTTTCGAATGAGATCCACTCATCTCTTGACTTATTGCACAATAACCCCCCTACTACTTTCGCTGCCAACGGCAAACCTTGACATCTTTTTGCAATGTTTCTCCCCATTTTCTCATATTGATCTTCTGCATTAGAAGTCTTTGCTTTAATTATTGACCAACAATCATCGGCCGATAATCCTCCCAATTTGTGAACACCGAGGGTGCTCACAATCGAAGCAACCTCATGACTCCTTGTGGTAACAACCACACAATTCCCCACGGAAGAACTAACTCCGGAGAGTGAATTTACAAAATCATCCCACTTGTCCCTCTCCTCATTCCAAACGTCATCAAGGATAAGAAGATATCTTTCACGGCCCAACTTTTTCTGAAGCTTTTTGAGAAGCGCTTCTCTGTTTTCATATTCAACGTTTTCAGCTGCCATTGATGTAAGAATATTCTTCAAAAGAACAACTCCATCGAAGTTCCGAGGGACATGCACCCAAACACGATTATCTCCAAAATGAGATATTATCTTTTGATCACTGAATACTTTCCTAGCCAACGTAGTCTTCCCAAGTCCACCCATCCCGGTAATAGAAAAGAACGAGAGTACTCGTTCTGTTGGGCTAGGAGGGACCAGCATCTCAACTATACTCAACACATCATTCTCTCTTCCGAAAAAAACCGGATCGACAGAGAATGAGTCGGTTTCTATGCTCGCATATGCATGAGATCCAAAATCACTTGACGTACGCACACCAACAAGTCTGGCCTGAAGGCCAAAGCCAGTTGCTTGTTGGATACTTTGTTCCAACTTGTTATTGATTTCCTTGATTTGATCGGCAAGCCTTAGGCGGTTTGCGATCGGATTCTTAGAGGAAGAGAAGAAAGATCGCACCTTATTTTTTGTTTTGGTTTTGGAGAGAAATTGGTATTTGATCTCATCCAAAACGTTGTTGAAATTACGTCTTCGACGTAGGATACCAACTTTTCGTGAAGTCGGTCTTAAACACTGTCACTTCAGCAACTTCGTTAGCACACACTCAGCTCTGCTTGCTATGTATGATGTATGGTGTATGTGGTGTGTTCGAACTCAACAAGAGTAATGTAAAGTGCTGAAGACAAGGTTGTATAATAGTTTCATTTCATTGATAAACAAAACTAACTATTACACTTGTGGAGAAAGGTAGATGGAATGATCAAGAGTCGTATCCCAAGTGACACAGCACTCCAACGAACTAATGATCTAGTACTATATCACCTAGAGCTAAATCGCATAACTCTACTATCGGTGCACAGCACAAAACAACTACCAAAACTCTTAAAGCTATAAGCCGTAAACACCGAACGTTGATACTCAGATATCGGATTTCGTTCTCTCAAAATCGTCAAAGGATGTCATCCAACTCCATGGGTATATATAGTAGTCTCGCACATGTGAAGCCTTGAGGTAGTGAAATCTGATTGGTCACATGCTTGGCATACATCACAATTCCATGGATGACATCACTTTCGGAATCTTCGATTCTTGAATCTTGGAATCTTGAATCTTCGATTCTTGAATCTTCGAATCTTGAATCTTCGATTTCTTTAACTTCAGACCTCAACACATCTTGACTCCGTCGATCCTAATACTTCATCTTCAACTTCATCGTGATGAACACTTGTCGTTGAACATTTCATATTTCATCGTCTTCATTGTCGTCAATAGAGTTGAAGTAGTAAACAGCACTTCATGCATCAGTTGATACACGAAGTCAAAAGAGCCTGGCATGGGACTCCAGTCGCGTGGGATGAAGAGACTCCATTTGCGACACCAGTCGCGAGCGACATAGTCGCTCAAGCCGGATGAGTGAGGTCAAGCGACAACGTCGCGTGCGACTCCAGTCGCAAGGGACAGCCAAGGAAGTCAAGCGACTTTGTCGCGTGAGATGGGAACGGCAGGGTCACGCGACTCTGTCGCGCGCGACACTGTCGCGAGAGGGGAGGGGCTGAGGCACGCGACTCTGTCGCGTGAGTTGAAGAGGCGCGATGACACGCGACTCTGTCGCGTGCGACTCTGTCGCGTGTTGCGGTGATGCCTTGTCGTGCGACTCCAGTCGTATGAACTTGAGGATGTACTTCATGTTGATTGTATTGCATTCACTCAACCTACACCTGCAATCAAAGACAAATAACAACAACCACATACGTTGTTGCCAAAACTAACATCTACAATCTCCCCCTTTTTGGCACAACTCATGTGACCAAAGGTTAGTAACGGAGATATACATAGCTCCCCCTCAAGCAAGGCATATCAAAAACAAAACAAGTAAAAATAAGATTCAAACACACATTCAACAACTAAGCATCATTACTGAGAAGATATGAAAGACAAAAAACTTAGTTGCGAATTCAAAAACCGAATCAAAACAATGTTCAACGAGGCAGATATGAAAAACATGCATGATGGTAAATATCAATTGTCTTATGCATGCAGTAGATGGAATGAAAAAACCACAAAAAAAAAAAAAAACTTAAATTGTTCAAGAGTAAGGCAAGATATGAAAACTTCAAGTCTTCGGAGAACCGACTGGAGATGGCGAGCGCACTGGAGTAGTGTGTGGTGATCCATCACCTGTCTTCATATCATCATCATCATTTCCAGCTTCTTCACCTGCGTCTTCCTCAACTTCTTCTCCATCAGACACGAAGTCTTCGTCACGGGTTCCATAGATTTCATACTGACCAAACTCATCCTCACCGAGTTTGATCCTCTCTTCATCATCATCATCGTCGACATGACCAACACCTTCAAGATCAACATCTTCACTCTCATCCTTCAAACCGTCAGACGGCATCGCACGCGATGCCCCTGGATGTGTAGTATCCTCATCCTCATCATCAACCTTCCCTTTGCCCTTTCTCAACATTTCAAATACTTCACCCGCCATCATCTCGCGGACACCTTCATCACCTTCATCTTCACTCTCGACGACAACATGTTTTGATTTGGCTAAGTCAGCCATTGCTTCTTTGATGCCATCCTTAATCAACTGGAAAATGAAAGTATCACTCAAGCCTTGACCAGAAGAGCCAGCACGAGATATACCACCTAATCCTCCCCCTTGATGGGTCAGCTGGTGAAGATGAGTGAAAGCGGCTTTCTGATCTTTCTGAGCATCCAACATCTCAGCAAGGGCAATGGCATGAGCTGCTTGTTTACGCTCAAGTCTTTGAGTTGTGATATAACATTGATGTATCGCAGCGGAGGGAACCACCGAACGATAATTATGCATCGGGTGATATGGGTTTTCCTTCGGCGGTAACCCAGATTGAGGGCCAAACTTCTGAGGCGCCACCTTTTCACGTTTCAACTCCTTCACGTCAACATCCTTCTCTAACTCATCAAACTCATCAACATCTTCAATGGGAACCACCTCAGGCTTATGACGCTTAGAGCCAGAGGGTTCAAGTTTGGCAGCTGCAGCAGAACGCTTCTTAGTCTTCACCGGCGAAAGAGGTGGAGTGATAGGTTCCTTAACATCTTCCCTCTTTGCAAACTTCGTCCACGGAAGATCAAACACCCTGTTCTTCAACCAAGTCGGAGTGATATTAACATGTGAGTTTTTCTTTACCTTTCTCTCTGTCTCCGTCATTGGAATGAACTTCTGTTCAGTCAACATCCCATAAATGAGACAAGGATGAGTTAAGTGAATACGACGTTCCTCTTCCACTTCTGACTGTTGAACGAGTAGAGAGTCAGATGCCGTGGCTATTCTACAAATGTCAGCAAAGATAATTTCGCCGAGGTCGACCTGTTCTCCGCAGCCGAGACGAAATATGATATGCATCAGCTTGGGCGACAGATAGTTCTCATCAGGATGAGCAGCCCAATTAGTCACACCAAATCTATGGAGATTGCCGTAGAAGGCAGTTAACTTGCTAGGATGAGGGAGGGGTGACTTAACTTTGCCATGTGTCAAGAAGGATCCAATCTTCGTCGCATTCATGCGATCTTCATCAGAGGGTGTAGTCCAGGTACTATCAACCTCTATTCTCTTCAAGAAGATATTAATGTTCAGAGGTCGGAGAGTATACAACTTACTTCTGAAAACAAAACGCCCATACATCGGGCTCGACGGATCAGCAAACTCAGGAGTGAGATTAGCATAGAATTTTTGGATGATTGGAATGGAGTAGCGATAGGTAGCAGTGACAGACTCCAACAACTTCATATCTTCAAAAAACTTGGTAAGACCTTGTTTTTCATAATCCGCAGGGCGGATGTGACGGTCATTTAGGATAGGTAGGTTCTCAATCAAACCAAGCCGACGCTCGGCCTTGGGATAGAAGAAATCAGGTTTATAGTGCTTTCCGCACTCTTCAACAGTCTGATAGTAAACCACCTCAGCAGTGGCTCCAGTTGAGCCAGAAGTAGTAGGAGCACGAGGTGGCTTCCTAGAGTCATGAGATAAGGACTTCTCTCCCTCACCGGAGCCAGAAGACTTCTTCTTTGAACCTCCAGCAGAGGCAGTGGGAGTTGAAGAAAGAACTTTCTTCGGAGTAGTCTCAGCAGTGGAGATAGAAGGGTTAACCTTCTTTTGATCAGCAGAGGCGGAGATAGAGGGTTTTGATTTCCGAAGATCAACAGCAGCAGTAGTAAGAGAGGATTTAGACTTCCTCTGATCAGCAGTGACGTTAGATGACGTCTTCTTCAACGTGGCACCATGGCCAGAAACAGTTTTCTTTTCACCCGCACCAACATCAGCAGGTTTAGTGATCTTCTTTCCATCATCAGTCATAATACCATCCGCAACTAACTTCTGATATTCAGACGGTGAAACGAGACCCTTGTAGCAACGAAGAAAGTTTGAAGGGTACTTCTTTTGTTGTTGCTCAGGCTTGGCAGACTTACCTCCACTCTTCGACACAGAGTGGGCAGGGTGAGCAGGTTTTGTTAGATCCACAGATGGGGACTTACCACCGCGTGAATCCATCTTATCCATGTGCTTTTGAAGCGCATGTAAAGTCTTCTTCTTTGAGTTGGGAGAAGCATCTCTCCAAGCAGTCGTTAGTTCAGCGAGGACTTCCTTATCAATTTCATCAAACACGTTACCAGCAGATGAAGACATAGCTAGAAAGCGAGAGTTAGCAAGATTGAAGATCGAAGAGCCTAAGTAAGGAACACTAGTGCCTGATGCACGAAGTAAGCGAAGAATCAGACGTCGATCGCCGGATGCGAGAAGCAAGAGATCGATGATACTTCAACCACGAGAGCAGGAAGGCGATGATACTTAGGAAATTCAGAGATGCAAGTAACCCTAATCCTTGATTTCAATGGCCTATATATAGAAAAATTTTTGGGCCGGCTCGTCTTGGACAAAAAGACCTGCGAAAAAGCCCATTTAACAGTACAAAATTGGCCCATCAGTACAAAAATCGAATAAAATAGAATAAAATAATCAGGTGAAAATTATGAAAAAATTCTAAGTAAAAAATATAATTTCAAAATTTTCAAAAAAAGTTCGAAAATTTTTCGTCGACGAGCAAGATGTAGCAATGACGTTCATCGTCGGATATCAGGTTGGCGGAGATGAGGTGTGTTGCATCATAAGTGTTGAACAGCAGAGATGAAGAGAAATTTTGTAGCGCACAGGAACAATCCAAGCGACTGAGTCGCGTGCGACTGGCATCGCAAGTCCTGGCCACGCGAATCAGTCGCGTGCGACTGGCACCGCAATACCTTGCCACGCGACTCTGTCGCGTGCGACTGTGTCGCACAGGTCCTCCAAGCATCCATCCACATACCCATCTCTGCATGAGGAGTTATGCATTGGAAGCTGCTACACTCATCTTCCGCCTTAAGGGTTGTACTCCACGAGATGCTGAACATGAGTTATAAGAATATCAAAACAACACATCCCGAGTTAGTATTCAAGCGTTCAACACACTGCAAACATTCAAAAACATTGTAGTGGAGATTCAATCGGTGATACCAGGCAGTGAAGAGCAAATATTTTCCCAAAAAAAATTTCACTTTTCATCAATCTCCAAATCAAAAATATCACACAAGGTGAATAAAAACTTTGAGGTATAATGAAATATCTCTCGAAGTAAAAACCGGTGAAACGGACCGAAGTATGTTGAAATAAGTTTAACTTGTCCTTCGTCGCAATCACAAGAATGCAATCGTGTTTCATCGGAACATATATGGTGAGTTAACACCGCACAAGAGATTTTGATTCATGAGTGTAAGGTGAACTCTTAAGGCACTCCATTTGGGACAAGCGTTACTACATCAGAGGGGAGCCGGCGGACAATGTGATCCGGCGTCCTCTAGACAAGTTTTAGCTTTTAAATGATTATGCAACAGATGCTCATTACAACAGTCAGAGGGGAGCAAGGATCATCCTGCATCTCCGAAGTGTGATGGTAGAGCATCTTAAATTATAGCGTCTATGAGCTACCTTTCGAAGAGGGGAGCCGGCGGACAAAGTGATCCGGCGTCCTCCGTTACTCAGTATTATAGATCAATGCAAATGAGCTTATGGGAGTTATATGCCAAGTTCACATGTTTACACTCAGAGGAATAAATGCACTTGGGTCCGAAGACTAAAGCGGCCTCGATCCATGTTCATCTGATTAGATTAATCCACGACGATCCATAGTGCGTATTCAGAAGTAAAGAAAACAATCTTTCAGACTTCAAAATTTTCGTGAACTCTTATAGAGAACACATGCAGAGAGAATTTCTTAAGTTTTTAAATCTCTCAAAGTCAAGAGGTTTGGTGAAGATGTCAGCGATTTGTTTTTCTGTTGAAATATGCTGTAGACTGACTATATCACGATCAACCAAATCTCTAATGAAATGATGTCGAATGTCGATGTGTTTAGTGCGAGAATGCTGAACAGGATTTTCGCTGATTTTGATAGCACTTTGGTTATCACAGTACAGCACCAAGGGAGCACTCTCGATAAGATAATCATTCAACATCTGCTTTAGCCAAAGCAATTGAGTGCAGCAACTCCCAGCTGCAACATACTCAGACTCAGCTGTTGATAGAGCGATGCAATTTTGCTTCCGACTATGCCATGACACTATGTTATTGCCAAGGAAGCAGCAGCATCCAGACGTGCTCTTTCGTTCATCATTGTCACTCGCCCAATCCGCGTCAGAGAACCCGACAAGATTTGCTGTAGTGTCACACGCATACCAAAGACCGAGGTCAGAAGTTCCAGAGATGTAGCGGAGTATCCGTTTCACAACTCGTAGATGGTCCTCCTTAGGATCAGCTTGGTACCTGGCACACATACAAACACTAAACATTATATCAGGGCGAGTAGCAGTTAAATATAGTAAACTCCCAATCATGGAGCGATAGAGTGTTTGATCAACACTTCGACTCTTAGTCGACATAGATAACCGATCAGTTGTCGCCATGGGAGTGTTGGCGGGCTTAGCATGGTGCATCTCAAACTTCTCAACCATATTCTTCGCATATTTGCTTTGTGTGACGAAGATCCCATTCGGTCGTTGAGATATTTGAAGACCCAAAAATTGATGTAGCTCGCCTTCAAGACTCATCTGAAATGTAGAAGACATAGAATCCGTGAATGCTTCCACGAGCTTAGAGCAAGTAGCACCGAAGACAATGTCGTCGACGTAAATCTGGGCAACGATCATGTGTTTCTCATCACGTTTGATAAAGAGAGTCTTGTCCACTGAGCCGCGTTCAAAACCAAACTTCAGTAGATAGTCTGTCAAACACCCATACCAAGCACGAGGAGCTTGCTTCAACCCATATAAAGCTTTATGAAGCTTATAGACATGATTAGGTTTCTTAGGATCTTCAAATCCTTTTGGTTGAGCAACATACACCTCTTCTTCAAGTACTCCATTTAGGAATGCAGCTTTAACATCCATTTGTCTAAGTTTGATGCCAAGATGACATGCAATAGCGATTAAGAGACGAATAGACTCAATGCGTGCAACTGGAGCAAAGGTTTCATCAAAATCTATCCCTTCCACTTGGGCATAGCCTTGTGCAACGAGACGAGCTTTGTTTCGAACAACTTGGTTATGCTCATCCGTTTTGTTCTTAAAAATCCATTTGGTCCCAACAACATTGATGTTCGAAGTACGGGGAACCAAAGACCAAACATTGTTTCTCGTGAACTCGTTAAGTTCTTCTTGCATAGCCATTATCCAGAAGTCATCCTTCATAGCTTCCTTGTAGTTTTTCGGTTCCGTTTCAGATAGGAAGCAAGATACTCCGATTTCATGGCACACAGCAGAAGTGCAAATGTTGTAGAGTTCATCAGGAGAAGGAATTTGTTTCTTCGAGCGTGTAATTCGCTCATTCATGTTTCCAATCATCTGTGTCGGAGGATGGCGTTTTTGAATGTACCCAGGTGCTTCTCTTGGAGCTTCAGCTGGGTTGTCAACTTGTTCATTTTCTTCACCATCAGACGATGAAGTATCATTGTTCCGCCGACTAGTCTCTCCAACTTCAGGAGATGTGTTAGGAGTAGGAATATCTGGTATCTCAGTAGTCGGTGTAGATGGAAATATACGATACTCCAGAATCCCTTCCTTAACCCAATCTTCGTTGGCATCCTTACCGAGAAAGTCTTGTTCATCAAAGTTAATGTTAACAGTTTCAAGAACTTTCTTAGTTCGGAGGTTGTAAGCACGGTAGGCATGACTATTCTGACTATAGCCAACGAAGATACCACGATCAGCTTTGGCTTCAAACTTCTTTAGAGGATCACGATCCTTCAAGATATAGCACGTGCAGCCAAAGACACGAAAGTGAGATACAGATGGCTTCTTGCCATTCACAAGTTCATAGGCGGTTGCCGTTGTGCCGGATCGAATGCTTATACGATTCAGAATATATCCAGCGGTAGAGACAGCTTCCGCCCAAAAAGTACGAGCAAGATTTTTCGAGATTAGCATGACACGAGCCATCTCTTGCAGCGTACGGTTCTTACGTTCGGCTATCCCATTCTGTTGTGGTGTTTTAGGAGCCGAGTATTCATGATGAATCCCCTTCATCAGACAATATTCATTGAAGCTAGAATTTTCGAATTCAGTCCCGTGATCACTATTGATCCTCTTGACCTTAGCTTCATGATTCGTTCTAATCCATTTCACAATACCTTTGAAGGCATTGAAAGTCTCATCCTTAGTGGCAAGAAATCTCGTCCAAGTATAGCGAGAGAAATCATCAACAACCACCAGCACGTACTCTTTCTTAGCGATACTCTTCACTTCCATTGGACCCATGAGATCCATGTGAAGTAGTTCAAAGGGAGCAGAAGTGCTCATCAGTGTTGGTAGTGCAGGATGAGGAGTTCTCGTCAGCTTACCCTTCTGACAGTCACCACACACTCTTTTCTCAATTTTGGGGAGTTGAGAGATTCCTCGAACTATCTCCCCCTTAACCAGTTTGCTCAAGTTTCGAGTGCTAGTGTGTCCAAGGCGTTGATGCCACAAGTCGACTTCATCAGGAACGGTCACAGAGAAACAACTATACTCAGTTGTATAACAATTATTCTTCGCACGTGGACCTTCCATGATGCACTTCCCTTCAACATAAAAGACCTTGCAAGAGTCTCTATCAAAACTAACATTCAGCCCTTCATCACAGAGTTGGCTGATGCTGATGAGGTTTGCCACAAGACCCTTCACATGAACAACATTGCGAATTGGTGGCAATCCCTTGATATGCAGCGTTCCCTTACCCATGACGACGCCTTTAGCTCCCCCTCCAAACACCACGGGAGAACCTGTCATAGGCTCGTATTCCTTCAGAAATTTCTTGGTTCCAGTCATATGGCGGGAACAACCACTGTCAAAGTACCAAATGCCTTTGTTTCCAGAGTCGGAGGCATTCAGTGCAACATTGCAAAAAATAAGTTCTCTAGGCCTCCAAGTAGTTGAAGTGGTGGAGTTAAGCTTAACTTCACTCTTCTGGGACTTAGGTACCCACTTCTTCTTCATGCCAGAATTTCGTGACTTAGTCTCAGTCACAAGTTTTACATTCTTTTGAACCTTTGGCACTGGAGACTTGTGTTTCTTCACACTCTTAACAACAACACTCTTCTTCTCAGTCACCAGATCCCGGTTGATGTCATCTCTCAGCTTAAAGCAGAAAGGTCTAATATGTCCGGGCTCATTGCAGTAGTGACACACATATTTTCTCTTTTGACGTACTTCAGCAGTCGTTGAAGTGTTAATCATGACAGATTTCGAGCGAGAGAGTTTAGCTTTTGGTTTCACATTCTGAGGTTTACCCAACTTCTTCAGCAACGTCTTCTCGTATGGCAAGATACCACGAGGATGTTTTACAATTGACTTTGGAAATTGATATGTCTCCGTCTTCAGACTGGTTGTCGAGATCGACTTTTGTGTTTCAGTTTTCGGAGATGTCATAACTCTCTTTCCTTCAGCAATTTCCTTGCGTTTTAGTCTTTCAGAATCATCTTTGATCACACTCTCAGTAGAGTCAGTAGAAGCTTTCACGAAGGTCACTTCTTTCTTTTCGGGTGCAGTGTAGATAGATTCAAACACTTTCTGAAATCCAAGTCCAACACGACCTGGGTTCATGTAAGATGCGGCATTGTCAAACACTGAAGAGTTAGTATTCATCTTTCTCAAAAGCTCATCAGTCATCTGAAGCTTCTCCTTTAGAACATAACGTTCCTTGTCATACATAGCTAGATCAGTTTGAGCTTTCATCAAGGATGACTTTAGCTCATCATTCTCAGCATCAGTGTTCTTGAAGAGAGTTTGGAGTTTCTTCACTTCTGATGTTTCCTTCTTCAGTGATGCCTTTAGTTTCGAGTTTTCAGAACTCGACTTCTCAAATGATTCTCTCAGTTCGACAACTTCTTTGTAATATTTATGTTTCTCTTCGAAGAGAGCATCAAATTTAATTTTCAGAATTGTCAGAGAGTTATTCAGCCTTACCTTCTCATCCTCTGTCTTTTCAACCAAGTTTTTCAACTCAACGGTCTCATCATACATCTTGTGTTTCTCATTCGAGAGTTCAGCAATAGATTCTGTCAGAAACTTCTGCGACACTGCAAGTGTAACGTTCTCAGTGATAGCTAAGTCATTCAAACTTTGAAGTTCAGAGAGATCATCTCTCAGAGTGAGTAGCTCATCACTCACAGTTTCAGTTTGACTCACTTCAGGAGTCATCTTCATCTCTTCAGATTCAGACTCAGATTCATCATCTGAGAAAATATCGTCATCACAATAGTTTCGATTAACTGAAGCCACACGAAAAATGTTATCAGCTGTTGCAGTGTCTTTTAGAAAAGAATCAAAAACAAAGTTTTCGACCTCCACATTTTCGAGGTCAAAGGTTTCACCAAAAGTAACAACTAGAGCGTTGTCTTCCTCGTCATCAGAGTTATCATCATCAGATGCATCGTTCTCAGAGATCACATCTTCATCATCAATCACCACATAGCTCACAGGTAGTTTCTTCTTTCGATGCAGGTTAGGACATTCATTCTTGACGTGTCCGTATCCCTTGCACTCATAGCACTGCATTTTCGATACATCTTTGCTATTAGAGGTGTATGGTGATAGCTTTGTGCCTTTAAACTTCTTGTCAGATGAAGACCCCTGATTCCGATTGTCTGGAGTGTTCGGATATGAGTTAGAACTTTTCTGAAATTTTCGGAAATTTCGAGCTCGGTTCTTTCTCTTAAAATCTTGTTTCACAAGATATGTGACTATATCAGTCAAAACAGCAAGCTTGTCCGGATTGCTAGAGTTCATCAATCGTTCAATGTCCTCTGCTTCCTCATCGTCGGACTCATTCAAATCAGCTGAAAAGCTACTTTCACACTTCTCATTTTTCAAATGAGATTGTTGGGATTTTGTGTTTCTTGAACTCTTTCCCTTCTCAGATATCTTCAGTGCGGTCATTGGCTCATAAACAAGAGACATATCTGGGTTGCTTCGTACTTTGAGAGTCAAGTCGTAGTTTCTCAAGTCAGCCATCAAGTCAGCATAATCCCAGTTTTGGTTTCCATCGTTGCGTGCTTCAATGGTTAGCACCTTGCTCTCGAACCTAGAGCTTACACTTGATAGAACCTTCTCGTAGACCATGATAGCAGGAAAGACTTCTCCTAGTTCAAATGCCTCATTGACATATCTCATTACCTTGTCCAGGTAGTCATTTATGTCTTCATCTTCTCTCATACGGAGTTGATGAAATTGGGCAGTTATAGTTCGAATCTTTGAGCGCTTAACAGCGTGACTACCCTCACATGTTCTCTGCAGTGTCTCCCATGCATCTCTGGCAGATGTGCAATTTTTGACCAACTGATACATGCTGAGGTCCAGCCATTCACATATAAGTAGAAGAGCTTTGCTATTCGCAGTAGACAAGTCATGCTCTTCTCTGGTCCAACTACGCTCAGGTTTAGGAGTTCTAAGACCATCAGCATCTTCAGTGTAAGGACGCTCCCATCCTTCCAACACAGCCATCCAAGCTCTTGAATCAAAGCCCTTAATTCTAGCAGATACTTTCGCTTTCCAGTTCGAGTAGTTTTGATGAGTAAGCATAATAGGTTTCTGAACAAACATAGACGACTCCATTGTAGCGGAATTATGGAGTCAAGTAACGGATCACGTCTTATACGTATGACGTCCCGCTCTGATACCAATTGAAATTACGTCTTCGACGTAGGATACCAACTTTTCGTGAAGTCGGTCTTAAACACTGTCACTTCAGCAACTTCGTTAGCACACACTCAGCTCTGCTTGCTATGTATGATGTATGGTGTATGTGGTGTGTTCGAACTCAACAAGAGTAATGTAAAGTGCTGAAGACAAGGTTGTATAATAGTTTCATTTCATTGATAAACAAAACTAACTATTACACTTGTGGAGAAAGGTAGATGGAATGATCAAGAGTCGTATCCCAAGTGACACAGCACTCCAACGAACTAATGATCTAGTACTATATCACCTAGAGCTAAATCGCATAACTCTACTATCGGTGCACAGCACAAAACAACTACCAAAACTCTTAAAGCTATAAGCCGTAAACACCGAACGTTGATACTCAGATATCGGATTTCGTTCTCTCAAAATCGTCAAAGGATGTCATCCAACTCCATGGGTATATATAGTAGTCTCGCACATGTGAAGCCTTGAGGTAGTGAAATCTGATTGGTCACATGCTTGGCATACATCACAATTCCATGGATGACATCACTTTCGGAATCTTCGATTCTTGAATCTTGGAATCTTGAATCTTCGATTCTTGAATCTTCGAATCTTGAATCTTCGATTTCTTTAACTTCAGACCTCAACACATCTTGACTCCGTCGATCTCAATACTTCATCTTCAACTTCATCGTGATGAACACTTGTCGTTGAACATTTCATATTTCATCGTCTTCATTGTCGTCAATAGAGTTGAAGTAGTAAACAGCACTTCATGCATCAGTTGATACACGAAGTCAAAAGAGCCTGGCATGGGACTCCAGTCGCGTGGGATGAAGAGACTCCATTTGCGACACCAGTCGCGAGCGACATAGTCGCTCAAGCCGGATGAGTGAGGTCAAGCGACAACGTCGCGTGCGACTCCAGTCGCAAGGGACAGCCAAGGAAGTCAAGCGACTTTGTCGCGTGAGATGGGAACGGCAGGGTCACGCGACTCTGTCGCGCGCGACACTGTCGCGAGAGGGGAGGGGCTGAGGCACGCGACTCTGTCGCGTGAGTTGAAGAGGCGCGATGACACGCGACTCTGTCGCGTGCGACTCTGTCGCGTGTTGCGGTGATGCCTTGTCGTGCGACTCCAGTCGTATGAACTTGAGGATGTACTTCATGTTGATTGTATTGCATTCACTCAACCTACACCTGCAATCAAAGACAAATAACAACAACCACATACGTTGTTGCCAAAACTAACATCTACAGTTGTCAGCTTCGAAAGCAAGATCTTCGAGGTTCCTCATCCATCGCTTGAGAGCTCGATCGTTAATATTTTGCATGTCGGTGTCGTACAAGACATCGTGAACATAGTCGAAAGAGGTCTTAAGCTTTGCCAAATCTTTCTTGAAATCTTTGATGTGGTCAAGCTCGAGCGGGAGTGAGAGCAGTTGTTGAAGCACGACTTGAAGGGTGGCTCCGATCACAGCTCCGACTACAGTGGCTTCCATCCTTGGTAGAAATATTGAACGCAGGTGAATATGTGATTATAATAATATTTTGATACTTTGATAGAGTATTATTGAATGGTGTGTGTTTTTTGGTTGATGGACATATAAATATAAAATATTAGCCCCATTGCATGTTCCCTGGATGCCACTATGAATTCAATTATTGATGTAAAAAAATTATGGGTATTAGTTTCAAAGGAATTTTAAAATAACATTTTCGTGAATCTAAACAGTTTTTCGAATTTATTTATTTTTTTCTTGTTTTTTTCATTTCGTTTTGATACAACTCTTTTAGTTTAAAGTAAATTTATTAAATATTTATTTTGTAGTAGAAAATAACACATTTTTTAGTAATTCATATTTTTTTTTTGATTCATTGAAAATATCTTACTTTCTATTTTGAGTAGTTCAAAATTCAATATATTTTGGGAGGATGACGATACAGTACTTGATAATTATTGTTTGGTTTGTGTTCTTTCGGTTAAAGGAGAAATATTGGCCCCATTGCAGCTGCTTGGATGCCACTAAATTCATTGATATTTGACTAGGAAATACGTAGTGTACTATATACTAGTATCAATTATTGCTGTAGAAAAACATTAATTTTAAATATCGTTTACTTAAATATTGAAATAAAATAGTTTGAATGTGAGTGCATTTCTTGCAATAATCGATAATAAAAAAATACAGTAATCCTTTTTTCTCTAACTATTGACAAAAAATTATGAGCATGAGTTTCAAAGATTTTATTTTATTTTATTTTGCATATAACTCTTTTATTTCACGAACACGTTTATTTTTGTACAAACTATGGGAGTAAATTGTGTTGGAATAATTTTTTCTCCCGTGTCTTTTATTTTAATCTTCAAAATAAAATCAATTTTTTTTTTCTTTTCAAAATAATTTTTCGTCAACTTAAAAGTTGTTCATTCTTCGTCAAATCTGCACAATAAAATGTAAAAGGGTATGGGTGAGGCCATCGCAAGCCGTGTTCCCTTAAATTTATATTTGTTCGCCTCATTGCTCCGAGACTTCCAATGGACAATTAAGTTCTCAAGGTACAACACCCTCACGTTAGAAAGAAGCAAATTCTAACCGCGATCGAACTCTCGACAATATGTAGAAACTCTCTTCTAGACTCTCTATATGAAAATTTCTCTTCTTATGTTATGTTTCTCTTATGTTGTGCTTATCTTGTTTCTTATGAAAATGATGCATGCAAATAACTTTATAAAAGTGGTGAATGAGAGCATCCAATGCAATCATAATGGAGGAGGTTACAAAATATCCATGGTGGTCATTAATCATTTGACAAACATTTGAATTCAAATAAATCACATGATTTATTTAATTAATATTCTATTAACAAATTAATATATATAAAAAATATATATATATTCTCCAATAATCCCCCACATGAATGAATTGGTTGCACATGCACATGATGTTAGGATTTACTCCTAATCGCGTAGCTGCAAGAGACGAAACGAACACACGAGAAAAATAAAACGAAAGAAAAATAACACACAAGGATTTATAGTGGTTCACTCAAAATAGGCTACGTCCTCTCTCGCCGCTGCAAATCTTTCACTAGAATAATAATAGACGACTCCGGGAGTTTACAAACGCACACACAAGTATCACAGTATTCTCGCTCTCGTCTACTCTCAGTATTCTAGAATTCACACGATGATTTTCTCGGATGCAATTACATTGCTTGGGGACCCTCTTATATAGACATAGACATATAAAAAACCTTAATATTAATTAAGGTAGCATTTCATGTCGAAAAAGGACACAATCCGCGTGACTTTGCGCCCAAGCAAAAAATCTCCACGCTGAAAAATTGCTGAGTTGTCGGCCGACATATCACGGTGTTGACCGACACCCAATGCTCGATGCGGGTCCAACCTCGCGTTCTACCGTGGGTTCCCCAGAAGCTGATCCAAGGTGATCCTGTCGGCCGACACCAGCCTAGAAAAAACGCTCGACTCCCTCGACAATGTCTTCGTCCTTCTTTCGTCCACGATTTCGACTCCACATCCCAACAATCTCCCACTTGGAGGCAAATCCCGATCACCTCCAACTGCAGCGGCGTCCCCGTTCCTCACCAACATTTCCCAGTCAAAGTTTTCATCAACTTCGACGCATCGCGACTTCTCAGGTTCTTCCAGACCTTCATCAACATGCACTTCGAATTTTTCATAAATTTTACACCAGCAAAGACGCAAGAAAATTTACCCGAATGCATCGCCTGGGTTTTCACGGACGAGTCACCGTGTGAAAATAACGAGGTCGCCTCGATTCTCATTGCAAACTCCCACTTGCTCGGATTCCCAGCCAACATTGTCTCATCTTCTCGACTTGAAAGTTTGTAAATGGTCTTGAAGATCTCATCTGGTTGGTCTTCTTTCACCGGAAATTCTTCCACATCACATCTCAACTCTCCACTCTTCGACTCTCTCTCGATCACCGAGAATTGAACTCTGCTATGCTCTCCGAGAGATGAACTCCGATCCATGCGAGACTTCCCCGAATTCTCACTCACACGACCCAGTTCACAATGCTCAGGCACATTGGTGGTTTCAGCTCCACCAATATCGTCAAGACCTCCAGTTGTAGTGTAAAGAGTTCCTATTTTATGACCTCGAGCAATAACCATTGCACCCTTCATCACTTTCCAAGACCCATCATCGAAGGTCACCATATGGCCGTCTCTGACTGATCGAGATAACATTTCTCCTCAGCTTCGGCACATATCTCACCTTCGAAAGCTTCAACGTTTGTCTACTTGACGTCTTCAGTGTCACGTTACCAACACCACCAATGTTCAAAGCCCGACCATCCCCAAGGCGAACTTTCCCATGATTTTCAGCAATGAAACCCTCCATGCAATCGCCTCTTGTTGTGGTGTGAAACGACGCTCCCGAATCTAGCACCTAGGAGACTTCAGGATCATCAGAAGATGTTAGCAAGACATCTACATAATCCTCAGTTGTCGCATTGGTTTCAGCCTTCGGAGACTCCCTGCAATGCCGCTTGACATGCCCCTCCCTCCTGCAATTACAACACTTCACCTTCTTATTGGCTTCTCTCTTCTTCGACCCTTCGCTGCCATGGTTAGTGCCGCTCCCTTGGCCTCGTCCTCGGCTCTCAGTACTCAGGACAGAACCAGCCAGTGCCTCTAGAGAATCCTTCTTTCGCAACTCCTCGGCCAGGACGTAATCCCTGACATCAGCGAATTTCAGGTTCTCCTTCCCCATGGAGTTACTGTCCGCAGCCCTCATGGGCTCCCAGCTGTCCGGCAAAGACGCCAGCAATATTAGTGCACACACCTCGTCCTCAAACGAAATTCCGACCTCCTTCAACTTGTTAAGGGTCGAGCTCATATCATGGATATGAGCCACGACATCGAAGCCATATTTCATCCTCAAGTTGAACAGGCTCTTCATGAGGTGTATCTTGTTGTTGGCAGTGGGCTTCTCATATTTGATGGTGAGTGCCTTCATCAAGCCTTGAGAAGTGGTCTCATATGATACATCATCCGCCACATTCATCAACAGGGATGAACGGGTGATCCCCAGAACCTGCCTGTCGAGCTCAAGCCATGTCGCCTCCTCCATCTTCTCCGGCTTTGGAATCAATGGATGATAAAGCTTCCTCCCGTACAGGTAGTCCTCGATCTGCATCTTCCAGTGCTTGTAATTCTTTCCATCAAATCTCGTCACAGTAAAATTCGCAAGGTCGCCCATTGTCTATTCAATCTCTTCCCTTGAAGCTCTGATACCAGTTGTTAGGATTTATGTCAATCGCGTCGCTGCAAGAGACGAAACGAACACACGAGAAAAATAAAATGAAATAAAAATAACACAAGGATTTATAGTGGTTCCCTCAAAATAGGCTACGTCCACTCTCGCCGCTGCAGATCTTTCACTAGAATAATAATAGACGACTCCGGGAGATTACAAACGCACACACACGTATCACAGTATTCTCGCTCTCGTCTACTCTCGGTATTCTAGAATTCACACGATGATTTTCTCGGATGCAATTACATTGTTTGGGGACCCTCTTATATAGACATAGACATATAAGAATAATGTCGAATATACTTGCAAATCAGTGGACGTGATGCTTGAACTGTTCGACTTTTATGTATATTAAGACAACAATACTCACGCGAATCGCTATCCATATTGTTTTATGGTTCTTGTTGTTGTCCATTTTGGCCCTGGTCTGCCTTGGTATTCATCAGATGGTTTAGAGATTTAGCCTTTTTAAATCATTTTATAGAAGCGGCCCCATTCACACTCAATATAGGTGATCTTTCGTTTAAAGGTATCTTTCCATATACCCATCATACTTACGATATTATGATCATTGAAAGCTCTTTAGCTTAACCTTTATCACTTCTTCATCATAGGAATAGGTCAAGTGATTTGTTCGATTTACCCCCATAATTCGGTTGTCCCATTGAACCTGTAATTGGAGTTCACAATTCAGGTTAGGTTGCCATAATGAGTTAAAATCATTTCGATAGGCTTCAAAATCCTATTCCTCTCGATGATATATCAATTTTGTCTCTCGTCCGAGTTTTAATTGATATATTTGATTTTTATATCTTTAGACTTTTCATATTCTATAGATATAATTTTTTAAACAACTTGATTCTTATCTGAATTTTAACTGTGAAATACATTTCAATAGTTAATTTAAATACAAATATTCATATGATTTTCACAAAATCACACTATTATTAGTATATGTTCACTCATGGATTATATACTTTAAAAATCAAATGCTTCAAGTATTACAATACTTTTCAAGCACTTGTGAATTAATAACTTTAAAATTTTGTAATGAGGGCTCCTCTACAAATTTCATTAAAGTCTTTTATTTATCACATAATTGTCGGAAAACTCGTTCCCCTCACATTGATGCAATATAGTTTAACACTCATCATGTTAAACTTTATACTCATCATTTGTGCAATATTACATTGCTCGAAAAATTAGTCGCTTATGTTTGATGAATTTAAATTTTCAATCACAACACGAACTTAAATTTTTCATATCAAAATTCTATATTTTACTTCTCATAAGTAAATAACAAATTTCCAATTTAACTGTACAAATCATTAATAATTCTATATGAATTTCAAAAGTCGCATATTTACTTCTTATTAAGTAAATATCAATTTTTGTATAATATTAAAAATGAAATATCAATCATCTATTTATTTTATATTTATTCATAAAATAAATCTCATTATTTATTACTAATAAATATCATTCATATCTTAATATGAATTTCAATTTTAGTATATTATAATAAATCTTATTGTTTATTATATTTTCATCTTTCATATCTTAATATGAATTTTAGTAGGGGAAATCATGGATGAGGGCACCTCTAAGATTACTAATATAGATAATACCTAATCTTTTCACTCCTTATTATAGAGGGCACTCTACCTATAGTACCCTTTATTAAATTAAAATATATTGCATATCTTCTCGAATATTTGTATCCGTAATTAGTGGGATCGTGATAGATTATTTCTTTTTATGTAGTATAATCATTGTTATATATTCATTGTAATTCAAACCATTCTACATATTCTCTATATATGATATCAGAAGGTTACGATCTAACCTAAAAAAAAATCTTCTCTCTCAGCCATGACCACAACACCACCTCCAATTGTTCCGATCACTGCTCACCATCACCTAACCATAAAATTAACTCACACGAAACTATCCCTCTTGGCGAGCACATTTACTTGCTCTTCTTCGTGGTCATAACATTTTGGGTTTTATCGACGGTACCACCCGAAAACCGTCACTCTTGGCAAATAATGCCAACATTGATATGGTCACATACTGGACCCAACAAGACCAACTATTGCTAGCAGCTATTTTTGGTTCTCTATCCCCAGAAGTTCTTCCTCTTGTCTCATCCGCCACAACTTCGAATGAAGCTTGGGAGATCCTTAGCAGATTGTTTGCTAGTCGGTCTCGCTCCAGAGTCAATCAACTCAAGAGCGAACTCTACCGAATCACCATCGGTACTCGATCAATTACCGAATATCTACATTATGTCAAGTCCAAAGCGGATGAACTCGCTCTCATTGATCAGCCCGTTAATATTGATGATCTAACTCTATTCGTTATCAATGGACTTGGCGCTAAATATGGCAACATTTTTGGGCCAATTCGAACCCGTGAAACTCCTCTTCGATTCGAAGAACTTCACGATTTATTATTTGAACATGAACTGGCCATTAAAAGCCAGGAGACAAATACTCGTCAACTGTTGGCAACTGCGAATTCCGCTTAATCAAATTACAAAGGCAACCGTGATGGCCATTACTCTCGCAACACTGGAAATTCTCGTGGAGGCAACCAAAACTCTATTCGTGGTCGTCACCAGTCCTCTGGACGTGGCGACAGTCACCATACACGCCTAACGAACAACACCAATAACTTCCAGCAGTCACAAAGTAACAACTCACGGCCAACAATTGTTTGTCAACTTTGCAACACACCGGGACATGGAGCCCTTACTTGTCTTCGCCAACTGGTATCCGCAAATTTTGCCACCTCTCCAGCAGCGGGGACCTCTGCTAATCAGTGGATGGTCGACTCTGGGGCCTCTCACAATTTAACATCTGATCTTGGTAATCTCTCTATTCATTCAGAGTACGATGGTACCGATGAAGTTCGCATTGCTGATGGGTCTGGACTTCCAATAACTCACACTGGTACATCCTATTTGAAATTCCCTGAACGTCAATTTATTATCTATGATACTTTATGTGTTCCAAGTGCTCGACAAAATTTATTGTCTGTGAGCAAGTTCACTGCGGCTCATAATGTTTCTATGGAATTTTTTCCGAATTATTTTATTGTGAAGGATCGACTCACAGGGGCACCTCTCGTTAAGGGCCCGTGTCGTGATGGTGTTTATCATATTTCAGCCCCATGTCGAAACCTCTTGGAACACAAGATTGCTGCCACTGGCGTTTGCACTTCATCTCTGTGTTGGCACGCACGCTTGGGACAACCATCTAGAGACACTACAGATTTTATTATTCACAAGTTTAATTTACCGATATTAAATAAATCCCAAATTTTGGGTAGCGATTGTGTTTCTTGTCATCTGAGCAAGTCACATAAACTTCCATTTACTAAAACTTCTTTTGTTGCTACTCATCCACTACAGTATGTTTATGCGGATGTTTGGAGCCCAGCACAAACTGTGTCTCTTGATGGTTCAAAATAATTTTTGCTATTGGTTGATATGTTTACCCGATATTGTTGGTTATTTCCTATGAATTCCAAGTCGCAGGTTGCCTCAATTTTTCCTCAGTTCCGGTCTTTGGTGGAAAATCAGTTTCGACACAAAATTAGAAATCTGTATACTGATAATGGTGGGGAATTTCAAGCTTTGCGTTCATTCTTGGTTCAATGTGGTATCACGTGGCTTACGATTGCACCGCATACACCACAACAAAATGGTTTGGTTGAGCGTCGCAATCGGCTTATCCTAGAAGTTATCAGGGCACTTCTACATTATGCTAAACTTCCATTGAATTTTTGGTCGTTTGCTCTACAAACCGCAGTCTACTTAATAAATCGTATGCCTACTCCTTTACTTGGTCGTCGCAGTCCATTTCATACTTTATTTGGTACTTTACCAAATTACACAAAGCTTCGAGTTTTTGGGTGTCTTTGTTTTCCATGGCTTCGTCCTTACGTCCACGGTAAATTAAATACTCCTATATCATGCATATTTATTGGTTATTCTACATCTCAAAATGCTTATCGTTGTCTTGATCCTGCTACTGGTCGCATATATTTGTCACGTCATGTACAATTTGTTGAGACTAACTTTCCAGGAGTACCGGATGGCCCTTAGTTATCGAATGAAAATGCCAGCACCATTATCACATTACCTCTCTCACCCATACATGAACATCCTTTTTTAAGTGCGATCGCACAAACCCGCGAAGCGGGGGTTCGGCTGGGGGCGGGCCGCGCGCCTTAGGGTGCGTGGTCTCCAAAGGCTGGACCCCGGCAAGTTCGTCGGTGTTCGTGTGATCTCCGGCGAAGGGTTTGATCGGGTTATTGACTTCCGCAAATTTTAATAGCCCGGGATATCGAATTCCAACAATTGGTATCAGAGCGTGGTTTACGTTCGCGGTATTTTCGATAAAATTGTTCTACCTTGCAGGGTTCCGACTATTATGGCTTGATGATTATTCGTTTAATTATTTTGTCATGTGATTGTTGGTTTAATTAAACTCTCGGACATGTCGAGATTCGTTTTTGGTGGTGAATGCTTGTAATAGTAAAAATTCGGGGGTTGACCGAATTTAGGATTTATTAGTACGTTCTACTTTTTCCGGAAATTGTATAGGGTCGATTTCATGTATAGAACCGATACCGGATAGTGTAAAATTTATTTTGTAATTTATTTTGCGTTGGATCGATGCCGAAACGACCGCCGGAGAAGATGTGTGACGAAGGAGATGACGTGAGGGTGATTAGGGCTCGGATCGACCGTCCCATGGTCAATCCGCAAGGGATCGATCGACCCATGCCCTAAGGGGTTGCCCGCGGGAGCTCCGGCCACGCCGGCCACCAGTGGAGGTGGCGCGTGGGCTGGACGGCGGCGGTACCTAGGCGGAGGTCGAGGGGTGGCGCGGGGATCCCCACCCCGTGCTATCCCGGTCCGGTAATTCGCTTTCCTAATTGGTTCGGTTTTTTCCTATTTGAGTGTTCCTATTTTTTGGGAACTCTCATGGATTAGGAAGAGAATCAATTTGGGATTAATTAGGATTCCTAAATTGATTATTTCTATTTTATGGAAATATTCATGGATTAGGAATATAATTAATTTGGAAAGTAGAAGAGTCCTAAATCATTTTATTTCCTTATTTCATTATGGAAATCATCTAGAATATTCCAAGTGGGTCTTGGATAGATTATTCTAGAGATTTAATGAAGTAGAAAGGGAAAATAAAATAAATAAAAATATTAATAAATATTTATTTTTATTTTTGATTTATTCGATTGACTTAATTATTATTAATTAAGTATCTTTTGGATTTATTAAGAATAAATAGATTTAAATATTAGAAATTAATATTCTCGTCACATGGAGCATTCAAGAACGAAGACTAAAGACTAGAAGATGCGTACGGAGATGGAGTAAAGCCATAATAGTCGGAAAATAATATTCTAGTATTATTTTGACTATGTGATAATACTATGTGCTTTATTACATGTATGCATGCTATATGTGTTTATTTTTATGCACTAGATAGCGTATCCCTTTATTGTAAAAAGCTAAGTGGGAGAGGGTATGGAAACATACCCATGGTCTCCATTGCTGCTCTCTTGGTGACTTTTATAAACTTTTGAAGTTTATATAGATAAGTTATTGGAGGAGAGTTCTTGTAATTCCTCTTACGAGAAACATTGATTAAGTTTATCAAACAATGCCTAATTTATCTTTCCAAAGCTGATTTCAAGTCGACTCATTCTCACCCCGGGGAGTGGAATGGAGCTAGAGCCACTTGGTCATGTCGAGGACACAAATTAGAGGCAGTCGTACCATTTTTTGATAGATGGATCGATTGTCTGCTCGGCTCCCTCATTTATGAGAGATAGGGTTGCTGGAATTCGATGTCCCGGGTTATCTAAAATTGCGGAAACCGACAACCCGACCGAAAACCCGTCGCCGGAGATCCAACCGCGAACCACCGTACGAGCCGGAGCTCGACCGAGCACCGCACGGGACGAACCCGCGCGCCCAGCCGAGCCCCCGCACGGGGCTCGCGATCGATCGATCGCGTGGGGCTGCCTAGCAGCCCCCGGCGGTGAGTCCGGCGACTCACCGCCACCACCGACCGGAGGGGGGACCACCAGCCGCGGCGCGAAGCCGCGACGGTCCCCGGCGATCGAACTAGGGTTCGATCGCCCCCTAGCCGCGGCGTCCAGCCGCGGCCTTCCTTCGGTGCGCGCCGGCGGTCGTTCCCTAGGCCGACCGCCACCCTCGGCTCCCAGTCGAGGGTTCTCTCGAACCTTCGCCGGGGATCTCGAATCCCCGTCCCCGAAGTTCGTCGTTTTTCCCGGATCATGCGTTCATGTATGTATCACAATTAATCCATATGAAATCATAGAAGGGAGTATATGATTTTACCTTTTTAATTCGTTGTGCGGAGAAACGAATCTAAGTTGATGACCTTACGATCTTCCCACGTATTCCTTGCACTAGCTTGAACGTCGGGTGGGCGACGATCCTCCAAGCTTATGGATCTTCTTCTCTCTCTCTACTTTCTCTCTCTAGGAGAATTATGATCTTGTGTTATTATCTTATGTTGTATAGAATAGAGAAGACCATGTAGTGCTTTTATAGGCTACGTAGGGGATCTAAAGGAGGTGGAATATTGGGCTTCCAATATTAATGATTAAATTGAGCCCAAGCCCAAATCTATTAATCTCCCATTAATATTAATTAATTTATTTTCCACTATATAAATTAATTGCACTCCCAATATTAAACCATATTATATCAAATAATATTTCTCCGGTAGTATTATTTATTCCGTGTATTTAAGATTTAAATATCCATGAATAAAATTAATTTATTGCTAATTAATTTATTCATCTCTTTAATCCGAGACTAGTACCATTCAACCTTAATTATTGTGCGGAACGAATCCACTCATGAGGTTTACACAATAATTCCTTATGAACTCATCTCGGGGATATTATCAACCCTTCCGGGATACACTATCCGGTCAATCATTCACGGCATGCCATATATAAAATATAGTGACCCAACTTAACCGGTAATTAACCCAATAATTAAATCGGTTAATTCCTTTGGTAAATCAAAGTCACTTATATTGAATATACACACCCGCAACAATATCGGGGATTAAGAATAAAATACACTGAGACTCGAATCGATTATCGCCGGCAATCCTAATCGATGAATCTCAACGATCCGCTCAATACACCAAGTGTACAAGTGTGATAAAATAATTAAGATAAATTATTTTCTCTCTCACACAACGACTATACCGATGGATTGGTCCGGGTCCATCTAGGTCGTGAGCCACTGTTTGATTAAATACGAGTAACCGATAGTATGATCTTCTGTGTGCCCATGCAACACCATACTATCTACAACGTATAAAATCTAGGACTATGAATTTGCATATATTTAATTAATAATAATTAAAAGCAAACAATTGTTTATTAATTTAATAGATTAAATGCTATGATCGGGAGTTTACCGTTACTTAAATCTAGACATTAAGTACACAACTCCAACAATCTCCCACTTGTACTAAGGTCTAGTCATTTCTTCCAAACTCCCGGTTCCCATACTCATCACGTGCTTTAAAGTGTACTTCCGAGAAGTACTATGTGAGTGAGCAATCTAGGTTGCCGCTCTGAAGTTATCTTGGTGACTACTACGTCGTCTCCCTGACGATGACTCGTATCAGGTGGTACTTGCTCTATGTGTTATCATCACTTTTGACTTATGACCTCTTCCAGTTCACCGTGCACCGCTATCCAATAGTCTTTGGTAAACTAAGAGTCATATCCAAGTCAAGAGGTAATCCCGGAACTTAACCAAAACTTCCGCTGCCTCTGAGGCTGCTATTCGGTTATGAGAGAGTCTGAGAAGCGTCCCGCTTATCACTCTTTCACTTCATGGTTCCACCTCTTTCTTAAAAGTGAACACATAGCCTGATATCGACTTTCACTTGTCCTTCTCTGATTTTTGGATCTGAGAATCTGTAATCTAAGAAGATTTCGTCTTGCTCTGCAGCATTCGAACATCCCTTATCCAGATTACTTTGATATCCTCCCACTACGCAAACCGCATAGTTGATATCAGGTTCTTGTTTTACAACATTACATCTATAAAGCTTTCCATACTTGAAGTATAGGAAACTGCTTTGTCCTCATCTATCTCCTTCATGTGTTCGAACACATATCTTTAGATAGATGTTTATTCTGTCCCTGAAAGGCAATAACCTTTCTCAGAAGTATGCATGTTAAAAACAAACCTTAATCGTACAAGATATCTAGGAGAAGTACAATGTTCTTATCTCTAGATCACAAGATCTTAAGAACATGTTCTAACTTCTTCTTAATCTTATATCTCGATTTATTTAGACAACCATTATTTTATGCCTGACAACAATTTTACATTGTTGCCAATGATGAAATGTTATCTACATAAAATCTCCGAGAAACACCACCTTGTTTCTATTATGTCTTTAATACACCTTTCGTCTTTGCCTTTTGATGAATCCATCAAATGGACTTTCCCATCAATTCGCAAGTTCCACGATTTATAGCTTTGTCACCATCCATAAATGGATTTACTAAGCTTGTACTCTAAATGATCTAGCCTCTTAACAATAATCCTTATTGTTCCAAGCAGGCACATTTAGATCTAGTACTGCCCTTATGCAGAGCTAGGGGTCGATTTCATCTTTACTAGATCCAGAGTCCGAACTCCTCTAGCCTTATGAATATCTCTGGTTGTCCAACAACCTCCCACTGCAATGGCGTCCCGGTGTATAACAGTAATAACAATAGGTGAAGTGTGTGGTGTACTTCTACTCGGTTTGGCTGGTTCCTAGTCTTTTGTCTTTCTTCTCATTTCAAGGTATTACGTCAATTTAGGCTTTGTGGTCCATCTAATAGTCTTCCTCTATGATCCGGACGAGACGTCCCTCTGGTTCATAGTACTATCGAACACACAATACTTCGTTCATCTAGGATATCCTACAACCATATTCAATATGCCGTTGTATCTAGGAACATCCATAGAACATAGGTAGTTCCGAACAACTTGTCCTTTTACTATCAGATTTTCCATTTCTTTATAGCGCACCATCTCTACACGCAAGTGTATGGCGTGCCCCTTTGGGATTGAATCCCAATCTTTGATTATGCTATGTGTTACTTAGATAAGTGATGGCCTTCGCGACCGAGTCGCAGGCTCCTAATGGATATACTTTGATGGTTCCCCATAATAGCTTTGTGTCCATTGACTAGTCAAAACACTTTGCTTTTATGGCACATTAAGTATTCTAATCCATCACCGAGTATTCTTTAAAGAATCACTCGTGCCTTTCTAATAAACACATATGTCTGCATATCTAATCATTTCCAATACTTGTCTGAACTCTATCCTTTATCCAGAAAGGTTTGCTTAGATGTATTATCCTCCAAATTCAATCCTTAGGTCGGAAGGTCCATTCCTTCAATTATAATTGATCAAATCAATTTCGACCATTTGAATCTCATTTGAAAATACTACTAAGTATAAGATTTCACAAGTATAATGACAAAGAAATATCTAATAAGAAAACAAGTTATAGAACGGTTCGTTGCATTGGGGTAGACTTAGGATCTATCATTCATATATTGCTATCTAGTGTACCAGAATAGATAATGCCATTATTTCTTATCAAAATCATCCAATGATTAAAGAAATAAAATATCCATTCATAAATAATAGAAATCCAGAACAAAACGTTCTTTCTAAAATAAAGGGGTACATAAAGCAATAACTTTGAAATGAAATCCTATTTAACTACTAAAGCAGATAAATGTCTTCCACCGCAACCGCTGCCTCCTCTACAGCTTTGCCCGTGTAGACTCGAACTCTTCCTCTCTAAGTCGCCGGGTTTTCTGGAACCCCTGCATTCAAAATGCACATACCGTCAGTGGTTCCATATCTACACACCAGAATTCTGGTAGATAATACCGCTGACTATGTTTTTACGACTAAAGAAAAATTCGTACCTTTGAGAGGACATTCAGACTTCCAGTGTCCCATCTTGTTGCATCGGAAGCACTTACCCTTTGGCTTTGCAGCCCCCACTCGTGGTACAGCCCTCTTGACACCACTGGGTTTCCGGGCTTGCTTCCTTTTCTTGCCCCTACCTCCACTAGGCTTAAAGCCTTTGGACTTGGTAGCTACAAGCGCTTGAGACTTGCCCTTCTTGTAGATCCCCTCTGCCGCCTTTAGTTCAGTCAGGAGTTGCGCAAGAGTATAAGATAGTTTACCCATATTATAACTCATACGAAACTGCTCAAAACTAGGGGCCAGAGACTGGAGTATGATGTCGACTTGCGTCTCAGCATCAATAGAAGCTCCTAGGACCTCAAGTTCATTCAACAAACTCATCATCTTAAGAACGTGCTCCCCAACGGGCGTTCCTTCAGATTGAGTAGTTGACATGAGGACTCTCATGGCTTCTTGCCTTGCCGCACGATCTTGCTCCCCAAACATCTCCTTGAGGTTAAACATCATATCATAGGCAGTGTCCATCGACTCATGTTGGGTTTGGAGTACATTTGACATGGAAGCCAAAATATAACACCTAGCCATTTCATCAGCCTTTTTCCACTTCCGATACGTCAGTTTTTCCTCATCAGTTGAGGCAGCCGTGGGCTCAGCAGGGCACACTTCATGGAGTACAAACTTGTACTCCTCCGAAGTTAGGACAATGTCTAAATTTCTCTTCCAATCTATATAGTTGGGGCCAGTGAGCTTATGCTCCTTGAGTATCATAGAAAGTGGGTTCATAGCTATTCTCTAAACCTATAAGCACATTTAAACAAACAATTAATTTAATATCCGATATTATCTCCCTCAAATAATATCATTAAATTACTAATCACATCTAAAATCCCATCAGGTAAGGCAAGCCACGTGGTGTGGACGTTTACCCACCCAAATGATTTAGCAATTAGGTTTTCTTTGGTCATACATCACTTATAGCGTAACCTCGTGGGGAGGAATACTATAATGCGTATCTAAGTGTAAACCATTATTCAGCACCAAAGTAAATCGTTTGGAATTGCTATATCACCGCAAGCCACGTGGTGTGGACGTTTACGATAACTTCACAACTCTTCACAATTCCTTACAACTGTCTACATCAATTAATCCAAAATCTGTTAGTACAGCAAGCCACGTGGTGTGGACGTTTACTACACCAAGAGACTTTTATAATTGACTCCCAATTATGAGATTCATTCGATTTTCGTAAATCAAGACGCGGAGAATCATAAGTGAAACTCGAAGTTTCTAACCAGTGATTCACCATGCGAACAACCCTATCTCTCATTAGATGAGGGAGCCGAGCAGACAATCGATCCATCTATCAAAGAATGGTACGACTGCCTCTAATTTGTGTCATCCACATGACCAAGTGGCTTTGGCTCCATTCCACTCCCCGGGGTGAGAATGAGTCGACTTGAAGTCAGTTTCAGAAAGACAAATTAGGCATTGTTTGATGAACTTAATCAATGTTTCTCGTAAGAGGAATTACAAGAATTCTCCTCCAATGACACATCTATATGAACTTCAAAAGTTCATAAGAGTCACCAAGAGAACAGTAATGGAGACCATGAGAATGTTTCCATCCCCTCTCCCACTTAGCTTTTTATAACAAAAGGGATACGCTATCTAATGCATAATTAAACACATAAGCATGCATACAAGTAATAAAGCACATAGCACATAGTCAAAATAATGCTAGAAAAATTATTTTCCGACTATCATGGCTTTATTCCATCTCCGTATGCGTCTTCTAGTCTTCAGTCTTCATTCTTGAATGCTCCATGTGACGAGAATATTAATCCCAATATTTAAATCTATTTATTTTTAATAAATCCAAAAGATACTCAATTCGAAAATTAAGTCAATCGAATAAATCAAAAATAAAAATTAAATATTATTAATATTTTTATTTATTTATTTTCCTATCTAATTCTATTAAATCTCTAGAATAATCTATCCAAATCAAACTTGGAATATTTTAGAAGACTTCTATAATAGAATAAGGAAATAAAATAAATTAGGACTCTTCTACTTTCCAAGATTAATTAATTTCCATGTCCATGAAAATTCCCATAAAATAGGAATAATCAAATATAAATAAATTAATTTACTAATTAATTATTTTCCTATCTAATTCTATTAAATCTCTAGATTCCTATTCCAAGTAGAACTTGAAATATTCTAGAAGACTTCCATAATAGAATAAGGAAATAAATAATATTAATTAATTCTTTTCCTATCTCCATGAGAGTTCCCATACTTAAGAATACTCAAAGTAGGAAAATTTGAATCAATTAGGAAAGTGAATCTAGGTAGGAGTAGCACGAGATCACGAGGACCCCGCGCCCCCCACCTTGATCGCCGGCCGGGAGCACCACCGCCGCCGTCCCCAGCCCACGCGCCACCACCTCCGGTGGCCGGCGTGGCCGAGGAGCCCCGCGGGCAGCCCCTCCGATCGATCTCCATGGGATCGATCCCATCGATCCCAAGCCCTAGTTTTCCCTCTCTTCATCTCCTTCGTCACATGAGTTCTCCGGCGGTCGTCTCGGCATCGATCCAACGTAAATAAATTACAAGAAATAAATTTACAATTCCGGTATCGATTCTATACATGAAATCGACCCTATACACTTTCCGGAAAACATAGAACGTAATAATAAATCCTAAATTCGGTCAACCCCCGAATTTTTACTATTACAAGCATTCATCCACACAAAACGAATCTCGACATGTCCGAGAGTTTAATAAACAAACAATCATGGTAAATTAAATAGCAATTAATTAAACCAATAATTAACAATTAATTAAACCATGATAGTCGGAATCCCTGCAAGGTAGAACACAATTGAACACATACATGAACACGAAACCAAACGCTCTGATACCAATTGCTGGAATTCGATGTCCCGGGTTATCTAAAATTGCGGAAACCGACAACCCGACCGAAAACCCGTCGCCGGAGATCCAACCGCGAACCACCGTACGAGCCGGAGCTCGACCGAGCACCGCACGGGACGAACCCGCGCGCCCAGCCGAGCCCCCGCACGGGGCTCGCGATCGATCGATCGCGTGGGGCTGCCTAGCAGCCCCCGGCGGTGAGTCCGGCGACTCACCGCCACCACCGACCGGAGGGGGGACCACCAGCCGCGGCGCGAAGCCGCGACGGTCCCCGGCGATCGAACTAGGGTTCGATCGCCCCCTAGCCGCGGCGTCCAGCCGCGGCCTTCCTTCGGTGCGCGCCGGCGGTCGTTCCCTAGGCCGACCGCCACCCTCGGCTCCCAGTCGAGGGTTCTCTCGAACCTTCGCCGGGGATCTCGAATCCCCGTCCCCGAAGTTCGTCGTTTTTCCCGGATCATGCGTTCATGTATGTATCACAATTAATCCACATGAAATCATAGAAGGGAGTATATGATTTTACCTTTTTAATTCGTTGTGCGGAGAAACGAATCTAAGTTGATGACCTTACAATCTTCCCACGTATTCCTTGCACTAGCTTGAACGTCGGGTGGGCGACGATCCTCCAAGCTTATGGATCTTCTTCTCTCTCTCTCTCTACTTTCTCTCTCTAGGAGAATTATGATCTTGTGTTATTATCTTATGTTGTATAGAATAGAGAAGACCATGTAGTGCTTTTATAGGCTACGTAGGGGATCTAAAGGAGGTGGAATATTGGGCTTCCAATATTAATGATTAAATTGAGCCCAAGCCCAAATCTATTAATCTCCCATTAATATTAATTAATTTATTTTCCACTATATAAATTAATTGCACTCCCAATATTAAACCATATTATATCAAATAATATTTTTCCGGTAGTATTATTTATTCCGTGTATTTAAGATTTAAATATCCATGAATAAAATTAATTTATTGCTAATTAATTTATTCATCTCTTTAATCCGAGACTAGTACCATTCAACCTTAATTATTGTGCGGAACGAATCCACTCATGAGGTTTACACAATAATTCCTTATGAACTCATCTCGGGGATATTATCAACCCTTCCGGGATACACTATCCGGTCAATCATTCACGGCATGCCATATATAAAATATAGTGACCCAACTTAACCGGTAATTAACCCAATAATTAAATCGGTTAATTCCTTTGGTAAATCAAAGTCACTTATATTGAATATACACACCCGCAACAATATCGGGGATTAAGAATAAAATACACTGAGACTCGAATCGATTATCGCCGGCAATCCTAATCGATGAATCTCAACGATCCGCTCAATACACCAAGTGTACAAGTGTGATAAAATAATTAAGATAAATTATTTTCTCTCTCACACAACGACTATACCGATGGATTGGTCCGGGTCCATCTAGGTCGTGAGCCACTGTTTGATTAAATACGAGTAACCGATAGTATGATCTTCTGTGTGCCCATGCAACACCATACTATCTACAACGTATAAAATCTAGGACTATGAATTTGCATATGTTTAATTAATAATAATTAAAAGCAAACAATTGTTTATTAATTTAATAGATTAAATGCTATGATCGGGAGTTTACCGTTACTTAAATCTAGACATTAAGTACACAACTCCAACAAGGGTTATTCGCATGGTGAATCACTGGTTAGAAACTTCGAGTTTCACTTATGATTCTCCGCGTCTTGATTTACAAAATCGAATGGATCAAGTAATTGGGAGTCAATTATAAAGATCTCTTAGTGTAGTAAACGTCCACACAACGTGGCTTGCTATACTGACGGATTTTGGATTAATTGATGTAGACAGTTGTAAGAAATTGTGAAGAGTTGTGAAGTTATCGTAAACGTCCACACAACGTGGCTTGCGGTGATGTAGCAATCCCAAACGATTTACTTTGGTGCTGAGTAATGGTTTACACTTAGATACGCCTTATAGTATTCCTCCCACCGAGGTTCCGCTATAAGTGATGTATGACCGAAGGAAATCTAATTGCTAAGTCGTTTGGGTGGGTAAACGTCCACACACCGTGGCTTGCCTTACCTGATGGGATTTTAGATGTGATTAGTGATTTAATGATATTATTTAAGGGAGATAATATCGGATATTAAATTGTTTGTTTGTTTTATGTGCTTATAGGTTAAGAATGACTGTGACCCCACTTTGTGATATACTTAAAGATGAAAACTCACTGGTTCCATATAGTACTGATTGGAAAAGAAATCTGGACATTGTCCAGACTGTTGAGCCTTCTATATCTGCTGTTGTCCCAACTCATGAGGACATTTGGAATGACCTCAGAATGATGTTGAAACATAGTGTGGAAGCCGGACAAGAAGTGATTGACATACTCTATAAATTCAGTCCTCTTGAGGAGTCGCTTAAAAACGATTTCAAAAGAGCTGAACTTATAAGTATGGTCAGAAAATCACAAGCTCTTGTGGCTAAAATGGAAGTGCAAGCAAAGAAGCTCAGTGGTTCCAAACCACGGAATGGGAAGAACAAGCCGCGAGGCAAGTGCTATCGATGCAAGCAGTCTGGGAACTGGAGGTCTGATTGTCCTCTCATCAAAGGTACGAAATTTTCCTTAGTCACTGAAACATTATCAGTGGTGTTATCTACCAGCACCTGGTGTGTAGATACGGGGGCCACTGATCATGTCTGCAATTCATTGCAGGGGTTCCAGGAAACCCGGAGACTTAGAGAGGGAGAGATCGTGGTCTACATGGGCAATGCCGCGAGGGTGGCGGCTGTTGCAGTGGGAGACGTTCACTTACGCTTCAGTAGTGATAGGGTTTTAGTTTTACATAATTGTCTTTATGTACCCAACTTTAGAAAGAATTTAATTTCGGTTTCTAAACTTATTATGAATGGATATTCTGTCTCTTTTGACCACTCGGTGATCATAAGAAGAAACAGTGAGATTATCTGTTCTGGTACATTAGTGGACGATTTGTATGTGCTAAATCCTGAGTCTAAAACGATGCAACTAACCGAGAGTAATAACACGTCTACGAACACCAATAAGAGAAAGGAACCTTCTAAAATGAATCAATTATACTTGTGGCATCTAAGGCTAGGTCATATAAACTCGAATAGGCTTCAAAGGTTGAAAGCTGATGGTCTAATCAGCGATGTTGAAGGAGAGGACCTTCCGACCTGCGAATCCTGTTTAGAGGGTAAAATGACCAAGCGTTCTTTTTCTGGTAAAGGACGGAGGGCTGAACAATTATTGGATTTGATTCACTCTGATGTATGCGGACCTATGTCTACTCAGGCAAGGGGAGGGTACGAGTATTTCATCACTTTCACTGATGATTACTCAAGGTATGGATTTGTATATTTGATGCGCCGCAAGAGCGAATCCTTTGACAAGTTCAAGGAGTTCAAGGCTTTTGTGGAGAACCTTCAAAATAAATCCATTAAATGCCTGCGATCTGATCGCGGAGGCGAGTACCTGTCTGGAGAATTCAAGGCATACTTGGCAGAGAATGGGATTGATTCCCAAATGACATCACCATATACTCCTCAGCAGAATGGTGTGTCAGAAAGAAGGAATAGGACTCTTATGGAAATGGTGCGATCAATGATGAGTTACTCGGACTTACCTAATATGTTCTGGGGACATGCCTGATGGAGTTATATTCTAAATGTCTAGTTTAGTGACAATATGGAACTCCTTATCTGTGTTTTTCATTATCTATTAATCAAACTGTCGGCATTTTGTCTATCTTGTACTTGAATGCAATAGTCCTAGATATATACGTTGTAGACAGTATGGCGTGAGGAGACACGCGGAAGATCATACTGTTGGTTACTCGTATACTATCGAACAGAAGCTCACGACTTAGATGGACAGGGACAATCCATCGGTACGTCGTAGTGTGACTGGGTAATAGTTGGTCTTGACTATTATGTTACACTTGTACACTTGGTGTATTGAGCAGGACCACGGGAGGGCGTTCGATTTATACTAATCGACGTAATCGAACCAGACCTCAGAATTACGGATATACGAATTCTTAATCCCTATATAATTATAGGTGCGTATGTCCAATTCTCGGTTCTTTGACTTGCCAATGAGTGAGACTATTTGATTAGTCGAGATACTCGGTAAATTGGGAATCGGAATTGTACACACGGCATGCTATAGATTATAGACAGGAAACCGTGTCCCGTTTATCGGGTTGATAACGTCCCCGAGATGAGCTCATAAAGTTTATCATGTAAACCCTGCAGGTGGATTTGTTCCACATGATAAAAAGGATGAGTGGTACTAGTCTCGGATAATAAGAAACGAATTAATTTAATTATTAGTAATTAAATAAATTCGTGGACGTTCGATATCTTAAACACGGGGAAAGTCGTATATGTAATTTCGGCGGATTTATTATTGTTGAAATAATATTAAAATTAATTTCGGGAATTCAATTATTATTTTATAGTGGAGTTAATAATAATTAAAATTGAAATCGATTAATTAAGGAATTGCGTTTACGTATTCCAAGTTAATTAATATTTCAATTTAGCCCTTAATTAATTTCCCTTAGGTCCCTAACGTAGCTCTATTTAAACCCCCCCTTGCCCTCTCCTAAAACCTACAGAACGCCGCAACATTTTATTTCAGCAGAAAAATTTAATTGTTAGCGCAATTAAAAAGTTTTTCTGTTAAAATAAAAAAGGTTAACGCAAATATAATTATTTTCTCTCACAGAGAATAATCATACGGTGGTTTGAGAAAGGAGAGAGCAGACAAGGAATTTCCAGCGGATCGTTGCCCACACAACGGCTGGAATCGGGAAGAGTCATACATTAGAAGCTCTAAGGTCTCAACAATCGACCGAGAAGGTATGAGATCGGATCTCTATATTCCGCAATTTATTCGATCTAATTTCTCGTTAATCATACATGAACGTAGATCGGGTTCCGGGGTCGTGGATCGTGTTCCTCGACTACTGGGGGTTCTAAGACCTCCGGAACGGTAGTCGGATGAGGAAAAACGACCCGGAAACGAGCCCGGAACAGCAACGTCACGTTGCTGTTCGCGAACAAAACGGCGGTCGCCAAAGGGCAAACGGCGGTCGCCGTTTGCAGTTCCTTTCAGCGACCGCTGGACTGCCTTCGGCGGTCGCCGAATCGATGCAGTCCAGTTCCGTTTCGTGCGGTTGTCCTTCGGGGCGATGGTTGGGCATGATTCGGGATAAGGGCTGTTAAGCGAACGAAGTAGTGACTTCGGAGGTCGACTGAGATGGTTCGGATGTTCGAGCAATCGAACGAACGCATCCCGGGTAGTCGATTTCCAACAATTGGTATCAGAGCCGGTTTGTGCGTTCTTGTATTGTTTGCGAGTTTTGTTTTGCAGGATAACCCGATTATTATGGTCATATGTTTATGTACTGTTTATTGTGGTTTGTTAAACTCTCGGGATTGTCGAGATCTTTGTTTTTTGAATCGTTGCTTGTTTGTAATAGTTAAAACGACGGGTTGAGTCGTTTAGGGTTTTCTATTTTCGTTTTCGTTTATCCGGGTGTATAGGATCGATCATTCCTGTATAGGATCGATGCCGGAAGTAGTTAGTTTACATATGTAATGTTGCTGCTGCTTGGTGATTCGAGACGAGATCGAGGGCCGGACGAACGAGGGTCGAGAAGTCGAACCCGCGGCTGCTGAAGAGCAAACGGCGGTCGCCGTTTTTCAAACGGCGGTCGCCGTTTCGGTGTTTTCTTGGCAGCAGCTTGCGGGGGTTCGACGGACATCACGGATCGCTTGTCGAGGGCCCGGGATGATACTCCAGTGGGAGGAGTTCGTCTCTTGGTCCTTAGACGAGTCGGTGGTGGATCGAGACCGAGGCAAGCAACGAGACGAAGATCCGAGAAGACGTGCATCGAAAGTTTTAAAGGCCATAATAATCGGGCCACGTTAATTGCTTCTTGTGTGTTTAACGTGCTTTTATTATGCTTTAAATTATATGCATGCTTGTTAATCCCTTTCGTAAAATACTAAGTGGGAGAGGGATTGGAAACAATCCCGCAGTCTCCATTCTCTGTTTTGATAGTGATGTGTGTCGCTTACGAGTTGGCTTTAGTGTCATCCTCCCTATCGGATAAAGTTGACACACGGATATCACTGGATCAAAATTCGAATTCAATTCCATTTATAGAATTGAACAATTAAGTTTTTCAAAGCAATGCCTAATCTGTCTTTCAAAGACTAATTTCAACTCGACTCATTCTCACCCCGGGGAGTGGAATGGAGCCACAGCGCTTGGTTATGTCGATGACACAGATTAGAGACATTCGAGTCATTTGATGGCTAGATCGATTGTCTGGTTGGCTCCCTCACTTTGTGAGAGATAGGGCTCAATTGCATGATTGATCGCTGGTTAGAAACTTCGAGTTTCACTTACGAGATATCAAGCTTTGATTAATGAGATTGTGAAATTTAATAAATGTAAGAGTCAATTGACAAAGTTGTTTGTTTTAGTAAACGTCCACACTATCGTGGCTTGCTAAATGGAAACGGTACTTTGGGTTAATTGAGACTCTATGACATTTAGATAAATGGAATTCAATTAACAAGGTTGTTTGTTTAGTAAACGCCCACACTATCGTGGCTTACTAGACGGAAACGGAACTTTGGGTTAATTAAGGCTCGACAGTTATAGGAAATCGTAAAGGGACCGCATGTCAACGTAAACGTCCACACTAACGTGGCTTGCGGTGGGCGTGTAGTTTCCGAGCGGTTAACTTAGTACTGAGAAATGGTATACACTTAGGTACGCTTTACAGTATCCTCCCCATCGGAGTCACTGCTGTAATGATGTACGACCGAAGTAAAAGTCCAGTTATAAAATCGTTTGGACTAGTATACGTCCACATGAACGTGGCATACTAGTCTGATGGGATTTTAGGATTGATTGGTAAATTTAATGATATTAATTAAGGGAGTTAATATCGAATTAAATTTGACAGTTTGATTTGTCTCTTTTATAGATATGGCACTTAACCCGCTGTCTATACTAAAAGAAAACAAGCTCACTGGTCCGAATGATAATGATTGGAATGGAAACTTGGACATTGTCCAGACTATTAAAACTTCTACTCCCACTGAAGTCTTAACTGATGAGGACATTAAGGATGAACTCAGGAAGATGTTAAGACATAGTGCGGAAGCCGGACAAGAGGTGATTAATTTACTCAAGAAATTCGGTCCTCTTATGGAATTACTTAAAAATGATTCCAAAAGAATGGAATTTGTGAGTGAGTTAAGAAAATCACAAGTGCTTGCGGCTATGAAGTTGGATCTTTCTAGGCCTCCGGGCGGCAAAAGAAAGAAGAGGCAGCAACGGAAACCCAGTGGACCCAGAAATGGTGGACCACAGATTGGAGTGAACCAGCCTAAGGGCAAGTGTTTCCGTTGCAAGCAGTCTGGACATTGGAAGTCTAATTGTCCTCTCAGACAAGGAGGTATGAACTTTTCCTTAGTCACTGAAACATTTTTAGCGGTGTTATCCACCGGTACCTGGTGTGTGGATACGGGAGCCACTGATCATGTCTGCAATTCTTTGCAGGGGTTCCAGGAAACCCGGCGGCTTAGAGAGGGAGAGATCACTATCTACATGGGCAACGCTACGAAAGTGGCGGCAGTTGCAGTGGGAGATATTCATTTGTCTTTTAATAATAAAGTTTTGGTATTGAATAATTGTCTTTATGTACCGAATTTTAGAAAGAACCTTGTTTCGGTTTCTAAATTGGTTTTGAATAAATATTCTGTTTCTTTTGATAGTTCTGTTATTATCAAAAAAAATGGTGAGTATATCTGTTCTGGTACATTGATAGGCAACTTATATATACTGAATCCTGATTATTCCACGATGCAACGAGTAGAGTCAAATAATACATCTAGTACCAATAAGAGAAAGGAGCCTTCTAGGATGAATCAAAAGTACTTATGGCATCTTAGGCTAGGTCATGTTAACTTGGGTAGGATTCAAAGGTTGATAACTGATGGAATACTCAGTGGTGTGAAAGATGAGGACTTTCCAACCTGCGAATCATGCCTGGAAGGAAAAATGACCAAGCGACCCTTTAGTGATAAGGGGTATAGATCCAAGGAAGTACTGGAATTGATTCACTCTGATTTGTGCGGGCCTTTATCTGTCCAAGCGAGAGGAGGTTATGAATATTTCGTAACCTTCACTGATGATTACTCAAGGTATGGTTTTATATACCTGATGCGCCGCAAGAGCGAGTGCTTTGACAAGTTCAAGGAGTACAAAGCTCTTGTGGAGAACCTTCATGGTAAAACCATAAAGACTCTACGATCTGATCGTGGAGGAGAGTACCTCTCGGGAGAGTTTAAGGCGTACTTATTAGAGAATGGGATTGACTCCCAGATGACTGCACCATACACGCCCCAGCAGAATGGTGTAGCAGAAAGAAGGAATAGGACTCTTATGGAAATGGTAAGATCTATGATGAGTTATTCAGAACTACCAGTTTCGTTCTGGGGATATGCCTTGGAAACAGCGGCGTATATCCTGAACTTAGTTCCTTCTAAATCAGTCCCTAAGACGCCCTCGGAATTGTGGACCGGGCGAAAGCCAAATTTGAAACACCACTATGGGAAAATGTCTCATAGACACCAGTTCATAGACACCGGGCGCCTTTGAGAACGGTGTTAAAAATGTTTATAACACCGGTCGAAAAAAAATAGGAGGTTAAACTATTTTTAACGCCGGATTTTGTACAAACTGGTGTTAAATGTTTCATTTCCAATTTCAATTTTCATTTATAACACCGTTTTTTCGTTGGACCGGTGTTAATAGTATTTCACTATTTTTAATAAAATTATAAGTGTTTTTAACACCAGTCCTATTAGCTAGGACCGATGTTAAAAAAACTAATAAATTTTTCTTATGTCTATACCTGTATAGAAACTATATACTAGTATTTTTGTAGGAGAGAGCCACGTTCACTTATGTATGCAAGTATATAGTAAATTAGTAATCTAATTTATTAAGTCCTACATTATCTTTAACACTTAGTAAATTAGTAATCTAATTTAAAGTCCTACATTATCTTTAAGAAAAAAAAACCGATCTACAATCTCTTCTTCATCTTCTTCCTGCTATTGCCGGTAAAGCGTAAAGCCCAAAGAAGCAAATCAAAATCAGTACTCGCCTTCTTCGTCTTCTTACTTATATTTATTTCTGATTTATTTTTTCGTTCTTCTCTATTATTCTCGCTGAAAATAGGGTTTTGTCGGTATGCGATTCCTCAGATCCCTCTTCCCGATTTCTCAGGTGAGTTTTTCTTTTCGTTTTCTTTCTTCTCTCCTCTCTTTTGTTCTCGCTCTGACCCTCCCATTCCACTCTCTCAAGCAATCTCAACAAAAAACTGTGGGGATTTTTTTCCAGAGTTGTTTTAGGTTTTATCGTCCGCGATCATTCTCAGATATGTCTGCATTTCATGTTCAATTGATTTCGATTCAGGTACGGAATGCGTCGATTGGGTTTATTGTTCAACCCCTATGATATATTCATGCTGTTTATGATTGGATTTCGTTTTTTGGGGGATGAGTCTGGGATCGACGGTGTTATAATTTGAGGGATTTGATTGAGTTTTTATTATTTGATTGCATTTTTTATGTTATGAAATTGTGTGGATTCGTGAATTTTGAGGTTATCAATCTATAATTTGAGGGATTTTATTGAGTTTTTGATTATTTGATTGCATTTTTTATGTTATGAAATTGCGTGGATTTTGAGGTTATCAATCTCTGTTGATTTTGTTTTTCTTTCTTTTTCTGTGTGTAAAAAGTAGGTCTTGTAAGTTGGCTCCTCAGAACAGATCGATGTGCCACGTAGGTGGCCAGATGCATCAGAGTGCTGGCCCAGCGGGTCGGGTGGAGACGCGGGCGATGCTGCCTTCGCCCGGTGGCTCCAGTCTGCCGGATTGCAGCATTTGGGCTCTCCCTAATCTATTAATGCAGGTATTTATTACAATGCCTTTTATGAATTTATGGTTTTTGCATACAAATTATCTATACTTATATTGAAAGATGGTTTTTTGAAAAGAGAGCGCCACATCTCCCTTAAAATTCCTTACAAAAGCACCACGTCTGCTGAATTTCTTATGCGTAGTTACATTTTTGACTATAAAGAGCTGAATATAGGAAGTATTTTACTGTAAAGAATTCGGGTTTAAGTGACAAATACATAAGCACAGTGCAACAAGGAAGATTATCTGTTTGCTACAAGAGCTCCATTAAAAATACTTCTCTATAATTTCACAATTATCCTATTCTTAAAGCTGTTCAAATTGATTTCTTTAATGGAGATGGTTTTGTTCTATTTCTTCTGATTCTTCATTTACTTTGTAATTCATGACTGTATTTGTTTCTTGGTTTTGATGGGTGTCTACCCACATATACTTCCTTTGTATTCATTTTGAAGTTTTGGCTTGAGATGGATAAACCTGCTTATTTATTGAGATGGTACTTTTTTTACAATTTTCATGATCGCTTGGCTCAAGTCTATAAAGCATATAATGAAGTCTTCCTCTGCCTGGGATTTCAAAGATGAACTTAAAGCAAGGAAAAGAGTGCTCAGGAAGCAAGGAAAAGAGTGCTCAGGAGAAAAAGAACAAAAGGTTGATGATGCTCTAAGTTTATGGAATATTGTTGTTTTACAATTGTAAGGATTTGGAGACTTGAGTATTTTGAATATTGTATTTGGATATCAGGAATTTAATATAATTTTAATTATTGGAAATTTATAAAATTATATTTTTTTTATTTTAATTATTATCAAAGACACCGGTCATATATGAAAAAAAACCGGTGTTATTACTTTTCACATCGGTTGAATTTTCTAGTTTCAATGAAACTGCCCGGTGTCTTTAATAATATAGACACCGTGCAAATCACAAAACCCGGTGTTATAAATTATTTTTAACACCGGTCATTGACTGGTGTTAAAACATAGTTGATCTTTAACACCACGCACAATAACACCAGACAAATTTTTTTTTAACACCGGTCAATGCCCGGTGTTTATGAGACATTTTCCCATAGTGCACATTCGGGTCTGGGGTTGTCCAGCACATGTGCTGAAGCATGGGGCTGATAAATTGGAATCTCGTTCAGATATTCGGTTGTTTATAGGATATCCTAGAGGAACGAAAGGTGGTCTATTCTATAGTCCTAAGGACCAGAAGATCGTTGTTAGCACCAACGCTCGGTTCTTGGAAGAGGATTATATAATGGATCACAAGCCCAAGAGTGAGATAATACTAAACGAACTGAGAGGGGACGATCAAGGCTTAGATCCAACCGAACCGGGTGATACGCCACCACAGTCTGCACCTGTAGTTACTGAGGTTACACCGGAGCCTCGTCGTAGTGGGAGGGTTGTTCGACAACCCGATAGGTTCATGTTTATAGGTGAATCTTCGGACTTGTTACCTGGAGAACATGAAGCCGATCCCTGGACCTATGGCGAGGCGCTTAAAGATCAAGATGCTCAGTCTTGGCAAAAAGCGATGAAATCTGAGATTGAATCAATGGATTCAAATCAGGTCTGGAATCTTGTAGCACCGCCCAAAGGTGTAAAAGCCATTGGTTGCAAGTGGGTGTACAAGAGGAAAAGAGGGTCTGACGGGAAGGTTGAAACCTTCAAGGCTAGGCTTGTTGCGAAAGGGTATACTCAGAAAGAAGGGATCGATTATGAGGAAACCTTTTCGCCGGTAGCTATGCTAAAGTCGATCCGGATTCTTTTGTCTATAGCATCTTATATGGATTATGAGGTGTGGAAAATGGACGTCAAGACAACATTCTTGAATGGGAATCTTGACGAGACCATTTACATGAGACAGCCAGAAGGTTTCATTAAGAAAGGCCAAGAGCATCTAGTGTGTAAGCTAAACCGATCCATTTATGGATTGAAGCAAGCTTCTAGATCTTGGAACATGCGGTTTGATGAGGTTATCCAGTCTTATGGATTCATTCAAAGCATGGACGAGTCGTGTGTATACCGGAGATGTGACGGAAACAGTGTGGCGTTTCTCGTGCTTTATGTAGACGACATCCTTCTAATTGGCAACAATGTGAAGATGTTGTCGGACATAAAGGGATGGTTGTCCAAGCAATTCGATATGAAAGACTTAGGACAAGTTGGGCATGTTCTTGGGATCAAGGTTATAAGGGATCGCCGGAAAAGAACATTAAGCTTGTCCCAGGCTTCATATATTGATACGATTCTGGCTCGTTTCAACATGCAGAATTCCAAGAGAGGTGCTCAACCTTTCTGCCATGGAATTCATCTATCTAAAGACATGTGTCCCAAAACACAGAAGGAGATAGATTACATGAAGAAGGTTCCTTATGCTTCGGCAGTAGGAAGTCTAATGTATGCCATGTTGTGCACGAGACCTGATATCTGCTATGCCGTGGGCATGGTAGCTAGATATCAGAGTAACCCTGGACAGGGTCACTGGACTGCTGTAAAGAACATACTTAAGTACCTGCGAAGGACTATGAATTATGTTCTGAGTTACAAAGCGTCTGAGTTGATTCCTATTGGTTACACAGACTCGGATTTCCAATCTGATAAGGATCAGCGAAAGTCTACATCAGGCTATGTGTTCACATTGGGAGGTGGGGCAGTCTCATGGAAGAGTGTTAAGCAGAAATGCATTTCGGACTCTACCATGGAAGCCGAATATGTAGCAGCCTCTGAGGCAGCTAAAGAATCGGTGTGGCTCCGGAACTTCCTTATGGACTTGGATGTGGTTCCTAAAATGCCTAGAGCTATCACAATTTATTGTGACAATAGCGGTGCAGTGGCAAATGCAAAGGAACCACGAGCCCACAATGCGAGTAAACACATAGATCGCAAGTACCACCTGATTAGAGACATCGTCAGGAGAGGCGATGCGGTTGTCACCAAGATTGCATCAGCGGATAACCTGGCTGACCCCTTTACGAAGGCACTTCCAGCGGAAGCGTTCAAGAGACACGTGAAGGGGATGGGTATCGGATGTATGGTAGAGGGCAACTAGAGATTTAGTATAAGTGGGAGATTGATGGAGTTATATTCTAAATGTCTAGTTTAGTGACAATATGGAACTCCTTATCTGTGTTTTTCATTATCTATTAATCAAACTGTCGGCATTTTGTCTATCTTGTACTTGAATGCAATAGTCCTAGATATATACGTTGTAGACAGTATGGCGTGAGGAGACACGCGGAAGATCATACTGTTGGTTACTCGTATACTATCGAACAGAAGCTCACGACTTAGATGGACAGGGACAATCCATCGGTACGTCGTAGTGTGACTGGGTAATAGTTGGTCTTGACTATTATGTTACACTTGTACACTTGGTGTATTGAGCAGGACCACGGGAGGGCGTTCGATTTATACTAATCGACGTAATCGAACCAGACCTCAGAATTACGGATATACGAATTCTTAATCCCTATATAATTATAGGTGCGTATGTCCAATTCTCGGTTCTTTGACTTGCCAATGAGTGAGACTATTTGATTAGTCGAGATACTCGGTAAATTGGGAATCGGAATTGTACACACGGCATGCTATAGATTATAGACAGGAAACCGTGTCCCGTTTATCGGGTTGATAACGTCCCCGAGATGAGCTCATAAAGTTTATCATGTAAACCCTGCAGGTGGATTTGTTCCACATGATAAAAAGGATGAGTGGTACTAGTCTCGGATAATAAGAAACGAATTAATTTAATTATTAGTAATTAAATAAATTCGTGGACGTTCGATATCTTAAACACGGGGAAAGTCGTATATGTAATTTCGGCGGATTTATTATTGTTGAAATAATATTAAAATTAATTTCGGGAATTCAATTATTATTTTATAGTGGAGTTAATAATAATTAAAATTGAAATCGATTAATTAAGGAATTGCGTTTACGTATTCCAAGTTAATTAATATTTCAATTTAGCCCTTAATTAATTTCCCTTAGGTCCCTAACGTAGCTCTATTTAAACCCCCCCTTGCCCTCTCCTAAAACCTACAGAACGCCGCAACATTTTATTTCAGCAGAAAAATTTAATTGTTAGCGCAATTAAAAAGTTTTTCTGTTAAAATAAAAAAGGTTAACGCAAATATAATTATTTTCTCTCACAGAGAATAATCATACGGTGGTTTGAGAAAGGAGAGAGCAGACAAGGAATTTCCAGCGGATCGTTGCCCACACAACGGCTGGAATCGGGAAGAGTCATACATTAGAAGCTCTAAGGTCTCAACAATCGACCGAGAAGGTATGAGATCGGATCTCTATATTCCGCAATTTATTCGATCTAATTTCTCGTTAATCATACATGAACGTAGATCGGGTTCCGGGGTCGTGGATCGTGTTCCTCGACTACTGGGGGTTCTAAGACCTCCGGAACGGTAGTCGGATGAGGAAAAACGACCCGGAAACGAGCCCGGAACAGCAACGTCACGTTGCTGTTCGCGAACAAAACGGCGGTCGCCAAAGGGCAAACGGCGGTCGCCGTTTGCAGTTCCTTTCAGCGACCGCTGGACTGCCTTCGGCGGTCGCCGAATCGATGCAGTCCAGTTCCGTTTCGTGCGGTTGTCCTTCGGGGCGATGGTTGGGCATGATTCGGGATAAGGGCTGTTAAGCGAACGAAGTAGTGACTTCGGAGGTCGACTGAGATGGTTCGGATGTTCGAGCAATCGAACGAACGCATCCCGGGTAGTCGATTTCCAACAATGCCTTGGAAACAGCGGCGTATATCTTGAATAGGGTTCCAACCAAAACGGTACCCACAACACCCATGGAATTGTGGAGTGGGCGCAAGCCTAACTTGAAACACATTCGGATCTGGGGTTGTCCAGCACATGTGTTGCGACAAGGTGCCGATAAGTTAGAACCTAGATCAGAATTACGGCTGTTTGTAGGATACCCGAAAGGAACTAAAGGTGGCATGTTCTATAGTCCTACGGACCAGAAGATCGTTATAAGTACTAACGCTCGGTTCTTAGAGGAAGACTATGTCATGGACCACAAGCCCAAAAGTGACATAATACTTGATGAGTTGAGAGGCGACAAGGAAGACTTAGATACAGCCAAACCGAGTAGTAATACACCACTAGAACCTGCACCTACTGTCACTGTTAATACACCGGAACGCCGTCATAGTGGGAGGGTTGTTAAACAACCAGAAAGATGGATTGGACTGGGTGAGTCTTCGGACTCTGGACCTGGAGTTCATGAAATCGATCCCTGGACCTATGATGATGCGGTACAAGATATAGATGCGCCTTCTTGGAAGAAAGCGATGAAATCCGAAATAGAATCTATGGATTCTAATAAAGTCTGGGATCTTGTAGAACCACCAAACGGCGTAAAGCCAATTGGGTGTAAATGGGTCTACAAGAGAAAGAGAGGATCTGACGGAAAGGTTGAAACCTTTAAAGCTCGGCTTGTTGCGAAAGGATATACTCAGAAAGAGGGAATCGATTATGAGGAGACCTTCTCGCCAGTAGCCAAGATAAAGTCGATCCGGATTCTCTTATCCATAGCAGCTCATATGGATTATGAGGTGTGGCAAATGGATGTCAAGACAGCTTTCCTAAATGGAAGTCTTGACGAGACGTTTTATATGAAACAACCAGAAGGATTCATTGCTAAGGGGCGAGATCATCTAGTGTGCAAGCTTAATCGATCCATTTATGGATTGAAACAAGCCTCGAGATCGTGGAACCTGCGGTTTGACGAAGTAGTCCAATCTTTTGGATTCATTCAAAGCATGGACGAATCGTGTGTGTATTGGAAACGTGATGGGAAGAAGGTGGTGTTTCTCGTGCTTTATGTAGACGACATTCTTCTCATTGGCAACAGTGTGAAAATGTTATCAGACATAAAGGGATGGTTGTCTAGACAATTCGATATGAAAGATTTGGGAGAAGTCGGGCATGTTCTAGGGATCAAGGTTATAAGGGATCGCCGGAATAGAACATTGTACCTATCCCAGCAAACTTACATAGACACGATTCTGGCTCGTTTTAACATGCAAGATTCCAAGAAGGGTGAGCTACCCTTCAGTAAAAGAACTTATCTTTCTAAGGAGATGTGTCCTCAGACACAAAAGGAGAAAGATGAAATGAAAGCAGTTCCCTACGCTTCGGCTGTGGGAAGCTTGATGTATGCAATGTTATGCACGAGGCCTGATATCTGCTATGCAGTTGGCGTAGTAGCGAGATATCAGAGTAACCCTGGAAAGGCTCATTGGACTGCCGTAAAGAGCATTTTCAAGTATTTGCGAAATACTAGGGATTATGTTCTAAGTTACGGGGTAGACAATCTGATTCCTTTGGGTTATACGGATTCGGATTTCCAAGCTGATAAGGACCGGCGAAAGTCGTTATCAGGCTATGTGTTTCACTATTAAAGGAGGAGGAGTTTTAACATGGAAGAGTGATAAGCACGATGCTTTTCGGACTCTCCCATGGGTAACCAAATAGCGGCCTCAGAGGCAGCGGAAGTTTTGGTATGGCTCCGGTATTACCTCTGGGACTTAGATGTGATTTTTAGTTTACCAAAGGCTATGTAAATAGCGGTGCAGTGGCAAACTTTAAGAGATCACGAGTCCATGAGTGTAAGAAAACACATAGGGCAAGTACCACCTGATACGAGTCATCGTCAGAGGGACGATGCAGTAGTCACCAAGATAGCTTCAGAGCGGCAACCTAGATTGCTCATTCACTTGGTACTTCTTGGAAGTACTTTTTAAGCACGTGATGAGTATGGGAGTCGGGAGTTTGGAAGATATGACTAGACCTTAGTATAAGTGGGAGATTGTTGGAGTAGTATACTTAATGTCTAGATTTGAGTATTATGAACTCCTTGTACACTTTCATTTACCTATTAAATACAAACATTCATTTGCTTTTAATTATTGTTAATTAAATATATGCAAATTATAGTCCTGGATTTTATACGTTGTAGTTAGTATGGTGCGCATGGGCGCACAGAAGATCATACTATCGGTTACTCGTATTTAATCGAACAGATGCTCACGACCTAGATGGACACGGACCAATCCATCGGTATAGTCGTTGTGTGAGAGAGAAAATAATTTATCTTAATTATTTTATCACACTTGTACACTTGGTGTATTGAGCGGATCGATTGAGACTCATCAATTAGGTATGCTCGGCGATAATTGATTTGAGACTCAGTGTATTTTATTCTTATTCCCCGATACAATTGCGGGTGTGTATGTTTAATATAAGTGACTTTGATTTTCCAAAGGAATTGACCGGTTTAATTATTGGGTCAATTACCGGTTAAGTTGGGTCACTATATTTTATATATAGCATGCCGTGAATTCTTGACGGGACAGTGTATCCCGGAAGGGTTGATAATATCCCCGAGATGAGCTCATAAGGATTTATTATGTAAACCTCGCGAGTGGATTTAATTCCGCATAATAAATAAGGTTGAGTGGTACTAGTCTCGGATAAAAGAGATGAATAAATTTATTAAGCAATAAATAAATTTTATTCATGGATATTTATATCTTAAATACACGGAATAAATAATACTACCGGAGAAATATTATTTGGATATAATATGGTTTAATATTGGGAGTGCAATTAATTTATATAGTGGAAAATAAATTAATTAATATTGATAAGGATTAATGGACTTGAGCAGTGGGCTCAATTTAATCTTCAATATTGGAAGCCCAATATTCCACCTCCTTTAGATCCCCTACGTAGCCTATAAAAGCACTACATGGCCTTCATAAATAATAAGACAAGATTATCATACTTGATATTCTAGAGAGTTGAAGGAGATCCATAGGAGTTCGATAGATCGTCGCCCACCCGACGTTCGAACGGAGTGCAAGGAATACGTGGGAAGATTCAAAGGTCATCTTGATTTCGTTTCTCCGAACAACGAATCGTAGGTATGATATCTAAACTAACTTGATATTATTCGATTTTGATTTATCGTGAAATACCGTAGAACGCAAGATCCGAAGTTCGAACCCGGATTAGACGGACGATCGCGTGGTGGTAGCGAAGCCACCGGACCACGCCAATCGCCCGCTAGGGTTTCGGCGGGCACGGGGAGGATCGACCCTCGGCTGGGCCGAGGGCGTGCGATCGATCACGATGATCGATCGCTGGGCACGGGCTGGTGCCGTGCCCGACCCCGCCGTGAAGGCGGGGCTCCTCCATGCAGCGGCGAGTCGCCGGACTCGCCGCGGGGGGCTGCTAGGCAGCCCCGGCCGATCGCTGGATGCGATCGGCGTACGATCGCACAACCCCGTGAAGCGGGGGTTCGGCTGGGGGCGGGCCGCGCGCCTTAGGGTGCGTGGTCTCCAAAGGCTGGACCCCGGCAAGTTCGTCGGTGTTCGTGTGATCTCCGGCGAAGGGTTTGATCGGGTTATTGACTTCCGCAAATTTTAATAGCCCGGGATATCGAATTCCAACACGTCTAACTAGCCACTTCACCAATTAGATATTAGCAATGCCTTTCTACAAGGTGACTTGGATCTTCCAGTCTACATGTCTCAACCGTCGGGGTTTTTGAACTCATCATCTCCGTCTCATGTATGCCTCCTTCGTCGCTCCCTCTATGGTCTACGTCAAGCCCCACGAGCTTGGTATAATTCATTATGTTCCGCTCTACTCTCCTTTGGCTTATCTCGATCTCGGGCAGACTCGTCACTTTTCACCCTTCATAAAGGAAAAGATCATATTTTTGTCCTGGCATATGTTGACGACTTGATTATCACAGGTTCGAATACTGCCCTTATATCCTCTCTTACACGAAATTTGAGCTCTCATTTTGCAGTTAAAGATCTTGGTGTATTATCGTATTTTCTTGGTTTGGAAGTTGCTTCTTGTAAGGAAGGCTTATTCCTGTCTCAACACAAGTACACAATTGATTTGCTCAAGCGTCATAATATGGATGGTGTCAAACCTATTACTACCCCTATCTCCTAAAAAATGATGACTTCCTCCGATCATGTAGACGTCACGGAATATCGTAGTGCTATTGGTGGATTGCAATATCTCACCATTACCCATCCCGACATCACCTTCACTGTCAAAAAGTTGGCCTTATATATTTCCTCTCCATCTCTTGAGCATTGGGGTTTGGTTAAACGTTTATTTCGGTACCTAAAGGGCACAATACATCATGGTCTCCTTATTCGACGTACTGATAATCTCACTATTTCTGCATACTCTGATTCCGACTTTGGTGGAGACCTTACCGACAGGAAGTCTACGAATGCCTATATTGTGTTTCTTAGTTCAACCCCCATTTCGTGGAGGTCACCTAAACAAAGGGGTGTCGCTCGTTCTTCAATCGAAGCTGAATACGGACTCTTTCTACAGCAGCCTCAGAAGTGTGTTGGATTCAACATCTTTTTAAGGATCTTGGTGTTCCGTGTTTGCAACCTCCAACTGTGTACTCTGATAACATGGGTGCCACACAACTAGCTCTTAATCTTATTCAACACTCTCGTATGAAACGCATTACTATTGACTTTCAAATTGTCCGAGACATAGCAAATAAAGGCATACTACGTGTATCCTATGTCAATATCCAAGATCAACTTGCTGATCTTCTTACAAAACCACTTGCTCGGGCCCGGTTTAATTCTCTGCGTTCCAAAATCTCTATGGCTGATGGCACGTCAATTTTGCAGGGGCGTATTAAATAAAAATATATTGTATATCTTCTCGAATATTTGTATCCGTAATTAGTGGGATTGTGATAGATTATTTCTGTGTAGGTAGTATAATCATTGTTATATTCTTTTGTATTTTTTTGTTCGTATTTTCTTCTTTGTTTTCTTTCTTTGTAGTGTAGGTTTTATATTGTTTTTGTGCATAAGTTTATTGTTTTCTCAAGAAGAGCTTATGTTTTTGCTTGGGTGCGGTTTGGTAGGCTTTGTACGAGATTTGGGGTGAAAACGAGAAGAATTTTTCCGAATTAAAGGAAGGAGGCTCATTCCGAAAAAGATCATTGCGCTGCGTCGGGGGAAATGGCATTACATCCGATTCAACCTTTGGATCGTTCTCAATTTCTCACAACATGTCAAGGACCTCATGTTCTATAGTTTGGCCGGAGGGAACAACAAAACAACGTTCGAGGGCAAAGATATCAATAGTTGACCGGACAAGAAACCTCAACTTGAAGCTAAGCGTGCCGCGCTCTTCTCCTTTGCAAATCCAGCGCGCCGCGCTCAGAAGACTCGAGGACTCCCAGCGCGCCGCGCTATCCTCCTTTGCAAATCCAGCGCGCTGCGCTAAGAAGGTTCGAGGAATCCCAGCGCGCCGCGCTATCCTCCTTTGCAAATCCAGCGCGCCGCGCTAAGAAGGCTCGAGGACTCCCAGCGCGCCGCGGTCTCCTCTTAGGCAAATCCCAGCGCGCCGCGCTAATCACTCCTTGGCAGTTTGACCCGCGTTGACCATCCTTTTGAAGCACATTTGAGGGGCTTTTTGGTCATTTCTAGTGGGAGATTTTGGAGGCTTTTGAGAGGCTTGTGCTAGAAGACAACACACACTCTCCATCACCCTCACCTAACACACACAACACACACAACAAACACCATTTTATTTTCTCTCTCTAGGATTTAGCAAGGTTTTTTAATATTGTAGCTTTTGTTCTTCATCATCCATTAGGATTCATCATTCGACTCAAGTGTAAACGATATTCGTGGTCTTCCGAGGATCGTTTATGTATAACTTATTTTCAGTTTCGACTATATATGAAATATATGTTTATGCTTTGCTTGTCTATGAGTTTGTTGTTTGATATCTTCATGGTTATGATGATGTTGCTTGGCTAAATCATTTGTTAGGGGCGGGTTAGTATTATTTGTTGTGTAGGCTCGGGTTCTAGCATGAAAACCGGGGTAGTCGGCATTTTCTATCGAGGGGGAGACGGACCAAGTCCCCTCTAAATGGTAGACTCGTTGCTTTAGCACGAGTTTGGCCTTCCCGACTACCCCGAGGCCTAATCACGGTTGTGCGTGGCCGGCTCGATTGATTCGCACTTTGCGGTCAATAAGCCCGTTGTTAGTTAAATCGTGAGGAATCTCGTGGGGACCAAGGTTTGAATCTCGGATTGGGTATAACCGAGGTCGACACGAGAGACGACACATTTAACCTAACAACTCTTTCATGTAGAGAAAATCGGCCTTAACTTCAACTAATACGACCCCTTCCTCTAACCTCATTCACTCTTGCTAAAAACTCGTTTGATTACTTTAATTGCTTTCTTAATTTCCGTTTATTTTCTTAAACTCCACTTTACAAAACCCCCCAATTTGTGACTACTTGAACTTTATGCTTTCTTTTATGCTTTCGACAATCAATCCAAGCTCATTACACCGCCAATAGCATTACTCCTCTTGAGAACGACATTCGGGTATTAAAAAGAGACACATGTTTTTCTTAAACAATTTTTTTCTCATGGAGGCTGCCCTAACACTTCGGGCAATGGGCCCGGACCCTCATCTTGTACTGGAACCTTAGAGTCCTCAGAGCTCCGCGACTCCATTTTCAACCGTATCGACCAGCGTGCCACCGAACTGCGTACATACATTGATGACACGAGCAAGACCGTTATGAGGGATTTTCGCGAGTATCAGGATGCCTCGATGCTTAAGCTCCGTGAAGATATGAAAGCAGGCTTGGATGCTAATAGGAAGTACTACGAAGAGCAACTCCTAGCTCGTTTTCCTCCACAACCAGTCACCGACCCTTGACCAGCCGTGACCACTCACGGCCCTAGTATTCTCTTATCCTCCCCTTTCTGTTTTTCTCATTTTAATTTATTTTCTTTTGTCTTGTAAGATGTTCTAGTTGGTTTTGTTACTTTGTGTTGCTTTTGGATTATGTCTTTACTAGCTTTAGTTTTTATTTAACTACTGTTTTTTTTTTTTCCTTGTGAATTTTTGTGAATATGTTTTGTTTTTGGTGGTGGTTTATTTGTGTTGGAGGTGTAATTTTGTTCTGTTTGCTTATGTTGTTTTTGTTGAGCTGTGGATGTTTTGGTTGCTCCAACTTACATTTACGAGTATGTCTTGCCGAAATTTTTATTGAATATGCTTGTATGTTAGTCGCATGTGGACATGCTCGGGTTTAAGTGTGTGTGTGTGTGGGGGGGGGGGGGGGGGGGGGGTCTTGGAAATTTGTACGTATTTTGTCGTTGTGTGCGTTTCTTTTTTCTAAACCTATGAACTCTCCGGTTTGTTTTAAAGTTTATGCACCTTTTAAAAATGGTTTGGCTATTTCAATTTTAAAACTCGTGTGGTATTCGATTGACTTAAGGACATGAAAAATGGCTTAAATTAAAATTTCCAAAAACCTTGTGAGAATTTCGTTGCTATTTTCCTTTTCTTGGAGCGTATTTCATATAAAATCTCTCGTTGTTTCATGCCTCAAAGAATTCTTCGATCCTTCAATGATTTTCTGTCAAGATGTAATCAAGAGAGCACTAGAACTTGCATGTGAAAAATTTCAAATCCGTTTGTCATAACTTGTTTGATCGATTAAATGATAAGAATGATCGTTTAGGATAACCTTCCGGCCATATTCAAAAATATCACACTTGAGCCCTTTTGGGACACCCTAGTTAACCCCATTGAGCCTAACGTGTAAACCATTTCCTTGATTTCACCTTATACACTATCCCTTGATGGAGAGATGTGGAGTGGCATGTGTCGGTTTTTCGTACGGGTTGTGCGACTTTTGAAAAGGTGTGTTAGTAGCCTCGGTTTTTGATTTTATACGTTCTCGAGTGACGTCTTGTGACGAGTTCGTCGTGTTGATGTCCACATATATATATACACACTAATAATAAAAAAATAAAAATAAAAAAATAAAAAAAAAGAAAACAAAGAGAAAAATGAGAAAAAAAAGAGGTATTTACACCTCACAAAAAATATATATAAATAGTATTCATAATAATAATATCGGTGCTTTTATTTTGGCACTCAAGTGTGTATCGATTTTCGAGACGAGAACGTGAGTGTTGTTGAGGCGGAAAAGGGTGATCCGATTTATATAGTGCCGAGTTGGAGTTTTTACATTTGTAGATGTGGTGTTTAGAAGGAATAAGGAGAAGACTTGGAGTTAATGAGTTCACTTTCCCAAATTTCCCGAATTCCCTAAACCGAGCCCCGTTACACCCTTTAGACGATCACATTCTTTGATTTTCGAGAAAACCAACTTTGATAGGTGGAGTCTTTTCTTGCATGCGAGCATATGGTGGTGATACTCTTGACATGAATATTCATTACGTGAGGCATTCGTTATCTTATTTTCATCCGAGGCGATTATTCTTACGTGCAAGCTTTGTTCGATTTGTCTCCTTCTCTTGCATGTATATTTATATGGAGTGAACCTAACTTGTGTGGAAAAAGAAGAGGGTTAGCTTGTGAGGGAAATTTATATTTGAGCCTTGATTCTATGTTTTAAGTCATTAGAATATGTCGTGTCGAGTTGGAAAGTTGTCGTAGCTTGTTTTGAATGAGTTGTGGTGCATAGTTCTTTTGATAAATTTTGAGAGTGCATTGTTTTAGAGCTTTTGTGTTCGTTCTTGTTTCTTTGGTGGTGTTGTATTGCTTGAGGACAAGCAATATTTTAAGTGTGGGGGGTTTGTTTTGTATTTTTTTGTTCGTATTTTCTTCTTTGTTTTCTTTCTTTGTAGTGTAGGTTTTATATTGTTTTTGTGCATAAGTTTATTGTTTTCTCAAGATGAGCTTATGTTTTTGCTTGGGTGCGGTTTGGTAGGCTTTGTACGAGATTTGGGGTGAAAACGAGAAGAATTTTTCCGAATCAAAGGAAGGAGGCTCATTCCGAAAAAGATCATTGCGCTGCGTCGGGGGAAATGGCATTACATCCGATTCAACCTTTGGATCGTTCTCAATTTCTCACAACATGTCAAGGACCTCATGTTCTATAGTTTGGCCGTAGGGATCAACAAAACAACGTTCGAGGGCAAAGATATCAATAGTTGACCGGAAACTTGAAGCTAAGCGCGCCGCGCTCGTCTCCTTTGCAAATCCAGCGCGCCGCGCTCAGAAGACTCGAGGACTCCCTGTTGGAGTTGTGTACTTAATGTCTAGATTTAAGTAACGGTCATAGCATTTAATCTATTTAATTAATAAACAATTATTTGCATTTAATTATTTGATAATTAAATATATGCAAAATATAGTCCTGGATTCTATACGTTGTAGTTAGTATGGTGTGCGACGCCACACAGAAGATCATACTATCGGTTACTCGTATTTAATCAAACAGTTGCTCACGACCTAGATGGACACGGACCAATCCATCGGTGTAGTCGTTGTGTGAGAGAGAAAATAATTTGTCTTAATTATTTTATCACACTTGTACACTTGGTGTATTGGGCGGATCGCTTGAGATTTATCGATTAGGATTGCCTTAGATAATCGATTCAAGTCTCAGAGTATTTTATTCTTAATCCCCGATACTATTACGGGTGTGTATATTTAATATATGTGACTTTGATTTTCCAAAGGAATTAACCGATTTAATTATTGGGTTAATTACCGGTTAAGTTGGGTCACTATATTTTATATATGACATGCCGTGAATACTTGACGGGAAAGTGTATCCCGGAAGGGTTGATAATATCCCCGAGATGAGTTCATAAGGAATTATTATGTAAACCTCATGAGTGGATTCGTTCCGCATAATAATTACGGTTGAATGGTACTAGTCTCGGATATAAGAGATGAATAAATTAATTAGCAATAAATTAATTTTATTCATGGATATTTAAATCTTAAATACACGGAATAAATAATACTACCGGAGAAATATTATTTGATATAATATGGTTTAATATTGGGAGTGCAATTAATTTATATAGTGGAAAATAAATTAATTAATATTGATGGGATTAATAGATTTGGGCTTGGGCTCAATTTAATCATCAATATTGGAAGCCCAATATTCCACCTCCTTTAGATCCCCTACGTAGCCTATAAAAGCACTACATGGTCTTCACAATTCAAGACACCATAAGATTATCATACTTGATATTCTAGAGAGTTCGTGAAGTAGATCCATAGAGTTCGGAGGATCGTCGCCCACACTACGTTCGAACGAGGTGCAAGGAATACGTAGGAAGATTCAAAGGTCTTCAATTGATTTCGTTTCTCCACACAACGAATCAAAGGTAAAATCATAAACTCCCTCATATGATTTTATGTGTATTAATTGTAATATATACATGAACGCACGATCCGGGAAAACGACGAACCTCGGGGATGGGGATTCGAGATCCCCGGCGAGGATCGAGAGGGGCGGCCGAATCCTAGGGTTCGACCGCCGGTATGCGCGGCAAGGGAAAGCCCCGGCTCGACGCCGGGGCATGCGATCGACGTGAAGTCGATCGCTGGGGGTTCGCCGTGGGCTGGAGCCACGGCGGATGAACCCCCTCGGCCACCCCTCGCCGCCGGCGCACGAGGAGAAGCCGCGGCTGGGGGCGATCGAGCCCTAGCTAGAACGCCGGGGGGACTGCCGCGGGCTGGCGCCGCGGCTGGTGGCCACCCCACCTCCGACGATGGCGGTGAGTCGCCGGACTCACCGCCCAGGGCTGCCGGAGCAGCCGAGCGATCGCGTGCATGCGATCGCGAACCCCATGCATGGGGGTTCGGCTAGGGTTTCGCCCTCGCGGCGATTCTCCGGTCGGGCCCCGATTCTTCGTGGTGTTCGTGATCGGTTTCCGGCGATGGGATTTCGGTCGGGGTTATCGGTTCCGCAATTTTTTTTTATACCCCGGGATATCGATTTCCAGCACTCCCAGCGCGCCGCGCTATCCTCCTTTTCAAATCCAGTGCGCCGCGCTAAGAAGGTTCGAGGAATCCCAGCGTGCCGCGCTATCCTCCTTTTCAAATCCAGCGCGCCGCGCTAAGAAGGCACGAGGACTCCCAGCGCGCCACGGTCTCCTCTTAGGCAAATCCCAGCGCGCCGCGCTAGTCACTCCTTGGCAGTTTGACCCGCGTTGACCATCCTTTTGAAGCACATTTGAGGGGCTTTTTGGTCATTTCTAGTGGGAGATTTTGGAGGCTTTTGAGAGGCTTGTGCTAGAAGACAACACACACTCTCCATCACCCTCACCTAACACACACAACACACACCATTTTATTTTCTCTCTCTAGGATTTAGCAAGGTTTTTTAATATTGTAGCTTTTGTTCTTCATCATCCATTAGGATTCATCATTCGACTCAAGTGTAAACGATATTCGTGGTCTTCCGAGGATCGTTTATGTATAACTTATTTTCGGTTTCGACTATATATGAAATATATGTTTATGCTTTGCTTGTCTATGAGTTTGTTGTTTGATATCTTCATGGTTATGATGATGTTGCTTGGCTAAATCATTTGTTAGGGGCGGGTTAGTATTATTTGTTGTGTAGGCTCGGGTTCTAGCATGAAAACCGGGGTAGTCGGTGTTGGAAATCGATATCCCGGGCTATTAAAATTTGCGGAAAATAATAACCCGACCGAAATCCTCGATCGCCGGAGACCCGACCACGAACCACCGTACGAGCCGAGGCTCGACCGAGCACCACACGGGGCTCGCGATCGTCATGCGGACGATCGCTGGGATGCCTTACGGCATCCCCGGGGCTGCTCGTAGCAGCCCCGCAGCGGGTCGCGTGACCCGCTGCTCAACGCGCTGGGCTCGTCCCAGCGCACTGCTGCGGGAAGTCCCGCAGCACGCCTCGAGTCGCTGCGGGTAACTCCCGCAGCTCCCAGCGATCGAGCCTACGGGATCGATCGATCCCTCGGCTCCCAGCCGAGGGTTCTCGCGTGCGAACCGGCGAGGATCCCTAGACCGCCGGCGGTCCGGTGGTCTTCGACCACCACCGCCCAGTCTATCCCCGTCCCCGGTTTCGTCGTTTTCCGGATCGTGTGTTCATGTATATATCACAATTACATACACATAAAATCATATAAGGGGGTTTATGATTTTACCTTTGATTCGTTATGCGGAGAAACGAAATCAATTGAAGACCTTTGAATCTTCCTACGTATTCCTTGCACCTCGTTCGAACGTCGTGTGGGCGACGATCCTCCGAACTTCTTATGGATCTCCTTCTCTCTCTACTTTCTCTCTCTAGAAGAATTATGATCTTCAAGTTATGAGAATAGAGAAGACCATGTAGTGCTTTTATAGGCTACGTAGGGGATCTAAAGGAGGTGGAATATTGGGCTTCTAATATTAATGATTAAATTGAGCCCAAGCGCAAATCTATTAATCCCATTAATATTAATTAATTTATTTTCCACTATATAAATTAATTGCACTCCCAATATTGAACCATATTATATCAAATAATATTTCTCCGGTAGTATTATTTATTCCGTGTATTTAAGATTTAAATATCCATGAATAAAATTAATTTATTGCTAATTAATTTATTCATCTCATGTATTCGAGAATAGTACCATTTAACCTTAATTATTATGCGGAACAAATCCACTCATGAGGTTTACATAATAATTCCTTATGAACTCATCTCGGGGATATTATCAACCCTTCCGGGATACACTTTCCCGTCAAGTATTCACGGCATGTCATATATAAAATATAGTGACCCAACTTAACCGGTAATTAACCCAATAATTAAATCGGTTAATTCCTTTGGAAAATCAAAGTCACATATATTAAATATACACACCAGCAATAGTATCGGGAATTGAGAATAAAATACTCTGAGACTTGAATCAATTATCAGAGGCAATCCTAATTGATAAGTCTCAAGCGATCCGCCCAATACACCAAGTGTACAAGTGTGATAAAATAATTAAGACAAATTATTTTCTCTCTCACACAACGACTATATCGATGGATTGGTCCGTGTCCATCTAGGTCGTGAGAAACTGTTCGATTAAATACGAGTAACCGATAGTATGATCTTCTGTGTGACGTCGCACACCATACTAACTACAACGTATATAATACAGGACTATATTTTGCATATTAAATAATTAAAAGCAAACAATTGTTTATTAATTTAATAGGTTAAATGCTATGACGGGGAGTTACGGTTACTTAAATCTAGACATTAAGTACACAACTCCAGCAGTCGGCATTTTCTATCGAGGGGGAGACGGACCAAGTCCCCTCTAAATGGTGGACTTGTTGCTTTAGCACGAGTTTGGCCTTCCCGACTACCCCGAGGCCTAATCACGGTTGAGCGTGGCCGGCTCGATTGATTCGCACTTTGCGGTCAATAAGCCCGTTGTTAGTTAAATCGTGAGGAATCTCGTGGGGACCAATGTTTGAATCTCGGATTGGGTATAACCAAGGTCGACACGAGAGACGACACATTTAACCTAACAACCTTTTCATGTAGAGAAAATCGGTCTTAACTTCAACTAATACGACCCCTTCCTCTAACCTCATTCTCTCTTGCTAATAACTCGTTTGATTACTTTAATTGCTTTCTTAATTTCCGTTTATTTTCTTAAACTCCACTTTACAAAACCCCCCAATTTGTGACTACTTGAACTTTATGCTTCTTTTATGCTTTCGACAATCAATCCAAGCTCATTACACCGCCAATAGAATTACTCCTCTTGAGAACGACATTCGGGTATTAAAAAGAGACACACGTTTTTCTTAAACATATATATTCATTGTAATTCATCCTGTAAATGAATCAAACCATTCTACATATTCTTTATACCTTTTTCAATTACAAAAATTAATGAATTAATTTATGTAGTATAAAATTACACAAAACCTAAATACTATCCCAGATTTATATTTTCCCGTAACACCCATACACTCAACCACAATTCTCAAAATTTATCGTCGTCCTTCCGTTTCCGCCGAGACGAATCTGCCCGAGACGAATACCTCTCATCGACTCAACCACCGTTCTGATCGAGACACTACCGCCACTTCTGCCGACTAAAAAGTGAGTTCGATTTTTACATTCGTTATTAAAAACAACAAATCTATATGAAAGCACAGACATTAAATATTAGAAATTTATATTTCACACAGATTCGTTTGATTTTGATAGTATGTTTTTTTGAAAAAATACTGCTCGTAATGAATTTGATAATATGATTTTGTGAAAAAATACTGCTAGTAATTGTATTCTCGCTTGTTCTTCAATATCTAAATAAGATTTCACAAAGATTCATTTGATTTTGATTATTAATTTCTGGAAAATTTCGTACCACCAACTTCAACAAAGATCTAGTCTAGTTGTGTTATCAATGGTAGAAAAAAAAATTATTTTGGGTTTGTCCATGTCCGTTTCTCCTCTTTTCAAAGCCATATGTTTGAGGAGTTGTTGTAATCCTATTAATTATTGGTCTTGAAATGGTGTTGGTGTTGGTGTGTTCGGCTAGTGGATAAGGATTCGGAGAGGAAATTCCATTGTTTCGGGTAGAAAAGACAACAATGCTCTGAAGGATGACATATCGTTATGAAACAATAAAATCGGCGAAATAAGTCGTCGAAGTTATCAAGTCTTTGCTTACCCGTTGTTTAATGTTCAGAGCTATGTTAAATAATATATAGATCTCATAGATATGTACAAAAGTGTATTTAATGTTGTGAGATATGTTAGATAACATATATGAGTAGATCATATAATGTAACATGTATGTCAATAACACATAAATTTGGTAAACTGAAATAGATGTATTAATATAATTCAATTTTTTTTATTAGTATTAAGTACTATATATGGTATATAATTGTATAAGACATAGATCATGTACTGTAATTTTTTTGAACAAAATGAATTGTTATGTCTCATGTATAAGTGTATCTAAAGTACATATGAATTCATTTATGCGTATATTTATCGTGGATACTCATAACAGTTCTCATTTACTCGTATGTATGTATGTATCTAGCATAGATACGCATATCAATTCTCATTTACTCGTATGTATCTAGCGTAGATATGTAATCTATAGTAGATACTAAATATCTTCATATACTCTTATGAATTCATTTACTAAAATAGCTATTGTAGATATTCTCTTATACTCATATCCTCAATTCTTATTTACTCGTATGTAACAATTCTCATTTACTCGTATTTATCTATCGTAGATATTGTTGGAAATCGACTACTCGGGACGAGTCCGTTCGACTACTCGAACATCCGGACACGCCCAGTCGACCTCCAGCATCACTACTTCCATCACGACGAAGCCCCAGACCCGAAACACACCCAGCCATTATGCCCGAGGCACAACCGCGCGTTTCCGGGGGCTTCTGCCCTGTCTGTCGCTCGACAGGGCAGTGTCGGCCGACAAGAAAAGCTGTCGGCCGACAGCGTCGCGATTCCAGAATCGCGATGCTGCTGTTCGGGCTGTTCCGGCGCGATTTTCTCGATCCGACCGCCATACCGGAGGTCAGAGACCTCCCAGCAGTCCGAGAATAATTATTCCAAGCCAAGAAACATGATCGGAGGTTCATTGTATAATTACGTACGAAAAGAGATCGAAACGATGCGGAAAAAGGGTTTCGATTCCATACCTTTGTTGCGTGATTCGGAGAAGCCGAATTGACAGAGACCTCGAGTCTTCTAGCGTGTATCCTAGACCTCGATTTCGGCCGTTGTGTGGGCAACGATCCGCTGGAATTCTTCTCTTCTTCTTCTCTCTCAAACCCAGCGTAAGAATATTATTTTCTGTCTCAGAAATAAAATTGCGCTAGTCTTTTTATTTCTACAAAAAATTATTGCGCTAACAATTAATTTTTCTCTGAAAAATAAAATAGGGGCGTTCTGTAGGTTTAGAGAAGAGAGAACGAGGATTTAAATAGGCCACACTAGGACCCATAGGCAATTAATTTATTAGGCTTAAATTGCAATTTAATTAACCTGTGTCCCAAAAGGAAACCTTAATTAAATTCCACAATTTTAATTATAATTAATTTCACTATAAAATTATAATTGATTTCCCAATTAATTAATTCAAATTATTCCGTCAATAATTTTCCCGCCGTCAATTAATTAGAGCGTTTTTACACAACGTGTCTGGGAGGGCACAATAGGATGTTTGGGCAGAGTGTGCAGGTGTACAGGTAGTAGGTGGTGTATTGTGCAAAAGAGGCCAGAAAATCATCCACTTTGGGCAACCACGGGGATCCGAACCAAAGTGAATTGAGCAGTTTGACCCAAGGAGGCAAAGTCACCACTATGGGCAAAGTCACGAAGCAGAAGAATCAAACGCCGAAGTTGAAGTTTTCACTTTGGGCAAAGTCGCTTCTTTGGGCAAAGGGAAGAAGGCGCCCAGTTTGGGCAAACGGCGAGTATCGAGCATACCAGAGCAACAAAGTCCGAAAATTGGGGGATTCTGCCTTATCCCCACATCTCTATCCGGTCAGCTGATAAGGAAAGAGACCCTAAAGACCAGGAAAATCTTTGACCGCCAAGAGTTCCAGCAAGAACACTCTGGACGGACTACGCCCAGACGGCCCAAGCCCACCAGGCCCATCAGCCCATTAATACAAATCTGATGCCCTAGAGACCACACATATATAATCGCTGATCAGAAAAACCCAAAAAGAGGCACACGGGAGCACACCAGAGAGAGAGAGGGACGAAATAAACACCCAAAAATTCAGAAAAACGCCATTGATGGGCTGAAGAAGAAGGAGTCGAGTTCTCGCCGGTTATGGGCCTTCGGGCATAGCAGGGCGAATTCGTTTCGATTTAATGTTTTTAATTTCGTCAATTAATTTCTTTATGTTCTAGACATTCAGTACTTTAATTCAAGATTCAATTTCAGCATGTTTTATTCTGTTTTTATTTTATTTATTTTCGATTTGATTATGCATAGCTAGTAATCTGTGTCTGGGCAAAGGCAGATCGAGGGGGATTTTGGGCTAAGTGAGACCGAGAGGCTGATAGGGCTAGAGTAGCCGGTTGGGCGTTTGTTCCCGAGGCAAAGTTTGTTGAGGTTTATTTCTTGGGAGTTTGGGCAAACTAGGACGACCACTAGTGAACCTTTACAAACTGGGATACTGGTGATTGGCAAACCGCATAGATGTACCTTGTAGTATTGTTGCGGGCATAGCACTAGAACTTGCAGGAGATGCGGTCGTATGTTTCGAGCATGCTATTGGCCGAGCGGGTCTGTCTAGAGGGTAATGCGGGTTTGGGCAAACTAGATCCATGTTTGGTCGCATAGGTTATCGAATTGTTCAGATCCAGGGGTTTAGGCATAGTGTTAGCTTGCCTTCTCTTTACACAGTAAGGATAGGTAAGGGGTGGGGCAATTGCTGGGCGTGACGCAATAGGACCACTTTTGTTTTTGCACCCTATAACTGCTGACAAACCGCTGGTAGAAATCCTTAGTGCCGATGACCGGTAGTTTGCCCGGATGACCCTGAGAGACGTTGTATGCCCAGATGCTTGTTTTCCATTATTTAATTTTCGTTATTTTAGTTATCTGTTCAGTTTGGTCATAGTGTTTAGTATATTTTCTGTCTGTTCAGTTTAGTCATAGTGAGTTTATATTTAATTGTTTGAGTTTGGTAGCTTGATTAAAACCGATGTGCCCAAAGCAACCAATCAAAACTTTTTTTTAAAACGTGACAACCCTTGGACTAGCCGAGATCACTTATTGCAATTGCCTCCTCGTGGGACCGACCCCACATACTTATCACTATACATTGTAGTGTTAGGTTTTGGCAGAATTATAAATTTTATTTTGGCAGCGCGTTTGCTCAAACGACAAGCATTCGCGCTCGTCAAAATTGGCGCCGTTGCCGGGGAGGCAATATTCCAGCAGTAAGTCTTCTGTGCTATTTGACCTGTGATTTTTGTTTTTTCTCCAGCTTGACCGTACAGGGCAAAGGAGGGCAGGACGAGAGGAGCAGGGCAAAGAGCACGTGCAGTCCAAAGAAGAGCAAGAGGGTAGTACCCTTTTGACTAGAGAAGAGAGATGGGTGACCAGTACGACCCACCAGTAGTCCAGACCTTGAGGGAAATGATGTTCCCCACCGATTTGAGCTTCGGACCCCTGGGCATCACTTTGCCCAGAATCACTGCAGATTGGGAGATGAAGCAGAGTTTTATTCAGATCTTGCCCAGATTCAGCGATATGCCTTGGGAGGACCCTCAACGACATTTGCAAGATTTTGAGATGGCATGTGGTACTATACGTGCTATGGGCACACTGGCAGAATACATTCGACTGTTAGCCTTTCCCTTCTCCCTTGCTGATGGGGCAAGAGATTGGCTTTACAGTTTGCCCAGAGGCGAAATTACAACATGGCAAGAATTGCAGCATCAATTCTTGAAGAAGTACTTCCCCATGTCTCGAATCTTGCAAATGAAGAAGAGAATTTACAACATCAAAATGGGCGCCGGAGAATCGTTCCATGACTATTGGGTTCGATTCAAAGAAATTCTAGCGCTATGCCCATACCACCAGATTCCAGATCATGAATTGGTCCAATACTTCGTATCCGGACTAAGAGGACAAGAGAGGATGATAATTCGTGCAGCATGCGGGGGTTCTATTCTGAATAAAAGTGCAAGAGAGGTGTTCAAAATATTCAAAGAGTTGGCTGAAGCATCCCGCGAAGATGAGTACGAATTGCCCAAACAGACAGTTGCTATACCCATAGCAACTGATAATAAAATCGATCAGCTTTGCAACACCATTGAGAAATTCATGGAGCATATGGTCACCGGACCACTCAAGGCAGACGATAGAGGTGAACTTAACAGCTTTGGGCAAAGCAGAACGGATTACTATGACCCGTATGCCCATACCAGCATACCAAAAATCAGATATCAAGAGAATTTTTGGTATGGGCAAGACAACTATCAAGAGGGAAGCCAAGAGCGCGATCAACAATACTTTGAACCCCAACAATATGATGAAAGTGAAGAGTCGTCTCTAGCCGAGCTTGTGAACCGTGTCATGATGGAGAACATGAAATCTCAACAAGAGAACATAAAAGCTCAACAAGAGACTGAAAAGTTCAAGAAAGAGATGGCGGAAGGATTTAAGAATCTTAATGCCCAAATATCACAGCTTACCCAAACTGTGGCAAGATTGGAAGAGAAAATTGAAGAGCAGTCTGCCCAAGAGGTGCAATCTGCCCAAGAGGACCAATCTGCCCAAGAGGCACAACAAAGTACCGTCCAAACGAAGAATGAAGACATACTTCCAGAGAAGGGAAAGAGACCAAACCGAGACATGGTAGAATTTGAAGCCCTAAAGAGACTTTTCAAGCGTGAAGACAAGTCTGCCCAAATCAAGGAGTCAAAGCCCAAACCACAAAATATAGTGATCAAACCTCCATTTCCAGGAAGGTTAGCGAAGGTCAATAAATCACAAAACACACATTTGGGCACACCTGATAGTCTGGGCAGAGAAGCATGTAAAAACATAGCAACCGGTTTGGGCAAAGTGGCGAATGTTGAACAGTTTGCCAAAGATAACGAAATGGAAGAGAGAATGGAGGCGGTACTACATATTGGAATCCTAGAACCATCTAATACTTTCATCCCCACGAGCCCAAGTAATAAATTTGTCCCAGAGGAGAGATTGGTGCCGCCCTTTGAGCAAGCACGCGATGAAGAATTGAAGAAGTTACACAAACTTATCAAATATCTCTACCTGGGACAAGTGAATAAGATCTCCGAGAGCAGCAGTGATGAGTCTAGCGAAAGTTCAGAAAGGAAAGCCCATGAGTCGTTTGCCCAACATCGAGAAGACAAGAGGAAGACGCCCACCACCAACATGCGAATACCATTTAGTTTGGGCAAAGCTCCTGATACTTTACAAGGATGGATGATGAGCAACTTTTCAGATCTACTTAAGTATCTGCAGGCTTCTTATGGGCACAACGAGGAGAAGCTTAAACCTCGCTCCATGAAGAATGGTGAGCATCCATCCCGTCATGCCCATGACGATAACTAAGGCGCTGACCGGAAGGCAACCTGGTATCTTTTTGTATAATATTTTACTTTATTTTGAATAAATCGAATGGAGGAATTCGACTTGTTTGATCCCAGAAGGGGAAAGAGTTTCTTTGTTTTTGAGGTGCAGGTCAAGGAGGGTGAAAGGGTAACTGTGTGGACATACTGACTACTTGGTCAAACTGCAGATTATGCCAGAAGATGGATGAGACCCTAAAGTTGCAAGGATGACCCCTGGAACGAAGTCAAGGTCGGGGCAGATGTGCTCACGCTACTGATTCCGGGCAAAGTTCCAAGACGACAGGGAAACATGTACAAAAGTCTCGCGGAGTTGCTGAACAAGTTAATGGTCCACTTTGCCCACACTGGATTTAGGTACTCACCTGACTCCACCTCCTAATTGTTCCCTCCCAAGTGTTGTAGTTTTTAGTTTTTTTTTTATTTTATTTTTTTTTATTTTCTGAAAGTCACCTCGAGTCACTTTGACTCTTGTGACTAGGTCGATCTCCCTGCTGACACACTTTGCCAGGGCAAAGTGTGTGAGGGGGCAGGTGCGCCAACTTTTAGAGTCATAGTCTGGTCGTGGGTGGCCCCTACCAATCTTATTACTTTTGCACACTTTGCCAAGGCAAAGTGTGTGAGGGGGGAAAGGGAAAGGGTAAACCCCTGTTATTCTAATCGAGTCAGCATGATTATGTGATCACTTTGGGCAAACATACATACAGTAACTCAAACTTTATAGTTAAGATGCATGAAATAGGGATGATGGAACTGTTCTAGGCAAACTGTGAGAATTGAGCCAACATTGATATATGATTTCTTTCTTTGAGAGTATGCTGTGATATCTAACAATGCTTGTCTTTGCCTGTTTGCTGAAATGAGTAGTTTTGCTGAGTATGGTTGTTAAATGATTAGGGCATTTTCTTGTTTCATTTTGCTTGAATAAATAACATTGCCCCTTGCTAGCCCTTTGAGCCTGATTAAATATTCTTTGTGAACCCATCTGGTATTATGCCCACAGTACATAGGCAGCCAGAGAGAAGATAGGGAGTTAGGGCATAGTGTTGAAAAAAAAAAAGAAAAAAAAAAGAAAAAAAAATCAGAAAAAAAAAGGAAAAAAAAATGAATAAAAAGTTGTTGTGCTAAGGCCCGTAAGAAAGGGGCAAAGTGGCAGAGAAAAGGCTAACATCAAAAAAGCCCTCTGCCCAGATAGAGCCTACTCCTAAAATCTACCCATATGAGTCCAACACTACAACCCAATAAAAGCCTCTTTGATAACCCCCTGCCTAGTTAAAACAAACTCAGACTAGCAATAAGGCAAATTTAGGCAAAGTGGAATCACAGCAGAAAATGAGTGTCATTGAACCCATACACTGAAAAGAGAGAGACACTGTGAGGGAGTGAACCCAAAGACCTTGAACAGACTCTTGACTTATTTTTGTCTTTACTTGAATTTTGTGTTATCTGTATGTACTATGCCCCGTACTGATCATGCTAAAGTCTGTTGTTTTATTTCTCCTTATTTCTTTCACTTCTATTTTCACTTTGGTCTTGAGTCAGGCAAATCAGAGCCCACGCTTGGGGACAAGCGTATCCAAGTGTGTGCGGTTCTGATGAGCCATTTTATTTGCTCATCTTAGAGCGTTTTTACAACCTTTATTGAGTCAGTTTGAGTCAGTAACGTGTCTGGGAGGGCACAATAGGATGTTTGGGCAGAGTGTGCAGGTATACAGGTAGTAGGTGGTGTATTGTGCAAAAGAGGCCAGAAAATCATCCACTTTGGGCAACCACGGGGATCCGAACCAAAGTGAATTGAGCAGTTTGACCCAAGGAGGCAAAGTCACCACTATGGGCAAAAGTCACGAAGCAGAAGAATCAAACGCCGAAGTTGAAGTTTTCACTTTGGGCAAAGTCGCTTCTTTGGGCAAAGGGAAGAAGGCACCCAGTTTGGGCAAACGGCGAGTATCGAGCATACCAGAGCAACAAAGTCCGAAAATTGGGGGATTCTGCCTTATCCCCACATCTCTATCCGGTCAGCTGATAAGGAAAGAGACCCTAAAGACCAGGAAAATCTTTGACCGCCAAGAGTTCCAGCAAGAACACTCTGGACGGACTACGCCCAGACGGCCCAAGCCCACCAGGCCCATCAGCCCATTAATACAAATCTGATGCCCTAGAGACCACACATATATAATCGCTGATCAGAAAAACCCAAAAAGAGGCACACGGGAGCACACCAGAGAGAGAGAGGGACGAAATAAACACCCAAAAATTCAGAAAAACGCCATTGATGGGCTGAAGAAGGAGTCGAGTTCTCGCCGGTTATGGGCCTTCGGGCATAGCAGGGCGAATTCGTTTCGATTTAATGTTTTTAATTTCGTCAATTAATTTCTTTATGTTCTAGACATTCAGTACTTTAATTCAAGATTCAATTTCAGCATGTTTTATTCTGTTTTTATTTTATTTATTTTCGATTTGATTATGCATAGCTAGTAATCTGTGTCTGGGCAAAGGCAGATCGAGGGGGATTTTGGGCTAAGTGAGACCGAGAGGCTGATAGGGCTAGAGTAGCCGGTTGGGCGTTTGTTCCCGAGGCAAAGTTTGTTGAGGTTTATTTCTGGGGAGTTTGGGCAAACTAGGACGACCACTAGTGAACCTTTACAAACTGGGATACTGGTGATTGGCAAACCGCATAGATGTACCTTGTAGTATTGTTGCGGGCATAGCACTAGAACTTGCAGGAGATGCGGTCGTATGTTTCGAGCATGCTATTGGCCGAGCGGGTCTGTCTAGAGGGTAATGCGGGTTTGGGCAAACTAGATCCATGTTTGGTCGCATAGGTTATCCAATTGTTCAGATCCAGGGGTTTAGGCATAGTGTTAGCTTGCCTTCTCTTTACACAGTAAGGATAGATAAGGGGTGGGGCAATTGCTGGGCGTGACGCAATAGGACCACTTTTGTTTTTGCACCCTATAACTGCTGACAAACCGCTGGTAGAAATCCTTAGTGCCGATGACCGGTAGTTTGCCCGGATGACCCTGAGAGACGCTGTATGCCCAGATGCTTGTTTTCCATTATTTAGTTTTCGTTATTTTAGTTATCTGTTCAGTTTGGTCATAGTGTTTAGTATATTTTCTGTCTGTTCAGTTTAGTCATAGTGAGTTTATATTTAATTGTTTGAGTTTGGTAGCTTGATTAAAACCGCTGTGCCCACAGCAACCAATCAAAACTTTTTTTTAAAACGTGACAACCCTTGGACTAGCCGAGATCACCTACTGTAATTGCCTCCTTGTGGGACCGACCCCACGTACTTACCATTATCTATGTATTGTAGTGATAGGAGTACTGGCTAAATACAAATTCATTTTGACGGCGCGTTTGTTCCAACGACAAACATTCGTGCTCGTCACTGCTCCACTTCACAGTGAGAACACATAGCCTGACTTCGACTTTCGACTGTCCCTGTTTAATTGGAAATCCAATTGTATGTAATTCAAAGGATACAACTTGACTGCTTTGTAACTCAGAACATATTTCCTGGTCCTCTGCAGGCGCCTAAACATGTTCTTTACGTCAGTCGAGTGATCCTTTCCAGGATTACTATGATATCTCACCACCATGCCAACGGCATAGTAGATATCAATCTCGTGCATAGCACTGCATACTTTTAATCTATCTCCTTATTATGTAGGACACAAAACTTTAGATAGATGAATTCCACACCTAAAAGGTAAAACCCTTTATTGGAATTCTGCATGCTAAAACGAGCTAAAATTGTATTTATGTATGAGGCTCGAGATAAGTTCTATGTTCTTTTCTTGCGATCCTTTTTAAAATTGATCCCAAGAACATTCCCGACTTCTCTTAAGTCCCTCATATTGAATTGCTCGGACAACCATCCTTTTATGTCTGATAACATCTTCACATTGTTGCCAATTAGAAGGATGTCGTCTACATAAAGAATAAGAAAACACCACATATTTTCCGTCACTTCTTTGTTACACACAGGACCCAAACATGCCTTGATTGATTCCATAAAATGGATTTTCTCATAGATCCGCATGTGTCCAAGATCTTGAAGCTTCCTTCAATCCAAAGATCGATTAAGCTTGCTTACCAAATGCTCTCGGCTCTTTTCGATGAATCCTTCTGGCTATCCCACACAGATGGTCCCGTCAAGACTTCGATTTAGGAAATCCGTCTTGACTTCCATCTTCCATGTGAAGACAAAAGAATCCGGATCGACTTTAGCATAGCTACCGGCGAAAAAGGTTTACTCATAATCGATCCCTTTCTTTCTGAGTGCACCCTTTCGCAACAAGCCTAGCCTTGAAGGTTTACACCTTTCTGTCAGACCCTCTTTTCCTCTTGTACACCCACTTGCAACCAATGGCTTTTACACCTTTGGGCGGTGTTACAAGATCCCAGACCTGATTTGAATTCATAAATTCAATCTCAGATTTCATCGCCTTTTGCCAAGACTGAGCATCATGATCATTCAGCGTCTCGTCATAGGTCTAGGGGTCGGCTTCATGTTCTCCAGGTAACAAGTCCGAAGACTCACCTATAAACATGAACCTGTCGGGTTGTCAAAAAACCCTCCCACTACGACGACACTCCGGTGTATCCTTAGTGACTAAAGATTATAGTAGTGAACTACTCAGTTTGGCTGGTTCTAAGCTTTGATCAGTCCCTCTAAGCTCATTAAGTATTACTCTACTCTTGGGCTTGTGATCTTGCATATATAGTCCATGTCTAAGAACCGTACGTTGATGCAATCAACGAACATCTGGTCCTTTGGACTATATTACATATCTCAATTCGTTTTCTTAGGGTATCCTATAAACAGCCGAATATATGTACAAGTTTCCAAAGGAATCAAGTTCAGGATAAACGCCGTTGTTTCCAAGGCATATCCCAAAACCGAATTAGGTAACTTCGTATAACTCATTGTCTATTTTCCTATATCTATAAGAGTCCTATTCCTTCTTACTAACACGTCATTTTTGCCGAGGCAGGAATGGTGTAGTCAATTTGGGAGTTAATCCCATCTTTCTGATAAGTATGCCTTACTCCTCAAAGAGGTCTGCATACATCAGAGTGAATCAAATCTAGTACTTTCTTGGATCTTTGCCCTTTAACCGTAAAGGGTTGCTTGGTCATTTAAACTTCCAAGTATTATTCGAAGGTTGGAAGGTCCTTTCCTTCAACCTAGCAGAGTAGTCCATCAGCTTTCACCCTTTGAATCGTACTCAAGTTAAAATGATCTAGCCTAAGATGCCATAAGTACATTTGATTCATCTTAGAAGGATCTTTACTCTTATGGGGTTTCGACAGTGTGTTATTAGCTCCGGTCTATTGCATCGTGGAAGAATACGGATTTAGTATTAAATTGTCTATCAATGTACAAGAATAGATAATATCCCCGTTTCCTACTCTGATAAGTATGAAACTATCCAAAGAAACGGAATATCCATTCTAAGCCAATTTAGAAATCCGAAATGAATTTCTTTCTAAGTGCCGGCACATAAAGACAATTTATTAGAACTAAAATCCTACCGTTAAAAACAATTTAACATCTCCCAGTGCAACGGTTGTTACCTTAACAGTATTGCCCATGTAGGTTATTACTTCTTCCTTTCTAAGTCTCCGGGTTTCCTGGAACCCCCGCATTTAAGTGCAGACATGATTAGTGGTTCCCGTATCCACACACCAGGTACAAGTAGATAACACCACTAAACATGTTTCGGTGACTAAGGAAGATTCAACTTCTTGTTGCTTGAGAGGGCAATTAAAAGTCCCAGTATCCAGACTGCTTACAACGGAAGCACTTGCTCTTTGGGCTTGCTTGTCCCATTCCGTGGTCCAGATATATTAGGCCCACTAGGTCACCGTCTTTGCTTCTTCTTCCTTTTGCCACCCGGAGGCCTAGGAAGAGCCAATTTCTCAGCCACAAGTGCTTTGAGAGCCCTTAAAGATTCCCTCAGCCGCTTGAAGTTCAATCAGGAGCTCCATCAATGAATAAGACCTCTTATTCATGTTATAGTACAGGCGGAACTGCTCAAAACTTCTCGGCAGAGAGTGGAGCACTATATCGACCTGGGTTACCCCATTGATGACTGCTCCTAGAATCTCTATCTCACTAAGATAGCCCATCATTCTGAGAACGTGATCCCTCACGGGCGTTCTTCCGACATGATGTCTTCATGAGTTGCCTCACTGCATTTTGCCCGGCTGCCCTGTCCTAATAGCCAAAGAGCTCCTTGAGGTTAAACATCATATCTTAGGTAATGGTCATGGCTTGATACTGATGTCGCAGCACATTTGACATGAAAGCCAGAATGTAGCTTCGCGTCATCTCATCAGCCTTGATCCATTTCCAATGAGCTTCCTTTCCTCATTAATGGAAGCATCATTTGGTTCAGCAGGTCAATCGACTTGGAGTACATAATTGTACTCCTCTGCAGTTAGGACAATGCCCAAGTTTCTTCTCCAATCCATACAATCAGGGTCAGTGAGTTTGTTGACTTTTAATGGGAATAATACCATATAAAACAAACAATGAGTTTAATTCGATATCATTTCCCTCGAATAATATCATTAAACTACCAATCATTTCCAAAATCCCATCAGACTAATATGCCACTTTCATGTGGACGTATACTAATCCAAACGATTTTATAACTGGACTTTTACTTCGGTCGTACATCATTACAGCAGTGACTCCGATGGGGAGGATACTATAAAGCGTACCTAAGTGTATACCATTTCTCAGTACTAAGTCAACCGCTCGGGAACTACATGTCCACCGCAAGCCACTTTCCTGTGGACGTTTACGTTGACATGCGGTCCTTTACGATTTTCTATAACTGTCGAGCCTCAATTAACCCAAAGTTCTGTTTCCATTTAGCAAGCCACTTTCTTGTGGACGTTTACTAAACAAACAACTTTGTTAATTGAATCACACTTATTTAAATGTTATAGAGTCTCAATTAACCAAAGTTCCGTTCTCATATAGCAAGCCACTTTCTTGTGGACGTTTACTAAAACAAACAACTTTGTTAATTGACTCCTACATTTATAAAATTTCACAATTTTATTAATCAAAGGTTGATATCTCGTAAGTGAAACTCGAAGTTTCTAACCATCGATCAATCATGCAATTGAGCCCTATCTCTCACTAGGTGAGGAAGCCAACCAGACAATCGATCTAGTCATCGAATGACTCGAAAGTCTCTAATCTGTGTCATCGACATAACCAAGCGCTTTGGCTCCATTCCACTCCCCGGGGTGAGAATGAGTCGAGTTGAAATTAGTCTTTGAAAAACAGATTAGGCACTGCTTTGAGAAATATAATTATTAAATTCTATAAGTGGAATTATTTTCGAATTTTGATCCAGTGATATCCGTGTATCGACTTTATCCGATAGGGAGGATGACACTAAAGCCAACTCGTAAGTCAATACACATCACATTCAAAACAGAGAATGGAGACCGCGGGATTGTTTCCAATCCCTCTCCCACTTAGTATTTTACGATAAGGGATAACATGCATAAAATAATTAAGCATAATAAAAAGCACGTAAATCACATAAAAAGCAATTAACGTGGCCCCGATTATTATGGCCTTAAGTATTCTCCAATGCACGTGTCTTGGAACTTCATCTCGTTGCTCGTCTCGGTCTCGGTCCACCACCGACTCGTCTAAGGACCAAGTGACGAACCCCTCCCACTGGAGTCTCGACTCAAGCCTCGACGATCGATCCGCGGCGTTGGTCGAACCCCCGGGGCGTGGCTGCCGAGCCTCGGGCAGCGGGCGCTGCTGGTCTCCCGCGATCGCCGGAGCAGCCCTGGGCAGCGGGCGCTGCCCCAGCTCCAGCGAGCGCTGGTTGGCCCTAGCCAGGCTCCGGTTCGACCCCTTGACCCTTGTTCGTCCGGCCTTCGATCTTCTCTCGATCCACCAAAATAGCAAAATTACAAAGTACACTCTTACTACTTCCGGCATCGATCCTATACAAGGTGATCGACCCTATACACGTTCCTAATGCAACGAAAAAATAAATAAACCTAACGACTCAACCCGTCGTTTTTATCTTATAAACAAGCAAAGTTTTGAAACAATCTCGACAAGCCCGAGAGTTTAACAAACCACAAAAAAATAAACACACAACATCCCATAATGTTGGCCATAATAATCGGGTTCAACCTGCAAGACAAATCGTACGAACAATACAACAAACCGATAAACTGTCTCTGATACCAATTGATGGAAATCGACTACCCGGGACGAGTCCGTTCGACTAATCGAACATCCGGACATGCCCAGTCGACCTCCAGGATCACTACTTCCATCATGACGAAGCCTCAGACCCGAAACACGCCCAACCATTATGCCCGAGGCACAACCGCGTGTTTCCGAGGGCTTCTGCCCTGTCTGTCGCCCGACAGCTCAAGGTTGTCGCCCGACAGCTCAAGGTTGTCGCTCGACAGGGCAGTGTCGGCCGACAAGAAAAGCTGTCAGCCGACAGCGTCGCGATTCCAGAATTGCGATGCTGCTGTTCGGGCTATTCCGGCGCGATTTTCTCGATCCAACCGCCATACCAGAGGTCAGAGACCTCCCAGCAGTCCGAGAATAATTATTCCAAGCCATGAAAAGAGATCAAAACGATGCGGAAAAAGGGTTTCGATTCCATACCTTTGTTGCGTGATTCTGAGAAGCCGAATTGACAGAGACCTCGAGTCTTCTAGCGTGTATCCTAGACCTCGATTCCGGCCGTTGTGTGGGAAACGATCCACCGGAATTCTTCTCTTCTTCTTCTCTTTCAAACCAGCGTAAGAATATTATTTTCTGTCTAAGAAATATAATTGCGCTAGCTTTTTATTTCTACAGACTAATAATTGCGCTGGTCTTTTTATTTCTACAAAAAAATTATTGCGCTAACAATTAATTTTTCTCCGCAAGAATAAAATAGGGTTTAGAGAGGAGAGAACGAGGATTTAAATAGGCCACAACCCATAGGCAATTAATTAATTAGGCTTAAATTGTAATTTAATTAACATGGTTGATGGAAATCGACTACTCGGGATGCGTTCGTTCGATCACTCGAACATCCGAACACTCCCAGTCGACCTCCAGGTAGCACTGCTCCGTTCACGTAACAGCCCTCGTGCCGATTCACGCCCTGCCATCGCCCTAAAGGACAACCGCGCGAAACAGCCGCTGATCTGACTCAGGCAGCGGGCGCTGCCATTCAATCAGCGGTCGCTGAAGAAGCCCCAAACAGCGGGCGCTGTTTGGCCTTCAGCGGTCGCTGTTCACCCGCGAACAAACAGCGCGACCTGCTGTTCCGAGCGCGTTTCCGGGTCGATTTTTCTCTTCCGACTACCGATCCAGAGGTCTTTGACCCCCCAGTAGTCGAGGAACATGATCCACGACGCCCGGAACCCGATCTAAGATTCGATGTATAATCAACGAGAAAGAAATCGAATAAAAGCGGAATTAGGGTTTCGATTTCTTATACCTTTGTCGCGTGCTTCGGAGAAGCCGAATTGTTGAGACCACGAAGCCTTCCGGTGTATGTTTCTATCCCCAACGTTCAGTTGTTGAGTGGGCAACGATCCGATGAACCTTCCTCTTCTCCTTTCTCTCTTGAACCCACGTAAGAATTTTATTTCTTCTGTCTCAGAAATATATTTGCGCTAGCAAATTTTTTCTACAGAAAAATAACTGCGCTAATCTAAATTAATTAAGCAGAGAAAAAGCATTGCCCATGTAGATGGTGATCTTTTCCTTTCTAATTCTCCGGGTTTCCTGGAACCCTTGCATTCAAATGCAAAACATTATCAATGGCCTCCGTATCTACACACCAGGTGCTGGTAGATATCACCACTGAAAATGTATCATCGACTAAGGAAAAATTCACTCCTTGTTTGTATGAGAGGACAACCGGACTTCCAGTGCCCAGACTGCTTGCAACGGAAGTATTTGCCTTGCGGCATACTTACCCCATTCTCGTGGTTCAAAACTAGAACCACTGGGTTTCCGTATCTTGCTTCTTCTTTTCCATCTACCCGTTCATAGGTTCAAAACCATTTCTTGACACGGGAGGACAAAGAACACGAAGTACATACTTGTACTTCTCAGCAGTTAGGACACTGTCCAGATTTCGATTCCAATCAACATTCTGAGGTTCAGTGAGTATAAAAATTCCTTATCGTATATCACATAGTAGGAAAAGTCATTTCTTACATATAAGCACATAATACAAGCAATCGATTTAATCTCCGATATCATCTCCCTCAAATAATATCATTAAATCACTAATCACATCTAAAATCCCATTAGATATGGCAAGCCACGTTTGTGTGGACGTTTACCTATCCAAATGATTTCGCAATTAGATTTGTTTGGTCGTACATCAATTATAGCGTTACTTCGTTGGGAAGAATACTATAAAGCGTACCTAAGTGTAAACCATTACTCAGTACTAAGGTGAATCGTTTGGAATCGCTACGTCACCGCAAGCCACGTTTGTGTGGACGTTTACGATAACTCACAATCCTTCACAATTCCCTATAACTGTCTACATCAATTAATCCAAAATCCCATTCAGTATAGCAAGCCACGTTTGTGTGGACGTTTACTATACCAAAATATTTTTATAATTGACATCCAATTACTTGATCCATTCGATCTTGTAAATCAAGACGCAGAGAATCATAAGTGAAACTCGAAGTTTCTTACCAGTGATTCACCATGCGAACAACCCTATCTCTCATAAATGAGGGAGCCGAGCAGACAATCGATCCACCTTCAAAAGAATGGTACGAAAGTCTCTAATTTGTGTCCTCGACATGATCAAGTGGCTTTGGCTCCATTCCACTCCCCGAGGTGAGAATGAGTCGACTTGAAATCAGTTTTGGAAAGACAAATTAGGCATTGTTTGATAAACTTAATCAATGTTTCTCGTAAGAGGAATTACAAGAATTCTCCTCCAATAACTTATCTATATAAACTTCGAAAGTTTATAAAAGTTACCAAGAGAACAGCAATGGAGACCATGGCATTGTTTCCAATCCCTCTCCCACTTAGCTTTTTATAACAAAGGGATACGCTATCTAATGCATAAATTAAATACACATAAGCATACATACATGAAATAAAGCACATAGTATTATCACATAATCAAAATAATACTAGAATATTATTTTCCGACTATTATGGCTTTATCGCATCCCCGTATGCGTCTTCTAGTCTTTAGTCTTCGTTCTTGAATGCTCCATGTGACGGGAATATTAATTCCAATATTTAAATCCATTTATTTTTAATAAATCCAAAAGTTACTTAATTCGAAAATTAAGTCAATCGAATAAATCAAAAATAAAATTACATATTATTAATATTTTTATTATTTTTATTTTCCTTTTCTAATTCCATTAAATCTCTATAATCCTATCCAAGACCAACTTGGAATATTCTAGAAGATTTCCATAATGAAATAAGGAAATAAAATAATTTAGGACTCCTAGTCCTTCCAAATTAATTCATTTCCTAATCCATTAAAAATTCCATAAAGGAATATTTAAATAAGGAAAAATGAATTTAGGACTCATAATCCTTCTAAATTAATTCTCTTTCTAATCCATGAAAATTCCCAAAAATAGGATTAATCAATTAGGAATACCAAATTAATTCTAAATTAATTCTTTTCCTAATCCATTAGAATTCACAAAAATAGGAATACTCAAAATAGGAAAACCGAATTAATTAGGAAAAAATAATTCTTTTCCTAATCCATAAAAATTCCCATAAAATAGGAATAATTATATTAGGAAAACCGAATTAAATTAAGAATAGCATCTTGGCCTAGACTAACCTGGGATGGGGATTCCCATGTCCGCCCCTTCGACCCCCAACCGAGAGGAGCCGCCCACCGTCGCCGGCGAGCCACCTCATGGGTCGATCCTTTCATGGTTCGACCATGGGGATGGCCGAACCGAGCCCTACCCTCTCTTCGTCTCCTCCGTCACACTTTTCCGGTCGTCGTTTCGTCCTCGATCCAACGTAAAATAAATCACAAATTTATTACTACGCTATTCGGTATCGATTCTCTACACAAGAACGAATCTCGACATCACCGAGAGTTTAATAATCAAGAGCAATATTATGGACATTAATTAATAAAAATTAAATCTAACCATAATAATCGGAAACCCTGCAAGGTTAAACAATTTATCGAAAAATACCGTGAACTAAAACCAACGCTCTGATACCAATTGTTGGAAAACGGTGTCTCGGAATTAATAAATTTAATTAAATAAATTATCTAATTAATTCCGACTGAAATCCTTTGGAGATCGAATATCCGGAGTTGTCAAAGTTGCGGAACAACAACTCCAATCGACTCCCGGTTACCGGAAACCCGCCACGAACCACCACGAAGGCCGGCTCAACCAAAACCCTAGTTGCGGGGATAGCTCGCGGCTGTCCGGTCGAGCCCCCCATGGGGCTCGCGGCTGATCACGGCAGCCGCCTAGGGCTGCCCTTGGCAGCCCGCTGGGCACCCCCAGCCACGCCCCGGTGATCGCACGCACAGCCACGGTCGAACCGTGGCTAGCGATCACCCCAGCCACCGACGCGCGAGCGGCTGCCTCTCCGCGCGAGCGGAGACAGCCCCGTGCGAGCGGAGGTTGGCGTCCAGCCGGGCTTCATGCCCTCGACCCTCCCAGCCGAGCCGTTGAGCCGCCGGCGGTCCGGTGGTCTTCGACCACCACCGCCCGGTTCAACCTCGTCATAGGTCGCGTTCTCGGATCTTAGTTCACGGTATAATCACGATAAATAAACGATTAAATCATAAAGAGGGTTTTACGATTTACCTCGTTCTCGTTGTTCGGAAAAACGAAGAACTATTGATGACCTTGAAGTCTTCCCACGTATTCCTTGCACTAGCTTGAACGTCGTGTGGGCGACGATCTATCAAGCTTCCATGGATCACCTTCTCTCTCTACTTTCTCTCTCTAGAATTGTGATCTTCAAGTTATGAGAATCATGAAAGAAGAGAAGACCATAGGAGTGCTTTTATAGGCTACGTAGGGGACCTTAAGGAGGTGGAATATTCGGCTTCCAATATTAATGATTAAATTGAGCCAAAGCCCAAATCTATTAATCCATTAATATTAATTATATGATTAACTCCACTATATAAATATAATTGCACTCCCAATATTATATCATATTATATCAAATAATATTCTCCGGTAGTATTATTTATTCCGCATGTTTAAGATATAAATGTACATGAATAAATTATATTTATTGCTAATATTATTTATTCATCTCTTATAATTCCGAGAATAGTACCACTCAACTTTATTATCATGCGGATCAAATCCACTTGCAAGATTTACATGATAATACTTATGAGCTCATCTCGGGGACATTATCAACCCTTTCGAGGACATGCTTTCCCGTCAAGAATTCACGGCATGTCATACATAAAATACAGTGACCCTACTTTACCGGTAATTGACCGGTTATTCTAATCAGTCAATTCCTTTGGAAAATCAAAGTCACTAATATTATATGCACACACCCGCAATAATATCAGGGATTAGGAATAGAATACTCAGAGATTTAAATCGATTATCAACGGCAATCCTAATCGATAAATCTCAAGCAAATCCGCTCAATACACCAAGTGTACAAGTATGATAAAATAATCAAGACCAATTATTTTCTCACTCATACAACGACTATACTGGTGGATTGGTCATTGTCCATCTAGGTCGTGAGCAACTGTTCGATTATATACGAGTAACCGATAGTATGATCTTCCGTGTGACGACGCACACCATACTAACTACAACGTATAAAATCTAGGACTATGGTTTGCATATAAATGCAAATGATTGTTTATTATTAAATAGGATAAATGCTTTAGACGGAGTTCAGATGTTACTTAAATCTAGACATTAAGTATACAACTCCATCAAATATGATTTTCAATAAATAAAATACAATATAATGTAAAATGTTTACATTAATGAAAAACGGTTTTTCATAAAAAAATTTGTTTTCCACTGCGTATACATGCACGATCCCCAACAGTGGTATCAGAGTGTAGGTTCTGAAATTGATTAATTGTCTATGAATATAATCACCTAAAACATGTTGTTTGTTGAATTGATTGATTTAATGTTGTTTAATTTAGACTTAGTTGTTTATATTAAGATATTTATTTTTATCTAATAGATCGAAACAATGCTTAATTTGTTATCAAGTAACAATTCAATATCGAACATGAATGCACCTCGGGGAGTGATTCATCTAGACTTGTTTTTGTTAAAACAAATTAGAGACATCGAGCCATATGATGGCATAATTCGATGGTCTGCTCGGTTCCCCCATTTATGGGAGATATGGTCGCTCGCATGATGAATCGCTGGTTAGAAACCTCGAGTTTCACTTACGAGACATCACGTTTTGATTATTAAGATATTAATAAATTGAAATAGAAAGGAAGTATCAATATTTAATTTAGTGAAATTATTTATTGAACAATTAAATAATTGATTTAAATATTCGATCAACAAGGTGATAGATTAATTAATTGATTTAATTGTTAAATCGAGTTAATTAATAGAGCACCATTTAATTTGATGGAGTTGTGTACTTAATGTCTAGATTTAAGTAACGGTAAACTCCCGATCATAGCATTTAATCTATTTAATTAATAAACAATTATTTGCATTTAATTAATTATGCAAAATATAGTTCTGGATTTTATACGTTGTAGTTAGTATGGTGTTGCATGGGCACACAGAAGATCATACTATCGGTTACTCGTATTTAATCGAACAGTTGCTCACGACCTAGATGGACACGAACTAATCCATCGGTATAGTCGTTGTGTGAGAGAGAAAATAATTTATCTTAATTATTTTATCACACTTGTACACTTGGTGTATTGGGCGGATCAGCTTGAGATTCATCGATTAGGATTGCCGGCGATAATCGATTCGAGTCTCAGTGTATTTTATTCTTAATCCCCGATATTATTGCGGGTGTGTATATTTAATATAAGTGACTTTGATTTACCAAAGGAATTAACCGATTTAATTATTGGGTTAATTACCGGTTAAGTTGGGTCACTATATTTTATATATGGCATGCCGTGAATACTTGACGGGAAAGTGTATCCCGTAAGGGTTGATAATATCCCCGAGATGAGTTCATAAGGAATTATTATGTAAACCCTGCAGGTGGATTTAATCCGCATAATAATTAAGGTTGAATGGTACTAGTCTCGGATATAAGAGATGAATAATATTTATTGAGCAATAAATAAATTTATTCATGGATATTTAAATCTTAAATACACGGAATATATAATACTACCGGAGAAATATTATTTGATATAATATGGAATAATATTGGGAGTGCAATTTTATTTATATAGTGGAAAATAAATAAAATTAATATTGATAAGAATTAATGGATTTGGGTTGGACCCAATTTAATTTTCAATATTGAAGCCCAATATTTATTCTCCTTATGATCCCCTACGTAGCCTATATAAGCACTACATGGTCTTCACTTTTCATAACACAATTAATTGACCTACGCCAATCATAAAGTCTTGAGAGTGAGGAAGATCCATAGGAGTTCGATAGATCGTCGCCCACACAACGTTCGAACGAGGTGCAAGGAATACGTGGGAAGATCGCAAGGTCATCAAAAGTGTTTGATTTCGTTTCTCCGCACAACGAATCGAAGGTAAAATCATAAACCCTCTTTTATGATTTTATGTGAATTAATTGTAGCGTATACATGAACACACGATCCGGATAAACGTACGAACTTCGGGGACGGGGATTCGAGATCCCCGGCGAAGATCGAAGGACCCTCGGCTTGGAGCCGAGGGGGCGATCGAACCCTAGGGTTCGATCGCGGCGCGCGGACGAGGGAGCCCCGGCTGGACATCCGGGGCAAGCGATCGACCTTGAGTCGATCGCGGGGAGACCGCCGTGGGCTGGTGCCACGGCAGCTGGTCCCCCCAGCCACCTCGACCGGCGGCCAGGCGCGACGGAGGAGCCCCGGCTGGAGCCGGGGCATGCGATCGACCGTGAGGTCGATCGCGGGGAAAGCCGCGGCTGGAGCCGCGGCGGGTCAGCTGGAGGCTGACCGCCCCTCCTCCGGCGATGGTGGTGAGTCGCCGGACTCACCACCGGGGGCTGCTGGGCAGCCCCGGCGATCGCGGCGTGCGATCGCGAGCCCCCCCTCGCGGCGGGGGCTCGGCTAGGGTTTTGCCGCGGCTTGTCCGTGGTGGAACTCTCGTCGGGCCCAGTTCCATCGTACGGTGGTTCGCGTTCGTGGATCCGACTCGCGGGAGAAAATCGGCTGGGGGCGGGCTGCGTGTTTTCGGGCGCGTAGTCTCCAAAGGTCGGACTCCTGCGGATGAGTCAGGGATCCAATCTCCGGCGATGAAGGATTTCGGTCGGGCTATCGGTTCCGCATAAATTTTAATAGCCCGGGATATCGATTTCCAACAAATGGTATCAGAGCGTTTGGTTTCGTGTTCATGTATATGCTCGATTATTGTTCTACCTTGCAGGATCTCCGGCTATCATGGTTGGATTTAATTAATTATTGTTTATTAATTAATTATCATGATTATTAAACTCTCGGACATGTCGAGATTCGTTTTTTGTGGATGAATGTTTGTAATAGTAAAAATTCGGGGGTTGACCGAATTTAGGATTTATTATTACGTTCTTTGTTTTTCCGGAAATTGTATAGGGTCGATTTCATGTATAGAATCGATACCGGATAATTGTAATTTAAATTTTGTAATTTTAATTACGTTGGTTCGATGATGAGACGATCGCCGGAAGACGAAGACGTGTGACGAAGACGAAGAGGACGAAAAACCGGGGGGGTCGATCATCCCCATGATCGATCCCCATGAGGATCGATCGACCCCATCCCGGGGGCTGCCCGCTAGGGCTTCTAGCCACGCCGGCCACCGGTGGTGGTGGCGCGTGGGCTGGGGGCGGCGGTGGTGGTGGTCTCGGGCGGTGGAGGTCGTCGGTGGGGATGGCGTGGGATCTCCCAATCTCATGCTATTCCTACCAAGATCCACTTTCCCAATTAATTCGGATTTTTCCTATTTGAGTACTTTCCTTTTTGGAAACTCTCATGGTTTAGGAAAAGAATTAATTTAAATTAATTTTATTTTCTATTGATTTATTTTCTTCATGGAAATATTCATAGATTAGAAATTTAATTAATTTATTACTAAATTTATTTTTCCTATTTGATTATTCCTACTCATGGGAATATTCATGGATTAGGAATAAAAATAAATTTGGAAAGTAGTAAGTCCTAATTTATTTTTCCTTGTTCTATTATAGATATCTTCTAGAGTATTCCAAATTTTATTTGGATAGATTATTCTAGAGATTTAATAGAACTAGATAGGAAAATAAATAAATAAAAATATTAATAATATTTAATTTTATTTTTGATATATTCGATTGACTTAATTTTCGAATTAAGTAACTTTTGGATTAATTAAAAATAAATAGATTTAAATATTAGAGATTAATATTCTCGTCACATGGAGCATTCAAGAAACGAAGACTGAAGACTAGAAGATGCATATAAAGATAAAGCCATGATAGTCGGGGAAAAATAATTTCTCTAGCATTATTTTTGACTATGTGCTATGTGCTTTATTGCTTTCATGCATGCTTATGTGTTTAATTATGCATTAGATAGCGTATCCCTTTATTATAAAAAACTAAGTGGGAGAGGGGATGGAAACATTCCCATGGTCTCCATTACTGTTCTCTTGGTGACTCTTATGGACTTTCGAAGTTCGTATAGACGAGTCATTGGAGGAGAATTCTTGTAATTCCTTTTACAAGAAACATTGATCAAATTTATCAAACAATGCCTAATTTGTCTTTCTGAAACTGACTTCAAGTCGACTCATTCTCACCCCGGGGAGTGGAATGGAGCCAGAGCCACTTGGTCATGTAGAGGACACAAATTAGAGACTTCCGTGCCATTCTTTGATAGATGGGTCGCTTGTCTGCTCGGCTCCCTCATTTATGAGAGATAGGGTCGTTCGCATGGCGAATCACTGGTTAGAAACTTTGAGTTTCACTTATGATTCTCCACGTCTTGATTTACGAGATTAAATGGATCAAGTAATTGGGAGTCAATTATAAAAGTCTCTTAGTGTAGTAAACGTCCACACCACGTGGCTTGCTATGCTGACGGACTTTGGATTAATTGATGTAGACAGTTGTAAGTAATTATGAAGAGTTGTGAAGTTATCGTAAACGTCCACACCACGTGGCTTGCGGTGATGTAGCGATTCCAAGTAATTTATTTTGGTACTGAGTAATGGTTTACACTTAGATACGCCTTATAGTATTCCTCCCCACGAGGTTCCGCTATAAGCGATGTATGACCAAAGAAAAACTAATTGCTAAATCATTTGGGTGGGTAAACGTCCACACCACGTGGCTTGCCTTACCTGATGGGATTTTAGATGTGATTAGTAATTTAATGATGTTGTTCTAGGGAGATAACGTCGGATATTAAATTAATTGTTTGTTTAAATGTGCTTATAGGTTTAGAGAATTGCTATGAATCCACTTTTGTTGATACTTGAGGAAATTAACGCACTGGTTCCATACTGTATTGAATGGAAAGAAGAGTTAGACATTGCTCAGACTGCAAAGGAGTACAAAGATGTACTCAGTGAAACTTGTCCTCCTGGACTCACCATTAACTCAACTGAGGAGGAGATTTTTGACTTTGAAAAGTGGGGTAGTGCTCGTGCATTAGCCGCTAATCATGATGTCATGCTCAAACTCAAGTTGCTGTTTGGACATGATGAGAACGCTAGAAAAGAGGCGATGAGGATACTCATAAAGATCTGTTACTTCGATGAAACACTTGATCATGTTTTTGAGATGATGGATCTTTTAGACGAGTTGAAACAATCGCGAGCTCTTATAGTCAAAGCCAAAGGTTTCGAACCTAAAGGCAAAGGAAAGGAGAAGAAGACAAGGGGGTCCGGTGGTCCTAAAGGACTTGGACCAAAGGGTGGGATAAAGAAGCCTTCGGGCAAACATCCCCAAGGGAAGCAGTCTGAGTACTGGGGGTCTACATCTTGTCCTCTCAAAGGTACGAATTTTTCTTTAGTCATAAAACATAGTCAGCGGTATTATCTACCAGAGTTCTGGTGTGTAGATATGGAACCACTGACGGTATGTGCATTCTAAATGCAGGGGTTCCAGAAAACCCAGCGACTTAGAGAAGAAAAGTTCGAGTCCACATGGGCGAAGCTGTTGAGGAAGCAGCGGTTGCAGTGGAAGACATTTATCTAACTGTTTGATAGTTATAGGATTTCATTTCAAGTTAATTGCTTTGTACCTTTTATATTTTAGAAAGAACTTTCGTTCTGGATTTCTATTATTAATGGATATTTTATTTCTTTAATCATTTGATGATTTAGACAAGGAATAATGGCGATATCTATTATGGTACATTAGATAGCAATATATGAATGATAAATCCTTAGTCTACCACGATGCAACAAACCGTTATACTTATTGGATGTATTTCTTTATCGATCATTATACTTGTAAATTCTTGAACTTGGTAGTATCTATTCAAAAGGGATTCAGAAGGTCGAAATTGATTTGATCAATTATAGTTGGAGGAATGGACCTCCCGACCTAAGAATCGATCTTGAAAGATGAGACAACTAAGTTAACTTTTCTGGATAAAGGATGGAATTCGGACAAGTATTAAGAATGATCAAAGATGATATATGCAGACATATGTGTAATTAGAGAAGTACGAGTCGTTCTTTAAAGAATACTCGAAGGTGGATTAGAATACTTGATGTGCCATAAAAGCGGAGTGTTTTCAACACAAAGCCATTATGGGGATCCTTCAAAGTATATCCATTGGAAGCTTGCGACTAGTTCGCGGAGGCTATCACCTATCTAAATAACACATAGCATAAATCAAAGGTTGAGATTAAGTCTCAAACGACTGCACCATACACTGTTGTGTAGACATGGTGTGTCAGGAATAAGAAATGGGATTCTAATAGTAAAAGAACAAGTTTGTTCGGAACTACCTATGTTCTATGGATATTTCTGGATACAATGACACATTCGATGTAATTGTAGAATATCCTAGAAGAACAAGTAATTGTATGTTCAATAGTACTACGAACCAGAATGGTGTCTTCGCCCGGTTCTTGGAGGAAGACTATTGGATGAACTACAATGCCCTAATTGACAAAGTACCTTATAAAGAGGAAAGAGTAGACTGAGAACCAGCCTAACCGAGTAGTAGTACACCACTAACTGCACCTAATGTTATTACAGTTATACACCGGAACGCCATTGCAGTGGGAGGTTGTTAAGCAACCAGAGATGTTCATAAGACTGGAGGAGTTTCAAACTCTGGATCTAGTAGACATGAAATCGATCCCTAGTTCTGCATAGAGGGCAGTACTAAACTAAATGTGCCTACTTGGATAACAATTTTTTATTGTTAAGAGGCAAGACCATTTAGAGGTACAAGCTTAGTGAATCCATTTATGGATTATCACAAAGCTGGAAATTGTGGAACTTGCGAATTGATGAGATAGTCCATTATATGGATTCATCAAAAGGCATAGACAATAAAAGGTGTATTAAAGACGTAATGGAAACAAAGTGGTGTTTCTCGGAATTTTGTGTAGATAACACTTTATCGTTGGCAACAATGTAAAAGTGTTGTCAGACATAAAATAGAGGTTGTCTAAATAAATCGAGATATAAGATTAAGATGAAGTTGGATCATGTTCTTAGAAATCTTTCGATCTCTAGATAAGAACATTTGTACTTCTCTTTAGATATCTTATACGATTATGGTTTGTTTTAAACATGCACAATTCTGAGAAAGGTTATTGCCTTACTAGAGCGGAATACATCTGTCTAAAGGTATGTGTCTCGAACACATGAAGGAGATGGATATAGACAAAGCAGTTACCTACACTTCGAGTGTGGAGAGCTTTGTAAATGAGGTGTTATAAAACAAGAACCTGATATCAACTATGCGGTTAGCGTAGTGGGAGGATATCAAAGTAATCTGGATAAGAAATATTCGAATGCTGTAAAAGTACTTGGAAGTACAGGATTACTGGCAATACGAAATCTTCTTAGATTACGCTTTCTCAGATAAAAATCAGAGAAAGGACCAGTGTAAGTCGATATCAGGCTATGTGTTCACTTTTAGAAGAGGTGGAACCTAAGGAAGAAAGAGTGATGAGCGTGAAGCTTCTCGGACTCTATCATAAACCGAATAGCAGCCTCAGAGGCAGCGGAAGTTTTGGTTAGATTCCGGAATGACCTCTGAACTTGGATATGACTCTTGGTTCACCAAAAGGCTATGTATATAGCGGTACATGGTAAACTGGAAGAAGTCATAAGTTCAAAAGATGATGATAACACATAGAGCAAGTACCACCTGATACGAATCATCGTCAGAGAGACGACGTAGTAGTCACCAAGATAACTTCAGAGCGGCAACCTAGAGTGCTCACTCACATAGTACTCGGAAGTACACCTTAAGCACGTGATGAGTATGGGAACCGGGAGTTTGGAGGAAATGACTAGACCTTAGTACAAGTGGGAGATTGATGGAGTTGTGTACTTAATGTCTAGATTTAAGTAACGGTAAACTCCCGATCATAGCATTTAATCTATTTAATTAATAAACAATTATTTGCATTTAATTAATTATGCAAAATATAGTTCTGGATTTTATACGTTGTAGTTAGTATGGTGTTGCATGGGCACACAGAAGATCATACTATCGGTTACTCGTATTTAATCGAACAGTTGCTCACGACCTAGATGGACACGAACTAATCCATCGGTATAGTCGTTGTGTGAGAGAGAAAATAATTTATCTTAATTATTTTATCACACTTGTACACTTGGTGTATTGGGCGGATCAGCTTGAGATTCATCGATTAGGATTGCCGGCGATAATCGATTCGAGTCTCAGTGTATTTTATTCTTAATCCCCGATATTATTGCGGGTGTGTATATTTAATATAAGTGACTTTGATTTACCAAAGGAATTAACCGATTTAATTATTGGGTTAATTACCGGTTAAGTTGGGTCACTATATTTTATATATGGCATGCCGTGAATACTTGACGGGAAAGTGTATCCCGTAAGGGTTGATAATATCCCCGAGATGAGTTCATAAGGAATTATTATGTAAACCCTGCAGGTGGATTTAATCCGCATAATAATTAAGGTTGAATGGTACTAGTCTCGGATATAAGAGATGAATAATATTTATTGAGCAATAAATAAATTTATTCATGGATATTTAAATCTTAAATACACGGAATATATAATACTACCGGAGAAATATTATTTGATATAATATGGAATAATATTGGGAGTGCAATTTTATTTATATAGTGGAAAATAAATAAATTAATATTGATAAGAATTAATGGATTTGGGTTGGACCCAATTTAATTTTCAATATTGAAGCCCAATATTTATTCTCCTTATGATCCCCTACGTAGCCTATATAAGCACTACATGGTCTTCACTTTTCATAACACAATTAATTGACCTACGCCAATCATAAAGTCTTGAGAGTGAGGAAGATCCATAGGAGTTCGATAGATCGTCGCCCACACGACGTTCGAACGAGGTGCAAGGAATACGTGGGAAGATCGCAAGGTCATCAAAAGTGTTTGATTTCGTTTCTCCGCACAACGAATCGAAGGTAAAATCATAAACCCTCTTTTATGATTTTATGTGAATTAATTGTAGCGTATACATGAACACACGATCCGGATAAACGTACGAACTTCGGGGACGGGGATTCGAGATCCCCGGCGAAGATCGAAGGACCCTCGGCTTGGAGCCGAGGGGGCGATCGAACCCTAGGGTTCGATCGCGGCGCGCGGACGAGGGAGCCCCGGCTGGACAGCCGGGGCAAGCGATCGACCTTGAGTCGATCGCGGGGAGACCGCCGTGGGCTGGTGCCACGGCAGCTGGTCCCCCCAGCCACCTCGACCGGCGGCCAGGCGCGACGGAGGAGCCCCGGCTGGAGCCGGGGCATGCGATCGACCGTGAGGTCGATCGCGGGGAAAGCCGCGGCTGGAGCCGCGGCGGGTCAGCTGGAGGCTGACCGCCCCTCCTCCGGCGATGGTGGTGAGTCGCCGGACTCACCACCGGGGGCTGCTGGGCAGCCCCGGCGATCGCGGCGTGCGATCGCGAGCCCCCCCTCGCGGCGGGGGCTCGGCTAGGGTTTTGCCGCGGCTTGTCCGTGGTGGAACTCTCGTCGGGCCCGGTTCCGTCGTACGGTGGTTCGCGTTCGTGGATCCGACTCGCGGGAGAAAATCGGCTGGGGGCGGGCTGCGTGTTTTCGGGCGCGTAGTCTCCAAAGGTCGGACTCCTGCGGATGAGTCAGGAATCCAATCTCCGGCGATGAAGGATTTCGGTCGGGCTATCGGTTCCGCATAAATTTTAATAGCCCGGGATATCGATTTCCAACAAATGGTATCAGAGCGTTTGGTTTCGTGTTCATGTATATGCTCGATTATTGTTCTACCTTGCAGGATCTCCGGCTATCATGGTTGGATTTAATTAATTATTGTTTATTAATTAATTATCATGATTATTAAACTCTCGGACATGTCGAGATTCGTTTTTTGTGGATGAATGTTTGTAATAGTAAAAATTCGGGGGTTGACCGAATTTAGGATTTATTATTACGTTCTTTGTTTTTCCGGAAATTGTATAGGGTCGATTTCATGTATAGAATCGATACCGGATAATTGTAATTTAAATTTTGTAATTTTAATTACGTTGGTTCGATGATGAGACGATCGCCGGAAGACGAAGACGTGTGACGAAGACGAAGAGGACGAAAAACCGGGGGGGTCGATCATCCCCATGATCGATCCCCATGAGGATCGATCGACCCCATCCCGGGGGCTGCCCGCTAGGGCTTCTAGCCACGCCGGCCACCGGTGGTGGTGGCGCGTGGGCTGGGGGCGGCGGTGGTGGTGGTCTCGGGCGGTGGAGGTCGTCGGTGGGGATGGCGTGGGATCTCCCAATCTCATGCTATTCCTACCAAGATCCACTTTCCCAATTAATTCGGATTTTTCCTATTTGAGTACTTTCCTTTTTGGAAACTCTCATGGTTTAGGAAAAGAATTAATTTAAATTAATTTTATTTTCTATTGATTTATTTTCTTCATGGAAATATTCATAGATTAGAAATTTAATTAATTTATTACTAAATTTATTTTTCCTATTTGATTATTCCTACTCATGGGAATATTCATGGATTAGGAATAAAAATAAATTTGGAAAGTAGTAAGTCCTAATTTATTTTTCCTTGTTCTATTATAGATATCTTCTAGAGTATTCCAAATTTTATTTGGATAGATTATTCTAGAGATTTAATAGAACTAGATAGGAAAATAAATAAATAAAAATATTAATAATATTTAATTTTATTTTTGATATATTCGATTGACTTAATTTTCGAATTAAGTAACTTTTGGATTAATTAAAAATAAATAGATTTAAATATTAGAGATTAATATTCTCGTCACATGGAGCATTCAAGAAACGAAGACTGAAGACTAGAAGATGCATATAAAGATAAAGCCATGATAGTCGGGGAAAAATAATTTCTCTAGCATTATTTTTGACTATGTGCTATGTGCTTTATTGCTTTCATGCATGCTTATGTGTTTAATTATGCATTAGATAGCGTATCCCTTTATTATAAAAAACTAAGTGGGAGAGGGGATGGAAACATTCCCATGGTCTCCATTATTGTTCTCTTGGTGACTCTTATGGACTTTCGAAGTTCGTATAGACGAGTCATTGGAGGAGAATTCTTGTAATTCCTTTTACAAGAAACATTGATCAAATTTATCAAACAATGCCTAATTTGTCTTTCTGAAACTGACTTCAAGTCGACTCATTCTCACCCCGGGGAGTGGAATGGAGCCAGAGCCACTTGGTCATGTAGAGGACACAAATTAGAGACTTCCGTGCCATTCTTTGATAGATGGGTCGCTTGTCTGCTCGGCTCCCTCATTTATGAGAGATAGGGTCGTTCGCATGGCGAATCACTGGTTAGAAACTTTGAGTTTCACTTATGATTCTCCACGTCTTGATTTACGAGATTAAATGGATCAAGTAATTGGGAGTCAATTATAAAAGTCTCTTAGTGTAGTAAACGTCCACACCACGTGGCTTGCTATGCTGACGGACTTTGGATTAATTGATGTAGACAGTTGTAAGTAATTATGAAGAGTTGTGAAGTTATCGTAAACGTCCACACCACGTGGCTTGCGGTGATGTAGCGATTCCAAGTAATTTATTTTGGTACTGAGTAATGGTTTACACTTAGATACGCCTTATAGTATTCCTCCCCACGAGGTTCCGCTATAAGCGATGTATGACCAAAGAAAAACTAATTGCTAAATCATTTGGGTGGGTAAACGTCCACACCACGTGGCTTGCCTTACCTGATGGGATTTTAGATGTGATTAGTAATTTAATGATGTTGTTCTAGGGAGATAACGTCGGATATTAAATTAATTGTTTGTTTAAATGTGCTTATAGGTTTAGAGAATTGCTATGAATCCACTTTTGTTGATACTTGAGGAAATTAACGCACTGGTTCCATACTGTATTGAATGGAAAGAAGAGTTAGACATTGCTCAGACTGCAAAGGAGTACAAAGATGTACTCAGTGAAACTTGTCCTCCTGGACTCACCATTAACTCAACTGAGGAGGAGATTTTTGACTTTGAAAAGTGGGGTAGTGCTCGTGCATTAGCCGCTAATCATGATGTCATGCTCAAACTCAAGTTGCTGTTTGGACATGATGAGAACGCTAGAAAAGAGGCGATGAGGATACTCATAAAGATCTGTTACTTCGATGAAACACTTGATCATGTTTTTGAGATGATGGATCTTTTAGACGAGTTGAAACAATCGCGAGCTCTTATAGTCAAAGCCAAAGGTTTCGAACCTAAAGGCAAAGGAAAGGAGAAGAAGACAAGGGGGTCCGGTGGTCCTAAAGGACTTGGACCAAAGGGTGGGATAAAGAAGCCTTCGGGCAAACATCCCCAAGGGAAGCAGTCTGAGTACTGGGGGTCTACATCTTGTCCTCTCAAAGGTACGAATTTTTCTTTAGTCATAAAACATAGTCAGCGGTATTATCTACCAGAGTTCTGGTGTGTAGATATGGAACCACTGACGGTATGTGCATTCTAAATGCAGGGGTTCCAGAAAACCCAGCGACTTAGAGAAGAAAAGTTCGAGTCCACATGGGCGAAGCTGTTGAGGAAGCAGCGGTTGCAGTGGAAGACATTTATCTAACTGTTTGATAGTTATAGGATTTCATTTCAAGTTAATTGCTTTGTACCTTTTATATTTTAGAAAGAACTTTCGTTCTGGATTTCTATTATTAATGGATATTTTATTTCTTTAATCATTTGATGATTTAGACAAGGAATAATGGCGATATCTATTATGGTACATTAGATAGCAATATATGAATGATAAATCCTTAGTCTACCACGATGCAACAAACCGTTATACTTATTGGATGTATTTCTTTATCGATCATTATACTTGTAAATTCTTGAACTTGGTAGTATCTATTCAAAAGGGATTCAGAAGGTCGAAATTGATTTGATCAATTATAGTTGGAGGAATGGACCTCCCGACCTAAGAATCGATCTTGAAAGATGAGACAACTAAGTTAACTTTTCTGGATAAAGGATGGAATTCGGACAAGTATTAAGAATGATCAAAGATGATATATGCAGACATATGTGTAATTAGAGAAGTACGAGTCGTTCTTTAAAGAATACTCGAAGGTGGATTAGAATACTTGATGTGCCATAAAAGCGGAGTGTTTTCAACACAAAGCCATTATGGGGATCCTTCAAAGTATATCCATTGGAAGCTTGCGACTAGTTCGCGGAGGCTATCACCTATCTAAATAACACATAGCATAAATCAAAGGTTGAGATTAAGTCTCAAACGACTGCACCATACACTGTTGTGTAGACATGGTGTGTCAGGAATAAGAAATGGGATTCTAATAGTAAAAGAACAAGTTTGTTCGGAACTACCTATGTTCTATGGATATTTCTGGATACAATGACACATTCGATGTAATTGTAGAATATCCTAGAAGAACAAGTAATTGTATGTTCAATAGTACTACGAACCAGAATGGTGTCTTCGCCCGGTTCTTGGAGGAAGACTATTGGATGAACTACAATGCCCTAATTGACAAAGTACCTTATAAAGAGGAAAGAGTAGACTGAGAACCAGCCTAACCGAGTAGTAGTACACCACTAACTGCACCTAATGTTATTACAGTTATACACCGGAACGCCATTGCAGTGGGAGGTTGTTAAGCAACCAGAGATGTTCATAAGACTGGAGGAGTTTCAAACTCTGGATCTAGTAGACATGAAATCGATCCCTAGTTCTGCATAGAGGGCAGTACTAAACTAAATGTGCCTACTTGGATAACAATTTTTTATTGTTAAGAGGCAAGACCATTTAGAGGTACAAGCTTAGTGAATCCATTTATGGATTATCACAAAGCTGGAAATTGTGGAACTTGCGAATTGATGAGATAGTCCATTATATGGATTCATCAAAAGGCATAGACAATAAAAGGTGTATTAAAGACGTAATGGAAACAAAGTGGTGTTTCTCGGAATTTTGTGTAGATAACACTTTATCGTTGGCAACAATGTAAAAGTGTTGTCAGACATAAAATAGAGGTTGTCTAAATAAATCGAGATATAAGATTAAGATGAAGTTGGATCATGTTCTTAGAAATCTTTCGATCTCTAGATAAGAACATTTGTACTTCTCTTTAGATATCTTATACGATTATGGTTTGTTTTAAACATGCACAATTCTGAGAAAGGTTATTGCCTTACTAGAGCGGAATACATCTGTCTAAAGGTATGTGTCTCGAACACATGAAGGAGATGGATATAGACAAAGCAGTTACCTACACTTCGAGTGTGGAGAGCTTTGTAAATGCGGTGTTATAAAACAAGAACCTGATATCAACTATGCGGTTAGCGTAGTGGGAGGATATCAAAGTAATCTGGATAAGAAATATTCGAATGCTGTAAAAGTACTTGGAAGTACAGGATTACTGGCAATACGAAATCTTCTTAGATTACGCTTTCTCAGATAAAAATCAGAGAAAGGACCAGTGTAAGTCGATATCAGGCTATGTGTTCACTTTTAGAAGAGGTGGAACCTAAGGAAGAAAGAGTGATGAGCGTGAAGCTTCTCGGACTCTATCATAAACCGAATAGCAGCCTCAGAGGCAGCGGAAGTTTTGGTTAGATTCCGGAATGACCTCTGAACTTGGATATGACTCTTGGTTCACCAAAAGGCTATGTATATAGCGGTACATGGTAAACTGGAAGAAGTCATAAGTTCAAAAGATGATGATAACACATAGAGCAAGTACCACCTGATACGAATCATCGTCAGAGAGACGACGTAGTAGTCACCAAGATAACTTCAGAGCGGCAACCTAGAGTGCTCACTCACATAGTACTCGGAAGTACACCTTAAGCACGTGATGAGTATGGGAACCGGGAGTTTGGAGGAAATGACTAGACCTTAGTACAAGTGGGAGATTGATGGAGTTGTGTACTTAATGTCTAGATTTAAGTAACGGTAAACTCCCGATCATAGCATTTAATCTATTTAATTAATAAACAATTATTTGCATTTAATTAATTATGCAAAATATAGTTCTGGATTTTATACGTTGTAGTTAGTATGGTGTTGCATGGGCACACAGAAGATCATACTATCGGTTACTCGTATTTAATCGAACAGTTGCTCACGACCTAGATGGACACGAACTAATCCATCGGTATAGTCGTTGTGTGAGAGAGAAAATAATTTATCTTAATTATTTTATCACACTTGTACACTTGGTGTATTGGGCGGATCAGCTTGAGATTCATCGATTAGGATTGCCGGCGATAATCGATTCGAGTCTCAGTGTATTTTATTCTTAATCCCCGATATTATTGCGGGTGTGTATATTTAATATAAGTGACTTTGATTTACCAAAGGAATTAACCGATTTAATTATTGGGTTAATTACCGGTTAAGTTGGGTCACTATATTTTATATATGGCATGCCGTGAATACTTGACGGGAAAGTGTATCCCGTAAGGGTTGATAATATCCCCGAGATGAGTTCATAAGGAATTATTATGTAAACCCTGCAGGTGGATTTAATCCGCATAATAATTAAGGTTGAATGGTACTAGTCTCGGATATAAGAGATGAATAATATTTATTGAGCAATAAATAAATTTATTCATGGATATTTAAATCTTAAATACACGGAATATATAATACTACCGGAGAAATATTATTTGATATAATATGGAATAATATTGGGAGTGCAATTTTATTTATATAGTGGAAAATAAATAAAATTAATATTGATAAGAATTAATGGATTTGGGTTGGACCCAATTTAATTTTCAATATTGAAGCCCAATATTTATTCTCCTTATGATCCCCTACGTAGCCTATATAAGCACTACATGGTCTTCACTTTTCATAACACAATTAATTGACCTACGCCAATCATAAAGTCTTGAGAGTGAGGAAGATCCATAGGAGTTCGATAGATCGTCGCCCACACGACGTTCGAACGAGGTGCAAGGAATACGTGGGAAGATCGCAAGGTCATCAAAAGTGTTTGATTTCGTTTCTCCGCACAACGAATCGAAGGTAAAATCATAAACCCTCTTTTATGATTTTATGTGAATTAATTGTAGCGTATACATGAACACACGATCCGGATAAACGTACGAACTTCGGGGACGGGGATTCGAGATCCCCGGCGAAGATCGAAGGACCCTCGGCTTGGAGCCGAGGGGGCGATCGAACCCTAGGGTTCGATCGCGGCGCGCGGACGAGGGAGCCCCGGCTGGACAGCCGGGGCAAGCGATCGACCTTGAGTCGATCGCGGGGAGACCGCCGTGGGCTGGTGCCACGGCAGCTGGTCCCCCCAGCCACCTCGACCGGCGGCCAGGCGCGACGGAGGAGCCCCGGCTGGAGCCGGGGCATGCGATCGACCGTGAGGTCGATCGCGGGGAAAGCCGCGGCTGGAGCCGCGGCGGGTCAGCTGGAGGCTGACCGCCCCTCCTCCGGCGATGGTGGTGAGTCGCCGGACTCACCACCGGGGGCTGCTGGGCAGCCCCGGCGATCGCGGCGTGCGATCGCGAGCCCCCCCTCGCGGCGGGGGCTCGGCTAGGGTTTTGCCGCGGCTTGTCCGTGGTGGAACTCTCGTCGGGCCCGGTTCCGTCGTACGGTGGTTCGCGTTCGTGGATCCGACTCGCGGGAGAAAATCGGCTGGGGGCGGGCTGCGTGTTTTCGGGCGCGTAGTCTCCAAAGGTCGGACTCCTGCGGATGAGTCAGGGATCCAATCTCCGGCGATGAAGGATTTCGGTCGGGCTATCGGTTCCGCATAAATTTTAATAGCCCGGGATATCGATTTCCAACATAATTTGCATATCTCGTTTTAATTGTGATTAAATGCTATGTGAATTATGTGAGATATATATATTGTGATATATGTTATGATGGTATGTGCTCGTTAGGATGACGTATAGAGGACATAGTTGTTAAGAATCAACAATCGATCACTCACTTCATTCTCTCCTGAGAATGTATAACGATTATTCTGATGAGATAACAAACCTATACTCCTCCATTCTCTCCCGAGAATGTATATCAAGCCTTAAAGGAGAACCGATGTGTCGTTCTTTCTCCTTTCCTTCTACCGACAATAAATTATGTGAAAGCCACTTACAAGTAGTATGGTATGCCGTGTTAGCGGGGAGTACTGCTTGTGAGTTAAGCTGTAATTTATTGACATAAGATGGAGAGGTGTTAGCTACGATTCTTTTAAATATGTGTGGTCGGATAGATTAACTATGGGCTTACACATGTTTACTGGAGTCCAACTTACACTTCTCAGATCGGTAGGTCGGTCTTGACACATGGTTGACTTTGAAGGGTACGATTAACGTAGTTCATTGTCATGGTGAGGAAAAGTAATCTTTAGGGTCACATAGAGATGTGATTGAAAATGTTTCTACCTTTAGGTGAATGTAATCGGGCTAGATTAATTACGGGTTATATTCACGCTATTGGACCTAAAGCCCAACTAAGGAAAAATAAGTTTTTCCGTCTGTCTGCTAGAAGATAGCGGAATTCGAAAAATTCAGTGGGAGGCAATTAAATGATAAATACCAAACATTTAATTGTAATCATTAATAACGAATTATCTCAATGTTAATCTTCTTAATATTTCTCAGTAATATTCTCTAAGATATCCCGTAACATCGATACTCGACCAATCCAAATCAAAACTCACTGGCCCAAACCATTTGAATTGGAATCTCAATCTTGTGATTTAAAATGATGAGTGCCTCTATGTACTTGAGAATAGATTATTTGATAATCTCACTCAACCTTTGACTGCTGAGGAATGCCACTTATGAGAAGTGGATTTCTAGTTCTTATGAATCGTTCATTATGAACTACAACATGAACAAAGCTCGACCCTTCAATGGATAAGTGGTTCAAGATGTTGATCAAAGAGTCAACCATCAATACGAGAAATTTGTTCTCATTATTGCTTCTTCATGAAAGAAGTGTTCTTCTTGAAGAAAATGACGGAAATGGTTTCCGGTCTAAGCATAAAGATGGATAAAGGTGATACTAGAAGGGCGACTAAGAACAAGGTCAACAAATGAGTTGATGACGCTTGCCATCATTGTGTGAATAAAGGTCTAAGTGCCATAACTGCTAAAATACTTTGGGCAGAAGCGTTCTGGCAAAGGTTCGTACTAGGTTTTAGTTATTCTATTGTTTTGAACAATTGATTATTTGTTTCGTCTAAATTTAGAAACCTGCTATTAATAGAAATGTTCTATTATTAGATCTTACTTCTATATTTGATATAGACGATAAAGGTTTTAATTTTTTTTTTGGAAATCCGATTTACTTTATGCAAAGGGAAGCAAATATGATTTGCTAAAGACGATTAAACAAATAAACAAGAATGAACTAAACCCAAATATCTGCAATAGATATAAGTCAAAACCCCGCACAACTTTAGCACGCTAGTTGAGTGTGTTGAAGGTCTATTGGATTTGATCCAATCGGAGATGTGTGATCCACTAATATGTTAGTGCTGGGGTGGTTTTCAACTACCTAATGTACTTATGAAGTACACGTCACTAATTTTGAAATGATCAATAATATTAGACATCAAAGTAGGAAACTAACTTGGTTGCTATATTTAATTACGATATGATCGTGGTAATAAATATTTAAGCACCAAGCTTATTGACTATCTAAAAGAGAATACGATTCTCTGGCAATGGACTCCGTCTGTAACTCCTTAATTGTATTAAGTGTCCGAATTTTGGAATCAAACTTTGTTGGACTTGGTTCGATCCACAAAGGGGTTCACCAAATTGTCGACGAAACTGTAAAAGTCCTGCACTTTTGACAGTCGTCCATTTGCTGAATATTGTTACCACCAAAGCAGTTAAAACCACACCATATGAACTTGGGCACTCCCGTATCCTGCATGCGTGAAGTGGCTAATGGGAGATAAGTTTGATAGTAGATCCGGCTTATGCCATTTTGTGGGGTATCCTTAACATTCACAAGGATACCTGTTCTACTATATTTCTAAAAACAAAATGTTTGTCTAAAAAAATGTTGACTTCTTAGCGAAGAAGTTTCTATTAGATAGAAAAGGCAATATAGTAAATCTCGAAATAGTTCGAGAATATGAACCACACTATGAAGTTCAAACACAAGTACTTGGAGATGAACCAATTCAACAAACCACTAATATACCTCTTCATCTATCGGTTCGTAAATCCGAAAATGTTCGGAAGGTACCTGGTAAACGGTTTCAACTTGATAATGATCAAGATAAATTTGACGATGGATATGATCCAATAAACTTCAACTGATTCGTATTGGATACGAATATGGGACATTGGCTTATTGCCATGAAATTCATAATGGACTGTATGTACTACAACAAGGTTTGACCTTGGTAGATCCACCAAAGGGAATTGTTCCCAAAGGCTGCATATTGATCTATTAATTATGACGTGAGAGTATATATATAGAAAGGTGTGACCTTTAAAGCAAGGATGATGGCGAAAGAAGTTACTCAAAGACAATGTGTTGTTTATGAGGTAATCTTTCCATCAGTCGCTATGCTTAAGTCCATTACAATTTTGCTGGCCATTTTTGCATAGTACGACTATGAGATATGGAAAATAGATATGAAGTCTACTTTCCTTGAATGTGATATTATGGAAGAGTTGTAGCGCAGCCGGAAGGCTTCATATTTTCTGGAAAGGAGCAAAAGGTTTGCATACTCCAGCGATCCATTTATGGATTGAAACAAGCATCCCTAAAATGGAACATTTGTTTTAAATACAATAGTCAAAGCGTTGACTTGGTATAAAACTTGAAGGTACCTTGTATTCAAGAAGGTTAGTGGGAGCGCAGTGAAATTTAAGTGTTGTACGTTGATGACATACTAATCATAGGGATGATTGTGTGATGTTGCAGTCAACGAAAGAACTGTTATCCACACGTTTCTCGAATAAAGGATTTGAGGAGAGGCATCCTACGTATTGTGATACGTCAATCTAGATATGGATCTAGAAGGATGCACAATCTTCTCAATCCTTGTACATAGAAACTGTTTCTGAAATGGTTTAGCATGGAAGAATCCTGAAGAGATTCTTGCCAATGTCCCATGGGGTTCATCTCTCGTAATTCGTGTGACTGTAATGTTGATGGAATTCGATGAGATGAAATGGACAACACATATATCTCCGCACTAGGGAGCATTATGTATGGCATGCTGTGTACTAGACGTGATATTATAAATGTTGTGAGTGTCACAAGTGAATATCAGTCGAACCCAAGACCGGCTTATTTGAAGTCGTGAAGGACGAAATCCTTGAGCACTAGCAATCAAAAGCATTAAGGAGTTGTTCTTAGTCTGTGGGAGGTCCGAGTTGAATTTAGAGGTACTTATGAACTCTAGTTTTCAATCGGATGTGGATGACTAAAAGTCGATATCGGGATTCATATTCGAGCTTAGAGGTGGTGTCGTATGCTGGAATGGTTCCTGCAACGACTAATGATTCTACCACGAGAACCTGAATATGTTGCAGCGTCTAAAGCTGTAAAAGAGACTGTTTTGGACACGGAACTTTATCCAAATGTTGGTTATAATTCCGGACGCAAATAATCAAGTAACTTGTACTGTGATTTTACGGTGTCCTGTAGCGAATGCTAAGGAACCGAGATCTCATCAGAAGTCCAAACATGTACTTTAGAGAATATCATGTGATCTAAAAGATCAATGACAGAGGTGACGTCTGAGTCGAGAGTGTCACTTCGGAAGATAACTTTGTAGATCCCTGTACCAGGTCTTTATCTGAATATGTCCGCGAGAAACATCGAGAGTCGATGGGAATAAGATTCATGGATAGTTGGCTCTAGGTCAAGTGGGAGATTGTTGGAATAGGTGACCAGCGAGCCAACGGTTGGCCGAGCGGTCAACCGTATTCCGTTACATAAAATGAAACCTATATTAATGGAATTTACTATATCTACTCCCAATGTTGAATCATAGATATAGTCCTGTACAGTTACACATGTTGTATAAATTCGGTTTTGTGGAAACCGAGAGATAATTCTGTTAACGCAACGTAACTGGTCAAACTCAGTTCCTAGTCGATGGGTTACGCCAATAACAAGGATACCCGGCCTTTCCCCCTTGAGACTAGCACTTAGTGTATGTGGGCTAATCTCGAGCTCGGTGTTGGGACATCGACATACTTGAGTGGGTGCTCACTGTTGATGAGTTCACTGAACCCCCTCTCCCTGGAATCTCTAAGTGGTTATCACTGATCGAGTAGAGAATTCCATAATATAGTTGTACACAATTAATCCTTAAGACCCAGACATCACCGTGACTTCATCAGAGGACTAGCTATATTGTGACATGTCTCTGATTCCCTGGAAAGGGATTAAGTCGAAAAAGGAGACAATGTTCGAGCAGTTCGAAATCTGATGTGAAGTCTGTGCATGGTAGTAGGGGATCTGATCGCTTGATATAGATCATGGATGTCATGTGTGTTCTGATGGTTCGTAGTCCCGGAATCTCTGGCCAGAGTTGAATAGTGAGGTGATTAGAGAAATGTGTTTCTCTGAATCAATCACGACTGGATTTTACGAAACCTAGAACGTATGCACAGTTATCAAACTCAACAAGAGATCTCGATTAACCAATATCTCTAGTTTGATCGGGACATATGTATCGGAGGGATCGTACTGTACGCTAACTATATTACAAGGTTCTTGCAGGCACTTCATTTGTATCTAGGGAATTAGTGAAGCGTGGCTGCTAGACGCTCGTCACTGATTCGTTGGGCACCGACTTGTTCGGAGATTAAATAATATGATTATTAATCTAAAACTCTTGGGAGTAGTTGAAATAAGAACAATATGTTGTTCGAATCACAATATGTTGTGAGCCCACGGCTAGTTATACACCTGAACCATTGAGGGTCACATTCTCGTGTAAACCGATCCTTGAATACGATCATGTATTAATTAACTGTTAATTAAGTACATATAGTCGGAGGTCAATATGATTGAATCCGAGATTCATAATTGTGATTATGAGTTGGAAATAATATTGAGCTAAAGAAAACGGACACGATGGTGTACACTTTCTATTTTGGGAAATTTCCCGATTTAGCAGTACCCCTGAAATGGGCTTTCCGATTTTGTGAAATTGGAAATTTTTATTATTATCTCATATTGATGAGAAAATTAAAACGAGAAAGAAAATATAATCGTTTTATTTTTCGGAGATGAAATTGATTGTCAATTTTGGAGAAACGTAATGACGGCTAATGTATTGGGCTGGCTAGGGTTAATGGATTCGATCCATTAGGGTTTGAGCCCAACAAGCTCCTTTCTTCACCTATAAAAGGAGCTCCATAGGCATGAGAATAAATACACCAAGTGAAGAGCTCAAAACCCTAGCCTCACTTTCTCTCCTCTCCTCTCTCTCCTCTCTCCCTCGGAGGACCGCCGACAACCGGAGCCGCCGCCCGCCGCCGCCTAGTGCCGTCGCCGGCAGCCGCCTCCCCTCGCCGGAATCCGATTCCGGCACCGTTTTTCCGGCCCGTTTTTCCCGTCGTATTCTCCCTTACGTGTTTCTAGTGCAATACGTAAGTTGGATTACCTATACGAGGTGAAACCTGATTAGACGAGAGACGCTGAAGGAACGCCCGAGCACAGCCCGAATCGCGCCCGTGCACTCCAGCCGTGACACACGAGTCCAGCCGAGAGCCCCGCCACTCGCTCGGCCGCACACGACCCGTGCCGTCCCCGCATCGCATCCGCGCGACTTCCGACGAACCTCGTTTCGTCCGATGAATCCCTGAGGTACTTACAATTAAATTTAGATTTAATTGTTTGCGTTAAATGTTTGCGCTATGTACTGAGATTTTTAATTGATAAAGAAAAATTAATTGTGATTAATTTAAATGTCAATTAAATTCAAATTGATTAAAATTAAATAATATGATTATCTTAATTGTCAATTTGACGCAAACTGATTATGTGCACAAGTTTACGTAATTAATTATATATGTGTAATTAATTAATTTGATAAATTTAATTGCACAATTTAAGTTGATTAGAATTAAATAATATGATTATGTTAATTGTCAATTTGACAACTAATTGATTAGAATTAAATAATACGATTATGTTAATTGTCAATTTGACGCAAATTAATTATGTGCGCGTGTTTATGTAATTAATTGTTTTGTTTAATATATAAATATGATTAATATATTTGCGCTAGAAGTAATTAATTTATATGATAAATTTAATTGCGCTTGATTTAATTTATGTAGTATGGGATGCATGAATTAAATATTTAATTATTTGATAATTAAATTAAATGGTGGATTATTTATTCTAATAGATTTGAATTAAATCAATTAATGCATGTAATATTGAAAATATGATTTTCAATAAATAAAATACAATATAATGTAAAATGTTTACATTAATGAAAAACAGTTCTTCATAAAAAATTTTGTTTTCCGCTGCGTATACATGCACGATCCCCAACAAAGACAAGGTCTGCAAAGGAGTTATGGGAATTATTAGAAGAGTTGTGGCAACTTTTCAAGATAAGATCATATGTAGCCGTGTTATTGGCGCTATTTGTGGGGGAGAACGTGAAAAGAATTGGTGTAGGTGTCTCCGATGTGGCATCGTATGATGGACTTAACGTCCAAAATAAGTACCGTGATAAAGGGAGCGACTCGGGAAATTCGAAGTCGCGACACGGGAATAAGGTATGAAACTATAGATCGGTGAAAGGAGAAGTAACCGGAGTTAGTTTTTAGCTACACCTGTGAAAGTGGAGTTTTAAGGGTTACCAAAGGTGGTTTGGTAATATTGCGGGGAAAGAGAAAGGCGAGTCGTCTTTATGCCCTCGATGGAAGCTCGGGGAAAGAAGTAACCTAGGTTAATACAAGCTACGCCGGAGAAGGTGGAGTTGATGAGGCTACCGAAGAGGCTTTGGTAGTGTTGGGAGGAGACGACAAGGCGAGGCGACCTTATGTCCTCCAAGATGGCGCGGTGAAGGAAGTAACCGGGGCCAAAACTCGACTCTTGGTAGAAGAGTCTATCCGGCTTAGAGGCGCGCAAACAAGTAAGGCTGGAGTGACCAAGCTTAAAGATGAAGATGAAGCGGTGAACTAAGTAACCGTGGGAAAAACTAGGCTCTCGAATGAAGAGTCTACTCGACTAGACCATGTGCGGCTTGGGCATGTGAGGAGAGTCGATTCGAACGATCATGTGTATATCGATCGATGGAGTGTTTCTAAATCTGGTGAATATTGTGCGCTTGGAAAGCGGTCGAGAGGGTATATCTCGAATTGGGCTCACAACTCGAAGAAGACACTCAGGTATGTACCTTTCGATTAATGGGGACCTTTGAAGGTCCAATCTTTTAGGAACTAGGCCCGTTGGGGCGCTTGGAGGAAGAAGAGGGACGAGACTAGGAGTGCGGTGGGATTTCGCATGCGCGATGGGAGTTCGCGGTTTGGTTTGATATGTGATGTGATTTCACATGTGCGATGGGATTTCACAGTTTGGTGTCAAGGTGGAGATTGTTGAAATATGACTCAAAACCGCTCTTTGATGGGAGTTTATGGTTTACGGACGAAGGAAACGAGGTTACGGTTCAGAATATCGGCTCGCTCGAACCCAAACTCTCTGAAGCTCGGCTCGCTCGAGCCCGTCGTTGTTTTTTTGGGTGCTCGACCAATTTTTGGTGCTTGTTCAGTTTTTGGACTCTATTTGCGGTTTTTGGGCGTGGAGATCAAGTCAATGATTTATTTCCTTGGTTAGGAGATATAGAGTTATATTAGGAAAAGAATTCTTTTCCTAATCCTTTGTTTACCTAATTTATGGATCTCCTACATCTATAAAGTACGATCTCCATGGACACAATTAAGAGAGCTACGAACACGAGAAATTAGAGAGAGATATATTGTGTGAGATTAGAGGTTTTTAGAGTGCATATCAATCCTTGTAATCGTGATCAATATTATAGTGAAAGTTCTCGTCGTTCCTCCCGTGGTTTTTCCCAATTGAGTTTCCAGGTAAATTCCTTGTCTTCTTTACTCGTCTTCTTCTTTATTGTTGAGATATTTTCGGGGTACTGCGTTATGATCAAACTATACATCGTCGATATTCAACAAGTAGTATCTAGTGGCACCGGTCGTGATCGAGTGGCATCAAGAGCTTTTTACAAAAAGCTAACAAGTGGTATCAGAGCCAGGCAACGATCATGTGGCCTATCAGAGCCAGGCAACGATCATGTGACCTATCAGAGCCAGACTACGATCCTACGACCTTTCGGAGCAAGGTTTCAATGGCGAGCGTGAAGTACGATCTACCTATGTAAGATCTCAACGGGGGGTTTCCTCTTTACCATCACGACATGGAGGAGTCCAGAAGGATTGAGCTCGATCGCAAGGTAATTACTATTGACCTTCATATATCGAACTCCATGACCGAGGAAACCATAAAGACAATGTCCGCAAAGGAGTTGTGGGAATTATTGGAAGAGTTGTGGCAACTTTTCATGCCCGAAAAGCTCCTCGTTCAGAATGCATTATTAAAATATGACTCGAATCCGTATGAATTTTGTTTCCTTATTTAGGAAAATTAGAATTATATTGAATATAATTCAATTCCTTATGGATTTAGGAATCATATATTAGGAAAAGGACTTATTCCTAATTTTAATTGTTTCCAATTTGATAGGTTTTCTACACCTATAAATAGGGATCTGTATAGACACAATTATTTGTGTGTAACACGAGTTAACACCATCAATTAGAGATATAATATTGTGTGAGATTAGAGGGTTTTAGAGTGGATATCAATCCTTTTAATCGTGAGCAATATTATAATGAAAGTTCTCGTCGTTCCTCCCATGGTTTTTCCCGATTCGAGTTTCCACGTAAATTCATTGTCTTCTTTACTTGTCTCCTTCTCTTTTATTGCTGAGTTATTTTCGGGGTTCCGCATTATTATTCGTACTATACATCGCCGATCTGCAACAAGTAGTATCTAGTGGCATCGGTTTTGATCGTGTGGTGTTCAAAGCTTTGCCCAAAAAGCTAACAAGTGGTATCAGAGCTAGGCAACAATCATGTGGCCTATCAGATCCAGGCAACGATCATGTGACCTATCAGAGCCAGACTACGATCCTAAGACCTTCCGGAGCAAGGTTTCTATGGCGAGCGTGAAGTACGATTTAACGATGTAAGATCTCAACGGGGGGTTTCCTCTTTACCATCACGACATGGAGGAGTCCAGAAGGATTGAGATCGATCGGAAGATAATTACTATTGACCTACATATATCGAAATCCATGACCGAGGAAACCATAAAGACATGGTCCGCAAAGGAGTTGTGGGAATTATTTGAAGAGTTGTGGCAACTTTTCAAGATAATATCCTATGTAGTCGTGTTATTGGCGCTATTTGCGGTGGAGACCGTGAAGAGAATTGGTGTGGGTGTCGCCGATGTGGCATCGGGTGATGGACTTGAAGTCCATAGTAAGTACCGTGAAAAAGGAAGTGGCTCGGCGAGTGGATCTCAGACGAAGTCGCGACACGGGAATAAAATGTCACTATAGCTCGGTGAAAGGAGAAGTAACCGGTGTTATTTTTAGCTACACCTGTGAAGGTGGAGTTTTTGAGACTATCGAAGAGGCTTTGGTAGAGTTGCGAGGAGACGACAAGGCAATGCGACCTTATGTCCTCCAAGAAGGCGCGGTGAAGGAAGTAAGCGGGGCCGAAACTCGACTCTTGGTAGAAGAGTTTATCCGGCTTAGAGGTGCGCAAACAAGTAAGGCCGGAGTGACCAAGCTTAAAGATGAAGATGAAGCTGTGAACTAAGTTAATGTTGGAGTTGTGTACTTAATGTCTAGATTAAGTAACGGTAACTCCCGGTCATAGCATTTAATCTATTTAATTAATAAACAATCGTTTGCATTTAATTATTGATAATTAAATATATGCAAAATATAGTCCTGGATTCTATACGTTGTAGTTAGTATGGTGTGTGGGCCCACACAGAAGATCATACTATCGGTTACTCGTATTTAATCAAACATTTGCTCACGACCTAGATGGACACGGACCAATCTATCGGTATAGTCGTTGTGTGAGAGAGAAAATAATTTGTCTTAATTATTTTATCACACTTGTACACTTGGTGTATTGGGCGGATCGCTTGAGACTTATCAATTAGGATTGCCTTTGATAATTGATTCAAGTCTCAGAGTATTTTATTCTCAATCCCCGATACTATTGCGGGTGTGTATATTTAATATAAGTGACTTTGATTTTTCCAAAGGAATTAACCGATTTAATTATTGGGTTAATTACCGGCTAAGTTGGGTCACTATATTTTATATATGACATGCCGTGAATACTTGACGGGAAAGTGTATCCCGTAAGGGTTGATAATATCCCCGAGATGAGTTCATAAGGAATTATTATGTAAACCTCATGAGTGGATTTGTTCCGCATAATAATTAAGGTTGAATGGTACTATTCTCGGATACAAGAGATGAATAAATTAATTAGCAATAAATTAATTTTATTCATGGATATTTAAATCTTAAATACACGGAATAAATAATACTACCGGAGAAATATTATTTGATATAATATGGTTTAATATTGGGAGTGCAATTAATTTATATAGTGGAAAATAAATTAATTAATATTAATGGGATTAATAGATTTGGGCTTGGGCTCAATTTAATCATTAATATTGGAAGCTCAATATTCCACCTCCTTTAGATCCCCTACGTAGCCTACAAAAGCACTACATGGTCTTCTCTATTCTCACAACTTGAAGATCATAATTCTTCTAGAGAGAGAAAGTAGAGAGAAGGAGATCCATAAGGAGTTCGGAGGATCGTCGCCCACACGACGTTCGAACGAGGTGCAAGGAATACGTAGGAAGATTCAAAGGTCTTCAATTTGATTTCGTTTCTCCGCACAACGAATCAAAGGTAAAATCATAAACTCCCTTGTATGATTTTATGTGAATATATAATTGTAATATATACATGAACGCACGATCCGGAAAACGACGAAACCGGGGACGGGGATAGACCGGGCGCTGGTGGTCGAAGACCATCGGACCGCCAGCGGTCTAGGGATCCTCGCCGGTTCGCACGCGAGAACCCTCTGCTGGGAGCCGAAGGATCGATCGAGCCCGTAGGCTCGATCGCTGGGAGCTGCGGGAGTTACCCGCAGCGACTCGAGGCGTGTTGCGGGGCTTCCCGCAGCGGTGCGCTGGGACGAGCCCAGCGCGTTGAGCAGCGGGTCACGCGACCCGCTGCGGGGCTGCTACGAGCAGCCCCGGGGATGCCGTGAGGCATCCCAGCGATCGTCCGCGTGGCGATCGCGAGCCCCGTGCGGGGGCTCGGCTGGGCGCGCGGGTTCGCCCGTGCGGTGCTCGGTCGAGCCTCGGGTCGTACGATGGTTCGTGGTCGGGTCTCCGGCGATCGAGGATTTCGGTCGGGTTATTATTTTCCGCAATTTTTTTTAATAGCCCGGGATATCGATTTCCAGCAGTTAACGTGGTAAAATTAGGCTCTCAGATGAAGATTCTACTCGACTAGACCATGTGCGGCTTGGGCATGTGAGGAGAGTCAATTTGAACGATCGAGTGCAAATCAATCGATGTAGTGTTTCTAAATCTGGTGAGCATTGTGCGCTTGGAAAGCGGTCGAGAGGGTATATCTCGAATTGGGCTCACAACTCGAAGAAGACACTCGGGTATGTACATTTCGATTCATAGGGACCTTTGAAGGTCCAATCTTCTAGGAACTAGGCCCGTTGGGGCTGTTATACCCAAGAAAACAGTCACCGACACGTGTCACGAATCAAAGGGCCACGTCATCAAGAGAGGAATTCAGCTAAGTCAATCATAAAAGACCTTCAAAGGCATATCTAAGAAGAAGATAAGGAGCTTGGACAGTAGAGAGCGCACGGTAGAATCAGACTCCTTTCACAGGGGAATCGCCTGGGGAGACTCCTGGGGCACCAGTCAATGAGCTGGGACTTCACGGGGAAAGAGGCAGATTAAGCACTAAGGGAAATTAGTGGGTATTTAATGCATCATATTAGTGGACTAGAGGTCCAATAAGAAGCCGATATGTGGGCATTAGGTGGCATAATTAAGCCATGCATAGAGTATTATAAATAGAGGGTAAGAGAGAGGAAAATGGACATGCAAAAACCTTGTATTTTAATTATGAATTCTAAGTATGAATATATGAATGAAGAGGTGCCTTGAGCATCCATGTTCTACTTATGATTTCTGCTATAACTTAATCCTTTTGCTAGCTTACCTATAACAAATTTACCATTTTGTGTTGTTTACCAAAACCCTCTATTACCAGCAAATACTACCGACAAGTACAAAAACAACCAAAACAGTTGGCGCTAGAAGGATCGAGCATCAGGTATTTAAGTTGCAGAAAAAGCTCGATTAAAATCAGAGATGGTGAACGAAGACGAAGGTACTACGATATCAGGTGCATCTGGCACAAGCGGCACGTGGCGGGCTGTGATGGGTAAGGCCGTGATGGTGGAACCCGAGGTTCCATCTCCGCCTAAAAACCCAGAACCTGAAAATAAGGAACAGCCGCCGCCTACCCACATCAGCTCCGATGAGCACGATAGCAAACATGCAGAGGCCGAAGAGCCCACTGACAGTCAGGCAGATCAACGACAACGTCGACTTCGGTCACGACGTCGGAATCGCAGTCTTCATCCTTACGAGATCGGAGGGCCGTCGACGCCCATGGCTCCACCTCCGATTAGATTCGCGAGTCTTGATACTCCACAGAAAATTGATGAAGCAGTGGCTGAGTTGATGTCTTTAAAATATGTGATGACAACCCCTGTGATCCCGGTGAGGGGCATGCATGCACCCGCCGGGGAAAATCCAGGTAAGGGCCCTGAGCGAACTGGTCGAGCTCCCCGGGGGAATCGCAGAACACGCCGGGCTTTAGATCTAAATAAAAGAGCCGAATCAGTAGCTACTTCTACGGATCCTCATCGACAGGCAAGTAGAAGTGACATGCACGGGCAACGTGTGAACTTCTCACCGACGAGGGCCCACAGAGCCCCCGGTGCTGATCTTGAACTGGCCGATTTAAGGCAGAAGTACTCGGAACTGGAAAGGCGATTGAACGAAAATCAAATTCTCGCCGCCCCGACAGGTCGTCATAATGATCCCTTGGCTCCCGAGGTTGAACAAGCTCCAATGCAACTGGAAGTTCAGCCCATGCAAACCACTTTGTACAGCGGCAAGACTGATCCAGAAGTGCACTTGAGCAGATTCAGGACGTACATGTCCGGCCGAGGAGCCACTGATGCTACTCGGTGCAAACTATTCCCACTCACCCTGGGCGATATTCCTCACCAATGGTACGTCAGCTTACCTACACATTCTATTAAGTGTTTTGACGACTTGGTGCATAGGTTTGTGTCATATTTTGCATCCAAAGCTTCCTATATGGAGTATAGTCAGAAGCTGCTTGGGGTCAAACAGGGTGAGAACGAAACAGACGAGTCTTATGTGGATCGCGTGGAGGAACTACTGATGGCGGGCGGAGAAGAGATTGGCGATAACCTCAAACTTCACACAGTGTTGGCAGGTTTGAGAAGAAATTCTAAGTTGTTTAAATCTGCAATGTTAAACTATCCCCGATCGTATGAGGATTTTAGGAGGAAAGCTGGGGCCCAAGTGGCCTACCAGCGTCTTGTTGCTGGCGGGGGATACTCCCCCGAGCAAAAGAAAAAACCTCCTTTTTCCTCCGATCGAAGGCCAAATTATATTGGCAAAAAACCAGGCCCTAGGCCAAATGACCCACGAGTGGATGAAATCCGTGAGTGGGAAGGAAAACTCATTGCTCAGACTGGTCATACACCAGCAGATATTCTGAATATCATGGTGGTACAAAAATCTGATCTGTTGGAAAAACCACCACCAATTCTAACTTCCCCGGACAAGTTGGATCCCAACAAATGGTGTGTCTTTCATGAAAAGATTGGTCACAACACCAGCCAGTGCAGACAACTGGTAAAACTGTTGTGGAAACTTTTTCAGGATGGGAAACTATGGCAATTCTTGCCCAGGCCAGGTGCTGGGGGAAATCCGCAGGGGCCTCCTCCCCGGGAAGTACCCGCACCAGCTCCACCACCGCATCCTCCGGCTCAGGATCCCCCAAGAGTGGGTCAGATCATGATGATCGGCGGTTTAAAGCCGGTGAACGAGGAAAGCCACCGCAAGAGAAAGAGAGACTTTCAGATGTGGGAAGTTTGGTATGAAACTGCCCCATCAAAGGAAGCAGCAATTAATGAAACGGCGGTGATAACTTTCACCCCGGAAGATCGAGCCGAGACAAAGTTCCCGAAGGATGTGCCTATAGTGATAAAGGCAAGAATCCTCGGTCTGGACGTGTCTCGCACGCTGGTAGACAATGGCGCGCATCTTAATGTTCTTTACAAAAAGACCCTGGATCTGATGGGGAAGCTGGCGCGCTATGTCAACCCGTGCGATATGGTGTTGAAAGGTTTTGGTGACGACGTAGTCATCCCCTACGGAGAAATAATCCTCCCGGTGGAAATGATGGACGCGAAGAATCCCGAAGTCGTGATGGTTAGGAATCTTAAGTTTGTAATAGTTGATAAGGTTAGTGGCTATAATGCTTTGTTAGGCAGGCCCTTTCTGGACGCTTTTGAAGCAGTCGCCTCGTCCTATTACTACTGTATCAAGTTTCCAACACCCTCCGGTGCAGTTGGCACCGTCAGAGGGGACCTAGTAATGGCTAAGAAGACTTTGATGTATTTTCGCGATCTTGATAAAACTAAAAACAAAGTAAAAGCTAACATTCCCCAAATCAATTTGGAGGAAAGCAACATAAAACAAATTGATCACATCAAAGATATCATTAAAATACCCGAGGAAGGAATGAGCTCTCCCAGGAAAAACCCGCGCGGAGAAGTTCTTCAGATCCCCTCGGATGACATGAATAATCCCCCCGAAAAAGAACCCAGTGAAGACTTAGCATCTCCTGGGGAAAAATAGCCTAAACCCAAAACAAACTTAGAAGGTTGGGGCTCGCGGGGAGGATATCAATACAAAAAAGCGCCCGTTGTAGAGATGGTTGAAACTCTGGACTCTATAATTGTAGATCCAGAGCAAACCGAAAAACAAATACTTGTGGGGTCTCATATGGAATCCACTGTCAGAAGCGATTTGATAAAATTCCTAAAGGAGAACATCTCCACTTTCTCATGGTCCAGTGCGGATTTAGGAAAGATAGATCCTAAACATGCCTGCCATCGATTGAAAATTGATCCCTGCAAAAGGCCAATTGCGCAGAAGCGCAGGAAAATGGGCCCCGAGAAGTGCCATGCACTCGCCGGGGAAGTAGATAAACTAATTGAAAGTAAACTGGTCAGGAAAGCTTCGAGTGATGTCACTTGGCTTTCCAATGCGGTAATGGTGACAAAAACGGCCGGAGCATGGCGTTTGTGTATAGATTTTACAGATCTAAACAATGCTTGCCCGAAAGACCTTTTTCCCATGCCACACATCGACCATGTGGTTGATAATTTGACAGGTCACGCGATATTCTCGACATTGGACGCTAAGGCCGGATACCATCAAATTCCCATGCATCCAGATGACGTTGAACACACGGCTTTCTACTCAGAGAAAGGGATCTATTGCTGGGAAAGAATGCCCTTTGGCCTAAAGAATGCTGGGGCCACCTATCAAAGGTTGGTAAATCTAATGTTTTCTGAATTAATTGGTAGAACCATGGAAGTGTACATTGATGATATTATTGTAAAAAGTAAAAACGAATCAGATCATATCAAAGACCTCGAAGAAGTTTTCAAAATTCTGGGGCATTATAATATGAAATTGAACCCCAAGAAATGTAACTTCGGAATCAAAAAAGGGATGATCCTGGGGCATGTGGTTAGCGAGAAAGGCATTGAGCCCAACCCTACCAAAGTCCAAGCTATCTTGGACATGCAAGAGCCCCGGGACGTAAAAGGCGTACAACGACTCACGGGTCGTCTAGCCGCCCTGAATAGATACATTTCTTGTCTGGGAGATAAAACTCGACCGTTCTTTGCCTCCATCAAAGGACAGGAATTTCACTGGAAGAAGGAGGCCCAACAAGCTTTTGTACGGATAAAGGAATATTTATCCAATCCGAAAGTAGTTGTGGCACCTATACCAGGAGAAAAGTTGTATTTATACCTGGCCGCCTCAGAGCATGCCATCAGTGCAGTCTTGACGAGAGCGGAAGGAATACAACACTTCCCGATTTATTTTGTGAGCCAAGTATTACATGAGGCCGAAATTAAATACACTCCACTGGAAAAATTAACATATGCTTTAATAGTGTCAATTAGAAAACTCCGGGCGTACTTATTTGAGCACCCCGTCGAAGTTTTGACTACTATGCCTTTAAGGCAAGTATTGCACCGGTCAGATATCTCCGGGAGACTCCTGCGTTGGGCGTTAGAAATCAGTCAGTATGACATAACTTTCGCCCCGAGGACAGCAATCAAAGCACAAGCCCTGGCTGATTTCATTGTGGAATTAACTTTCCCTGAGAAATCCCAGAATCAACCACGCGCCTGGCAGCTGTTCGTAGATGGATCATCTACCACCGCGTGCTCGGGGGCAGGAGTGGTATTACTCAGTCCCGATGGAGACTCAGTAACCCATGCGGTAAAGTTTGAATTCCCCACATCTAACAATGAAGCAGAGTACGAAGCTCTCATTTCTGGGTTGGAATTGGCTATAGCCGTCGGGGCAAGAAAACTCCATGTGTTTATGGACTCCCAGCTAGTAGTAAACCATGTAAGTGGGGACTACGAAGCCAGAGGGGAACAAATGATAAAATACCTGAAACTGGTATGGGAACTTTGTGAAAAAATCCCTGAAGTTCTAATCGAACAAATCCCACGGGAACACAATTCACAAGCTGACGCCCTGTCAAAATTAGCATCAGCTGAGGGCTCAGCAGACTTCTCAAATATTGTTTTGACAAAATTAATGTCTCCATCAATAGAACAAAGAGAGATACAAATGCAAATACTTGCCGGGGCCGGAGAAGACTGGCGAATTCCCATTCAACGGTACATAGATACCGGGGAAGTACCAGCAGATAAAACCGAAGCAAAACAACTCCGATCCCGAGCAGCAAAGTATACTTTAATAAACACACAACTTTATCGAAGAAATTATTCCCTTCCACTACTAAAATGTGTGTCGAAGGAAGAAGGATTTAAAATCCTGGAGGAAATACATGATGGTGTGTGTGGAAATCATGCGGGGGGAAGATCCCTGGCACACAAAACCATGGGGCAAGGATTTTACTGGCCAAGCCTGAGAAAGGACGCAGTCGGATATGCACGCAAATGTGTTAAATGCCAGACGCATGGTCCTAACATCCGCATTTCCCCAGAAGCCTTGAAATCCATTTACAGCCCGTGGCCATTTGCTCGGTGGGGTATCGATTTGATCGGACCACTAGCAACCGCACGGGGCGGAGTGAAATATGCGATTGTAGCAGTCGACTATTTTACCAAGTGGGTTGAAGCAGAGCCATTGAACAAAATTGATCAACCACAGGTTATCAAGTTCATATGGAAAAACATTATATGTCGATTCGGTTTGCCCGAGTCAATCATTTCTGACAACGGAAAACAATTCGATGGGGCTGAGGTGGAAGAATTCTATGAAAAATGGAAAATCAGAAGGTTATTCTCTACTCCTTACCACCCCCAAACGAATGGTCAGGTTGAAGCAGTGAATAAAATACTAAAGCACACCATCAAATCAAAATTAGAAAGTCGCAAAGGAAAGTGGGCGGACGAACTTCCAGAGGTCCTGTGGTCGTATCGTACCACAGCCAGAAATGCCACTGGAGAAACCCCCTACTCTTTAGCTTTTGGAACAGAGGCGGTAATTCCAGCGGAAATAACGGTGTTATCACATCGGACCGCTCAGGAAATCTCCCCGGAGAATGAAGTAACCATACGGAAAGAGTTGGACCTTCTTGAAGAAAGAAGGTTAGCCTCGGATTCTCTAAATGCCATGAACAAACAAAGAATTGCAAAACTATTTAACTCTAAAGTAAAAGCACGAGAATTCCAAGTGGGAGACTTGGTGTTGAAGAAAATCTTGGGGACGCACCAGGGAGCACTGGGGCCGAACTGGGAGGGACCGTTTAGAGTGAGCCACTGCCTCCAAAACGAAGCGTACGAGTTAGAGCTTCTCGACGGGACCAAGGATCAGTATCGGTGGAATGCGTTGCACCTAAAGAAATTCTATCACTAAACCGAAAGGTTAATTTTGGCTTTTTGTAAAAGTATTATTTTATAAAAACCTTTTTACTATCTTATAAATCTTCTCAGTATCTAAAAATACTTGTATGATTTCGAAGTTATATTTTGTCTATAATAAAGAAAAACATTGTCCCGGGAAAAGGAATAAATTTCCCGGTCAAAATAAAGAATGTTGAGTATTCTTAAAAGAATACTAAGGTTCGGTAAAGACCCAAAAGATCTGCGGATTATGGGGCCGAACACTTCTTTCTGCGTACGGATTCAACAGAGTAAAAGAAACTCAAGAATCGCGCGGAAGGAAGATATTGGTCCGAGGACTATCCTAAGAGGTATTCATCATGAACTAAACCTCAAAAGGGTATTCATGATGGACAAACCACAGGATCGGACAGTCTTTGTAAAAGGAGAGATGGAGGAGAAAAATGTTACTCAGAATCAAAGAATTCCAAGAGGTAACTAAATCCGAAAATCACTTTTGCAGGACAAAGAACTCACAAAGAAAGCCCATCAGAGTTTTAAAATAAAACGTGGGTGTGAGCCAAGAATTATCTGTTCACAAGAATTACGATTCACCAAACAAGCTAGAACAGACTTGTCAAGTGACAGATAATTGTGGTAAAAAGAAACCTAAACAAACGGTGGACGGGCTATGTGTAAGACCCAAAGGATGATATCCAAAAGTAACTTACTAAGTTATTACACACCAGCAAAATATAAAAACTTGTCCAGGCAAAAACTGCCTCTGAAATTCAAACAGAAATAAAAAATATTGTCTTATGGCCTTGGGCCCAAATAAGAAATAAAACATAAAAACCCCTGAGCTTTTTACACTCAGGGTAGGGTTCATCTTAGCAGACTCCTGAGTTGTTAAACTCAGGAGGTGGAATTACCATCACCAGGGGGGTTACCAGAGGATCTTTTGGCTTGCCATCAGGCCCAACACCAAGTAGATCCATACCCTCATCATCAAATTCATCCTCATCAGCAGGAGCATCATCAGCTAACTTTGCAGGTTCACCAGGCATAGAGAGGAGACTATATGATGGCCACCATTTCATGTCAATTCCATGGACAACTTCCAGATCCATGAAAGGTTGAGGAACTCTGGAATCCAGAGTGCATCCCTCCATGTGATTCCTGAGGAGTTTGAGTCCATACTCTTTGGCCACATCATTCTTCTCCTTTGCTGCAGACCTGATGAGATCAGCATATGCAGTTACATAAAGGAGGTCAGTCAATACCCTGGGATTGTGAGCAGGTGATTCCAGTAGAGTTTCAAGCTCCACAACTCTTTCCATGGACTGTGCAAAGTTATCCTGGACCTGCTTCAGCTCTTGGGTGACCTTGACTACCTCCTCCCTTAGCTCTTTCTTTTCCCTGACAAAGCTGTCCTGGGCATCCTCAATCTGTTCTTCTTTTTCCTTGATAGTTTTCAAAGCTTCCTGCATCTCAGACTTCAACTTCCCTATCTCTGCCCGTGCAGTATCTGCAACCTTCTTCCACCTATCCCTGTCCCCTGCTGCGGCTATGTAGGCTGCATTGAGCTCCTTCACTTGTGTTTCTTGACCAGTGCTGGAGATGCGTAGCTTGGTAACCTCAGCTCTGAGTTTCTCAGCCATGGTATGAGCACCAGAGATGGCAACTGCACTTTGACTGGCCAGTTTAAGGGCCAGGGAAAAGGCATGTTCCTCATGGTCCATCAGGTCATTGAGCTCTGAGGTCCAGCAACTCCCAACTGCATCAATTGAATCACCAACAGGATTGCCCAGGGTAGTGACAGGGTCAATGGGGCCTTTGCCAGAGAAGAAGGGAAGGAGCACAGATGGAAGTTTTTCTTGGGAAAACCTAGCCGAGAAATAAAATATAAGGATAAGATTGAATATTTTGTAAAGATAAAGAAAGAGTACAAAATAAATAAAAACTTACTTGTCAGAGAGAACTTTCTCAACTCCAAAAACAGACTGACTCATGTCAGCACGGGGAGGGGATTCAGTCACATCGATTATACCCCCATCAACTTTCTTCCTTTTCTTGTCTCCTTCGAGCTTGACTTGTAGAAGTGTGGACGACCCAGAGGGAGGCAAACCCTGACTGGGAACAACATCAGTCATCACAGCATCAGCGGGGGCCGGGGAATCTTTGTAGGAGTCCACCACCTCCATGATCCCCAGAGAATCTGTCTCACCGCCCTGGGCGGAGACAGTTCGGGATCTGGTCCGGGAAGCCGGGGCACCTACTGTTCCACCCCGAGTCTTCACAGATCCTCGGCCACCTATGCTGGTTGAACTGGTTTTTGATTTACGGGCTTTCCCCACCTGGGATGGATCCACAAGTCCAAGTCTCTCGAACAATCTGTTATCCGCCATCTCTGGGGGTTTCACGTCAAACACTGTAGAGAAGAATTCTGCACCGGGAAAGTAAAGATATTACACCCGACAAAATTGATGATCTTTCCCTGGGGGATATGTCCCCAGGGAATAAGACAAAACAAAAACTGTAGAAAATACAGGACTTTACCAAAACAAGGTTTATCTTCAACGAATGGAGGACAGAACAAGTCTGATGCGTCACGAATACTGTCGTCGTTAAGGTACGTCGAATCCATCTCGGTAGTAGGAATGCACTGGGCCAAAAGATTCGCTGTAGCCAAATCCCACGGGATGCTATAGTCAGTTTTGGAGATCCGGGCACCTACAAACATAAAAACAATTTTAGATCAGTCAAAACTGTAAAAACTTAAAAGTATAACTTACTTTCATCTTTAACGCCATAAGTTAAGGGAATTTCAATTTCTCCCTCTCGGGTCTGAGTTCTCCATCTCCCCGAGACATAAAACCATCGATCCCAACAAGTAGGATCTTTAACATCCGGTTCCTTTATCTTCACCATGTTTTTCCTGCATCGAAGTGTGTAATCACCCAACAACCCTTTCTAGAAATTGACCGGACTAAAGAACAAATGGAATTCATCCCCCGTGAGGGGTCGAGAAAATCCCACTTGTCCTAGAACCGTCAAAACCCCATACAACTGAGCCCACCCGTTCGGATGAATCTGATGAGGAGCCACACCCCACCGGTTCAACAGGCCTGAAATTGAAGGATGCAGAGGAAACCGCAGACCTTGATCCATCGCGTCGACGCCGATGGCCACCATGCCTGGAGGTGGACAACAGGCGGATTCTCCCTCTTCTGGCGCATGCAAATGCACGTTGAAGGGAATCCGCCAGTCATCCCTCCAGTCGGTGAGTTCGTCCGCCGTCACCGTGCTTTCTCGGCCGTGCGCACCCCACTCCTGGTGATTTGGGTCTGGTTGAACCGAAGTGATGGTCCTCTCAGCGGGAACGTAGGGATGGGCCGCGTCTAATTCGTCCAGTCGGTATTCTGGCAGGGCCGGCTCAGCCTTGTCCATGAATTCCTTGTACTGACGAGCGAGCAGGACGTGAGGCTCTTCGACCACCTTGGGGCGAACGACTCTCGTGTATTTTGGCATAATGGTGAGGGTTGTAGAAGGAAATTTACACTACAAACTAAATAAATTTACACAGTAAAATTGCAGGGGGAAAGGAGATTCTTACCGATTTTCAGATCTGAGAATCGAAGAGAGATGTGAATTTTCAAAATTTGAAATGGGTTAATATGTTTTAAAAATATAAACCTGCAACATGAATGGATCAACGGTTGAGATCAAGGAAGGGGAAGAGAGGGCGGTTACCAATGAAAAACGTACTCGAGTATCCTCCCACTACCCCGTAAAACCTAAAATAATTGGTCAGGATAATGCCACGTGGCAAATATTTACTGACAAAATCCAGGTTAAGAAGAAACCTCTCTTTTTTACATTCTTTTATTATTTATTTGTTAATCAGATATTGATTTATTAAGAAGATAAGTTTTCTGATACTTATCATGATTTACGAATATAAAGAGTCCTTCAAAAACAATAACTCTTGTTTATTTCACCGGGAAAGAAACCTGGGAAACAAAACCTGGGGAATTAAACCCAGAAAATATTATTTTCTATATCTTGGATAAATCTCACGGGGAAATACATCCCCAGTTATCTTTTACAGGACAATCTTCAGGTTCGGAATCAACCGAGCTATCTTCAGAATCAATTCCCAGATCAATGATCTCCTCTCCATCCCTCCCAAAAACTCCGATATTGAAAGACTTTTGCCCACGCAACTCCAGAAAGATGGTCACATCCACCGAGACAAAACGGCGTTCACAGAATTTGTCCCAACCGTCACTCAGAGCGAGACGTCGACCATCCTTCTCTACCTTAACTGTCCAGACCCGTTCAAAAGCATCTACCAAAGCAACATCCTGCCCGTCAAGCTCCGGAAACTTCTGAGAAAAAGACAAAGAAAGAGGCAACTTAGTTTTCATCGACCGATTCCTAATCCGAGAAGAAAAGCTGGTTATTTGATTCGGGTACACCTCTCTGTTCCAAGTAAAAGCCATGATATGAAGCCATAATCCAGAATCGAAGAGCCTTTAAAGGCGTAAAACTCAGTATTAAATGAAGTTTCAACCACCAACAGAAAGTCAGAATGCAATTTCCGAGACGAGTCAACCGAGGAAGACGACCATAAACTTCAGGGAAATCAGAGTTGAAAGCTCTAATTTTCCTGGGGGCCTATGTTATACCCAAGAAAACAGTCACCGACACGTGTCACGAATCAAAGGGCCACGTCATCAAGAGAGGAATTCAGCTAAGTCAATCATAAAAGACCTTCAAAGGCATATCTAAGAAGAAGATAAGGAGCTTGGACAGTAGAGAGCGCACGGTAGAATCAGACTCCTTTCACAGGGGAATCGCCTGGGGAGACTCCTGGGGCACCAGTCAATGAGCTGGGACTTCACGGGGAAAGAGGCAGATTAAGCACTAAGGGAAATTAGTGGGTATTTAATGCATCATATTAGTGGACTAGAGGTCCAATAAGAAGCCGATATGTGGGCATTAGGTGGCATAATTAAGCCATGCATAGAGTATTATAAATAGAGGGTAAGAGAGAGGAAAATGGACATGCAAAAACCTTGTATTTTAATTATGAATTCTAAGTATGAATATATGAATGAAGAGGTGCCTTGAGCATCCATGTTCTACTTATGATTTCTGCTATAACTTAATCCTTTTGTTAGCTTACCTATAACAAATTTACCATTTTGTGTTGTTTACCAAAACCCTCTATTACCAGCAAATACTACCGACAAGTACAAAAACAACCAAAACAGGGGCGTTTTGAGGAAGACGAGGGACGAGACTAGGAGTGCGATGTGATTTCGCTTTATGGTTTGATGTGCGATGTGATTTCGCATGCGCGATGGGATTTCCCGGCTTGGTGTTATGTGATGGGATTTCATATGTGCGATGGAATTTTGCGGTTACTCGTCAAGGTGGAGATTGTTAAAATATGACTCGAATCCGTAAGAATTTTGTTTCCTTATTTAGGAAAATAAGAATTATATTAGATATAATTTTATTCCTTAGTTATTGAGATTCTAGAGTTATATTAGGCTTAGGATTTATTTCCTATTCTTATTTGTTACCTAGTTTATGAGTTTTCTACACCTATAAATAGGGATATCCATAGACACAATTAGATGTGTGTTAAACACCAAGAGAGACACCAGCATAAAGAGTTATATCACAAATCGAGAGATATTATAGAGGGTTGAGAGTGGATATATATCCTTTATAATTATTGTGATATTATAGTGAAAGTTCTCGTCGTTCCGCCCGTGGTTTTTCCCGATTTGGGTTTCCACGTAAATTCCTTGTCCTCTTTACTTGTCTCCTTCTCTTTTATTGCTGAGTTATTATTCGGTTCTCATTATTATCATACTATACATCGTCAATCGTCAACAAGTGGTATCGAGCGGCATCAAGAGCTTTGTCAAAAAGCTAACAGATCATTTGAGAGTTTTTGAAAGCATTGCTTACTCTCATATCTCAACTCCAAACCGAGACGAATTCGATAAAAAAGGTGAAAATTAATTAATGCTAGCTACAGCGATGAGTCAAAGGGTTATCAGCTTTATTCGGAAAATAAAAAACTCATCATCTCAAGAGAAGTGATTTTTGATGAAATGGCAAAATGAAATTTAGAGGAAAATTCCTCACCAAATAATTTGGAAACAAATGATTCGGTGGAATCATCTTGTAAGTCGAGGGTGCGCAGCGGTATTATAAAGAATACGCAGCACTCCCTACGCAGCGCTGCAACAGCAACAACTGGGGTGTTGCGCAGCGCGTTGCAGAAAAGAAAATTCGTTCGTTTATTATATGATTTACTTTGTTTGAGTGGATTATATGTAATACCGGAAATATATAAATGTATATTCTGATACGATATTAAAAGAGTGCAGCGGAATAATGAAAATCGTGAAAAAACAAACGAACGAACACACACACACACATAAAATGAAAAGCAAGAGAAGACAACGAAATAATCTTGTATGGGTATTTAAATTATACCCATACGAATGTGCCTTATGGCAAAAATGATTAATAAAGATCGATTGTATTTACAAAATGTGATCTTGAATATACACTCGACTACCTTTCGGACATACACACATGTATTCCTTAGGTATCGTATTCAAAGATCACAACCAAACCAACACTAAACAAACTACAGCTGAATATGTTATGATACAAAGCTTCGTAGTTGAAAGGTTCGATCACTCTCGATGAAATGAGAATAATCGAAGAAGAAAAGCTCGGGTGAGACTTTTCACAAAGATGAAAAGGTGTTCTGAGGTGGGTGAGGAATGTGCTGAAAAATCCTTGTATTTATAGGCCCAAAACATCAACAAACTCCCTTGAAATACGAGTTGTTGAGCTACATTATAAATTAGGAAATCTGTTTTGACTAATGCTGCAACACTTGCGTAGACTGAATCACTGCTGCGCAACTCCTTGCATCAGTGGCTTCAACGAGACTTGCTGCAACGGTGCGTCTTTAGTCTTCAACTAAATCCCTTGAAAACCGAGTTGTTAGGCACTTGCTATAATATAGGGATTTAGGTTTGACCGCTGCTGCAACGTCTAGCAGAGGGCCCAACTCTAGCTGCTGCTGCAACACCTTGCGTCAATATCCTCAGGAGGTCTTGCAGCAACTGTTGCGCCTTAAGTCTTCAGCAAAAATTCTCATGCATATAATCTTGATGCATCATGTGTAGGACCGCATGGCTGCATCACTCTTCAATGCTCGACGAGTGTTGGTTGCATATACACGCACGGATCAACCGGATCATGCGCTAAATAGATCACACATAATATATGTGATGCACAACAGTACACAATGTGAAGAAAGAGAAAAACGTGTAAGTATGCTGCTGCATCGCATTGCCTAGCGACTCGCTGCGGCAATGCACTGCGTAGCACATTACACTCACAAACTCCCCTTTTTTATCTTTCTTCACAAAACATGAGGAAGAGCAAAAGAACAACTCCCCCTCAATGAAAACTCTCTTAACCTAGAAGTGTAAAATAATATTTTAGCATTACCTCTAAGTTAAAATATTTCCTAACAAAAAGAACGTACATGAAGCTTATCTATAAAAGACAGTCACACCAATTTTTAACTTAAATAAAAATAATAAAAGAATAATTAAATTTATGAAACTTCTTTTGCAATGGATTCTCCTTTGCTGTGCATCATCTGCAGTGGCTCCCCCTTGCTGATGCATCATCTGCAATGCTCCTTTTGCTCATCCACTTGTGCATAACCTTCTTCTGTAATGGCTCTCCCTTGCTGATGCATCATCTGCAGTGGCTCCCCCTTGCTAATGCATCATCTGCAATGGCTTCCTTTGCTCATACACTTGTTCTTCCCGAACTTCACTCCCCCTTTTTGTGATGAAAGGTACAGGCCATACATCTTGTTTTTTAGAACAGCTGTAGGGCACATCTTGCGGCAACGCAGACGTAAATGTTGAAGTGTCAGGGCCTAATGCGGCAGCACGCTGTGGCATCGTCGAAGCTTCTTGCGGCAATGATTTTTTTTTTTTTTGGTGTGGTGACTTCTAAGATAAACTATTCAATGAAGTACTAACAAAAACACAGGAGATGTGAAAAGTCTCCTGATGCGGCAACACGCTGCATATAAACAAGCTACATACTTCCTAATGAAATTACCGTGACCCAGAAAGTGAATGTATTGAATATCCTAGACACTGAGTACATTGAATCTAAACCCTTTGTATATATATTGTTTTTTTGTTTTTGTTTTTTTTGTTTTTTTTTTTGGAAATTGGGTTCGTCTATGTTACCTCAGAGCTTTGGATATCCTCTCTGCCTTCGGAAGATTTTACATTCTTTATTAAGACATTCTGATGCGGCAGTGTCGAAAGAAAAGTTGAAGCTTACATGTCAATGCGGCAGCGTGTTACGATCGTGCGTTCAAGGAATGCTTTGAGGTACTGCAGCAGTGTCCGAAAGTCCTACGTCAGAGATAGAGTGTACTGCGGCAGTAGCTGAAAGTCCATCGATAGTGTCTGAAAGTCCTGCGGCAGTGGCTGCAGGTGTTGCAGAAGCATCGAACGCGACATTATAATTTTTGGAACCCATACTTGAGTCACTTTCTTCTTTATTTGACGCGAAAGAGGTCGGGCTATGTTGAATCGCTTGTAAGGATTCCAGGGACCGACATTTGATACGAGAAAACGTCCATTTTCAGTATATTCCTCACGCTTCCAGCAATATGGTCGAATATGACCAGGAACAAGGCAATAGTGACACACATATCGTCTTCGTGGTTTGTTTCTGGGCTTGGGAAGATGTTGAGGATTGTTCACCTTACCAGTTGCTGCATGACCCTTCTTTGCATTTCTGCTCTTGCGTGTGGCAGCAGCGGCTGGCTTGCTTCCTGTTGCAGCAACGGCTTTCGAGCTTGCTCTTGCGGTGGATTCTTTTGCTGTTGGGAACTCAGGGACATCTTCCATGGCCTTTACAAATCTGATTCCAGTAGATAACTTCTTTGGAGGGAACACGGCATCGACGGTCTTTTGATACCCGAGGCCTTCCCTTTCAACATTTGATATGCTCATCACCGCATCCAACTTTGAGGTGCTGGTGTTAAGTTTCTCAAAAGTGTTGTTGGCAACCTCCAGTTTCCCGTTAGCCCTATCCAAATCGATCTTTAGCCTATCTATCTCTAGATCCTTCCTTGTGAGTTTTACATCAAATTTCTTTAATCGTTCTTCGTATGCGCCTTTGTCATTGATTAATCTCTCCGTCAACTTTGATTCTTTCTTGAATCTTTCTTCTGATGAGGCTTTATCAGATTTAAATCTCTCCACCATCATTGACTGCTTCTTGGATTCCATTCGGAGAATGTCAAATTGGTCTTTTAGTTCCATGAAAAGATTTATGGGAATTGACACTTCTTCAGGTTCAGAGTCATCAATGGAGGCAGTGAGACACATGAAATCCCTTCCCATGGCTGCAGGAGTTGTAAGGCTGGCATGTTGCAGTTGGTAGGCAGGAGTTGCAGCATCATCATCATCTTCATCATCTGATAAGCACCGACCTTTGAAGCGAGCTGCAAGGGCTGTTTCGGTGTAAAATTCTTCGACCTTAGGGTCCTGCAATGCCATCATATTAAAAATATTTTCAATTTTCCTATTTTTAGATGGACATTCGGTAGCATAATGTCCAACTCCATGGCAGGCGTGACACTCAATTTTGGACCAGTCCTTCTCTTGGCCCGAATTGAAAATTGAGTTTGGTCGTTGATGCACAAGTCTTCTTTCTTGGCCTGTTGCAGCATTGGATAGATTCCTCCTTCGTCGTGGATCGAAGTTTCCTTTGAGAGATCGTACAAGAATAAGATCCAACTTCTTTGAGAGTCGATCAAACTATTCATCACCATCATTGTATCCAAGTAGTTCATAGATCTCATCGTCGGTGAGAGGATCTGGACTGTGCTCACGAGGTGTTGCTGCAGTGCCTGACTTTGTGAATGAATTGCCCCTTGGTTCAGTTGCGGAGAATGCAATAGACTTCTCACGGGCTTGTCCATGACTTTCACGATCTTGTATGTTCAGCTCATATGTTTTAAAAACAGCAATGAGTGTGACATAATCCTCCGAGGAGCCCAACGGTCCGTCTTCGATTGCGGTGACTTTAGCTTGAAACTTTGAATTCAAAGACCGCATCACCTTGCTGCATACAGCGTTATTGGAGATAGGTCCACCAAGATCAACACACTCATTGACAATAGACATGATATCGCCAAAGTACTGACTAGCGGACTCATCCTCATGCATTCGCAAATTCTCAAAATGAGACATAAGCATGCGCAACTTCGTTTTCTTCACTGCGGTATTACCCTCACAGTGAAGTTGAAGTTGGTCCCAAATATCCTTGGCTGAACCACATTGTTTAACAATTTTATACATTTCACAATCAATGGATTCAAGGATCGCGCATCTAGCCCTATCATTGGCAGTTGCAGCATCGATCTCATTTTTTGACCATTTTTCAGGCGCTTTTTCAAGCTTAGTGCCTTCTGGAATTGATTCAAGGGGTGGTTTCCATCCTCTGAGAACTGACAGCCATGAATTACGATCAATGGACTTGATTCTCACTTCAATGCGAGTTTTCCAAAAACCATAATTTGTGCCATCGAGAACAACCGGTGTTCTAACGATGTACGAGGCGTCCGACATAATGTGTGTGAGTAATCAGAAGGACCGTAACACTAAGTGAGTCTAGTGTTGGCTCTGATACCACTTGTAAGTCGAGGGTGCGCAGCGGTATTATAAAGAATACGCAGCACTCCCTACGCAACGCTGCAACAGCAACAACTGGGGTGTTGCGCAGCGCGTTGCAGAAAAGAAAATTCGTTCGTTTATTATATGATTTACTTTGTTTGAGTGGATTATATATAATACCAGAAATATATAAATGTATATTCTGATACGATATTAAAAGAGTGCAGCGGAATAATGAAAATCGTGAAAAGACAAACGAACGAACACACACACACATAAAATGAAAAGCAAGAGAAGACAACGAAATAATCTTGTATAGGTATTTAAATTATACCCATACGAATGTGCCTTATGGCAAAAATGATTAATAAAGATCGATTGTCTTTACAAAATGTGATCTTGAATATACACTCGACTACCTTTCGGACATACACACATGTATTCCTTAGGTATCGTATTCAAAGATCACAACCAAACCAACACTAAACAAACTACAGCTGAATATGTTATGATACAAAGCTTCGTAGTTGAAAGGTTCGATCACTCTCGATGAAATGAGAATAATCGAAGAAGAAAAGCTCGGGTGAGACTTTTCACAAAGATGAAAAGGTGTTCTGAGGTGGGTGAGGAATGTGCTGAAAAATCCTTGTATTTATAGGCCCAAAACATCAACAAACTCCCTTGAAATACGAGTTGTTGAGCTACTCCTATAAATTAGGAAATCTGTTTTGACTAATGCTGCAACACTTGCGTAGACTGAATCACTGCTGCGCAACTCCTTGCATCAGTGGCTTCAACGAGACTTGCTGCAACGGTGCGTCTTTAGTCTTCAACTAAATCCCTTGAAAACCGAGTTGTTAGGCACTTGCTAGAATATAGGGATTTAGGTTTGACCGCTGCTGCAACGTCTAGCAGAGGGCCAACTCTAGCTGCTGCTGCAACACCTTGCGTCAATATCCTCAGGAGGTCTTGCAGCAACTGTTGCGCCTTAAGTCTTCAGCAAACATTCTCATGCATATAATCTTGATGCATCATGTGTAGGACCCCATGGCTGCATCACTCTTCAATGCTCGACGAGTGTTGGTTGCATATACACGCACGGATCAACCGGATCATGCGCTAAATAGATCACACATAATATATGTGATGCACAACAGTACACAATGTGAAGAAAGAGAAAAACGTGTAAGTATGCTGCTGCATCGCATTGCCTAGCGACTCGCTGCGGCAATGCACTGCGTAGCACATTACACTCACAAACTCCCCTTTTTTATCTTTCTTCACAAAACATGAGGAAGAGCAAAAGAACAACTCCCCCTCAATGAAAACTCTCTTAACCTAGAAGTGTAAAATAATATTTTAGCATTACCTCTAAGTTAAAATATTTCCTAACAAAAAGAACGTACATGAAGCTTATCTATAAAAGACAGTCACACCAATTTTTAACTTAAATAAAAATAATAAAAGAATAATTAAATTTATGAAACTTCTTTTGCAATGGATTCTCCTTTGCTGTGCATCATCTGCAGTGGCTCCCCCTTGCTGATGCATCATCTGCAATGCTCCTTTTGCTCATCCACTTGTGCATAACCTTCTTCTGTAATGGCTCTCCCTTGCTGATGCATCATCTGCAGTGGCTCCCCCTTGCTAATGCATCATCTGCAATGGCTTCCTTTGCTCATACACTTGTTCTTCCCGAACTTCACTCCCCCTTTTTGTGATGAAAGGTACAGGCCATACATCTTGTTTTTTAGAACAGCTGTAGGGCACATCTTGCGGCAACGCAGACGTAAATGTTGAAGTGTCAGGGCCTAATGCGGCAGCACGCTGTGGCATCGTCGAAGCTTCTTGCGGCAATGATTTTTTTTTTTTTTGGTGTGGTGACTTCTAAGATAAACTATTCAATGAAGTACTAACAAAAACACAGGAGATGTGAAAAGTCTCCTGATGCGGCAACACGCTGCATATAAACAAGCTACATACTTCCTAATGAAATTACCGTGACCCAGAAAGTGAATGTATTGAATATCCTAGACACTGAGTACATTGAATCTAAACCCTTTGTATATATATTGTTTTTTTGTTTTTTGTTTTTTTGTTTTTTTTTTGGAAATTGGGTTCGTCTATGTTACCTCAGAGCTTTGGATATCCTCTCTGCCTTCGGAAGATTTTACATTCTTTATTAAGACATTCTGATGCGGCAGTGTCGAAAGAAAAGTTGAAGCTTACATGTCAATGCGGCAGCGTGTTACGATCGTGCGTTCAAGGAATGCTTTGAGGTACTGCAGCAGTGTCCGAAAGTCATACGTCAGAGATAGAGTGTACTGCGGCAGTAGCTGAAAGTCCATCGATAGTGTCTGAAAGTCCTGCGGCAGTGGCTGCAGGTGTTGCAGAAGCATCGAACGCGACATTATAATTTTTGGAACCCATACTTGAGTCACTTTCTTCTTTATTTGACGCGAAAGAGGTCGGGCTATGTTGAATCGCTTGTAAGAATTCCAGGGACCGACATTTGATACGAGAAAACGTCCATTTTCAGTATATTCCTCACGCTTCCAGCAATATGGTCGAATATGACCAGGAACAAGGCAATAGTGACACACATATCGTCTTCGTGGTTTGTTTCTGGGCTTGGGAAGATGTTGAGGATTGTTCACCTTACCAGTTGCTGCATGACCCTTCTTTGCATTTCTGCTCTTGCGTGTGGCAGCAGCGGCTGGCTTGCTTCCTGTTGCAGCAACGGCTTTCGAGCTTGCTCTTGCGGTGGATTCTTTTGCTGTTGGGAACTCAGGGACATCTTCCATGGCCTTTACAAATCTGATTCCAGTAGATAACTTCTTTGGAGGGAACACGGCATCGACGGTCTTTTGATACCCGAGGCCTTCCCTTTCAACATTTGATATGCTCATCACCGCATCCAACTTTGAGGTGCTGGTGTTAAGTTTCTCAAAAGTGTTGTTGGCAACCTCCAGTTTCCCGTTAGCCCTATCCAAATCGATCTTTAGCCTATCTATCTCTAGATCCTTCCTTGTGAGTTTTACATCAAATTTCTTTAATCGTTCTTCGTATGCGCCTTTGTCATTGATTAATCTCTCCGTCAACTTTGATTCTTTCTTGAATCTTTCTTCTGATGAGGCTTTATCAGATTTAAATCTCTCCACCATCATTGACTGCTTCTTGGATTCCATTCGGAGAATGTCAAATTGGTCTTTTAGTTCCATGAAAAGATTTATGGGAATTGACACTTCTTCAGGTTCAGAGTCATCAATGGAGGCAGTGAGACACATGAAATCCCTTCCCATGGCTGCAGGAGTTGTAAGGCTGGCATGTTGCAGTTGGTAGGCAGGAGTTGCAGCATCATCATCATCTTCATCATCTGATAAGCACCGACCTTTGAAGCGAGCTGCAAGGGCTGTTTCGGTGTAAAATTCTTCGACCTTAGGGTCCTGCAATGCCATCATATTAAAAATATTTTCAATTTTCCTATTTTTAGATGGACATTCGGTAGCATAATGTCCAACTCCATGGCAGGCGTGACACTCAATTTTGGACCAGTCCTTCTCTTGGCCCGAATTGAAAATTGAGTTTGGTCGTTGATGCACAAGTCTTCTTTCTTGGCCTGTTGCAGCATTGGATAGATTCCTCCTTCGTCGTGGATCGAAGTTTCCTTTGAGAGATCGTACAAGAATAAGATCCAACTTCTTTGAGAGTCGATCAAACTATTCATCACCATCATTGTATCCAAGTAGTTCATAGATCTCATCGTCGGTGAGAGGATCTGGACTGTGCTCACGAGGTGTTGCTGCAGTGCCTGACTTTGTGAATGAATTGCCCCTTGGTTCAGTTGCGGAGAATGCAATAGACTTCTCACGGGCTTGTCCATGACTTTCACGATCTTGTATGTTCAGCTCATATGTTTTAAAAACAGCAATGAGTGTGACATAATCCTCCGAGGAGCCCAACGGTCCGTCTTCGATTGCGGTGACTTTAGCTTGAAACTTTGAATTCAAAGACCGCATCACCTTGCTGCATACAGCGTTATTGGAGATAGGTCCACCAAGATCAACACACTCATTGACAATAGACATGATATCGCCAAAGTACTGACTAGCGGACTCATCCTCATGCATTCGCAAATTCTCAAAATGAGACATAAGCATGCGCAACTTCGTTTTCTTCACTGCGGTATTACCCTCACAGTGAAGTTGAAGTTGGTCCCAAATATCCTTGGCTGAACCACATTGTTTAACAATTTTATACATTTCACAATCAATGGATTCAAGGATCGCGCATCTAGCCCTATCATTGGCAGTTGCAGCATCGATCTCATTTTTTGACCATTTTTCAGGCGCTTTTTCAAGCTTAGTGCCTTCTGGAATTGATTCAAGGGGTGGTTTCCATCCTCTGAGAACTGACAGCCATGAATTACGATCAATGGACTTGATTCTCACTTCAATGCGAGTTTTCCAAAAACCATAATTTGTGCCATCGAGAACAACCGGTGTTCTAACGATGTACGAGGCGTCCGACATAATGTGTGTGAGTAATCAGAAGGACCGTAACACTAAGTGAGTCTAGTGTTGGCTCTGATACCACTTGTAAGTCGAGGGTGCGCAGCGGTATTATAAAGAATACGCAGCACTCCCTACGCAACGCTGCAACAGCAACAACTGGGGTGTTGCGCAGCGCGTTGCAGAAAAGAAAATTCGTTCGTTTATTATATGATTTACTTTGTTTGAGTGGATTATATATAATACCAGAAATATATAAATGTATATTCTGATACGATATTAAAAGAGTGCAGCGGAATAATGAAAATCGTGAAAAGACAAACGAACGAACACACACACACATAAAATGAAAAGCAAGAGAAGACAACGAAATAATCTTGTATAGGTATTTAAATTATACCCATACGAATGTGCCTTATGGCAAAAATGATTAATAAAGATCGATTGTCTTTACAAAATGTGATCTTGAATATACACTCGACTACCTTTCGGACATACACACATGTATTCCTTAGGTATCGTATTCAAAGATCACAACCAAACCAACACTAAACAAACTACAGCTGAATATGTTATGATACAAAGCTTCGTAGTTGAAAGGTTCGATCACTCTCGATGAAATGAGAATAATCGAAGAAGAAAAGCTCGGGTGAGACTTTTCACAAAGATGAAAAGGTGTTCTGAGGTGGGTGAGGAATGTGCTGAAAAATCCTTGTATTTATAGGCCCAAAACATCAACAAACTCCCTTGAAATACGAGTTGTTGAGCTACTCCTATAAATTAGGAAATCTGTTTTGACTAATGCTGCAACACTTGCGTAGACTGAATCACTGCTGCGCAACTCCTTGCATCAGTGGCTTCAACGAGACTTGCTGCAACGGTGCGTCTTTAGTCTTCAACTAAATCCCTTGAAAACCGAGTTGTTAGGCACTTGCTAGAATATAGGGATTTAGGTTTGACCGCTGCTGCAACGTCTAGCAGAGGGCCAACTCTAGCTGCTGCTGCAACACCTTGCGTCAATATCCTCAGGAGGTCTTGCAGCAACTGTTGCGCCTTAAGTCTTCAGCAAACATTCTCATGCATATAATCTTGATGCATCATGTGTAGGACCCCATGGCTGCATCACTCTTCAATGCTCGACGAGTGTTGGTTGCATATACACGCACGGATCAACTGGATCATGCGCTAAATAGATCACACATAATATATGTGATGCACAACAGTACACAATGTGAAGAAAGAGAAAAACGTGTAAGTATGCTGCTGCATCGCATTGCCTAGCGACTCGCTGCGGCAGTGCACTGCGTAGCATATTACACTAACACATCTCTTACACCAGACGGGCAGCATCAACATGAAAATGAAACACTTCATACAAATCCTCAAAGAACACCTAAAAGAAGTCCTTCAAGTTCATCGAGTTCGGATCGCGAATCACCTCCATTAAAGTACCGATCTTTGAGAGATATCTATGAGCATTGTGATGTTTTATTCTTTGGTTGTGAACCTCAAAATTATGAAGAAGCAAAGAAAGAAGAAGTTTAGAGAAAAGTCATGGAAGCCGAAATTGAAAAATAAAACTTGGGAGCTTGCGGACTTGCCACAAGGCAAAGATTTGATCGGCTTGAAATGGATGTTCAAAACAAAACTCAATGAAGATGGTTCTGTCCAAAAACACAAAGCGGGACTCGTTGCAAAAGGCTATTCACAGCAGCCTGGGATAGACTTCAATGAGACGTTTTCGCCGGTAGCTCGAATGGAAACAATTCGATGTGTTCTTGCGATTGGAGCTCAATTGGGGCTGAATATCTATCAACTTGATGTTAAATCTGCATTCCTAAATGGAGAGCTTGAATAGGAAGTCTACTTTCATCAACCTCAAGGCTTTGAAGTTGCTGAAAACGAGGAAAAAGTCTACCGTTTGAAGAAAGCTCTGTACGGATTAAAACAAGCGCCTCGTGCTTAGAATAGCAAAATTGATGGATATTTCAATAAAATGGATTTCAAAAAAGTCCAAGTGAGCCCTCACTGTATGTCAAAAAGGAAGAAGGTACTCAAGAGTTTTTGATCATTTGTCTTTACGTGGATGATCTTATTTATCTTGGTACTAACGAAAAAATGGTGAAGGAATTCAAGAATATGATGCAAGAATTTGATATGTCCGATTTGGGTCTCATGAAATATTTTATTGGGATTCAAGTGAAACAAACTGAAGGCGAGATTTTTATATCTCTAGAAAAATGTGGTCGACTTGCTTAAAAAATTCAACATGATAAATTGCAAGCCTGTGGCAACACCTTTGGCGGTAAATGAGATTTTGCAACAAGAAGATGGTGCTGAAAAAATTGGATTCAAAAATATATTGAAGCCTTGTTGTTTCGATGATCTATCTCACAAACACTAGACCTGATAGTGCACTCCGTTAGCTATGTTTCGAGGTTTACGAGTGAGCCAAGTTAGCTTCATTATGCAGCCGCAAAGAAGATCCTACGGTACCTTCATGGAACAAAAAATCAAGGCTTGAAGTATGAAAAAAAAGAAAATAATACCTTGATCGGTTTCACAGATAGTGATTGAGCAGGTTCGTTGGACGATCGAAAAAGTACTTTTGGGTATGTTTTTTCTATTGGTACTAAGGTAATTACATGGAGTTCTAAAAAGCAAAAGACGATTGCTTTATCATCAAGTGAAGCCGAGTATATCGCAGCGACGGATGCCGCTTGTGAAGTCGTTTGTCTTAAGAGAATACTTTTGGATTTGCAAGAAAAACAAGTTGAAGCTACAACCATCTTTTGTGTAAACATATCAACAATTGCAATAACTAAAAATCCGATCTTTCATGCAAGGTCCAAGCATATCAACCTTTATCATCACAACATTCGTGATCTCGTCAACGAATGAGAAATTTCAATGGAGTTCGTCAACCCCAAAAGATCAAGTTGCTGATTTTCTTACCAAGGCCGTGACGATCGAGAAGTTTGAGAAGTTCCAAAAGATACTTTATGAATTAAGGGGTGTTAGAAAATAATAATTCATATTTTCAATAATAAATTGAAACATCATTCAAATTTGTAGAAGTCTAAGAGTACTTCTTGTAAATTGTTTAAGCTTTACATTTCTTAAAAACTTGCGACTTGGAAGAATGGAATGCATTTTTGTATCAATTAATATACTCATGATCAAGCAACAACAATAAATAAAAACTAAAAATTCCAGCATGAAAACTCCCTTTTATTATTTGTTATTCGGCATATCAAATACCAACAAAACCTTCATTGAATTTGAGAAGCGCTTTCCTCTCTCGCACCTCAAAATAACCTCTTCACCATCAGTTTTAGCAAATACAAAATCATATTCTATACAGAACGCTAAAACAAGAAGGAAGAGAAGGAAGTTAGTAACAATAAGTAGATTCATTTATATTTTTTCATGCAAAGTTATAATGACCAAAGAAGGGGAAGATGTGTTATGGATATTGAATGACCACCTACGTTTAAAATAACTGACAAGGTACTTCTTTGAATTCCTAATTTTTTGGGCAATGAAAAAATTATAATCAAAATCTGATCGCAACTTCAGTGGCTATCCTTCCATCCCATTGTGCAAGCAGATCATAATAATAGTAAGAAAGACTTTAGATAAAATAACTGACAAGGTACTTCTTTGAATTCCTAATTTTTTGGGCAATGAAAAAAAATTATAACCAAAATCTGATCGCAACTTCAGTGGCTATCCTTCCATCCCATTGTGCAAGCAGATCATAATAATAGTAAGAAAGACTTTAGATTTTAAACTGAGAAACCCATATCTATCAAGGTCTTTGAAAAATAAAATAAGTAATCTAAGCTGATGCAAAAATATTTTTAAAAAAATATTACACTCTCAATTTTATCATCCAAATAAAACACAAATCATTTCAAGTATCTAATGAACTATAGTAGTATATTGTAATTCTTGTGTAATATAGAATGAGTAAAACAGGTTATCTAAAGATGGATTACCCTTACCAGAGATGTTCCAATAAATGAATTCATCTACATTGTACATACCAAAAACTATCAAGGTTTGCTCCAGGAAGAAGCAGTGGAAGTTAACAGAACACATAAACTATGAATCAGAGACTACAGAGCAACAATAGACAGACTTGAATTCGGGCTCATCATACCTTACAGCATGATAGCTTCATTTGTTCAACTAGGCTCTCCTCATCAGAAATCTTTTTGCACATTATGAGGAAGAAAAGAATCCTCTCATTGCACGGGTTTACTCGATTACAATACGCTAACAAAAAAGAAAATTGATGAGTTCCCTTTTAACACTGAGAAAGGCATAGGAAAAACTGAATGGGCTTTGCCAAAATATGCTGCATTTTGCAACAAGCAATAGTCATGAACAAAAACTGACACAACCCGTTACAACCAATAACAAGAATCCAAAGCTTAAACTGACACAACCCGTTACAACCAATAACAAGAATACAAGATACAATCGCACAATTCATTTCAAGAATCTAATGAACTATCAATTGTATCTTGTATTCTTGTGTAATATAGAATGAGTAAAACAGGTTATCTAAAGATGGATTACCCTTACCAAAGACATTTAAATAAATGAATTCTACATACCAACAAACTATCAAGCTTGCTCCAAGAAGAAGCAGTGGAAGTTAACAGAACACATAAACTATGGATCAAAAACTATACAGAGCAACAATACAGACTTGAAGTCAGGCTCATCAAACCTCATAGCATAGTTCATTTGTTCAACAGGTTTTGCACATTGTGGGGAGGAAAAGAATCCTCCCCATGAACGGGTTTACTCAATCACAGTGCGCTAAAAAGAGAGAAAATTGACAAGTTCCCTTATAACAATGAGAAATGCATAATTGAACTGCTGAATGAACGTTGCCAAAATATGCTGCATTTTTCAACAAGCAATAGTCATGAACAACAATCACCATAAACAAAACTTGTCATTTCTGAAAAAACACTTTCACTTTGTTTCGATCATTTAAGTAAAAGCTTATACAGCTACCAATAACAATCGAGTGGAGCTTAAAAACTTGCAATGAACGAACTAAGTTATCTGCAGATATAGATGAAGCCCAATTACATTGACAATTGGGGGAAATTGAAAACTTGATATAAAAATTATCTGCAGATGTCAAAATTCAGTGAACAAATCTAAAGTTGAAATTCATCCTTTCATTTAGAAACTTGATAGAAGTACATAACAAGACAAACAAAATAAACCCAGAAATCTAAAAGAAATGTACACAAACCCTAACCCTAACCGCCGAAGCCATAGAGAGTACGGCCCTGCCTCTTGAGTGCGTACACGACATCCATGGCAGTGACAGTCTTCCGGCGAGCGTGTTCTGTGTAGGTGACGGCGTCGCGGATGACGTTCTCCAAGAAGATCTTCAGCACGCCGCGTGTCTCCTCGTAGATCAGACCGCTGATTCGCTTAACACCGCCGCGGCGAGCCAAACGGCGAATGGCCGGCTTCGTGATGCCTTGGATGTTGTCCCGGAGGACTTTGCGGTGGCGCTTCGCGCCGCCCTTTCCCAAACCCTTGCCGCCCTTGCCACGTCCAGACATTTTTCTGCAATGCTAATTCGGAATTGGTGTTTTTGGTATCTGAGTTTGGGACGATGGAGAGGATTTAAATACAAGTGGTTATCGATCTAGAGACGTTAGATTTTGAGAGATAATGGACGGTTGTAGATCACGATCCGGTGCCTGTATTTTGTTGTTATCTGTACCGTTGATTGTTACAGCATCGACGTTTCAAATTGAATGATTATTATAGCACGGATAGTGGTTACCAATACATTTCTTTTTCCATTTTTTAACACTAATCTATATTTATATACTCTATTTAATCTATATTATTACTAATTATATTTTGTTAATTTTTACTTTCACAAAACTTTCATTATTTATTATTTATTTATTTTTTATTCAATTTTTTAAATATTTATTATTTTATCACTTATGGAGTATATTTTTTGATATATGATTTCAAACTTTTTTATTAGTTTTTTTCTCAAAATAAAATTTAATATTTAAATCAAAAAATTAAATTTAATTATTATTTTAATTATTCTTTTTTTTGCTTTTCAAATTAAAAATAATTTTTTATTTTTAATTTATTTAACATTAATATATTTTGTGCGACACAAAAAAGAACATGTAATGTATAAAAAACAAGAAGTCTTAAGCTTAATTTTATTATAATCTTTCTTATTAATAATAAATCAATTTTGTGAAGTACACCGAGACAATGTTTAGTTCAATACTAAAATAGGACTATTACTTGTGAGAATACAAATATCTTTACAATTATTTTCATTCTGTTATAAACTTAATAGAATTGAGAAAGAATAATATATTAGAGTAAAAGAGAATATGGAGAGAGAATAGAATTGTTATGAATTGTTGTATATCATTCATATGGGGAGACCCCTTTATATAAGATACAAAGTAGGGTTTCTGTCTTGTTCACAAAAAAAGAGTAAACTAGTCATTCACTAATTAATAATATTCATAACACTCCCCTTTGAATGACTATTTACAGGATTGTTGCCTCGTTAAAACCTTGTCAGGAAAACCCAGTGGGATAAAATCTCGACGAAGGAAAAAGAGTACAACTTGCTCCCCCTGATTGTAATCACCGAAGATCTTTGACTTTGTGATCAATCAGTCTCATTAAAACATGTAACTAATAAAACCATATAGGAAAAACTTAGTTATTCAAATATAAATTTTGGTCTTCAGGACCCAACCTTCGAATTGTTGAGTTTCACATTCATTTGTATTATTGTATATTTTTCGTCCTTCTGGGACATGCCTTTACCAGACATCTATTGACTAGAGCATTCGCAATTGCTATAACCGGCCGGTAACTCTTCTGGAGTATTTTAGATGCGTCTAGTGTTCAATATACATTTCTTGACAAATGAACAATAATGTGAACTTCAATTCACAATTATTTGAACTCAGGTTCAATATCTCAGTTTATCTCGAAAATAAACTCATATGGAACATTCTGATGTCCTCATTATTATCGAGTGATGTACATGCCTCGTTAAAAACCTCATTATAAAACCTTGTAGAAAAAAATAGTACATGACATTCACATGTATATTGTGGTGATTGTCTCGTTAAAAACCTTTAACTAAGAAAACCCTGTGGGAAAAACTTAGTAGAGGGAAAAAGAGTACAATCAATGGTTTTCGGGACCAATCACTGGTCTTCGGGACCTTGTCTTCAATATCATTTTTGTCCATAATGACATATGTAATATGATACTATACATGTTCTGATTTTCATTTCCTTTCATTTCAGGAATCTTAAAATCCATCGAGGATTTTCATGTATGTATCATTCGAATGATTTCTACATGTTCAAATCATACATTCATGCATATCTATACTTATCGTTGTTGCTGCCAAAAGTATAAGGTAACGGAACTTAATGTCATCCTTCAAAATATTTGATTAATATCGAGTTTCTGCGAAAAACTCTTGAGCAACTAATCTCGCTTTTATATCTGATCACCACATCATTACGAACACCCACATATATCCTTCTGGGATAATATTTTGAGGTGTGTACTATAGAGTCAAAATATCTCTTTCTTCAGCGAGTCATGCTCAGCCTCAATTGCTCGTTTCTGTTTCTTTGAGTGCTGCTGGCACACTATTATAGATACGAGTTTTGGATCCAAATTTTCTAGAGCAACTCTTGAGGTGAATATGTCGTTGACGACTTTTTATTTTTCCATTTAATGACAATTCAATATATCAACCAAATCTTTAATCATTTCCCAAAATATTTGATTTGGTTGTTCCGCAATCCCACGATTTTCTATTATCATGTGCACATGATTTTTCAATGGGATTTTCATCTTACTCTCTTCAGGAGATTTTGAGGGTGACTTTCTTTGTTTTTCCGCGGATTTATTTTATATCTTAAGATCGATATACTACGCTTCAGACGTATATTAGAATCAACATTTGAGTTGATCTCTTTGGTATTTGAACTCTTATAGTTCATTTTAACACAAATATATGATTTTATCACACCTTCATTAATTTGGCAGATTACTTGCTGAATATTGCAAATCACTTATTTTCATGAACTTCGGGTTCAATTGATTGATGCGTGGATCTAGAATTATAGATCGTTTTCATTCCATGAAATTTCTCGGCATTTATAACTTTTATATTATTATCTCCCCCTAATGCCGGGAAATGATCTTCGTTAAATATCCAACTCAGCGTAATTGCTATAAATCGATCTTCAGGATAGCAAGCTCGAGATATTTAATATACCTTATGTTCTATTTTCGCAGATGGGAGATAACAATTTCCACGCACTTAATAATAATCATGATATGCATCATTAAGTACATTTGTAGTACTCGAGGGGATAATTAGTAAAGCTCTTCCGGAGCTCACTCTTAATATAACATCATTTGTATAACAAATTTTTACCAATAATCCTTCGGGATACATTATCTTGGATACATTATCTTTATCAATGATCGTTCGGGGATCAAAATATATCTCATATATATTTTTCTCAGAAATTACATTTAATTGGAATCGACTTTTTCGATATTCTATGAATACTCATATAATAAGATACATTTGTTCTCAATTTTCCAAAAATATCCTTCAGGGATAATTCATATGACGAGAACAATTAAATTTGGCGTTTCTCTACGAGTATCATCATATAACTTTATTCAAAAATATTTAATGTTTGATCTTTGCTTCTTCAGGAGCAATCAATAAAAATATTCTTCAAGAACATTTAAAATTTAATTTTGATATTTATTCATAAATAGCATATCATAATGTTCTCCAGGAACATTTAAAACTTATTGCTACTACGGGAGCAATTTAATTTGATATTTTCTCAATAATATCATACGATAATATTATCATAATATTTCTTCCAGGATCAATATAACATTTTAAACCGTATATGTTCTTCAGGAACAGTCATTTTAATTGATATATTAAAAGTAATTGATTTGATATTACTTCAGGATATCAAATTATAATGCCGACTCAAACTTGTGAGTTCGGCTTCATACCACGTTTTGGTAGTACGATCAACTTCGGGTGATCGTATCTTTCTTTTAAATATTTCCACAAAGCTAGTGGATCGGTGAATTTTCAAAGATATTATTTGAGATTATTAGTATATAATCATAATCAATTTGATATTGATATTTTTACAGGAATATCATATCATGATGTTCTTCAGGAACATTTAATTTTGATATTTCGTCAGGAATATCATATCATGTTCTTCAGGAACATTTAGTTTTGATATTTATTCAGTAATATCACGTTACACTGTTCTTAAGTAACATTAAAATTTTAATTAATTTACTAGGCATAATTAATTTGATATTACTTCAAGAATAACATATTATAATGTTCTTCAGGAACATATGATATTACTTCAGGAATATCAGATTATAATGTTCTTCGAGAACATATGATATTACTTCAGGAATATCAGATTATAATGTTCTTCGGGAACATATGATATTAAGAAGAATGGAGGAGAAATAGATATATTTATAATTATTAATGAATATAAACAAACATATAAATTCTTGCCTTGGAGTTCGGATCTTGGATGAGTAGAACTTCGATGAAGAACGCGAAACTTCGATGAAGAACGCGGTTGAGCTTTCGTGCTGATAACGTGTTATAAACTTAATAGAATTGAGAGAGAATAATATATTAGAGTAAGAGAGAATATGGAGAGAGAATAGAATTGTTATGAATTGTTGTATATCATTCATATGGGGAGACCCCTTTATATAGGATACAAAGTAGGGTTTCTGTCTTATTAACTAGTCATTCACTAATTAATAATATTCATAACACATTCTTTATTTCTCTAACTCAAATATTTCTCTAACTCAAATATTACTAGTAACCATTTACATTTTTTTAATAATTGTTAAGAATTTGCACAGTAAAATTTAAAATAATCGAATTTTTTGGATTTAATTAGACTTTAATAAATTACACGACATTAATAATTTAAATTAATAAATATGATTTGACACTTTAGCTCACAATCTCATATATAATTCACAAAAACACAAATCAAGACATACGAAGTTCAAAAATCTTCTAACAATTGTTGGGACACGATATGATTTGGAACCAAAAATTCTTTTATCTTCATCATATTTGAATTTTTTTTCTTCAAATTTAATTTTTTTTTCTTAAAATCATATTCTCCCCTTTTCTTTGTATTCCCTTTTTATCAGAGAGTGTAATTATTCTTACGAGACAGACTTAGTATAATTTTTTATAAGTTTTATTATTTTTATTTTAAATTTAGTTAATTAAAAAAGAAATTGTATAATTTTTTTATAATTATAAGATATTTCGAAAAGTAAAATTCTTTTATATATTTCAAAAGAATTTTTTTTAAATTTAGGGAAAAATGACAATTAGGCTTTTTTCAACATTTTTTCGGTAATAAGGCTTTCGAGAAATTACGCGTGTTATTTAGGCCCTTAAAATGTGTAAAGACCGTCTTAACCCTCCTCCCCAAATTCATCTCCCTACCCGTCGTGAGATATCGATTCATTCTGAAATCGCGATCTCTCTTTTCTAGTCCAACGATAGCCCGTTCTTCATCCAACTCGAGTTCATCAACCGTTCGCCCACCTCCTCCGCCCTATCGTCTCTTCCCTCTCCACGTCGCCTCTCTCCGCCGTCTTCACGGTCCTCACCAGACTCCTTGCTTTCAAATCGTCAATTCCCATTCCCAGAATCTGGTGGTCCCCATAAGAGCAAAATCTCCGATGCCGCCCACGGGTTGAACGAGTAGATCCCGGATTGAGTGGGCAATTCGACATGGCTGAGGGTTTTCACCGCCTACGAGAACGAATTTAGCAGCGTGATTCCGGCGAATTTAGGATTTTATTTCTGTGGAGAAAATGATGGAGCCCGACGATTCTAACATGCAGTCGACCGGGAACAACAGGCCGAAGCCCGGGGGGATAGCGAGCGTGGTGCCGTGGGTGTTCACTGTCGGAGGTAGCTCGATCGATCGCCGATTTATCGAACCGTCAGATTCCCATTCCCACGTACGCGAGGGGCGGGTGTTTCTGGAGTGCTCGCGGCGGCGGACGCGAAGAAAGAGGCCGCGATCGAAACCGTCTTTCACGCGAAAGAGGCGGTCGTTCATTCCGCCCACCAAGTGTTCGACAAAATGCTCGACTCGATTTAATCGCCGCATGGAAGAAGAATATGTAGCAGAGATGGAGAGAGTGGTGAGAACTGTTTACATTCCCATTTTTTGTTCTTTTTTATTTATCCAGGGTGCACATATTGTTCTTTTTTTGATCATTTGTGATAAGGTTCATGGTTCCACTTTTTTTATTCCCTTTTCACTTGTTAACTTGCTTTCTCACTGTACCTGAGAAATATTGTGATTACCGCGCAATCTATTTTTTCTTTGTGATGCAACCCAAGGTTCGACAATCGACGTTGAGGCTGGTACAAGCGTCAGTGGAGGCTGGGAAAGTAGTGATTGATGATGAGGGCGAGAAGCCAGAACCTTCGACTTCGGTAGAGTCCAAAGAAGATTCGACTTCAGTGGAGTCCGAGGAGGAGGCTTCGGTGGAGTCCGAGGAGGAGGCTTCGGTGGAGATTGAGGATGAGTATTCGGTGGAGTCCGAGGGTCTTCTTCACACGAAAAGTTGCATGAGTGTGGTTGGTGCAACCGATGTCAACCAGGTGACGCAGGCAGTGAATAAGGGGCAGCCGACGTTGGTGATGTTGTGCAAAAAGGAGCTGATTACGACTAACGTTTTATTCTCTCTACACCCTTCTACCAGGAATTTCATGATGTCTTCCCTGAAGATAAATCTCCTAGTTTTCCACTACATCGAGGGTGTGAGCTGCAGACTGATGAAGTTCCGAGCCTGTTCGTGAGAGTGGTGTTCGAGCCTGGCATAGGCTTGGATTTGAGGACAAATCCTCTTGAAGAGGAGGAGAATGATGCAGCCCAAAGTCACGCGAAAGACGTTGAAGTTCGAATTCAGCCCGGGAAGAGGGTCGGGCGTGCGTCGGGGCGAAGACGAGAAGTTCGGTCGAGCTTTTTGCTTGGTGTCGGCCGACACCAAGGCTTGTCGGCCGACAGCTTCAGAAAATTAGCGCACAAGGCGATTTTTAATTTTCAGCGTTAGTTTTAATTGTTTTGATTTTAATTGTTTTATTTGCATCAGTTTTTTATTGTTTTATTTGCATCAATTTTTAATTGTTTTGATTTTAATTGTTTTATTTGCGTCAGTTTTTAATTGTTTTGATTTTAATTGTTTTATTTCTTTTTATTTAATAATTAGGGTATTGCTTGTTGGGATATGTCCTTCGATCCTACGTGTGCAATCGATAAAGTCATAAGGTCGTCTATGGATGTTAAATGATTATTTGATAATATTAAATTGTTGGGAACAATATAATATTGATCAATAAATCATACCTACAGGGTCACACACGGACTCAAAGATGATGTACGATGCTTGTTAATTATATTGATTTAGAATCAATATTTACGTGAATTTATATGCATGCATTGGATGCATTGCATGGCTTGCATGGATGCATATCACATAGTGTGACATGGCATGCCACACAAGCAAGAGAGACCACATCTTATGCCATTGTGGCATAGTGATGTGTACTTGACCTTTCATCTCCCCATTACCCACCCATTATGTGATATAATGGTGCATATTCATTATGGGGGTTACAAGAGGGTAATGGAGATGGAAATGAAGGTATTAAGTAGTGAAAATCTGTTTTTCACAATCACTTAATCACCACCCACGAAATTCACAAGTGAAAGAGAGAAAATAGGTTGTTCTTGGAGAATCAACTCGATCAAGCAAGCAAGTCATCATCCGGGTTCGTGTGCAACACGTAGAGGCCGGGCCATTTGTGCGGCTTCAACATCCGGGCGATCTAGACAAGAGGAGTGACGAGGTCATTCACAAGGAGAGCTTCGAGAGGCTGATCCATTTGAGGTGGTTCAATCGACTCAACACCACCTCAACGACATCAACGAATCACTTCGTCACCATAAGTAAGTAATCGTTGAACCTTATATATATATATATATATATATATATATATATATATATATATATATATATATATATATATATATATATATATATATATATATATATATATATATTGGATGTGTATATATATATGTTTATATGTGTTCTTATACACATTAAGTGTGCACTAAGATCATGGCATAGTAGATCTATTGCTTTACACGCTTCCGCACACACGGTATATCGATTGGATCGGTATACCGGAACCTTCAATTGGTATCAGAGCCTAGGGCTCGTGCACACTTTTGTGTTGGACACAAAGGTTAAATCAACATAATTGGATTATTTGTTTATTTGAATCTATGTGATTAGATGTAAGGCCGGCCACCGATAGTGGTCGGGTGGATGAATCGTGTTTTTTACGTGTTGAATGGCCATAGTTTTGGAGGGCTGCGTCCCTTGGAATCTTTTGTAATAGATAGGTTTTTCTATTCAAAAATGTATTGTTCAATATGTAAGCAATGGATTTATCCATGTATCGGAGTTGGATTTCGAAGCCCAAGCGAAAACGAGAAGAAACGAAGCAAAACGGAATGAAACGAACGAATTCGGGGCTGCTGGAGACAAACAGCGGTCGCTGTTAGGGGTTCAGCGGGCGCTGTTGTGGCAACAGCGACCGCTGTTCATGCAAAACTCAGGTCCAAACATTCTTCCCTCTTTTGTTGCTTTCGGCGGGCGCCGAATGCAAAACGGCGACCGCTGTTTCATTTCAGCGGGCGCTGTTTGCATAACAGCGACCGCTGTTCCGGGTTTTTTTAGGGCAGATCTTAGAGGACCAAAGCAAAGGTCTCTACCTTGGAGGTAGGGGTCGTGGACCTGACCAGGTGCAGCCAAGTTCAGCCGGATCAAGTCGGGATGATTTCAAGACGTTTCGATAGTTTTATGTCGTTTTTCTTTTGAGTGTTGTGAGGTTCTAGGGGCCTTTTCAATACGTATTATTTGCTTTGCTAGTTATAGGTTGTTTTATGTTATAAATGTTCAACTTACATATAAACAAACTTATGCATGCAAGTTCCCAAAATAATGAGTATAATGTCTTGTCCAAAACATCACACCCCTAAAGCCCTCGATCATAAGTTGGTAGGTCCGCCTCAGCGGGGTACTACTTGTTATCTTGGGATAAGTGGGAGTAAGGGTTAGACCTTTACACGTGAATTTGGTTTTCTCATCGATAGATCCACTGCAGGCGTGGCTATCGAGACATGAGATGAGAATGAGATTCTCGTAGACCGAGAGTGATATTAGATATCATTGACATGGGTATGTCTACCTATCTTGAAATACTTAAGTGCGGACACAGTCGGCTTAAATATTTACAAGATGAGGATCTCGGGATCGTTTTGTTCTAAGGGACAATGATATTGGATATCAATTGAACAAAATGAAATAAATAAGTAGCTTGTTAGACAACCTTATTTGTTTACCGCTTTGTGAATGTTTACATACTTTATTTATCTTTCTTTTGTAGTTTATCATGTTAATTTCAACTCGATTCAAGTTTGGTTCAATTCTTGATTATGAAAAATTGAACAACATAAATTTTCTTGATTCACAACGTAATTTGAGGATGGTCCTCAAATACGAAGACAATGAAAATGTGTTAGATAACCACATCCTAAGATATCATTGAACAACTCAATAGCATGTTCGGGGAATATGCTAAGATTGAGCGGTTCGGTATGACCAGGGTCATCGCTTTAGCTAGGCTGGAAAAATGGAAATCTATGGGATCACATATGCAACAAATGATTGGATTATTTGTTTCAAGTGACCGCCTAGATTTTTCCTATGATGATTATTTGGCAACCGATTTCATACTTCAATCTCATGATGGTTATAATGCCTTCAGGCTAAATTTTCCATATGAATGGTTTGAAGAAATCGCTTCGTGAGCTCCACGGGATGCTCAAGGCTGCTGAGCCGGCGATAGAGAAGGACCCTAAGAGGGAAATTCTTATGATATAGGATAGCGTATTCAAAAGAGCATGGGCAAGAAGGCTACTAGGGTTCCTAGGGAATCTCAATGCGTCTACTGCAAAAGTGTTGGACACTACTTGCAAACATATAAAAGTTCATATTTTATTCAATTTCAAAACAAATGCCTAATTTGTCTTTCATTTGATGGATTATAAGGTTAGGATTATTTACACCTCGGGGAGTGATTTAATCCAAAACACTTAAGTTCATCAATGACACAAATTAGAGACTTTCGAGCCATTGGATGGCGTGAATCGATTGTCTGGTTGGCTCCCTCATATTTTATGAGAGATAGGGCTTCAATTGCATGATAATATCGCTGGTTAGAAAACTTCGATTTTTCACTTACGATTTATCACGTTTTGACATTGAGATAATTTTGAATGGAAATTTGAATAATTGAATTTGCCCAAAGTTCAAAGAAGATGTGAAGAACGGGGTTGCTTCATCTTCAAGTATTAATGATATAGACATTAAACTTCACAAATTATACTTCTTGGGTATTGGATGCCAAATGTGGTTCTCACATTTTATGTGGAGGAACTACATAGAAGTATAAGTTTGGTGAATAGAGATGTCGATCTACGGGCAAGAAATGGAGCGAAGGTCGCTGCATTAGCCGTATGATCATATGATGTTGTTTTGCCTTAGGGCCCTGTTTTAGTATTATAACTATGTAATTTCGTACCTTCAATAAACAATGAATATTGGTTCAGTATTAGATACTGATGGATTAGTTTTTCACTATTAAATAGTTTGGTAACTATTTTAATTGTGAATTATTCTTTATTTTGGTACGATTATTATATTGTTTATGTATACTTTAAACTTGACAAATCATATATATTATTAAGACCAAAGGCCAAATCGAATAAGTATCAATGAGACATAACTGAAACATTGTTGATTAGATCAAATCAAAATCTAAACATGTAACGAAGCTTCTTTAAGAAGGAATTTTAGAATCATTTGACTTGGAGTCATTTGATACATGTGAATGATGTGTGATTGAAAAGATAACAATGTCATCTTTCTTGGAGAAAGGAGAACATGTGAGTAATGAGGGATGATACATACTGATGTATGTGGAACCTATTAGTTCACAAGCACATGAAGGTTATGTTTCGGAAAAGAGAAAACAAACTATATTAGATATAGTTCGACCATTCGATGAGAGGTCTAAATGAACTACTGGTCTCTTTTGGGAACACACAATTCTTGACTTCAACTTATACACTGAATAGGACGCTGACAAAAGCTGTTGATAAGACACCATACTAGGTATGGAAAGGGAGGGTCCCTAAATTGTTTTCATCAAAATTTGAGGTTCTAAAAGCTTCTCTGACGAGATTTATCTCTATAGAGCTTGAACTCAAATGTGATAAAAGTTTCTTTATGGTATTCATAAGAAACTCGAGGGTACAACTTCTACGATCTATCTGAGAACAATATATTGTTGCTCGAGATAGTGATTTTCTTGAAAAGAGTTATATTTCCTAGAAAGTCAGTGGGAGCTCGGTTGTCTTGAACGAGGTTCAAGTGGAACAACTAATGATGAATTTCAAGACTGGGTTGAGAGTATTCTTATGGTTTTGGAAACCATACCAGCCCTTGTAGGTCCAGAAATGCATAGATCTCTATTATTCAAATACTTAGATATTTTGATCAATGAGAGATATGAATTCATGCTTTTGGAAAGCGATGAACCTTCGACCTATATTCAAGCTATGACGAGTCCAGCTACTTAAAATTGGCATGGTGCCATGAAATCTGAGATGATATCAATATCTGATAATCAAGTTTGGAACTTGATATATTTGCATCACGGGGTTAGACCCAATGAATGCTAATAGATCTTTAAGATCTAAACAGACAGATGGAAAACCTAGGGTTTTCAAAGCAAGGTTGATGGTAAAAGTTTTATTCACGAGGTGGATTATGGAAAAACTTTCACCAATTGCTTTGATTAGATCATTCAGATTATCTTAGCCATTACTACTCATCTTGATAATGAGTTATGGTAATATTGGATGTTAAAACTAACTTCTTGAATTGGATTCTAGAAGAGGCTGTGTTTTAACACAGCCAAAGAGTTTTATCGATCATAATAAGGCTGAGAAATTATGCAAGCTTATAGTTCTATTTATGGAATAAAGAATGCATATCAGAGTAGCAATCTTCAGTTCAATGAATCCATACTGGGTTTTGGATTTCAGAGGAACTCGGAAGAGTCTTGTTTTACAAGAAGATCAGTGGGAGTTACGTTGTATTAATTGTGTTGTATGTCGGTGACATACTCCTTATTGGAAACAATGTTTCTATGCTTAATTCTATTAAAGAATGGCTTGGAAATTGTTTTTCAATAAAGGATCTTGGAGAAGCACAATACATATTGGGCATCAAGATCTGTCGGAACAGATCGAAAAGGATGTTTGGACTTAGTCAAGCCACCTATATTGATAAGGTGCTTGACAGGTTCAGAATGAAAGACGCCAAGAAGGGTCTCATTCCAATGACTCATGGTACATCTCTGAGCAAGAGGCAGTGCCCTTCGGGACCTGAAGGACAAAGGAAGATGGAAAACATTCCTTATGCTTCGGCAATAGGGTCTATAATGTACGCTATGATATGTACACGACCGGATGTATCGTATGCTTTGAGCATGACGATTCGGTTTCAAGGAAACCCAGGTGAGGCGCATTAGACTGCGGCCAAGAATATTCTTATGTACCTTAGATGGACTAAAGAATATTTTGTTGTCTTTGGAAGACAAAAAGAGTTGATATTAACAAGCTGTTTGAATGCTAACTTCAAAACAGACTAAGATAATTTCCGATTTTAATCTGGTTATATCTTTTGTCTAGTTAGAGGTGAAATTTGCTGGAATAGTTCCATGCAATGCAATATAGCTGATTAAACTACAGAAGCTGAGCACAGTATTGCATTGGATGCTGTAATGTTGGCAGTTAAGATTTGAAAGTTCTTGAATGAACTAGGTGGCATAACTAGCTCAGCCCATCCGATAGTTCTCTATTTATAGTAGAGTTATCGCGCAAGCCAATGAGCTAGGAAGCACCACAAGTCTAAAACTGGTGCTCAGGAAGTTCCACATTATCTGGGAGATAGTTTTGTGGAGACATCGAGATAATAAAGTTGCAACTTTTTGTAAGGTTGCAAACCCGCTTTCTAAACCTCTCCAGCAGTTTAAGCTTGAGGCTTTCACGACTGCAATAGAGATCAGACATCTTAGAGATGGGTTGTGATTTCTATTACTGTATTAGATACTTTTGGAGATTTGGTAGACATTCACTCATATGTATAATACATATTTCTTCATATAAATATGGTTTAATTTATATGAATTGTCCAAATGATTAAGTAATATCGATTGGGTTATGAGGTCGACTTACCGCATAATGAAGTCCCAATGGTTGAACTGATATACTTGAATCATATGCTTGTTCCTAGTTCGTATAATCGAGTACGGACAAACCGATAATACAAAGAACTAGATTGTAATGTGTACTATAGCGCCGCTTCATGGGCTAGTGATGTGGGACATCGAGTACAATTACATAGATATTAGCTGGGAGGTAATGATCGAACAGACCCGACTGGAATAGTATTTAAGATTTTGAGTCATAATACTATTTCATTGACTGTCGAGCAATTTCCTCTGACCTGAGTAGTCCAGAGTGATTCCATTGTGAAATGGTGTACTTTGATACAAGTAAACGCCTTTCGTAAAAGGAGGTTATAAAACTTGTTATTGGGTATATCAGGAAGCAAGTGGGAGAGCTTGGATTGACAAGATGGGATTGTCCTCCATTTTATAATGGGATACATGTCTTACCGGCCACTTGGAGAGTCGAGACTGTGGAAAATACGTGGCCACGTCCAGATTCGTATCATAGTGATAAATCTGGTTTTACAGTCTGTCTCAAAGTCCAAGAAAGGTTTGAACCGATTGAGGATGACTCGAGTCTTGCCTCAAGTTCAAACTTAGACATAAAGTGACAAAAGGAAGTTGGCAGCACACTGGCTCTGAAGGCCAAGTGGGAGATTGTTGGGATATGTCCTTCGATCCTACGTGTGCAATCGATAAAGTCATAAGGTCGTCTATGGATGTTAAATGATTATTTGATAATATTAAATTGTTGGGAACAATATAATATTGATCAATAAATCATACCTACAGGGTCACACACGGACTCAAAGATGATGTACGATGCTTGTTAATTATATTGATTTAGAATCAATATTTACGTGAATTTATATGCATGCATTGGATGCATTGCATGGCTTGCATGGATGCATATCACATAGTGTGACATGGCATGCCACACAAGCAAGAGAGACCACATCTTATGCCATTGTGGCATAGTGATGTGTACTTGACCTTTCATCTCCCCATTACCCACCCATTATGTGATATAATGGTGCATATTCATTATGGGGGTTACAAGAGGGTAATGGAGATGGAAATGAAGGTATTAAGTAGTGAAAATCTGTTTTTCACAATCACTTAATCACCACCCACGAAATTCACAAGTGAAAGAGAGAAAAGAGGTTGTTCTTGGAGAATCAACTCGATCAAGCAAGCAAGTCATCATCCGGGTTCGTGTGCAACACGTAGAGGCCGGGCCATTTGTGCGGCTTCAACATCCGGGCGATCTAGACAAGAGGAGTGACGAGGTCATTCACAAGGAGAGCTTCGAGAGGCTGATCCATTTGAGGTGGTTCAATCGACTCAACACCACCTCAACGACATCAACGAATCACTTCGTCACCATAAGTAAGTAATCGTTGAACCTTATATATATTTATATATATATATATATATATATTGGATGTGTATATATATATGTTTATATGTGTTCTTATACACATTAAGTGTGCACTAAGATCATGGCATAGTAGATCTATTGCTTTACACGCTTCCGCACACACGGTATATCGATTGGATCGGTATACCGGAACCTTCATTGCTTATATAAAGCTCCCAACGCAATGTTTTAATCAGACAATTATGATTTCATGAATAAAATTACGTTTTGTGAGTTTTACTAAAATTCTCTCTTGGTTCGAATTCTACCCGACTATCCAAAGAATTCAACCGACGAATCAACGAAGCGATCCACCCTTCGTTCGTGTGTCTTCCTCATCCCCGAGTTGTTGCGTCGATCACGTGTTGGGGTCTAGGGTTTCGTCCTTAGATTATTTCACGAATCAGATTCAGAGGTTTTGGGACCTTCCGCCGGTATCTTTCTCAATTTTCGTTCTTAGTTTTTTCCTATTCTTTCCAATCCCAACGAGGTTCGTATCAGTTGGTATCAGAGCCCAGGTTAGGGTTTTTTGTTTTCTCAATATGTAGCCTCGTTTTCCTTTTCGTTTCTCCTTTTCTTTTCTTCGTTGCTTATAAAAAAAATAATAATTTTTTTCAAAAAAAAAATTACTGTTCATCGAACATTAAATTACTGTTCATCCGAAAAAAAAAAATCTTCGACATCATAATTTTGTCGATTGATCCTTAGGAGTTTGGGCATCGTAGAGAGTCATTTTTGTGTATTTCCTTGTACCTTGTGAAATTTCCGTTTTCAGCTCTTTCCGACGTTTCCGTAGATTTTGTTGGAGTTGAATTCGAAAGGTAAATCGAGGGAGTTCGATTCTTAAGAGAGAAAGTGAGAGAACCCCGAGCGTTGAGTAGCTTACCATATTGAGTGATACACGAGAGTGGTGAGGATTTCTCTATTTTGTTTCTAGCACTTTTGCAGGATGACTGAGATGGATGACCCACAGATTAAGCTTATTGTGGAGACATTTCGATCTGAGTTGAAGGAGTCCTTGGCGCCTGAGTTTGAGAATATGTATGCACGATTCTCCGTCATAGAGGAGAGATCTCATCGTGTTAATGCAGGGTATCGGAGAGGCGGAGAATACCGAGGAAGTCGGAATGGCCATCATCGAGCCCATGGTCAATGTAGGAACTTCTATTTCGAGGAGGATGAAGCTTTTGACATTGATGAAAGGAGGTCCAGAGATGCGATCCAGAACGAGAGGTGGAGCAATATTGAGCGTCTGTTAGAGGAGCTGGTACATGCGTCAATGGAGGCTGGGAAAGTAGTGACAGTTGATGAGGGCAAGAAGCCAGGACTGTCGGCTTCGGTGGAGTCCGAAGAAGAGTCGATTTCGGAGGAGTCCGAGGAAGAGTCGGCTTCGGTGGAGTCCGAGGAGTAGGCTTAATTCGGTGGAGTCTGACAGCTTTCTTCACACTAAAAGTTGCATGAGTGTGGTTGATGCAATCGAGGAACAACGATTGGAGTTACCCCTGGTGAAACAAGCAGTGAAAGAGGGCCAACCGGCGTCTGTGGTATTGTGCAAGGAGACAATGTTCTATACTAACGATCTATCTTCTCTACCCTTTCTATTCGTTTTGTGTGGCAGGAACTTGAAGATGTTTTCCCTGAAGATACACTTCCTTATTTATCACCGATTCGAGGGATTGGGCATTAGACTGACGTAGTTCCGAGCTTGTTCGTGAGAGTGGTGTTCGAGCCTGGCATAGACTTGGATTTGAGGACAAATCCTCTTGAAGACAAGGGGAATGATGCAATCCAAGGTTCGGCAACCGACGTAGAAGCTCGATTACAGGCTAGAACGACGAAGAAGACGGCGGAACGAGAGTCGGGAGAGTTCTGAGAAAGCACCAAGAATGTGGTCTAAATTCTGTGGAACCCGCATTAGAACCCGAGGATGGCCTCCAGGAACCCGCGGTTAGTTGCCAGAACCCGAGGATGAAGGAAGGCCAGAATTCTGGGGAACCCGAGGTTGAACCCGAGGATCGACCCATACCCTCTGGACTAACCTCTGGTTGAGTCGCGGAATCGGCAGCAACTTCCAATTTCGCGGTCGGACTCTTTTGTGTGCGGAATTTTTATTCATTTTCCTTTTGGGGCGTGACTTTTTGCCCAAGATATCCCTTTTCCTTCACTTTTTAGGTTTGCCTATATAAAGGCTTTGTGAGACTTTATTTTAAACAATTTGGATGATTGAATAAATTATATTTGCGTGAGATATTTCTCTCTTAGGGTTTTTAGAATTCTTCCGGGTTTTTACCAAAAGAATTCAACCGACGAATCAACGAAGCGATCCACCCTTCGTTCGTGTGTCTTCCTCATCCCCGAGTTGCTGTTTCAATTACGTATTGGGGTTTAGGTCTCGATCTAAATCATTCTACGGATTAGAACCAGAGGTTTTGGGACTTCCGCAAGGTATCCTTTATCTTTTCGTTCTTCGTTCTTCTTCAATTCTTCCATCCCAACGAGGTTCGTATCATTTGGTATCAGAGCTAGGGTTCGTATCATTTGGTATCAGACTGACATTGTTCCGAGTCTGTTCGTGAGAGTGGTGTTCGAGCCTGACATAGTCTTGGATTTGAGGACAAATCCTCTTGAAGATGAGGGGAATGATGCAATCCAAGGACCCGCAAAAGACGGTGATGTTCGTTTTCAGGCCGTAACGACGAAGAAGGCATCGGAACGAGGGTCTAGAGTGTGCCGAAGACGCGTCGCGAAGTTCGGTCGAACTTTAGGCTTGGTGTCGGCCGACACTAAGGCCTGTCGGCCGACTGGAGGGCTGAAATCGATATTCTGGGGAACACGAGGTTCAACCCGAGGTGAAACCCGAATTTCTGGTTAGGTGTCGGCCGACACCATAACCTGTCGGACGACATCTTCATAAAATCAGGCAGCGGACCAGAAATTTAATGTTCAGCGTTATATTTTATTTGCGTCAGTTTTAATTGTTTTATTTGCGTCAGTTTTTAATTGTTTTGATTTTAATTGTTTTATTTCTTTTATTTAATAATTAGGGCATTGCTTATATAAAGCTCCCCAACGCATTGTTTTAATCAGAACATTATTGATGAATAAAATTACTTTTTTGTGAGTTTTACTAAAATTCTCTCTGGGGTTCGAATTCTACCCGACTATCCAAAGAATTCAACCGACGAATCAACGAAGCAATCCACCATTCGTTCGTGTGTCTTCCTCATCCCCGAGTTGCTGTGTCAATTACGTATTGGGGTTTAGGTCTCGATTTAAATCATTCTACGGATTAGAACCAGAGGTTTTGGGACCTTCCGCCGGTATCTTTCTTAATTTCCGTTCATCGTTCTTTTCTATCTATCAATCCCCAACGAGGTTCGTATCATAGACCTTCCGACCTAAGAATTGAATTTGGAAGATAATACAACTAAAGCAGACCTTTATGAATAAAGGATAGAATCCGGACAAGTATTTTAATTGATTAAATATTGATATATGCAGACGTATGTGTAATTAGAAAGGTGCGAGTAATTCTTTCAAAGAATACTGAAGGATGGATTAGAGTACTTGATGTGCCATGAAAGCAAAGTGTTTTGACAAGTCAAAAGACACAAAGCTATTATGGGGAACCTTCAAAAGTATATCCATTAGTAGCCTGCGATTTGATCGCGGAGGCAAGCACTTATCTAAGTAACACATAGCATAATCAAAGGATGGGATTGGATCCCAAATGACTACACCATACACTCGCGTGTAGAAATGGTGTGTCAAGAATAAGAAATGGAATTCTAATAGTAAAAGGATAAGTTGTTCGGAACTACCTATGTTCTATGGATATTTCTGGAAAAACAACGGCACATTCAAATGTGGTTGTAGGATATCCTAGAAGAACAAAAGATTGTGTGTTCAATAGTACTATGAACCAAAAGGACGTTATCGCTCGGTTCTTAGAGGAAGACTATTAGATGAACCACAAAGCCCGAAATGACGTAATACTTTGGAATGAGAGAGAGAAAGGACAAAGACTGGGAACCAGCTAAACCGAGTAGTGATACATCACTGACTGCACCTACTGTTATTATTGTTTGTACACCGGAACGCCATTGTAGTGGGAGGTTGTTGACAACCGGAGATGTTCATAAGACTAGAAGAGTTTTTGAACTCTAGATCTGGTAAACATGAAATCGATCCCTGGATCTACATAGAGGCAGTACTAGTTCTAAATGTGTCTTCTTAGAGAGCAATAAGGATTATTGCTAAGAGGCAAGATCATTTAGAGAACAAGCTTACTTAATCCATTTATGGATTGGAACAAAGCTGTGAATCGTGGAACTTGCGAATTGATGAGATAGTCCATTTGATGAATTCATCAAAGGGCATAGACGAGAAAGGTGTATTAGAAACATAATGGATACAAAGTGGTGTTTCTCGGAATTTTATGTAGATGATATTTTATCATTGGCAACAATGTAAATATATTGTCAGACATAAAATGATAGTTGTCTAAATAAATCGAGATATAAGATTGAGTAGAAGTTAGAACATGTTCTTGAGATCTTTGATCTCAAGATGAGAACATTGTACTTCTCCTAGATATCTTATGCGATTATGGTTCGTTTTAAAGATGCAGAAATCCGAGAAAGGTCGTCGCCTTTCAGACACGAAATGCATCTATCTAAAGATACGTGTTTTAAACACTTAAGGAGATAGACGCAGAGAGAGCAGTTTCCTACACCTTGAGTGTGGAAAGCTCAATAACTGCAATGTTGAAAAACGAGAACCTGATATCAACTATGCGGTTTGCGTAGTGGGAGGATATCAAAGTAATCTTATCAAAAGATATTCAGATGCTGTAAAAGTACTTTCGAAGTACTGGATTACAGTTTCTCAGATCTCAAATCAGATTAGGACCAGTGTAAGTCGATATCAGGCTATGTGTTATCTTTTGAAAGAGGTGGAACCTTAAGATGAGAGAGTGATAAGCATGATGATTTTCGGTCTCTGTCATAACCGAATAGCAGCCTCAGAGGCAGCGGAAGTTTTGGTTAGGCTCCAAGATAACCTCTGGACTTGGATATAATTCTTAGTTCACCAAAGGTTATGTATAGCGGTGCATGGTAAACTGGAAGAAATCATAAGTCCAAAGTGAAGATAACACATAGAGCGCAAGTACCACCTGATACGAGTCATCGTCTGGTGAGACGACGATGTAGTCACCAAGATAACTTCAGAACGGCAACCTGGATTGCTCATTCACATGGTACTTCTCCGAAGTACAGTTTAAGCACGTGATGGGTATGGGAGTCGGGAGTTTGGAGGAAATGACTAGACCTTAGTATAAGTGGGAGATTGTTGGAGTTGTATACTTAATGTCTAGATTTAAGTAACGTAAACTCCCGGTCATAACATTTAATCTATTTAAATGAATAAACAATTGTTTGCATTTAATTATTGATAATTAAATATATGCAAAATATAGTCCTAGATTATATACGTTGTAGTTAGTATGGTGTGCGTCGCCACACGGAAGATCATACTATCGGTTACTCGTATTTAATCGAACAATAGCTCACGACCTAGATGGACACGGACCAAGCCATCGGTATAGTCGTTGTATGAGGGAGAAAATAATCGGTCTTGATTATTTTATCATACTTGTACACTTGGTGTATTGGGCGGATCGCTTGAGATTTATCGATTAGGATTGCCTCAGATAATCGATTTAAATCTCAGTGTATTTTATTCTTAATCCCCGATATTATTGCGGGTGTGTATATTTAATATTAGTGACTTTGATTTTTCAAAGGAATTGACCGATTAGAATATCTGGTTAATTACCGGTAAAGTTGGGTCACGGTATTTTATATATGACACGCCGTGAATTATTGACGGAAAAGTGTATCCCGATAAGGGTTGATAATATCCCCGAGATGAGTTCATAAGGAATTATTATGTAAACCTCATGAGTGGATTTGTCCCGCATAATAATTAAGGTTGAATGGTACTATTCTCGGATATAAGAGATGAATAAATTAATTAGCAATAAATTAATTTTATTCATGGATATTTATATCTTAAATACACGGAATAAATAATACTACCGGAGAGAATATTATTTGATATAATATGGTTTAATATTGGGAGTACAATTAATTTTATATAGTGGAAAATAAAATTAATTAATATTAATGGGATTAATAGATTTGGGCTTGGGCTCAATTTAATCATTAATATTGGAATCCCAATATTCCACCTCCTTTAGATCCCCTACGTAGCCTATAAAAGCACTATATGGCCTTCATAAATCAGAAGACAAGAATATCAATACTTGATAGTTCTAGAGAGTTGAAGGATATCCATAGAGTTCGGAGGATCGTCGCCCACACGACGTTCGAACGAGGTGCAGAGTTCGGAGGATCGTCGCCCACACGACGTTCGAACGAGGTGCAAGGAATACGTAGGAAGATCCGAAGGTCTTCAAATCAATCTCGTTTCTCCGCACAACGAGATCGAAGGTAAAATCATAAACACCCTTGTATGATTTTATGTGATTTAATCGTAAAACATACATGAACGAACGATCCGGGAAACGTATGAACTTCGGGGACGGGGATTCGAGATCCCCGGCGAAGATCAAACGGAACCCTCGGCTGGGAGCCGAGGGGGTACGGTCGAGCCCTAGGGCATCGACCGCGGGCCCACACGAGGAAGCTCCGGCTAGACGCCGGGGCATGTGATCGACCATGCGGTCGATCGCGGGGGCAGCCGCGGCTGGTGCGCTGGGCGCACCGCCCTCCTCGGCGGTGGCGGTGAGTCGCCGGACTCACCGTCGGGGGCTGCTCGGAGCAGCCCCGGGGGATGCGTGCGCATCCCCAGCGATCGCCCAGCGATCGCGAGCCCCGCGATGGGGCTCGGCTAGGGTTTAGCCGCAGGTTCATCCCGCGACGATGCTCGGGTCGAGCTCCGGACATTGTGGTGTTCGTGATCGGTTTCCGGCAATGGGATTTTGATCGGGTTATCGGTTCCGCAATTTTTGATAGCCCGGGATATCGATTTCCAACACTTAACTCGAAAATTCCCAAATCCGCAATAATCCTAATTCCCCCAATTTCCAGAAATCCAAAATCAAAACCCACAAAATCCCTAAATATCGACCGAAACTAACCCTAATCCGTAATTCAAACACAAAATTCCTAATTTCACAAGCTCCGTCAATAACCCTAACACAAGTATACCCCAGGTTTGAGGTTTGTTCCTCGTAACCCAAATCAAACACGAAACAAGAAAATAAAAAATCGAACCAGAGAATCTGAGTTTTTGGTCCGTCTCTTAGCCCTTCTTTTCATTTGTGGTATGTGGGTTTCTTGAATTCTCCCTTCTTTTTTTTTTTTCACAAATGGAAGAGATGACTAGGAAGGAGATGGTTCAGGTCATGAAGCTTGTACATGCGAAGCTATGTGTGTAGTTAGTGTTGAGATTTTAGATTAGTAAAAAGATTTGATGTTATACCCAGTTCGAAAAAATGGCTGCGAAAGAGAAAAGGGAAATTCAAATGAGCCCTGCCCTTATCAAATTTGGAGTGACTTTAGCATTTTCTCTTGGTCATGAAGCTTGTACATGCGAAGCTATGTGTGTAGTTAGTGTTGAGATTTTAGATTAGTAAAAAGATTTGATGTTATACCCAGTTCGAAAAAATGGCTGCGAAAAAGAAAAGGGAAATTCAAATTAGCCCTGCCCTTATCAAATTTGGAGTGACTTTAGCATCTTCTCTTGGTGGGATTGTGTTTTTTTTAGTTTTAATTTTAGTAAAAATTAAAAAAATTGACCGAAATTGACTGGGAAGTTAAATATGTAATAAGCTAATGTGATGTGTTTTTAATTACACAAAAACCCTCTTAAACGAAATATTCTATCGAATATTACTGCCCAAGTTTTAAAGTGGGTTGCAAAAGTATAAAAAAATTTCGATTAAGTTGCAAAGTGTAAAAATCCCTATAAGAGTTGCAAAATGTAATAAACTAGTGTTAATTATTACTCCAGATAAGTTTTGCAACTTTGTTCGTATAAAATACAGTATAAAATTTTCATTATTGTTTTGCCTATATAAGTTATTTCCCCATTGTATAGGGGTGAAATCGGAATTAACTAAGAGTCTAATTTACCATTCTTATTCCCCACTCCCAGTGAAAAGCAAGACGGCAGCGGAAAATCGAGCGGAAGAAGGATACTAGTACTGTATAATGGAAGAGCACACTGTCACTTTCGCTAAACCCGTTTGAGTCTTTCACACAAATAACTCCATTGATGATTCATTGAGGTCTTAAGGTATTAATAAAAAGGCCATCTTTCAAATTGCATCGTTGATCTCAAACCCTTGTTTTTTTTTCTCGTTGTATATTCTCATGTCAATGGAGTTTCAGGGCATATTTTATTCTAACAGGAAAATGATTACAGAAAAAAAGGAATCTTGAATTCATCTGTGATATATTATTTTTCCTCGAAAGGGAATTACTTTGCTATTCATCTGATATAATTGAATGTTTATTTATTGCAGATAGAAGAGAATAAAAACAAAATGACTCAACCCTCAGTTGTTTTAGCCACCGCAAGCTATGATCACACGATTCGGTTTTGGGAAGCGAAAAGTGGTCGTTGCTATCGGACTATCCAATACCCTGAATCTGTAAGCCTCAAAATTTCTCTGATTTTTATTTAAATTCTTACTATTATTATGATGATTTTAATCTCTTCCGTTAGTCGTGGATTGGGAAATCCGAATCGTGAGTATAAATTGGTGGCTTCGAGACTCAAAAGTTATGCCTGAATTTAACCCGAAAAAACTTGTCATCTTATTTTTATCATCCCTTATATGAATTGGGTTGTGATTTAATGATTTGAACTTAAAGTGTAGCATCAATGTAGGGTTCAATTTATCCCTTATTTTTTCACTTGACAGCAAGTAAATAGACTCGAGATTACCCCGGATAAGCGCTTCATTGCTGCCGCTGGAAATCCTCATATTCGGTTGTTTGATGTCAATTCAAATAGCCCCCAGCCAGTATGTGCATATCAACCTATTTCTTTTCTTTTCATATACTTTTACTTGTCAACTCGATTATCAAATTACTGAGCTAAATCTTGCTTTTATATGTCTCAGGTGATGAGCTATGATTCACACACCAATAATGTGATGGCTGTTGGATTTCAGTGTGATGGGAATTGGATGTATTCGGGTTCTGAAGATGGCACTGTAAAGATTTGGGATTTAAGGTACATTATTTTTTGGCTTTGCTAAATTTGCGAAATGATTTCGATCTATACCTTCATTTTCTGAATGGCATAGGGCACCAGGTTGTCAGAGGGAATATGAAAGCCGGGCAGCAGTTAATACTGTGGTTTTGCACCCAAATCAGGTTGGGTGATTTTTTTTCTTTTGCTTGAATGTTTTACTATTCAAGATCCTGCTACGTAAAGTAAAAATCTGAGTGACAATGGTTTGGCTTTTGTGGATTTTATTTGATTTTCCTTTTCGGTACATATTATGAATCAAAACCGGCTCTTGCCATATCAACATGCTAAAGATTCCTTGTGAGACCATATATCATTTTGCTTATTGTAGAAATTTTTGAATATATAGTTTTCTATGTAATATTATAAACGTGTGAGTACCTATTCATATGGATAAGAAACCGTATTCTATGATAATGGAAATTACATTCCCAATCGTTTTGCAACACATGCTTTGGTGGAGAATGAATTAAAAATTGTGACAATTTCTCTATTTATTGATCAGTGATAACATGAGCACAAGATTTAATTTAACCACACAAAAAAATCATTTTCCGCCTTTTCTGTATAAATGCATTAAGAAGGATTTGTACTCGTTTTAGCAGATTTATGGTTGCGGAACAAACGCACAACATTTTTATTTCCCTAAGCCCTTAAGTTTATCGCTTTTTTCTTTGTAATTTGCAGACTGAACTGATATCTGGGGACCAAAATGGTAACATTCGTGTCTGGGATTTGACGGCAAATTCTTGCAGTTGTGAATTGGTAAGTAGCTAACAAGTCTCCCAGCTGTTGAGCTCTTCAGTGCTCCTTTTTGTAATATAATTATGGTCACTGCTTGGATTAATAATTTGACAAAAACTTGTGTCAAACCACCTAAATGAAGTACTTTCAGTAGACTGACTTTTTTTCATTAGATGAAGCCTGATTGTTTTTTTATTTTTTGTAATTCTTTTAACCTTTTCTAGTTTACTTTTGTATTTTATTCATCTTTCTAGTTTATTATTTCCTTTTCTCCTTTTAGAGTTCTTAGGGTTTGTATTCTTTAGTTAGGTTTTTTTGTTTATTTCCTTTACTTTTTTAGAAGGCTTAGTGTTTCTTTTTTAGTTTTTCGTCTTTCGTCTTTCTTGTTTTTATTGTATTCTGTATTTTGAGAAATTAGTTTTAGTGGATTGATCTAACGGTTAGGCGTTTAACATGTAATAATTTCAGGTACCTGAGGTAGATACAGCTGTACGTTCGCTGACTGTAATGTGGGATGGGAGTATGGTAGTTGCCGCAAATAATCGTGGGACATGCTATGTGTGGCGTTTGATGCGTGGGACCCAGGTGAGAACTTAACATGCATTGATTTATGCGTTGGTTACTTTCTTTACACAGGAGCCACTTCATAAGTTGAGATTATGTTCTTTTTTGCAGACTATGACCAACTTTGAGCCACTTCATAAGTTGCAGGCTCATGATGGCTATATACTAAAATGTCTCCTTTCACCAGAGTTGTGTGAACCTAACAGGTCAGAGTCAGTGATGACTTTTGGATTCTTTTTCGTCTTTTCTTTTGTGGTTATTTATTTGATCTTGAAGTGGGCTTTCTTACTTTTTTTTATTTTTGTTTATTTTAGGATTAATTATATAAGAAACATATCTTAAGGTTTCATTTAATTACAAATACCCCCTGGAGAATGCCTACCTTTTTAAGTCAACGGATGTTTGGACTTTGGGGTATTTCAAAAAATGGGTCATCTTGTAATTAGGCCAAATACCATGGTATTTCTGTAATTAATTTTGTTGAATATGGCGATGGCTGCAGGTACCTAGCCACTGCATCTTCCGACCATACTGTCAAAATATGGAATGTGGATGGTTTTACCTTAGAAAAAACACTAGTCGGTATGTATTTATTTGACCCTTTTTTTAAACCTTAACCATTATTGATATTCTCCTCTTCTGAATTTTACAATTAAACTTTATATTATTTCCTTTTATTTCTCCAGGGCACCAGCGTTGGGTTTGGGACTGTGTTTTCTCCGTTGACGGTGCTTTTCTAATCACAGGTATGGTATTCACCTGTTATATCTGAGTATTTACTCTATATATACCTTTATTAAATTTGCTCAACCTTACCCAAGCAAATTTATTTAATGAATGGAATTTGCCCATGTTATCTAGAGTTTTACGATATTGCACCCCTCAAATTTTCAATATATTCCAACAATTCCAACATAATTTGAAGGATGTAAATGTAAACTGCAAAATAAATAAATGCTTATAGAAACAGTATTTTGATGTACAATGGCATGAGGATCCTCAACACCAACACTTCTAAAAAAATTCAAATCTTGGAGCACGTGCATTCCTAAAATCCTTAACTAAAACTTGTCACCGGTATTGGGGTCCAATAACGAGTTCACTTTGTAGATAAATGATTTTTCAGTTTCTGGGGCGCGTAAACTAAAAATGTAATGTGAAGCTTCATTTAAAAACCTATATCTCATTTCAAAGTTTCACAGTAAGGGGTGTTTTAACATTGCCTTTGCAGTAGGTAACTCGACTTTCGACCTGTAAACAAAATCAATTAAAAAAAGAACACCCCTCATTGTCAGATTTTAATATGAGATATGAGTTTCAAATGAAGATTCACATTGCATTTTTCTTTTATCTTGAAATATTAATGGTTGTGTGGGGCCCAAGTACCCAAGTCCAGTCTTCTTGACCCTGAGAAAAAAACTGAAATGCAGCTTCTTCGGACACGACAGCAAGATTATGGTCCATGGCCAATGGTGAGGAAATTAAAGTCTACAAAGGACATCAAAAGGCGACCGTGTGTTGTGCTCTAAATGATGGCACTGAACCCTCGTGTTAAATCCAAATATTTGCAAGCGGATGCTTTTGTTCGGCTTGTTTTGTAGATATGCCGTATGCTTTTTTTGCACAACCTGAATATGAACACTGAATGCTTAATGTTTATGTTTTCTTTGTTTTCTTATGACATATGCTTCTTTTGTGTTTGATTAATTGCTAATCATGTACTGTAATTAACAGTATATTTCCCTTACAACATGTCACTGTTAGTGTTTTTTTTTTTTTTTAATTTCTTTTCTTTGGTTGACTGATATTTTTCATGCGATTCTTTACCATTTTCATCATCTAAATGTTACTACACCATTTTACCAATAATTTACCTCATCTTTCGATTCCAATAAGACGATTCCCCCTATGTTTGATTTTGAATTTCATTTCCTGGAATTTATTAATCTCATTTGAAAACAAGGGGGGGGTGGCGGTCATTCGACTTATTCCGATGGACAGGTAGGAGTCCCACTCGGATAAGTACGAGTCCGAGTACTTATTCCGATGGACAGGTAGGCATCCCACTCGGATAGGTACGAGTCCAACTCGGTCGTTTGATGACAAAATTTACTTCTTGTATTCTTTAATATAGTGCACACTTTTCATTTTTAGTAATTTCTTAAAACAGTGCGTTAAATTTAATATCTTTTCACAATTTTATACTCTTGATACACATTTATTTATAGATAGTTTCAACATTCAATACTTTACTTTATTACTTCACATCATATTCTGTCTTTTTTACCTAATCATTCAACACTCATTCAATTTTTATATACTACAATAATTTTATGTAATAAAATTCAACACCCTACTCCACCACTTTTATTCATCTATTTATTTTTTTTATAATTTTATTTTAATTACAATTAAATAAACAAATAGAAATATCAATTAATAATAAAATAAAATATATATGTTTTATTACAAAGACAACACCCATTAAAGATGACAACGACAAAACTAGCATCAATTAATTCATTTCCAAATAGATCATGGCTCAACTTCGCCAAGAGCTCTTTGCTCTGGTCATCTAGACGCTCATTTGAACTTAGCTTCATAAACATCTTCATATTCTTCGCTTCGGTCCTTTCTTTCATCAATTGGTTTGCCTCCTCTTGCCTCATTGTTATTTTGTCTAGTCGTTCCAACTCTTGCTCTTTGAATTGTTTGAATTCATTCCACTCTTTGTTGACCACTTCCAAAGCTGTGCCATTTTCTTTCTTTTTATCTTTTTTTTGTTGCATCCCTTCCCATTGGACGAGCACTAGACCCTACAGAGTTAGAGTCACTGGCATCACTCTCCCGGGATCTCTTAGATCCACTACTTCCAGAACCAGTATTTTCTCCTACTTCATTACCATAACGTGGTTGATCACGTACATCAAGCCATTCCGAAATTAAATTGAAATGTCCACCCTTACAACCACTTGAATAAAGTTCATGTGCTTTGGCCAATAAATCATTCTCCCACCACCCGCTTTGTTGCATACGCTTAGCGTTATCATACGCGTCAATCCATTTGCCCATTATTTTGTTGATGTAGTTGTAATGATTTCTGCACGATGCCCCATCACGTAGGGGGTCAAATGAGCAATGATCATTACAATACTCAGCAACTTTACCCCAATATGATTCATTTTTTTTTATTTCTTCCAACAACACCGTTTGTTCCAAATTTAATTCATCCACTCAGTAGCACCAGATTTTGATCAGTGGTCCATTTGAGGCTTTTGCAACGAGCAGGATTTAAATCTTCTGCAATTTCAGTGGCTTCCTTAGCACCGCTCCTACCACGGAGAGCCATTTGTGTAGAAAATTCAAAAAATTCAGTTGCTACAATATTTGGAACCGATACATTTCTTTTGGAGTAAATAAATAATAAGATGGTGGTTGAGAAAAAAATAGCATCATCGATCCATAATATGGACAATAGTTTGGAACATATGAAGGCATTGTGAAATTTAGTGTAAAACCATAATTTGGAGTATTTTCATAATGTTGGCTCGACATTTTATTTTGAAAAATGAGTAATTGTTGGAATCCAAATTTGGTACAAAACCATAATTTGGTGTATTTTGATAAGATTGTTGGTTGGAAGATTGATATTGAAATGAGTATTGTTGGGATCCATTTTTCAAATTGAAAAAATGATATTTTTTTTGTATCCAAATCAAATGAAACTGATTTTTATTTATAAATAAAAAAAATGATGAATTTTCGTATAAAAATAAAAAACTAAAAATAAATTTATTATAAAATAATTAAGTTAAATCGATAAGATAATATAAAAATCTGAAAAATTAAAACGGACAAATAAAAAATAACATGTGACAAAAGTGATAAATAAGGAGTGGGTAAAATAATTCAATCTGTATAAACTTTCAGCATTTATCCATCCAATTATTTGTTGACAAGTGATTGCTAGTCTCACTCTATTTGTTATTCACAGTTGAAGAATTTCAACATGCAATTATACACTTGTCTTCAACTACCAATTTCAACTCTCATTGAACTCTTTCAATGGTTGTTTTTTTTTCAACTACCCATTGTAGGTATTCTAATATTACCACTACTTTTTCAACTAACTACAGTACTTTATTACTAACACATCAATATATATTATACACAAAAAATAAAACACATTTTTTCAATTCACTTGCAATTTTCTATATACATTACATTAAGGGATAAATGGTTGATTTGATAGGATAAGAGATTCTTGTACAAGTATGCCCTATATTTCACTATGTACAAAAGTCAGTTTATAATTTTTTTAAAATTGCGCATGAAATAAATAATTTAAATAAACTCAAAATAATTCTTGTAACAACTAACAAGTGCACAACTCTTTGCTCTTGTCGATATCTAACTTAATTTTTTTTAAACTATTATTTTGAAAAGCCAAATACTATTTTTTTTCAAAAAATAAAAAATATAATAATTTATATCTTCCCTTGACTGAGTGTATAATTTGATGGAACATATAGAGAGTATATAATTTAGTAAGAAAATTTTTCATCAATTTTATTATTCATTCAGGTGTTTTATTTCATGCTACTAACAAGCTAAAACTACATTAGAAACTCCATACAGTCCTATCGTTGGGTCCAGAAAAAATTATTATTATAGAGAGTTATTCTTTGAAATTACGCCTTCAGCGTATGATACCAATTTTTCGAGAAATTGGTCTTGAACTCACAGACAGCAGCTTCCGTCAAAGTAAACACTCACACAATTCGTAGTAAACAAAGTGGAGACAAAGTTATGTAATAGTTTTCATTTCATTGAACAACAAAACTAAACTATTACACTTGAAGAGTATGGTAGGCAAAACGATTACAAGAAGTTTCCCGAGTGTCGCAACAACTCCCACTAACTTGCAATCTAGCACACGAGTACCTAGAGATAAATCTCCTAACTCTAATCTTGCCTCACGGCGCAAAAGCTACTACACAAACTCGAAGCTCGAAGCTCTCGGTTACGATTCTAAAAATCAGATTTCGTTCTCTCAAAATCGTCAAGTGATGAAATGAAAATCCATGGGTATATATAGGCAGCCCGCACATGTGAGGTGATGACGTGGCACATTCTCATTCGTCACATGCTTGGCTTATGTCACTTCTCCATGGATGACATCACTATTGTAGAACTTGGATTCTTGAATCTTGGAATCTCGAATCTTTGATTCTTGAATCTTCGAATCTTGAATCTTCAATTTCAAAATCAAACTTCAATTTCAATCTTGACTCCATCGATCTCAATTCTTCATCTTCAATTTCTCGTGAAAATCTCTAAGTGTTGAAGCTTCGGAATTTCATCGTCTTCATGGTCGTCGATATCATTGAAGCAGTAAACACCAGAACCAATCTTCATTTTCTTTATTTGAGTACTTAGTGAAAAAGGAGTCATGTTGAATGTACTCAATGCATTAGTCGTCGGTTCCATAGTTGCAAGGTAAGAGTCGCCGGTTCCATAGTTGCGCGCATATGCCACCAAACCAGCAACTCCAGTCGCTGGAATCAATCCAAGCACCAAAAACGGCGACTCCAGTCGCCGTTTCCACAACACACCAAAGCGGCGACGCCAGTCGCTGGAATTGCCCCCTTTCACCAAAAGCGGCGACACGAGTCGCCGTTTCTTCGCATCACCAAAAGCGGCGACTCTGGTCGCCGTTTTTCATCTAAACCAAATTCGGCGACTCCTGTCGCCGTTTCTGTACTTCACCATAACTGGCGACTCGAGTCTCCGTTTCTCGTGCATTTCATGTACTCCATAACTGGCGACTCCATTCTCCGTTTTCAAACGCGAAGTTGTGACTTCAAGTTCTTAACCTGTAGTCCTGAAATCAACCAAAACACAAACACATATGTTGTCGCCAAAATCAACATTTACAATCTCCCCCTTTTTGGCACAACTCATAAAACCAAAGTTAAGTAAAACGAGATACAAGTATCTCCCCCTCAAACAGATCCATCATCAAAAATAGCTAAGTAAAAAATATGGAAAAACATCAATCAAACAATCAATGAAAAACCACAAAAATACTTTAACAAGTTTGCACCAAGTGCCGAATCAAAAACCAATATTCAAGAGATAGAGAAATATGAAAAACCATGCATGAACGAATCTAGAGTTAGCTGCATGCAAAAAACCAAAGTACGAAAACGAGTTCAAGAGTTATGAAAAAACAGGAAATAGAAACTTGAACTTGGACTTCATTCTTTCAGCGAGCCAGTGGGAGTTGGATCGCGTTCTGGGCTCTCGATCATCTCTTCTTCATCGTCGCCATAGCTGAAGCCATCATCCGAACTTGAGTCTTCTTTCTCATCCCCATTAGACTCATCACCCAGACCAAAAATCTCGTACTCTCCGAGATCATTACCATCATCATCTTCAACATCAAGAACATTGACATCAACATCATCATCCTGATCTTTGAGTCCATCGGACGGCATCGCTCTCGACACCTCTGGATTCGAAGTTTCACCAACCTTTGCTTTTGCCTTGTCTCGAATATTCATCACACCTTCGAAGATATCGTCATCCGTTTTTTCACCGTCATCAATCAAATGTTCGACAGATATGTGGTTTCCTTTGGACAGCTGCTCATGAGCTTCCTGGATAGCATCCCTAACCATCTTCAAAATAAACGTATCTTTCAAACTTGCATCGGGAGCTCCAACATCACCGAGTACGCCCCCTTGTTGGATCTCACGTTGAAGTTTTCCAAAAGATAAGTTCTGCTTGTTCTGAGCGTCGATCATTCTGTTGTAAGCCAGCGCGTGTTCGGCTTGACGCTTTTCAAGAGTTAGAGTGTCAACGTAGAACTCCTGGACACAAGCTGATGGAACCACAGCACGATGACTGTGAATAGGATGATAAGGATTTTGATAAGACGGAATTCCAGAGTTAGGACCAAAACCGTGAGGTACGTATCTTGGTTTCTGTCAGGTTGAGGTTCCGCTTCATCAGCTGCAGAAGTCGATTCAGTTTTATGACGTTTGGCAGGAGGAGACTTAGCTTTCTTAGCTGCCGGTTTACGCTTCTTGGATTTTTGTGGAGATGGAGGTGGAGTTATAATATCAGGAAGCGCATTCCTGTCGACAGTCGCAAACCAAGGGAGATCGATGACACGTTTGTTTGGATTCAAATACTTTCCAGTAATCTTCACTGCCCCATTTTTCTTCATCTTTTTCTCAGACTCGGTTTCAGGAACGAAACCTTGGTCATGAAGCATACCATAGATCAGGCATGGATGAGTGAGATGAATTTTTTTCTCCTCGGGCAACTCAGCTTGCCGAATGATAGTTTCATCAGTTGTCTTGGCAATTTTGCACAAGTCATTAAAAATTATTCGGCCAATGTTGACTTGTTCGCCGCAGCCAAGGCGAAAGATTAGGTGCATCAAGTCCGGGTTCATCACAGTTGGGTCTTTATTAGCAATCCAGTTTGACATCCCGAGACGATGCAAAATTCCATAGAAAGCCGACAGCTTGGCCGGCGGTGGCAGTTCAGACTTAGCCTTTTTCTGTGTAATGAAGGTCCCAACCTTCAAGTCTTCAGCTCGTTCCTCAGCTGACGGTGAAGTCCAATTTGACTCAACTTCCAACCTTTCTAAAAATTTGTTGATGGAGAACGGACGAAATTTGTACAACTTTTTGCGAAATATAAAGCAGCCAAACAACCGACTCTTCGGATCCGCAAATTCTGGGGACAAGCTAGCGTAGAATTTGTAAAGAATTGGAATGGAGTATCGGTAAGTAAGATTCCCAGATTTGAGCATGTGCATCTTGTTCAGAAATTCCATGATGCCATGCCTTTCATAGTCCTCCTTGAGGATAGTTCGATCAGTATGGATCGGCAGTTTCTGAATAAGTTTATGGCGACGTTCAACAGTCGGGGTGAAGAAATCAAGAGAGTGAGCTTTCGGACACTCAGAATATTCCGAGATATACTTGAAGCCGGCAGTCGATTTTTGGGATCCAGCTGATCCCGAAGAGTGAGGCACAGTTGGTGGTTTCTGCGAGCTGTGACTTCTTGATTTCGCAACCGATCCACCAGAGTTTTTCGGAGTTGAAGTTTTCACACCACCTCCACTGACATTCGGTTTCTTGCCTTTGGCACTCCCAGCTGGAGACGCCGGTTTCTTTCCCGAGCCAGAAGGTTTCATGGACTTAGGATCTATGTCAGCAGTCACAGTCTCAGTTGAGGGTATGGGGACAACTTTCTTGCCATCCTTAGTTATCTCGCCAGCTGCGAGTAACTTGTTGTATTCATCTCTGGAAACGGTGCCCTTATAGATGCGATAAGAGCTATCTTTTTCTTTGCCAGATTTTCCAGATTTTGTATCTTTGCCCGAATGACGAGCAGAAGAGTGAGCAGGAGTTGCAGTTTTGGTTAGGTCAACCGATGGTTCTGCAGAAGAGGCCTTGCGACGATCAACTTTGTCCAAGTGAGCTTTGAGTTCATCATACGCCGCTTTCTTGGACTTAGGAGAAGGGGCATTTTCAAACTGCTCGTTCAGATAAGCAGTCATATCGGCCATCATATCATCGAAATTTTTGCCAGCCATAGTTAAGGTACGGAACTGAGAGCTGACAGCTGTGAAACCACGAAAACGAACTTGAATCACGAAAAGAAGGACAGGGCGTCGGATGCGCAAAGCTAGAGTCGCCGGTTGCGACGGAAAAACAAGAAACTAAGAACCTAAGGAATTCGAACACCGAACTTGCAGTTGAGAGCTGAGAGATCGAGAACTTGAGAGTTAGAGAATTCGATGGAAGCGCAAGTGAATTAGGTTTCCATGAGGTCCTATATATAGGAAAATTTTGGGCCGCCCGTCCGAATGAAAAATACCCAGTCCAAGACCTGCAAAAAGCCCATCTCAAGAAGAAAATTTAGACCCATTAGACGAACCAAAAATAATATCAATATTAAAAAAAATTAAATACTATTATTATATTTATATAATTATATAATTATATATTTATATTTATATATATATATATATAAAATAAAAATAAAAATAAAATGAAAAATCAAACCAAGGCATGAAAAACGAAGTTGAGAGCCATCGGTTTGAGTTGCCATGGACAGGTCTCCGAATTTGAAGCAGCTGAGAGTCGCCGTTTTTGCGCATCTCGAGTCGCCGAAAAATCGGCGAACGGAGTCTCCGTTTTTGTGTCCTTGAGTTGATAGTTTCCGGATTTGTGTCATAGGTTGAGTCACCGAAAACAGCGACTAGGGTCTCCGGTTTCGTGTCCTTGAGTCGCCGGTTTTGACTCCAAGTATTCGGCGACAGGAATCTACATTTTGAGCGTAGTCTCCGTTTTTGTGATTCTCCGGATTTGTGCGAGTCGCCGGTTTTGGGCGAGTCTCCGTTTTTGGAGTCTCCGTTTTTGGTGTCTCCGGATTTTGATCCTTCAAAAACGCCGTCACTTGAATTATGCATGTTGGACGTCGCTACACTCAATTTTTAGACTTCAGAGATGGTAAACCACGTAGCACTGGATATGAACTACAAAAATGCAAAATCAAAAACAACACATCACGAGTTAGTCATTCAAGTGTTCAACACACTACAAACATTCGAACACATTTTAGTGGAGATTCGAGGGCTGATATTAGGCAATGAAGAGCAAATATTTTCCCAGAAAAGAATCCACATTTCATCATTTTCCAAAACCAAAAATTTTCACACGAGGTGATAGAAACTTTGAGGTATATGAAAAATCTCTCATATTAAAAAAAACCGGTGGGATGGACCGAAGTATGTGATAGATATTGAACTTGTCCTTCGTCACAATCGCAAGAATACATGCCGTGTTTCGTCGAAACATATGTGATGAGTTTACACCGCACAAGAGATTTTAATTCATGAGTGCAAGGTGAACTTTTAAGGCACTCCACTTGGGACAAGCGTTACTACAATCAGAGGGGAGCAAGGTTCGACCTGCGTCCTCCATACGAGTTTTTAGCTTTTAAATGAAATGCAATAGATGCTCATTACAGCAGTCAGAGGGGAGCGAGGATCATCCCGCATCTCCGAAGTGTGATTGAAGAGCATCTTAAACTACGGCGTCCATGTGCTACCTTTCGAAGAGGGGAGCCGGGGTAACCGGCGTCCTCCGTTACTTGGTATTATGGATCTATGCAAATGATAGCTTATGGGAGTTATATGCCAAATTCACATGTTTGCACTCAGAGGAATAAATGCACTTGGGTCCAAAGACTAAAGCGGCCTCGAATCCATGTTCAACTTTATTAGACTAGTCCACGACGATTCAGCGTGCATATTCAGAAGTAAAGAAAATAATCTTTCAGACTTCAAAATTTTCGTGAACTCTTAAAGAGAACACATGCAGAGAGAATTTCTTAGAGTTTGAAATCTCTCAAAGTCAAGAGGTTTGGTAAAGATGTCAGCGAGCTGTTTTTCTGTTGAAATATGCTGTAGTCTGACTATATCACGATCAACCAAATCTCTAATGAAATGATGTCGAATGTCGATGTGTTTAGTTCTTGAATGCTGGACAGGATTTTCGCTGATTTTGATAGCACTCTGATTATCACAAAACAGCACCAATGGAGCACTCTCGATGAGATAGTCATTCAACATTTGCTTCAACCATAGCAATTGAGTGCAGCAACTTCCAACTGCAACATATTCAGACTCGGCAGTTGAGAGCGCAATGCAATTCTGTTTTCGACTATGCCAAGACACGATATTATTGCCAAGGAAACAACAACATCCAGAAGTGCTTTTTCGTTCATCAGTGTCGCTTGCCCAGTCCGCATCGGAAGAACCGACAAGATTTGATGAAGTGTCGCATGCATACCACAGTCCTAGTTCAGAAGTCCCAGAGATGTAGCGGAGAATCCGTTTGACAGCTCGTAGATGGTCTTCCTTTGGGTCAGCTTGGTACCTAGCACACATACAAATACTAAACATAATGTCAGGGCGAGTAGCGGTTAGATAAAGTAAAGTTCCAATCATGGAACGATAAAGAGTTTGATCAACACTTCGACTCTTAGTCGATTTAGATAACCGTTCAGTCGTCGCCATGGGATTTTTTGCGGGCTTAGCGTGATGCATCTCAAATTTTTCGACCATGTTTTTCGCATATTTGCTTTGAGAAACGAAGATTCCATCTGGTCGTTGAGAGATTTGTAATCCAAGAAACTGATGTAGCTCTCCTTCAAGACTCATCTGAAAAGTTGATGATATAGATTCCGTGAAAGTTTTCACGAGTTTAGAGCAGGTAGCACCAAAAACAATGTCGTCAACGTAAATCTGTGCAACCATCATGTGTTTGCCATCCCGTTTGATAAAAAGAGTTTTGTCAACAGAGCCACGTTCAAAACCGAACTTCAGAAGATAGTCCGTCAAACATCCATACCAAGCACGAGGCGCCTGTTTCAATCCATAGAGAGCTTTGTGTAGTTTGTATACATGATTTGGTTTCTTGGGATCCTCAAAACCTTTCGGTTGAGCAACATACACTTCTTCTTTCAGTACTCCATTCAGGAATGCAGCTTTGACATCCATTTGTCTAAGTTTGATGCCGAGGTGGCATGTAATTGCGATTAATAGTCTGATGGATTCAATTCGTGCAACTGGAGCAAAGGTTTCATCAAAATCAATACCCTCCACTTGGGCATAGCCTTGAGCAACAAGACGAGCTTTGTTTCGAACAACTTGTTGTGCTCATCAGTTTTGTTTTTGAAGATCCATTTAGTTCCAACCACATTCATATTCGATGTTCTGGGAACTAAGGACCAAACATTGTTTCTAGTGAACTCATTCAACTCTTCTTGCATGGCCATGATCCAAAAATCCTCTTTCATGGCTTCCTTGTAATTTTTCGGCTCATTCTCAGAGAGAAAGCAAGAGATACCGATTTCATTACAGATTGCAGAAGTGCAGATGTTGTAGAGTTCATTTGGAGAGTTTGTCGGTTCTTTGAGCGTGTAGTTCGCTCATTCATGTTTCCAATCATTTGGGTCGGAGAATGTTTCTTTTGAATAAGTCTGGGTGCCTCTCTAGGAGCATTAGCTGGGTTTTCAACGTTTATCTCATTTTCTTCATCTTCAGACGATGAAGTATCATTGTCTTGATTGCTAGAATCTCCAACTTCAGGTGAAGTGTTTGGTGTAAAATTTTCAAAAGTCACATTCTCAGGAGCAGCAGTTGTGGGTGTTGGTGGAAAATTTTGATATTCCAAAATTCCCTCTTTAACCCAGTCTTCCTCTACATCTTTTCCCAGAAAGTCTTGTTCATCAAAGTTGATATTAATAGTTTCCATGACTTTCTTGGTTCGAAAATTGTAGGCTCGATATGCATGACTATTTTGACTATAGCTAACAAAAATACCACGATCAGCTTTGGCTTCAAATTTCTTCAGAGGATCACGATCCTTCATAATATAGCAAGTACAGCCAAAAACTCGAAAGTGTGCAACAGAAGGTTTCTTGCCATTCACAAGTTCATAGGCAGTTGCGGTCGTCCCAGATCGAATACTTACCTGATTCAGAATATATCCAGCAGTTGAGACAGCTTCTGCCCAAAAAGTTCGTGCAAGATTTTTCGAGATTAGCATCACACGTGCCATTTCTTGCAACGTTCGATTCTTTCGTTCGGCTATCCCATTTTGTTGAGGAGTTTTTGGGGCCGACTATTCATGATGAATTCCCTTCATCATACAGAACTCATTGAAGCTAGTATTTTGAAATTCAGTTCCGTGATCACTTCTGATCCTCTTTACTTTAGCTTCATGATTCGTTTTGATCCATTTCACAATGCCTTTGAAGGCATCAAATGTTTCATCTTTGGTAGCCAAAAATCTTGTCCATGTGTATCGGGAAAAATCATCAACAACAACCAACACATATTCTTTCTTAGCTATGCTTTTAACTTCCATTGGACCCATCAAGTCCATGTGCAATAGTTCAAATGGAGCCGAAGTGCTCATTAATGTTGGCAGTGCAGGATGAGAAGTTCTCGTCAGCTTACCCTTTTGACAGTCACCACACACTCGCTTTTCAATTTTGGGGAGTTAAGAGATTCCTCGAACTATCTCCCCCTTAACCAGTTTACTCAAATTTCGAGTGCCAGTGTGTCCAAGTCGTTGGTGCCACAAATCAACTTCATCGGGAACGGTCACAGAAAAACAACTATACTCAGTTGTATAGCAATTATTTTTAGCACGTGGGCCTTCCATAATACACTTTCCTTCAACATCAAAAACTCTGCACGACTCCTTATCAAAACTCACATTCAGTCCTTCATCACACAGTTGACTGATGGAGATAAGATTAGCAACAAGTCCCTTTACATGGACTACATTTCTGATCGGAGGTAAGCCTTTGATTTGTAGAGTCCCTTTTCCCTTGACGACGCCTTTTGCTCCCGCTCCAAACACCACGGGGGCGCCAGTCATGGGTTCGTAATCTTTCAAAAATTTCTTAGTGTCAGTCATATGGCGGGAACAACCACTGTCAAAATACCAAATTCCTTTGGTTCCAGACTCAGATGCATTAAGTGCAACATTGCAGAAAATGAGTTCTCTCGGTTGCCAACTGACTTTTGTAGAGTTAGAGTTAAGTTCAACTTTACTCTTTTGAGACTTGGGCACCCATCTCTTCTTGTCATTTGTCATTTGGTCATTTCTCTCAGTCACAGTTTTCAGATTTGTCTTAACTTTCAAGTTTGGAGAAATGGGCTTCTTCGTGTCCTTGGCAACCTCAGCCTTTTTCACATCAAAATTTCGTGACTTTGTCAGTACCACAGAGTTCATATTTTTCTCAACACTCATCTTTTGAGAAATTCGTGATTTGTCATCCTTAGTCATCAACTCACGGTTCATGTCAGCTCTTAGCTTGTAGCAAAATGGTCTTATGTGTCCATGCACATTGCAGTAGTGACATACATATTCTCGTTTTTGACGAGTTTCAACTTTCGTAGGCGTTTTGACCAAAACAGTTTTAGAGTGAAGAGTTTTTCTGTTCAGCTTCACGTTCTGAGAATTATCCAACTTCTTCATCAACGTCTTCTCATAAGGCAAGATTCCTCGAGGATGTTTCACAATATTTTTGGGGAATTGATATGTCTCAGATTCAGAGTTCGAAGTTGAGGTCGACTTTTGAGGTTTAGATTCAGGAGACTTAACAACCTTCTTCCCTTCAGCAATATCCTTCCGTTTAGATGATTCGGCGTCATCCTTACTTTTATCCTCTGGCTGATCGTTGGATGCTTTGACAAAGGTCACATCTTTCTTCTCGGGTGTAGAATAAATAGACTCAAAAAATTTTTGAAAACCGAGTCCATAGCGATTAGGATTCATGTACGAGGCAGCATTGTCAAACACCGAGGAATTCGTGTTCATCTTTTTTAACAGCTCATCAGTCATCTGAAGTTTTTCTTTCAATACATAACACTCCTTGTAAGTCATGGCAAGGTCAGATTGAGCTTTCAAAAGGGATGACTTTAGTTCATCATTCTCAGTGTCGCAGTTTTTGAATAGAGTTTGCAGTTTCTTAACTTCAGTTGTTTCCTTTTTCAGCGAAGTCTTCAGTTTTGAGTTTTCAGAGCTCAACCTCTCACACACTTCTCTCAGTTCGACAACTTCTTTGTAGTATTTATGTTTTTCTTCGAAGAGGTCATCAAATTTGATTTTAAGTATTGTCAGAGAATTGTTCAATCTCTTTTTCTCGTCCTTCGTTCTTTCAACTGAGTTTTTCAACTCAACAGCCTCGTCATACATCTTTCGGTTAGCATTCGAGAGTTCATTACAAGATTCTGTAAGAACTTTCAAAGACACTTCAAGTGCACCATTTTCAGTGATAACCGAGTCATAGGATTTTGAGAGTTCGGAGTGACTCTCGTTCAGTGCAATCAGTTCAGCACTCACACATTCATTTTGGGAAAAATTTGGTGTCATCTCATTTTCCATAGACTCAGTCACAGATTCAACATCTGGAAAAATGTCATCATCACAGAAGTTTCGGTTGGCTGAAGCTATACGAAAGATGTTGTCTGCAGTTGCAGTATCTTTCAGAAAACCATCAAAAACAAAATTTTCAACCTCCACATTTTCAAGATCAAAATTTTCATCAAACGTGACAACTAGAGCGTTGTCCTCATCATCATCAGAATTTTTTTCCTCAGATTCCTCGCTCTCTGAGATAACATTTTCATCATCAAAAACTACGTAGCTCACTGGCAGTTTCTTTTCGCGATGTAAATTGGGACACTCGTTTTTTAAATGTCCAAATCCCTTGCATTCATAGCACTGCATTTTAGAAACATCATTGCTAGTAGATGAATATGGAGATAGTTTTGTCTCCTTAAATTTTTTGTCAGAGAAAGAAGTTTGATTTCGGTTGTCTGAGTTTCTCTGAAATGAGTTAGAATTTTTCTGAAATTTTCGAAATTTTCGAGCACGATTCTTTCTCTTAAACTCTTGCTTCACAAGATACGTGACAATTTCAGTCAGTGCAGCAAGTTTTTCAGGATTATTTGAGTTCATCAAACGTTCAATGTCCTCTGCTTCTTCATCATCAGATTCATTAACATCGGCTGAGAAACTACATTCAGATTTTTCATTTTTCAAGGGAGTTTTCTGAGGTTTCGAACTTCTTGAACTCTTACCCTTCTCAGAGATTTTTAAAGCAGTCATCGGTTCATAAACAAGAGACATTTCAGGGTTGCTACGCACTTTCAGAGTCAAGTCGTAGTTTCTCAAATCAGCCATCAAATCTGCATAGTCCCATTTCTGATCCTTTTCTTCTCGTGCTTCAAGCGTTAGCACTTTACTTTCGAACCGAGAACTTAGACTATGAAGAGTTTTCTCGTAGACCATGATGGCAGGAAAAGTTTCTCCAAGTTCATGAACTTCGTTCACATATCTCATAATTTTGTCTAAGTACTCATTTATGTCTTCATCTTCTCTCATACGAAGTTGATGGAACTGAGCAGTGATAGTTCGAATTTTGGAGCGTTTCACAGCATGACTTCCTTCTCACGTTCTCTGAAGAGTTTCCCATGCGTCTTTAGCTGAAGTGCAATTCTTGACAAGTTGGTACATACTTAGTTCCAACCATTCACAAATAAGAAGTAGAGCCTTGCTATTCGCAGTAGACAAGTCATGCTCTTCTCTAGTCCAGTTACGTTCAGGTTTAGGAATTCTTATTCCATCGGCATCTTCAGTATACAGACATACCCAACCTTCCAAAACAGCCATCCATGCACGAGAGTCATGGCCTTTAATTCTAGCAGAAACTTTAGCTTTCCAGTTAGAGTAGTTCTGATGAGTAAGCATAATCGGTTTCTGGACAAACATTGGCGACTCCATTTTAGCGGAAATATGAAGTCAAGTAACAGATCACGTCTTATACGTATGACGTCCCGCTCTGATACCAATTGAAATTACGCCTTCAGCGTAGGATACCAATTTTTCGATAAATTGGTCTTGAACTCACAGACAGCAGCTTCCGTCAAAGTAAACACTCACACAATTCGTAGTAAACAAAGTGGAGACAAAGATATGTAATAGTTTTCATTTCATTGAACAACAAAACTAAACTATTACACTTGAAGAGTATGGTAGGCAAAACGATTACAAGAAGTTTCCCGAGTGTCGCAACAACTCCCACTAACTTGTAATCTAGCACACGAGTACCTAAAGCTAAATCTCCTAACTCTAATCTTGCCACACGGCGCAAAATCTACTACACAAACTCGAAGCTCGAAGCTCTCGGTTACGATTCTAAAAATCAGATTACGTTCTCTCAAAATCGTCAAGTGATGAAATGAAAATCCATGGGTATATATAGGCAGCCCGCACATGTGAGGTGATGACGTGGCACATTCTCATTCGTCACATGCTTGGCTTATGTCACTTCTCCATGGATGACATCACTATTGTAGAACTTGGATTCTTGAATCTTGGAATCTCGAATCTTTGATTCTTGAATCTTCGATTCTTGAATCTTCGAATCTTGAATCTTCAATTTCAAAATCAAACTTCAATTTCAATCTTGACTCCATCGATCTCAATTCTTCATCTTCAATTTCTCGTGAAAATCTCTAAGTGTTGAAGCTTCGGAATTTCATCGTCTTCATGGTCGTCGATATCATTGAAGCAGTAAACACCGGAACCAATCTTCATTTTCTTTATTTGAGTACTTAGTGAAAAAGGAGTCATGTTGAAAGTACTCAATGCATTAGTCGTCGGTTACATAGTTGCAAGGTAAGAGTCGCCGGTTCCATAGTTGCGCGCATATGCCACCAAACCAGCGACTCCAGTCGCTGGAATCAATCCAAGCACCAAAAACGGCGACTCCAGTCGCCGTTTCCACAACACACCAAAGCGGCGACGCCAGTCGCTGGAATTGCCCCCTTTCACCAAAAGCGGCGACACGAGTCGCCGTTTCTTCCCATCACCAAAAGCGGCGACTCTGGTCGCCGTTTTTCATCTAAACCAAATTCGGCGACTCCTGTCGCCGTTTCTGTACTTCACCATAACTGGCGACTCGAGTCGCCGTTTCTCGTGCATTTCATGTACTCCATAACTGGCGACTCCATTTTCCGTTTTCAAACGCGAAGTTGTGACTTCAAGTTCTTAACCTGTAGTCCTGAAATCAACCAAAACACAAACATATATGTTGTCGCCAAAATCAACATTTACATTCTTATATAGAGTTTTACAAAATAAATATATTTTTTTCGTATAAAAAATAATATAAATATAAAAATAAAATATATCAAACTTAACTAATTTAATAGTTTAACTAATTTAATAGTTTTGACTAAGTATATTTGACTATATATATATAAAAATTGTATTTAACATATATATTCAATAAAATACTAATAAATCTAATTACTATAAACTTTGATCATATACTATATGTCATTGATTTTGATAAATATTTTAAGTTATTTTAAACATGTTATTGATTTTGATAAATAAAAATATTATTAATAAATATTTTTATTATATATTAATCATTTATTTTTATATAGAGTTATAGATCCTTAAGGTGGGGCTTGAAAAATGTATGACTTATGACAATGTGGAGTTTATTTTTATTTATAACTGATCCGGATTCGAGACTTTAATTTTTTATTATTATAGGGAGTTTATTCCTATATAGAGTATTACGGAGTTGAGTTTTTACTGTATAAATTAACGATCACTTTCAATATCAATAAACAAATAATTTGTATGCAATATCTATTATGGGCAATGGAATTATTTTTTTATAAACACTTCCATTTGTACGATTAGTAATTAATTTTTACCAACAACATATTTGCCCAAAAAAAAAAAAATTAAACTACCAAATTCAAATGATTAGCAACAAACAACACAAAGGCGTAGTTTATACAATTTCAATAAAATTACCTAATAATGTTTTTCAAAATAAATGTTTATATTCATATAGAAAAAAAATTTAAATTACGAATAAATTAACAAATTATTAAAATGATCATAAAAAAGTTAGAAGTATATAGTCTAAAATGTAATTTTTAACAAGATCTAAAATATATCATAAACTTAAAAAAAACTTTTTTTTAACTTATAATTTTCTATATTAAATTATAAAATTAAAATTATTCGGAGAATTACGGATAAAATTATTTATCCACATAGAGAGTATTTTTTTTTTTAAATTTAAAAATTATAAATAAAATGATCTATTTCGAATTGAAAAAGTAACTCTCTCTCGTACATTTCTGCCATGAAAATTAATAAATTGTGCATATATTATCATAAAGTAATTTTAGTATTATTAGTGCTAATTAATTTTAATTTACATTAATTATTATTTTAGTAAGCTTAATATTTACAATGAGATGGTGAACGAGACCTAGTGACTAGATTGATTAATCAAGACTAAAAATAAATTATGTTTTGAATATATTTTTATGCATATTAACCAAATATTTTGGACATTACAATTCATAAATAATTTGAAAATAATATTAGTGGCAACTCTCATCGTATCATATCATTGAAAATATAATAACATAATTTACAAATTTACAAAATTTAATTATTTTAATTTTTTTGTGTTTTTAATATCTTTTAGATATCGACTTCAAATTCAAATTGATTATAACATTATTTATTTAATTTGATTCATCAAGTTTTCTATCAAATTCGAATAGTCTACTCTAACATGCTTGTATCATCTAGTTTAATTTAAACGAAACGACAAAAACTTTAAATATAAGTGGTTGAGCTCAACCTAGTACCTAGGCAAGGCCTAAGAGAAAACTTTTAGGAGTTGTTTGGTTACCAAGATATAAGCCCATAGTCTCGCTAACTTACCTATCATATGTTTGGTTTAAGGCTCAGTTTATTTACACCTCCAATTTTACTAAGTCTACCCCTTTATAAATTCACTTCCCTTTAATTTTCATTTTGATAAACTCACCCCCCTTCCAATACCACTTCTACCCTTGTTCCTAATTCTTTTCACGTCTTTTTACATTCTCTTCAAACCCAGAAAACTCATCTTTCTTCAAAGTAAATAATTTCCACTTCAAAATTTGGCCGACAGTTAACTTCTTGAAGCAATGAAGCGATTTGAAACCGGTAAGTGTTCATTATTGATTTCTTAATTTCATTTTCATCCCACCAAAAAAACCTTCTCCTATTTTCACCTTGGTAATCGTAATATTTGTGTTTTATTTCTGGAGAATTATCCGGCGACGCGTGGTGCAGATCCGGGTGCGGTGCTACGAGAAACGCCGTAAGAATCGTGGTTGACTATGATTTTTTTTTTTTTTGTAACAATTGAGGTTTTAGTTTACCTCTGTTTTTAACCCACTTTAACAATCTTGTAAAAAATCTTAGCAATAAAATTAATGTATTTTTTAAAAAATTTACGTAATTTAACATATCAGTCTCTGAGTATTTTTCAGAATCTTATCTCTCTATTGTTCTTAATCGATAAGATTTATTTATTTATTAATTCTTGAAAGCTAAATTATGTTTTTCATATTTTTTCCTTTGTGAAAATTGAAATTTGTATTTGAAAAATGGAGATCGTGTTGGTGTCCTGGTCGGGAGGGTGCGATGGGAGGTGATGACGGTGATGTTGAGATGAAAATAAGGATATCTGGTCGATGAGGGGGGAGAGATGCGTGAGAAACTTATTTTTGTAGTAGGAATATTATTTAATATTGAAGGGTATTATAGTCATTGGACATTGTTATTAAAAATGAAAAAAATAAAAAGGGGTGAATTTAGTAATATTGGAGGTGTAAATAAACTCACTAATTTTACGGGGCCCACGCAGGATAAATGACCCGCATCTATTAACTATTCCTCTTCAAAGGAGTTAACGGCCCAATTTGGAAAGATAAGTTATCTTCTAGAAACAATAAACAAAATTGATTACGAATTTGCATAACTAATTTTCTCGCATTGGAAGATGTTATATAAATTTATTTTATTTTTAATTTAATTACTAATTAATTTTTTTCTTTTTTTTTTAAATTTTTTTTCTTTCTTTATAATTTGTGGTTCAATTTGTTAAAAAATACATATGGAATTTACGAAATGTTGTTTTTTAATTTCTCATTTATTTTTTTCTTCATTTTTTTTGTTTTCCACAAAAGCCAATATTTTTTATTTAATTTTATTCTGTTTTTTCTTCCTTTTGCTTGTTCTTCACAAGGCACGGACAAGTAAATTTTATTTTTTTATTGAAGATTGTCTTTTATTTTTTATATTCCTTTTTTTCTGTTCCTGTTCAGTATATATTTAGATCTGTTTTTGAATAGTTCTTTTCAGATAGTTTATTTTAACACAACATATCAGTTAAATCAAGATAACTTAACTAGTTAATAACTATAATATAAATTCAAATCGGTTATCAATGACTGCCGTCGGGAGTGATATCCTGGCCCCACTGTACCAACACTTGTCTTTTCCAGCGTACTTTGTCCTCACTCGTGCGCACCCGGGAGACTTCCCAGGGGGTCACCCATCCTAGAATTACTCCAGAGTCAGCACGCTTAACTTTGAAGTTCTTATAGGAGGATGCCCAAAAAAGAAGATGCATCTGTTGTATGAGTAGCATATTCAATCCTTTTAAGCTTTTGAATTTTCTGAGGCGTTACAGTTATACTCTCTCTGTCTAACATAAATTATATACTACTTTTTTTTTTTTTGTAAATTTCAAAAATAGTACAATTTATGTATACATAAAAAAATCATTATTAATAAGTTTGGTAATTGATATAAATTGATTTTTACTATATACATAATTTGAAAATGAATCTCTCTATCTCTAGAGAACAGTAAAAACAAATTCATGAATTTCTCTACCTCCAGAGAACAGTAAAAAAATCATTTTGGAGTATAATATTCCGTTCCCATGTATAATAATATACTGATTTGGTGGTATACCAACACACCAACCCAATTGAAATGAAGTTTTATATCATTGCCACTTTGTATGGATACGAGGTAATTAAGAGATAATAGTATTTTATTTTATTTTTAATGGTAAAATATTAAACCAAAACAATTTTAACGCTTGGGATTTGGGAATATTAAGAAGAGTATATTAACAAAACCAAAAACACTCGCACACAACACCAACACACTATACACTACAACAACACACTAAGATTAATTTCAGTAAAAAAAAAAAAGGCAACATGACTTCACATTTTGGGTAGAGTATTTCCAAACTAATCCAGTCCACAACACTGTATTCAAGCTAAACCTACAGATAGAATCCAACATGACTTATCTTTTTCTCTAGGCACCGACAGAACTAACGAATTAATAATATGCATGTGGCATGTTGTCCACACAAAAATCGAGCACAAGCACGTTAACTGTTACAATATTACAAATAGCAATGAACAGAAATAGCAGGTGGACAATGAATAATATATAGGCTCAAGAAAAAGGCTAATGATAACAAGGCCCAACGACTTACTGCTGTTTATCTTGTTTAGTTTGCGAGGCTTCTGCTCCACCATTAGCCTTATTAGCTGGCGCAACTTTGGCGGGGTTTGACCTCTCCGACTGAGAGAACTGAATCAAGATTTGCATAAGAACTGTGATGATTGCTAAAGAAACCACCGAAAACGTGATGCCTTTCCATGAAGAGAAAAAGGGAACCCATTCGAAAACTTTCAAGGCACCCAAGGAAAGCAAGATTGCCCAGGAACTGACAACCTGTTATTGCAAGAAACGATTTATTCCCGCTTTGTAGATCAATGCAAAAGAAGGATAGTTATTAAAGATACCCTTAATATCTGTTTCTATTTACAAATAAACCCCTTAAGAGGAGGGTATTTGTAAATTGAAACATATTTGGAACTTTTTCGTAACTTGGCTAAGCATTGGGTTGTATTTGTAATTTTAACAAAAGAAAGCTACCCAAGTAAATTACCAAAAGGGATTTCACAGGGCGTCCAGTGTTTTGCAGTTGTTCACCGAAAGAGCCCTCAGTTATATGTTTGTCCAGTAACGCATCCTGTTAAGAGAAGGAAATCATGTAACTGATCAAACCAATTATTACAAAGCACATAAATACATCTCCTTGACGTCAGACTATTAGGACAAAAACAGAAAATAAAATGCACCTTGGCTACAAAAGCATCTCTACACCATTGAGCAACTGCATCATCTGTTTCTGGCAAATCCTTCATTAAGTGTCTCTTGAGGTGGACATGAACCTGCAATATCATATTTAACATAAAATTTATTGAAGTCTCCAATTATGATAGACAACTGATCTTTAGAGAGTAGACATTTATATTAACAAAACTCAAAAGATGATGTAGTCTGTATGAGCAATCATAAGAATAATAAAATAATAAAACCCAAAACATGTTCCTTGGTAAAGAACTCTCAAATTTGGTTGACTGGATAGTTATTTTCTCAAATTGTTAACGTGAAATGTTGTAGTATAACATTTGCTGATAATCAACGGATTGGTGATTATGCCTTTATCTTACGCCATCCTTGGTTCATCAAATTGTGAATGTAAACTGTTGTATAGAAACAATTGTTAAAATATACCTACTTGTTGATGATTGCGCCTTAAATATCACGCCATCCTTGGTTGTTTATTAAAAAAAGAAATCCTTAATAAAGAAGACTAGCTTCTACATTCATCCTAACTGGAAAATTTGTCGAAATAAGATTATGTGGGCTCACTCACCACAGACGACTGGCCTTTAAAGAGTCTTAGCATGGTTGGTTGAGGAGATGCCTTGGGAATAGTTACAGTCACATCATAAATGGCTGGAACAAATGAGCGCATATGACTTACTGCTGTAACAAAACCCTGAAAGGTACCAACAAAGTGAGCAATGCTAAGCACTTCAATAACTTGAGAATTCAAGAAACCAAATTTGCAGATGATTGCATGAAGTAAACATTTGACTACTTTCATGAGAAATCAAATGCTTGATTAAATTACTTTCATGAGAGCAACATCAATCTAGGAAAAAATTAAAATACGAAGGGGGGAAAGGTCATGTTTTGCAAGCATTAAGTAGCTCAAAAACTGAATGAGAGATGCATAAGCTTCAATATTCTAACACAGCAAAGTAATCCATCTTAGAAATAGGTCAAGTACCTTAGTTCGAGGAATCAAAACATTTCTCGGAACAGGTAACCCCGCTGAGGATGCATATTCTTGAGCAGCTAAGAGCTTTGCCTGAGTAAAGCGAGTACCCTCAACAAAAAGTGCTAGCCAAAAGGGACGAGGGAAATCCCTTAGACGTTGAAGTCCTGACTGCAGTAGATTTAAACTCAAGTACTTTAGGACAGCAGAGACAGAAATATAGGCGAGTGAAAATGACGTGCATAATAAATAAATAAAAGAAAATTAAGTTAAAGAAAGATAATAAATATTTTATCAGCTGAAAGTACCTTTAAGGTGTTTTCATCCTTTGCCCAGCTCCTTTCAAGAAATAGGTACTCAGAGAACCACATGGACCATCCTATCACCTGCATAGACGGTCACAGTGCACATTTTCTAGTACGTGTATTCTCTTGTTTCATGCTCCAAAAGTAGTAAAAGAATAAACCAAGGATGCAAATAGATAAAACTAAAATATAACAGGTGAGATAGCACCGCAACGATGGGATCTGATTGCCAGTATATTCTATGAGTGTTCTGAAGAAAATTTAGATTTTTATGGGGTTGATTGTTTTGGGAAAATTGCCTACCTGTGATTATTTCCAAAACCAATAGTCCAATACCCTAACAGCGGTCTTATTCCAACTTGGTGTGTTTCATGCATGAACTCCTCGGAGAATCTAAATCATATACTCTTACACTGTCCTTTTGCTAAAGAATTGTGGTACAGCAGGGCTTTCAATGAATTGGGCGTTCATTGGGTTAACACAGATTTGATTGGGGCATTGATGCTACAGAATGTTGTGGGTTCTATAAGCAAGAAATTAAGTTTTTTTCGGCAGGACTGCTGTCTTATTGGTGTTTGGTACATTTTATTTTCAAAAGTACAAAGATTTTTTTATGATCAATGTGAATCTTTGATGAAATATGGGTTAGAATTATATATAATGTGGTTTGTGGTCTGTTATTCATAATGTTAGTATATATATAATCCTACTTTGTAATCAATCTAGGGATGTCTCATTCCTAATTTTGTTATAAAAGTTTATGTTTCTTATAAAAATAACTAAAATAATTGGAACTAAAAATATAAAAAATTAAAAATATACCAAAATAAAGAAGCTATATCAGTCACTTTGTAAGACTTGTTAATTTGTGTGAAACCTTCTAAAAACAAAAATTATTTATTTTGGGGACAGGGAGTATAAATATGCATGTGTTCTTGACTCTATCTCGCATTGGATAAGTTCTCCAAATGGCAAGACGCACAACTGTAGAGGGGGGAGGTTGTGCATGTGTTGTAAAATATTATTTACTCATTTCAACATTAAAAACATTTTTTGATCACTTTATTGGCTCCTAAAATGTTAGCATCATATGTCATAACTCACCCAACAATCAAAATGTTAGTAAAAAACACTCGCTTTACAGGGAGCTGTTAGAAGATGAACCAAAGCTACAAGTAGAACGTAGAGATTAATATCATACAAGGACAATATTGAGAACTTACAGGAAGGAGCTTTGATGATTTCTTCATAACAGCTAAAGTGCTACCAAGACAACCTGATCTCTGTCAACCAAAATATCCAAAAGTTGAATATGTAAAAGTTAAAAGGATTGACAAAATAAAGCATGAATAAGGGATTTCCAACTTTGCTTTAATTTAACATACACAGTTTATCATTAAAAATCAGTTCATATTGGTATATATGGTATAAGTTTCGGACATTCCAGGAACGGCTGTTCCAAAACTTTGTTTCCTGGTATATTGTTGGCATGCATCCAACTATTTCATATTTCCATGTATAATAAAAACAGCAATACCGTCTCCAAAATTATAAATGCAAATTCTAAACATATTCTTCTCAAATTAGAACTCTAATATTAAACAATACATTAAAAATCTCAAATAAAAATTCCTTCTCAAAAAAAAAAACTACCAAAAAAATCCACAAAAACTTTCCTTCTTACGCGTGGCTTGTGATCTTAATCTCTTTAAGAATAAAAAATACATTAAAAATACATAAACTACTTTCCTATAACCTAACCCTCAAATTAAACCCAAAGAGCTAGCATTAAATAAAATGCCGCTCCATCTGTTTCATCGACTTTGTATTCGTGTTTTTTTTTTCAATATTCAGCGATTCATCTTAATCAAATAAAAAGTTGTCGATTTCTATGCAACTACTTTCGCTGCCTAATTTCGTTGTTGAATTAGGGTTTCTGATCGGGTGGTGGGAAAGGTAAGAGAAGCCGAGAATTAAGGCTAAAGGATAGATTCTCTTTTTATTAGTAAATCAAGTATGTTTCAGGTTCCAAGTGGGCACATGACCAGTCATCGACATGATAACCATGGTACATTACATTACGTTATATTTACATATGATTGTGTTCAAACATATAAATAAAAACAAGAGATAATATTACAAATAATAAACAAGTGTAAAATGCATCATGACAATATTCAAACAATGGATATCCATCCCTTTACAACTTTTCATATTATTGAACGTTTCAAAAGGCCAGGTATGATAAACATTTATGTGAAAGATAATTCCATGTGATAGGAAAAAGTGTTCATGTGTCGTTACACATCTATGCATGCTCCCCACCCACCTCCCAAACCACCATGTATAACCATGATTCATTAATATCGATAGCCAACAGACGTTTTTATTCCATAAATGCAAATATGCATATAGATTTTGTTATGCAATAGCAGACAGAGGACAAACCTGTGCCAAAACCCATCCAACTAGCCAATCAATGTCACTTTTGTGGTTACATATGACAAGTGCATGCTCACTACCTAGAAAAATACCAGCATAACCAAATAAAAGTGACTCAAACAAGATCAGATAACCTGACAAATAAGAAGAAAAAAATCAGAAGCAATAAAGAAATGACATTGCCAACTTACCCATCAGTTTGAAGGATTCAGAATCAGAGAACACTTCAATCTGCAATCATACAAGCAGTTAGGAGACAGTCAGATGATTTAAATTTAAAGTGAACATATTGATTTTATAAGAGATTCTATAGTAATACTGTGACATCATCTCTGACTATCAACACACAGTCAGTATTAATATATGGCTGACGGACATTAACATTTTCCTACAAGCCAAAACTATATAGTTTGGTTTCCAAGTCTGGATTTACAATGAGGATAATATAAAGGAAATAAAAATCATTTTAGACTGGAAAGGTAGATATCAATCTAAATGGAACAAAATCATAAGTGATTATTGCTACGATATTTCTTTATTGCGTTGATGTGAGAACAAATTCGAAAGAGCTATATATCTAATTAGCAAGTTAATAACATATCAATCACATATATTGTTATTGCTACGACTGTAGCATGAACTCGGTGCATTTAGATCTGGTAAATCATCTTTACTAGTCTAAGATACAACCAAGTTCAGATTTTTCACCTTCACGCCAGCCCACCAATCGATGAGCCACACAAGCTCGAGCCATAAAAGCTCCGCCACCTCCCTGTTTACCCTCCTGTAAATGTTCTTCGACAGGGGCCTTATCAACACATAGCATACTGCCTAAAGGAGAAACACCCATCACTTAGTTAATAACAAGGTTTCCATGACAAAAGTAAATCAGAGCAATCAACTACTGAGCATGAGCTACACGCAACAAATAACAAACACATATCCATCAAATCCCTAATCAATGGGCTCTGCTTAGCTCGAACTTTAGAAGGAAAAAAAACAAAAAAAAAAAAACAAATGATACCTCAAACCCTAAAAAGAACAATTTCTACAATTTCATTTTAATTATTTCCTCACAAAAAGGAGATTACCTGGATTAAATTAACGACGAGTCCAGAGAAAAAGAAGAGTACGCCTAACGGCAGGATGACAATTGCGGCTGGAATCGCCATACACACAACTGTATGTATATATGTATGTGCGTGTGTGTCAACAAGATTCTGATTCAAACTTAATTCAACGAGAGAAAATGGAGAAAAAGAGGGCAAGTGCAGCAATAAATTTAGGGCAAAATGTGCAGAGAACAATTTCAAAATAATTAATTCACGAAATAGATGAGAAAATATAATTTGTTTTTTATTTTGGTCGATACAATAATAATAATAATAATAATAATAATAATAATAATAAATTACTAAAATAAATTAGTAATTCAATTACTCACTTTTGATTTTTTATTTTTGTATTGCAAATGGTATTTTTTATTTATTTTTTTTTGATAAAGAAGAGAGACGAGGAGGCTCGATCGGGTATGATGTAAATCGAGGATGTGCCCGAGGAGCAAATTTGTCCCACCCGAGGTTTGAACCCTGCGTCGCTGGGAAATATCTCACCCACATCATCACAGGCTTTACCACTCGGCTATGCCTCTGGAAACTGCAAATGGACTTTTCAAATATATAAAAATACATTTTTACTTTGATTTTTTTAATCAACTTCATATTAATTTATTTATTTTATTTTTTGTACTTGGATTAATGTAAAAATATTATAAAAGTTTTTTTTTATTTGAATTAATGTAAAAATATTATAAAAGGCAAATTGACTAGAGTGTTATAAATATAATAATCAATACACACTCTTATATTTTTACGTTTAAAGACTTGAAATTTTTTGGAGTCTTCAATCAAAAATTTTAAAGTCTAATATTTTTCTTGAAGTATTGAATACAAATTAAAAAAAAAAAAAATTAAAATCTATACGTATTCAATGTATTTTAATAGTATATAAAATTTCATTGATTTTTTTCAAAATATATATGAATAAATTTGATTATTGTTGATGGTGGAAAAATTGTGTTCTCCAATTACCAACTAAAATAGATATTTTGGGGATTGAGTAGTGAACAAGGCAATTATGCTCTCTAGGAATTTTTGGGGAAATGTGTAGATCCCCTCATAAAATATTACACCTACTATTTATAGAGAATGCAAACTAGGGTTACTAAAATGGGTTAATGGGCCAGGCCCACTAATAAACTCTCCATTAAGCCCATCTTCTAATTTAGAGCCCGGGGAGGGACAACATGACTCCCGATAGGCCGAGCACGCTGCATATGGACATTTGCTCCTCCACTGGCTTTGATCCTGCTAGCCCGCAGATTCCCGCCGACCACCTCTCCTGCTCGCCTCATTTTGGTCAAGGGAGTCGATCTGCGAGAGCAATACTTCGTTTGCTCGCCCCTCCTTTGGGACGAGCACGAGAGTTATTCCTCTCATTTTTCTCACAGAAAGAGGGGTTCCTTATGCTCGGGGCATGATCGAAATTTATCCGCACAACAAATGCCCCCCGAGATCGTTCTGTTCGGAAGAAGTGATCGGTCTCGGAATGCGGACCGTCGTCAGATGACCCGAGCACGAACCCTGATTTGATGGTTATGACGGGACATTCATCGTGGTACGGTGGTTATTGCCACGTGTCTCTTTCCTATCGGCGGGAATCTGAAAGGACGTCCCTTCATTGATGGCGGTTGTCTTTTCGAATTCAAACTTTTGAATTTCGAATTCCACCGCCCTTTACTCTCATATAAATATGACCCGAATCCCTTCATTTAACGCTTTTCTCTTCCTTTGAGCTAATCCTCGGATCCTCCTTGCTTGCGTGCTCGGCAGAACACATCAGATCTCCCATTATCACGTAGGTCTTCATCTCTTCTTTTATTTGGCGTTGGGATATTAGTGGTAGGTTTATTTATACACGTTTCTAGTTTCAACTCTCGCATTCGATCCCGTGTGAAAATGAGCGATCACGATAGTTCAGCCACACTCTCTGATCCCCAATCCTCGGATGATTCATCCCATTCTGGGAGTTCTTCCGCGCAATCTCCTTCCGAGGAGGAGCAAATTGCCCCCGATCATAGCTTCTCAGAGGAAGAGAAAACTCGAGTTGTTCGCGGGAGGAGTCTCTGATTCTTATCGCCACTTCATTGGCATGATGGGCGAACTTAGGGGCCCTCCCTGCCCGTTTTTATTTTTGCAATATGCTCACGAGAACCCGTATGTGTTCGTTGAACGCACCTCTTTTGGAGCCCCCCCGGGTCCCGATCAGAGAGGTATTTTCGCGAGCGACCGAAGCACGATAATGCTCGAGTCCGAGCTCCAGGGCAAGAGGTCGGTCTGGGGCATTCCGTCCGACGTCCATATCTATTGTCCGACTGAACATGAGCGAGCAAATAGTCCTCCGCCTGGCATGGTGGCCGTTACTAGCATGATGATGGATGCGGGACTTCGGTTTCCTATCCACGATTCTTTGGCCGCCGCGCTGCAAACGTGGGGGGTTGCTCCCATGCAACTGCATGCCAATTCTTGGGTTTTATTGATCTCTCTTAACGTCTTGTTCGGCCACTTCGGCCTCTATCGCCATTTGGAAGTTCCTGAGATCGTTTATCTACTCCAAATTAACCATTACAGGGGCGGGGACCATTATCTAAAGGCCCCGACCAAACTGCTGGAGAACTTGTTGAGTAAGAGGACGGCTTGGTGGGCGGACTGGTTCTATGTTGACGGTGCTTGGGGTTCCGAGACCTACCAGATCCCGACTTCCTTTACTCGTCAATGCACCCGTTAGTGGTCTTCTTTTTCCTTGTTTTATTCTTGTGCTCGTTTCTTTTCCTCTTTTCACCTGTTCCTTTTAATCCCCTTTCCTAGGACCTACTGCTCCGTCCATCTCCGAGCTCAATTGGGACTTCTTTGTTGTGTGCAAACGAATTCGATCCCTCCCCGAGAGTCAACTTTTAATCGAAAATGTCTTTACGAGAGCTCGCGTTAATTCCTCTCGCTTTCTTTCCATTCCTCGGCATGTCCGGGGACAATTTCCGCGTGAGTCATCGGATTTCAATTGTATTTTCCTTTATGAATATTATCTCACTCCTTCATTTTTCAGAGGTCAGGCTCCCTACTTTCTCCGAACCTCCGCCCGAGATGGCCGGTGACAACGCCCGTGCTCGTCTGGCCGCCATTGCTGAGCGCGCCCGTAGAAATGCCGAAATCGCTGCTGCTGCTGCCGCCAACCCGATCGGTGCGCCCTCCACACAGCTCACCCGTCCTGCTCGGTCAGGTCAGTCCGAGGCCACTTCGGTTCCTCCCGCGGCGGGGACCGGCTCTATTCTTGCTCCTTCGGGCCCGTCGGCGGACCCTGTAGGACCTTCTGGAGTGAACCCCTCAAACCCCCGCGCTTCCAAGCGTCGTCGGGGCAAAGAGTCGGTGCAGGAAGTCCCGGAAAACCAGCCTTATAGTCATGTGGCCACCGTTGACGAGGAAGCCATCTCCCGGTAAGATTCCCGTGGGTTTCGCTCTTTTTGACCCTTTTCGCCCCTTGATCCCTTTTGCCTTGTTTTCAGGTTGGGTGGTCCCCGCGCGAACCTGGCCACCAGCCTGGCCCAATTTCTAGCTGCCCGCCCCCACGAATTTTCTACTCTGCCCCCGGTGATGCGGGAGGCTATGGAGTGCATCCCTCGCTCCTGGATCATTCCCGCCGAGCTCGCTGCTCAGAGGCCCGACCACGCCGAGCAAATGGCCATCATTATGGCCTCCAGGGTACTCATGCTCCTGGTTACTCTGAGTAAGACTCGAAACTTCCCCGCCCAGCCCGAGACTCCGGCTTCAGCATCTACTCCGGACTCTCGGACCGACAAGGTTGCAGAGTTAGAACTTGAGGTCGCCAGTTTGCGATCCTTGGTGGATCAGTACCAAGAGGCTGAAGTAGCGCTGAGGACCAAAGTGAGTGAGGCAGAGTCGAGTGCGGCGGGGGCGAGCAGAGAGAGAGACGTTTGCCGGGAAGAGTTGGATAGTCTTAAAGCGGCGATGGCGTCCGAGCAGGATCGGCTTCTGGAGATGACGGAGAGGGTGCGATTGGCCGAAGAGAATCGCAGGACCCTGGATCTCCTGGTCGGGGAACTGAACCGCCGGACTGAGGCGATGGAGAAAGCGAAAAGAGATCGAGAGGCCGACCCTCTGCAGGATCCTGATCAAAACAGCGACTACTCCTACTATCTGAGCCACTTCGACTGCATTCGCCGCCATGCCCGTGCAGGCCTGCCTTACAACCTACTCCTCGACGATCTCCGTGATCACCGCCTTCGGTCTAATTTGCATCCCAACTTTCTCTTACCCGTTTTGGACCTGGTGGACGTTCACGGGATCGACCTGTCGTGGTGGCCCGACCAAGGTCAGCTCGTGGCGGCGGAAGAGGAGGAGATGGTCGAGAATCCGATCAACGTTGATGACGAGTGAACTCTTGTTTATTGAATGATAATTTTTTCCCTTTTCTTTATGTTCTCTGCGACTTTTGTACCCGTTCGAACAATTTGTCTGCGATTTCCGAACAGTGCCTCTGCTTTTAGGATTATGTCAATTTGTTATTTTCGTCGTTAAATTGATTGTGAAATGTATGTTTTTTGATGATCGTTTGTATTGACTTGGGTTGTTCGGTCTATACCCTTTGGGATTCACCACTGTTTTTGTTTAACAAATCTCCTTCTAGTTCTCGTCGCCCGATTTATTTGTTGGGCCATTGATATTGCCTACTTTTACAAAGCCAATTTATCTTTGTTTTTATCAGGTAACCATGATTCGCCTCGTTGTCCGAGACCAGTACTGTTATGTCGACCAAACGTTCAACGGGAGGTGGCATGTTCGTAGGTTTCCCTTGCCCGCTGCCTTCCGACGGGCTTCCCGTTCGCCCCTCGTCCATTTTGTTGCCGTTCGAGATTCCCAAGGTAATCCCTGGTCGTTCGCTCTTGCTCGTCATCGGCGGCAGCTTGCCCTCGGGGGCCCCGCGTGGGAGCGCTTCGTTAGCAAGAAAGGACTTTACCAGGGGTTGGTCGTCCGTTTCCTCTGGATCGAAGATGAAGGCTTCTCCATCCGCGTATACGACGAGAGGGGCTTTCGCCTGGTTGCCTAAGCCATTTCCATATCGTTATTTTATCTCGCGCCCTAGGCCGATGCGATGTCACTTTTTAACATCTGTGGGATTTGTCACCTTGCGTCTTTAATCATTTTTATGCTGTATTCGTGTTGGAATATTCGAACCCGTTAATTGGCTATGGTCCTTGTTCGGACATGATGTTGTGTACCTAGTATTTATGGCGTTAGTAGCTTCGTGCCTTTGTATGTCTCTTCATTATCTTTCCCGTGACACCGCGCAGTATGCTCTTAAGCGCTTATCAACTGATCGCTGATGGGACCCGACTGATCCCCTTGCCCATTCTTTCCTCGTGGATTTGGCCTTGTTTAGCGATCCCACTATGTTTTCCCGATTATTTCCTTTTTTGGACTCGAGGGATATCTGGTTCGTGCTCGGTCCTACCGGACCCGATCTTTATCCCTTTGTTCGTATCTTCTGTGCTTTAACTTGTCGTTTTGTTCACTTTTCCTATGAGGATGTGACCTTGCACGGATTAGGCCTGTACGACTTGTCCTCTTCTCAGCGCGCCTTTTTATGCGGGAATAGTCTTTGCAGGTCTCCGTACGCGTGTCTGGTCATATATATATATATATAACCCCGTGATATCGGCACTTCTTTCCAATAACCCAAACTTCTTTCTTTTCCGAAAGTCTCCCTATCTGCCTGGTGTAGCGGTGAGTGATCCCTCCGATGGTGCGCATCCACGTCAGCTCGAGTGGATCCAAGTGGTTCGAGCTCCCGTTCGATGATCGCCGCTATGCGATCAGGTTACCCCTGCCCGTGGAATTTACTGCCGACCTGAATAGCGAGTCCGCGCTTCCTCGATTCCTTCTGCTGGTGGACGTGAACGGCGATCGGTGGGTCATGTACGTTTCTCGTCGTCGTGGGCAGTATTTGTTCGAGGGTCCGTGGTGGAGAGGTTTCGTCCGTCAGTTCGGCCTCCAGGCGACCAACACCGTTCGCATTCGGTATGATGTCAACCGTGGGTGGGTTGTCGCCGTGTTCGACGCTAACGACCAGCTCGTGACGTTCCCTGTTCAATTTAGGCCTCCGAGGCATTGATGTGTGTTCATTTCTCGTTTTCCCTTTTTATGTTGCTCGGGATTTTCGTCGAACGAGATTTCCTTTCGCCGAAAATGCCCATGTCCCCGCTCGGACATGACTGATGTCTTATGTAATAAATCGTCTTCCTTTATGGTCATCTTTATTGAGTCGTTCTCTATTTTTGTCTTCTATTCCATTTTTTGGGCGGGCTGCTATTCGCCCCAAAAATGCCCCAGTGTTTGTCAAGTCTTGTTTTCGTTAAATTTCAAATTTCCCGGACTCGAGGGGCTCCTGGCCCGTGCTCAATCGTCTCGGGCTCTGGGGGGCCGAGCTCTACCCCTTGAGATTTATTTCAAATTTCCCGGACTCGAGGGGCTCCTGGCCCGTGCTCGATCGTCTCGGGCTCTGGGGGAGCCGAGCTCTACCCCTTGAGATTTATTGTGACGCTATGAGAGTCCCCCAAAATTTTCTTCTATTAAACGTAAAAACGATCACGATACAATGTCAAAACTTACTGATAGTATTTTCTGAGGTGTGAGGAGTTCCAGAAATACTGGTCGGCCACCCCGTCCAGGTGCTCCAGTTCGTATGACCCGTTCTGCAGGACCTTCCTTACCCGAAGTGGTCCTTCCCATGTCGGTCCTAAAGCCCCCGGGTTGGCTCCCAGAACCTCCTTCAGCACCAGATCACCCTGCTTGAACTTCCTTACTTTCACCTTTGAATTGAAATATTTCTCGGCCCTCTGTTTGGCCGCCACGTTTCGATATATCGAGTTGATCCTTCGCTCTTCCAGTAGGTCCAATTCGACTCGCATCGTCTGTTCGTTTTGATCTGTCAATTCCTGTGTCGTTCGGTGGGTGGGTACTTCCACCTCGGAAGGCACAACAGCCTCGCACCCGAAAGCGAGGGCGAATGGCGTCTCTCCCGTAGCCACTTTGCTCGTCGTTCGGTAAGCCCATAGTACGTCGGGTAGCTCGGCTGCCCATCTCCCTTGCTTCTCTTCGATCCTGGCTTTTAGAGTGTGCTTCAGGATTTTGTTCACGGCCTCCACTTGTCCGTTCGTCTGGGGGTGATAGGGAGTGGAGAACACCTTCCTTATCTTCCACTTGCCGAAAAACTTCATTATTTCCAACCCATCAAACTGCTTCCCGTTGTCCGAAGAGATGGTGTGTGGTAGTCCGAAGCGACATATGATGTTTTTCCATATGAACCGGATGATTTGGGGTTGATCGATCTTATTCAATGGCTCCGCCTCCGCCCATTTGGAGAAATAATCCACAGCCACTACTGCGTATTTGACTCCGCCCGGCCCTGTTGGGAGAGGTCCGATCAGGTCAATCCCCCAAGTTGCGAACGGCCAAGGGCTATAGATGGAATTTAAATACTCGGGTTGGGCCCTCGTGATCGGCGCCGTTATCTGACATCGGTGGCACCTTCGCGCGTATTCAATGGCATCTCGTCGCAGAGTTGGCCAATAGTAACCCTGTCTGATGGTCTTGTGTGCCAGGGATTGTCCGCCGGCGTGGTTTCCGCACACGCCATCATGAATTTCCCCGAACACCTTTTTCCCTTCGGCGGGAGTTATACATCGCAATAGCGGCATAGACAAACTTCTCCTATATAGTGTTCCTCCAATCAACGTATATCGAGATGCGCGTATTCAGAGCTGTCGAGCTTCAACCTTATCGTCGGGCTCCTCGCCTGTCCGTAAATAACTTAAAATGGGTCTCATCCAATCCTCTCCTCGATCGATCAAATCGATCCTACTTATCTCGGCTTTATCCAATGCCGATCGACCCTGACTCAACAGGATTACGTCGGACAGGTCGGCTGTCCCTTCTGAAGAGGCCAGTTTGGATAAAGCATCTGCCTGAGTGTTCATTTCCCGAGGGATTTGTTCGATTTCGACTCAGGGGAATTTGCTTATCATTTTCAACACGTGTTCGTAATACTGCTCCATCCTCGTACTCCTGGTCTCATATCTTCCCTTGATCTGGTTTACCACCAGCAAGGAGTCTGTGAAGATTTTTAGCTGTTCGTCGCCGACGACCAAGGACAGTTCTAGTCCTGCTATTAACGCCTCGTACTCGGCTTCGTTATTAGTGGCGTCAAACTCGAAACTCACTGCATGCGCGAAAGATTGGTTCCCCGGTCCGACCAAGACTATTCCAGCCCCAGCACGGGAGCTCGTGGACGATCCGTCAACATAGAGCTTCCATGGTGGGATAGGGAGCGAGGAATCAATCCGTGGAAAAGTGAGTTCCACAATGAAATCGGCCAACGCCTGACCCTTGATTGCCGTCCTTGGCGCATAAGTAATGTCATACTGACCCACCTCTAAACTCCATTTTAAAAGGCGGCCTGTAGTGTTCGGCCGTTACAACACTTGCCTTAACGGCATGGTCGTCAATACCTCGACGGGATGATCGAAAAAATATGATCCCAATTTCCGAACACTCATTACTAAAGCGTACGCCAGTTTTTCTAATGGCGTGTACCTCGACTCGGCGTCTTGAAGGGTTTGGCTAACGTAATAGATAGGCTTGTGGAGCTTATCCTCTGCTCGCACTAGAACCGAACTGATGGCGTGCCCGGATGCTGCTAGATAGAGGAACAATTTTTCTCCTCGGACTGGTTTCGAGAGGATTTGCGGATCCTGCAAGTGAAGTTTCAACCTATCGAATGCTTCTTGGCTGTCTTTTTTCCACTTGAATTTCTGATTTTTTATGGATTGAAAGAATGGTCGGCTCTTATCTCCCAGTCGGGGTATGAATCGACTCAGTGCGGCCAGGCAGCCGGTCAAGCGTTGAACGTCCTTCAAGCATCGGGGTTCCCTCAGATCGACTATCGCTTGTATCTTGCTCGGATTTGCCTCGATCCCCCTTGTACTCACGATGTGTCCTAAGAACTTTGTCTCAAAGACCCCGAAGTGACACTTCTTCGGATTCAACTTCATGTTGTACTTCCTCAAAATCTCACATGTGGTCTCTACATCCTTCACGTGGTCTCCCAATACCTTGCTTTTGATAATGAGATCGTCAACGTATACTTCCATGGTCTCGCCAATCTGTTCGGAAAACATCTTGTTAACTAGTCGTTGATAGGTGGCCCCCGCGTTTCTCAACCCAAATGGCATCCGTTTCCAGCTCAGCACCGTTTTTTCCGTATAAAAAGAGGTATGCTCAATATCCTCGGGAGCCATCGGGATCTGATGGTAGCCCGCATAACAGTCACACTTAGAGAGCACCGCATAGCCAGAGGTGTTATCCACGAGGTGGTCGATGTGGGGCATGGGGAAATGGTCTTTTGGGCATACCCGGTTTAGGTCCGTAAAATCCACGCACAGCCTCCATGCATTCCCCGTCTTTTTCACGAGCACCGAATTGGATAACCATTGAGGTTCTCCTCGAGCCTCCACTACTAGGTCGTTATCTATCAACTTCTTTACCTCTACGGCCAAAGCTTCATATTTCTCCGGACCCATCCTGCGCCATTTCTGCGCCACGGGTTTTCTCATAGGATCGATTTTGAGGTGGTGGCACGCGTGCTTCGGATCGATTCCCGTCATATCTTTGTGCGACCAAGCGAACACATCCATATTTCTTCGCAGACATGCGACCAACTCCGACTTTACCTCCTCTGGTAGCTTCACTCCGACCAACACTACTGTCTCCGGTCGACTGAGGTCCAGACATACACTTTCCAGATCGTCCACTGCCGAACACTGAGATGGACCTCGGGGGTCGACGATTTCTCCGTCCTCCTCGCCTATGCGAGGTTCCAGATCGTCTTCAGCTTTTTGGACTTCGTCTACTTCTGCAACGAACGAACTTGCCTGCCCGACCTCTCCTTCCTCCCAGAGAGTGATCAAATACTCGGCTTCCTCGATCTCCATTTCTCTCGTGGGGTCGATCTCCTTGACTTCGACTCGGCCGTCTTCAGCCATTCTCCTCGTGGCTATAGTTCGGGGAGTATCGTTAACTTCCCGTGTAATCTTCGCCAAGTTTTTATCCGAACACAAATCATAATCAAAACATTTCTTTGCCATATACTGGTCTCCCTTTACGGTCCCAACAGATCCTGCTGGGATTCGATGTCCCGGGCTATCAAAAATTATGCGGAATCGATAACCCGACCGAAACCCCGTCGCCGGAAACCGATCGCGAACACCGAACGAGCTAGAGCATGACCGAGGCGTCGCCACGGGCGAACCCGCGGCTAAACCCTAGCCATGCCCACGCCGGGGCTCGCGATCACCGTGCATGGTGATCGCCGGGGATGATTGGCGCATCCCCGCGGGGCTGTTCCACCAGCACCCGCCGGCGGTGAGTCCGGCGACTCACCGCCACCACCCTACGGGGTGGAGGGCCTCCAGTCGCGGCACCAGCCCGCGACTGCCCTCCGCGATCGACTTCGGTCGATCGCCCGCTCCGGCTTCGGCCGGAGCTTTCCCGCGCGCACGCCGCCAGCAGGGAGGACCGGGGAGGTCGTCTGCCGTGGCGCCAGCTCACGGCGACTCCCCAGCGATCGACTTCACGTCGATCGCATGCCCCGGCGTCCAGCCGGGGCTTCCCCTTGCCGCGGTACCGGCGGTCGAAACCCTAGGGTTCGACCGCCCCTCGTTCGATCCCCACGGGGATCCAACGATCCCCGTATCTAGGTCTCGACGATTTCCCGGATCGTCTTGTTCATGTATATATCACGATTAACGAACACATAATCAAAGAGGGGGTTTTAGATTATGTTACCTCAATTCGGTGTGCGGAGAAACGAATTAAACGTTGATGACCTTGCGATCTTCCTACGTATTCCTTGCACCTCGTTCGAACGTCGTGTGAGCGACGATCTATCGAACTCCTATGGATCTCCTTCAACTCTCTAGAACTATCAAGTATTGATATTCTTGTCTTATTCTTAGTTATGAATTATGAAGGCCATGTAGTGCTTTTATAGGCTACGTAGGGGATCATAAGGAGGTGGAATATTGAGCTTCCAATATTGAAGATTAAATTGAGCCCAATGCTCAAGTCCATTAATCCTTATCAATATTAATTAATTTATTTTCCACTATATAAATTAATTGCACTCCCAATATTAAACCATATTATATCAAATAATATTTCTCCGGTAGTATTATTTATTCCGTGTATTTAAGATTTAAATATCCATGAATAAATTTATTTATTGCTCAATAAATTATATTCATCTCTTGTATCCGAGACTAGTACCATTCAACCTTAATTATTGTGCGGAACAAATCCACTCATGAGGTTTACACAATAATTCCTTATGAACTCATCTCGGGGATATTATCAACCCTTCCGGGATACACTTTCCCGTCAAGTATTCACGGCATGTCATATATAAAATATAGCGACCCAACTTAACCGGTAATTAACCCAATAATTAAATCGGTTAATTCCTTTGGAAAATCAAAGTCTCTAATATTAAATATATACACCCGCAATAGTATCGGGGATTAAGAATAAAATACTCTGAGATTTAAATTGATTATCCAAGGCAATCCTAATCAATAAATCTCAAGCGATCCGCCCAATACACCAAGTGTACAAGTGTGATAAAATAATTAAGATAAATTATTTTCTCTCTCACACAACGACTATACCGATGGATTGGTCCATGTCCATCTAGGTCGTGAGCAACTGTTTGATTAAATACGAGTAACCGATAGTATGATCTTCTGTGTGCCCATGCAACACTATACTAACTACAACGTATAAAATCCAGGACTATAATTTTTGCATAATTAATTAATAATAATTAAATGCAAATAATTGTTTATTAATTAAATAGGTTAAATGCTATGACCGGGAGTTTACCGATACTTAAATCTAGACATTAAGTACACAACTCCAACAATCTCCCACTTGTACTAAGGTCTAGTCATTTCCTCCAAACTCCCGACTCCCATACTCATCACGTGCTTAGAGTTGTACTTGCAAGAAGTACTATGTGAATGAGCAATCTAGGTTGTCGCTCTGAAGATATCTTGGTGACTACTGCGTCGTCTCCCTAGACGATGACTCGAATCAGGTGGTACTTGCTCTATGTGTTATCATCACTTTTTGAACTTATGACTTCTTCCAGTTTACCATGCACCGCTATATACATAGCCTTTGGTGAACCAAGAATCATATCCAAGTTCAGAGGTCATCCCGGAACCTAACCAAAACTTCCGCTGCCTCTGAGGCTGCTATTCGGTTTATGATAGAGTCCGAGATGCATCCTGCTTATCACTCTTTCATCTTTAGGTTCCACCTCATTCTTAAAGTGAACACATAGCCTGATATCGACTTACACTGGTCTTTCTTTGATTTTTGGATCTGAGAAACTGTAATCTAAGAAGATTTCGTCTTGCTCCGTAAGCCAGTACTATGAAAGTACTCTTACAGCATTCGAACATCCCTTATCCAGATTACTTTGATATCCTCCCACTACGCAAACCGCATAGTTGATATCAGGTTCTTGTTTTATAACATTGCATCTATAAAGCTTTCCACACTTGAAGTATAGGAAACTGCTTTGTCCTCATCTATCTCCTTCATGTGTTCGAAACACATACCCTTTAGATAGATGTATATTCTGTCTCTGAAAGGCAATAACCTTTCTCAGAAGTATGCATGTTTAAAACAAACCATAATCGTATAAGATATCTAGGAGAAGTACAATGTTCTTATCCTTAGATCAAAAGATCTCAAGAACATGCTCTAACTTCTACTCAATCTTATATCTCGATTCATTTAGACAACCATTATTTTATGTCTGACAACATTTTTACATTGTTGCCAATGATAAAATGTTATCTACATAAAATCTCCGAGAAACACCACCTTGTTTCCATTACATCTCCAATACACCTTTCGTCTATGCCTTTTGATGAATCCATCAAATGGATTATCCCATCAATTCGCAAGTTCCACGACTCATAGCTTTGTTTCAATCCATAATGGATTTACTAAGCTTGTACTCTAAATGATCTTGCCTCTTAACAATAATCCTTATTGTTTTCTAAGCAGGCACATTTAGATCTAGTACTGCCTTTGTGCAGAGCTAGGGATCGATTTCATCATTACCAGATCCAGAGTTAAAACTCTTCTAGTCTTATGAACAACCTCCCACTGCAATGGCGTCCCGGTGTATAACAGTAATAACAGTAGGTGCAGTATGTGGTGTACCTCTACTCGGTTTGGCTGGTTCCTAGTCTTTGTCCTTTTTCTCATTCCAAGGTACTGCGTCAGTTCGGGCTTTGTGGTTCTTCTAATAGTCTTTCTCTAAGAACCGGGCGTTACACGTCCTTCTGGTTCATAGTACTATAGAACACACAACACTTTGTTCATCTAGGATATCCTACAACCATATTGAATATGCCGTTGTCTCCAGGAATATCCATAGAACATAGGTAGTTCCGAACAACTTGTTCTTTCACTATTATAATTCTATTTCTTACTGACTCACCATCTCTACACGTAAGTGTATGGTGTAGTCATTTGAGACTTAATCTCAATTTTTGATTGTGTTATGTGGTAGCCTCCGCGACTAAGTCGCAGGCTTCCAATGGATATACTTTGAAGGTTCCCCATAATTGCTTTGTGACTAAAACACTTCGCTTTTATGGCACATCAAGCAATCTAATCCATCTTCGAGTATTCTTAAAAAGAACTACTCGCACCTTACACATATCATTGATCATTCTTAATACTTGTCCGAATTCTATCCTTTACCGAAAGGTATGCTTAGTTGTATTATCTTCCAAATTCAATTCTTAGGTCGGAAGGTCCATTCCCTCAACTATAATTGATTAAATCAATTTCGACCTTTTGAATCTTTATTTGAATAAATACTACTAAGTATAAGAATTCACAAGTATAATGATTAATAAAGAAATACATCTAATAAGTAAAACAAGTTATACATAACGGATTGTTGCATCGTGGTAGACTAAGGATTTATCATTCATATATTGCTATCTAATGTACCAGAATAGATAACACCATTATTTCTTATCTAAATCACTGAATGATTAAAGAAATAAATATCCATTCATTAATAAAGAAAATCCAGAACAAAAGTTCTTTTCAAAATAAGGGGTACATAAAGCAATAACTTGAAATGAAATCCTAAAACTACTGAAAGCAGATAAATGTCTTCCACTGCAACCGCTGCTACCCCAACAGCTTCGCCCATGTAGACTCGAACTCTTCTTCTCTAAGTCGCCGGGTTTTCTGGAACCCCTGCATTCAAGAATGCACATACCGTCAGTGGTTCCATATCTACACACCAGAATTCTGGTAGATAATACCGCTGACTATGTTTTTACGACTAAAGAAAAATTCGTACCTTTGAGAGGACATTCAGACTTCCAGTGTCCAGACTTGTTGCATCGGAAGCACTTGCCCCTTGGCTTACTAGCCCCCACTCGTGGTCCATGCCTCTTGGCACCACTGGGTTTCCAGGCTTGCTTCCTTTTCTTGCCCCTACCTCCAACAGGCTTCGAGCCCTTGGACTTGGTAGCTACAAGCGCTTGAGACTTGCCCTTCTTGTAGATCCCCTCTGCCGCCTTTAGTTCAGTCAGGAGTTGCGCAAGAGTATAAGATAGTTTACCCATGTTATAGCTCATACGAAACTGCTCAAAACTAGGGGTCAGAGACTGGAGTATGATGTCGACTTGCGTCTCAGCATCAATGGAAGCTCCTAGGACCTCAAGTTCATTCAACAAACTCATCATCTTAAGAACGTGCTCCCCAACGGGCGTTCCTTCAGACTGAGTAGTCGACATGAGGACTCTCATGGCTTCTTGCCTAGCCGCACGATCTTGCTCCCCAAACATCTCCTTGAGGTTAAACATCATATCATAGGCAGTGTCCATCGGCTCATGTTGGGTTTGGAGTACATTTGACATGGAAGCCAAAATATAACACCTAGCCATTTCATCAGCCTTTTTCCACTTCCGATATGCCAGTTTTTCCTCATCAGTTGAGGCAGTCGTGGGCTCGGCAGGGCACACTTCATGGAGTACAAACTTGTACTCCTCAGAAGTCAGGACAATGTCTAAATTTCTCTTCCAATCAATGTAATTGGGACCAGTGAGCTTATGCTCCTTGAGTATCACAGAAAGTGGATTCATAGCTATTCTCTAAACCTATAAGCACATTTAAACAAACAATTAATTTAATGTCCGATATTATCTCCCTCAAATAATATCATTAAATTACTAATTACATCTAAAATCTCATCAGGTAAGGCAAGCCACGTGGTGTGGACGTTTACCCACCTAAATGATTTAGCAATTAGATTTTCTTTGGTCATACATCAATTATAGCGTGACTTCGTGGGGAAGAATACTATAACGCGTATCTAAGTGTAAACCATTACTCAGCACCAAAGTACATCATTTGGAATTGCTACATCACCGCAAGCCACGTGGTGTGGACCTTTACGATAATTTCACAACTCTTCACAATTACTTACAACTGTCTACATCAATTAATCCAAAATCCGTCAGTATAGCAAGCCACGTGGTGTGGACGTTTACTACACTAAGAGACTTTTATAATTGACTCCCAGTTACAAGATCCATTCGATTTTTGCAAATCAAGACTCGGAGAATCATAAGTGAAACTCGAAGTTTCTAACCACTGATTCACCATGCGAACGACCCTATCTCTCATAAATGAGGGAGCCGAGCAGACAATCGATCCATCCATCAAAGAATGGTACGAAGGTCTCTAATTTGTGTCATCCACATGACCAAGTGGCTTTGGCTCCATTCCACTCCCCGGGGTGAGAATGAGTCGACTTGAAGTCAGTTTCAGAAAGACAAATTAGGCATTGTTTGATAAACTTGATCAATGTTTCTTGTAAAAAGAATTACAAGAATTCTCCTCCAATGACATATCTATATGAACTTCGAAAGCTCATAAATGTCACCAAGAGAACAGTAATGGAGACCACGGGAATGTTTCCATCCCCTCTCCCACTTAGCTTTTTATAACAAAGGGATACGCTATCTAATGCATAATTAAACACATAAGCATGCATGCAAGTAATAAAGCACATATCACATAGTCAAATAATGCTAGGAAATTATTTTCCCGACTATCATGGCTTTACTCCTTCTTCATATGCATCTTCTAGTCTTCAGTCTTCGTTCTTGAATGCTCCATGTGACGAGAATATTAATCCCAATATTTAAATCCATTTATTTTTAATAAATCCAAGAGATACTTAATTCGAAATTAAGTCAATCGAATAAATCAAAAATAAAATTAAATATTATTAATATTTTTATTTATTTATTTTCCTATCTAATTCTATTAAATCTCTAGAATAATCTATCCAAGTAAAACTTGGAATATTCTAGAAGATTTCTATAATAGAATAAGGAAATAAAATAAATTAGGACTCTTCTATTTTCCAAGATTAATTAATTTCCATTACTATGAAAATTCCCATAAAATAGGAATAATCAATTAGGAAATAAATCAATCCTAAATTAACTTTTATTCCTTTCCAATTCTATTAAATCTCTAGGATCCTATTCCAAGTAGAACTCGGAATACTCTAGAAGACTTCCATAATAGAATAAGGAAATAAAATTAATTCCAATTAATTCTTTTCCTAATCCATGAGAATTCCCAAAAAAAGAAAAACTCAAATAGGAAAACCGAATTAATTAGGAAAGTAGTATCTTGGTAGGAGTAGCATGAGATCGGGAGACCCCACGCCACCCCCACCTTCGACCGGCCACCACCGGAGGAGCACCGCCGCCCAGCCCAGCCACCAGCCGCCACCGTCGCCGGCGGCAGCCATAGCCGAGGGCGATCGGCCCCCTTTCTTGGGTCGATCGATTGGGGTCGATCAAGGGGTTTGATCGATCCCCGGTTTTTCGTCCTCTTCGTCACACGAGTTCTCCGGCGGTCGTCTCGGCATCGATCCAACGTAAATAAATTACAAGAATTAAATTTACAATTCCGGTATCGATTCTATACATGAAATCGACCCTATACATTTTCCGGAAAACATAGAACGTAATAATAAATCCTAAATTCGGTCAACCCCCGAATTTTTACGATTACAAACATTCAACCACACAAAACGAATCTCGACATGTCCGAGAGTTTAATAAACGAATAATCATGATAATTAATTAACACAATAATTAAATCCAACCATGATAGCCGGAAATCCCTGCAAGGTAGAACAATAATCGAACATATACATGAACACGAAACCAAAACGCTCTGATACCAATTGCTGGGATTCGATGTCCCGGGCTATCAAAAATTATGCGGAATCGATAACCCGACCGAAACCCCGTCGTCGGAAACCGATCGCGAACACCGAACGAGCTAGAGCATGACTGAGGCGTCGCCACGGGCGAACCCGCGGCTAAACCCTAGCCATGCCCACGCCGGGGCTCGCGATCACCGTGCATGGTGATCGCCGGGGATGATTGGCGCATCCCCGCGGGGCTGTTCCACCAGCACCCGCCGGCGGTGAGTCCGGCGACTCACCGCCACCACCCTACGGGGTGGAGGGCCTCCAGTCGCGGCACCAGCCCGCGACTGCCCTCCGCGATCGACTTCGGTCGATCGCCCGCTCCGGCTTCGGCCGGAGCTTTCCCGCGCGCACGCCGCCAGCAGGGAGGACCGGGGAGGTCGTCTGCCGTGGCGCCAGCCCACGGCGACTCCCCAGCGATCGACTTCACGTCGATCGCATGCCCCGGCGTCCAGCCGGGGCTTCCCCTTGCCGCGGTACCGGCGGTCGAAACCCTAGGGTTCGACCGCCCCTCGTTCGATCCCCACGGGGATCCAACGATCCCCGTATCTAGGTCTCGACGATTTCCCGGATCGTCTTGTTCATGTATATATCACGATTAACGAACACATAATCAAAGAGGGGGTTTTAGATTATGTTACCTCAATTCGGTGTGCGGAGAAACGAATTAAACGTTGATGACCTTGCGATCTTCCTACGTATTCCTTGCACCTCGTTCGAACGTCGTGTGAGCGACGATCTATCGAACTCCTATGGATCTCCTTCAACTCTCTAGAACTATCAAGTATTGATATTCTTGTCTTATTCTTAGTTATGAATTATGAAGGCCATGTAGTGCTTTTATAGGCTACGTAGGGGATCATAAGGAGGTGGAATATTGGGCTTCCAATATTGAAGATTAAATTGAGCCCAATGCTCAAGTCCATTAATCCTTATCAATATTAATTAATTTATTTTCCACTATATAAATTAATTGCACTCCCAATATTAAACCATATTATATCAAATAATATTTCTCCGGTAGTATTATTTATTCCGTGTATTTAAGATTTAAATATCCATGAATAAATTTATTTATTGCTCAATAAATTATATTCATCTCTTGTATCCGAGACTAGTACCATTCAACCTTAATTATTGTGCGGAACAAATCCACTCATGAGGTTTACACAATAATTCCTTATGAACTCATCTCGAGGATATTATCAACCCTTCCGGGATACACTTTCCCGTCAAGTATTCACGGCATGTCATATATAAAATATAGCGACCCAACTTAACCGGTAATTAACCCAATAATTAAATCAGTTAATTCCTTTGGAAAATCAAAGTCTCTAATATTAAATATATACACCCGCAATAGTATCGGGGATTAAGAATAAAATACTCTGAGATTTAAATTGATTATCCAAGGCAATCCTAATCAATAAATCTCAAGCGATCCGCCCAATACACCAAGTGTACAAGTGTGATAAAATAATTAAGATAAATTATTTTCTCTCTCACACAACGACTATACCGATGGATTGGTCCATGTCCATCTAGGTCGTGAGCAACTGTTTGATTAAATACGAGTAACCGATAGTATGATCTTCTGTGTGCCCATGCAACACCATACTAACTACAACGTATAAAATCCAGGACTATAATTTTTGCATAATTAATTAATAATAATTAAATGCAAATAATTGTTTATTAATTAAATAGGTTAAATGCTATGACCGGGAGTTTACCGATACTTAAATCTAGACATTAAGTACACAACTCCAACAGATCCGTTCAGGGTGGGAAACTTAATACAATAATAGTGGGACGAGGCCACAGCCTCGAATGCCTCCAGAAATGGCCTACCTAGGAAAGCATTATAGACATTCTCAATATCAACCACGACGAACTCAGTAGTTCGCGTGATTCGAACTGCAGCATCCTGGTAGTCGACGAGCTCCACAGCCAACTTGATCCTCCCATAGGGTTTCACCTCCACGTCGCCGAATCCCCTCAGTGATCCTTCATATGACTTCAGATACTCAGCCATGTCCCCCAGTTGATCGAATGCCCTTTTGAACAAGATGTTGCAATGGGCGCCATTGTCGATCAAGATGCGAGCTACCTCAACTCCTTGAATCCTGGCCATCACGACCAGTGACTCCATCTTCGGATACCTGACCCCCATCCGATCCTGGTCGGTAAACTGGATAACGATGCCCTTAGCGATGCCCGGCTCTTTCATTGGTATAACATTATTGATGCTCTCCCATGCCCGCAATTCGGCCTTCTTCTGCCTTTTCGACCTCTGAATTCCGGGAGCTATACCGCCTATCATATTGATCCTTCCGCCCTCTCTCATCGGTGGCACCTCTCTGTTTCCTCGCGCATCGACCGGCAGAGGGGGTGGGGGTTGCTCGATCTGCAGCCTCTGGGGTTCTGGCAGCCTTTGGTTGTGAGGCGCATATGGTTGGTTACGATGACCATTCCCTCGTCGGCCCCTTCCCCTTCCCGGTCTCCTCAACAGCTGTTCTAGTCTCCCTTCTCTGAACAATTGCTTTAGCTGGTCGAGCAACTGCCGGCACTCATCTCTAGGATGCCCTATATCCTCATGAAACTCACACCATTTATTCGGATTCCTTCTTTCAGGCGGCCCGACGAGGGGTGGTGGCGGCATCAGGGCGAACACATTATTGTCTCGAAAAATCTCTAGAATTTTTCCCGCCGTCCTTCCGTGGAAAACTCCGTTCTCTCCGGGCTCATTTTGCTGCTCTCTTCTCGGACCGTTGAAATTCCTCGGGCCCGTATTCTTCTTAACCCAATCCTTCCTCTCGAAGTTGGGCTTCTCCTTCTTGACCTGGCCTTCGATTTCCTTCATCCTTTGTTCGTAAACCCGCTGCTGAACGATCTCTTCTCCGGCGCGCCGGCGGAACTCAGCATAAGTCTTTGGGTATTCCCGCATCATGGGTTTGAACAATTCCGAGCTGGGCTTCAGTCCTCCGACCACAGCATGCACGAGCACATCGTCAATGATAGGTTCCCCGTGGGACACTATCTTCTCCACTCGGTCTAGATACTGCTCGTCAGTCTCCTCATTTCCTTGCTTGATCCCCATAAGCCTCTGCCTGCTTTCTGGGCGTTGGATCTTAGCAGCGAAGTAAGTGACAAACATGTCTCCCAATTCTTCGAAACTATCTACAGACCGACTCGGAAGGCTACTGTACCATTTGTGCACCGCATCTCCCAAGGTGAGAGGGAAGAGCCTACATTTGGTCGCATCGCTGGCGCCTCGCCCGACCATGTAGATATTGTATTTACTCAAGTGAACCTCCAAATGCGTCTTCCCATCATAAATCATGTTCATCATCGGGGCGATATCCACCTGGGTCCTCGTGCTCGCTAAACGGCGGGATAGAGGGTCTGTCAAGGTCGCTCTCTGAGGCCCTTCGCCCTTTTGCAAAGCTATTTGTCTTTCCATCTCCTCTAGCCTTCGGATAACGTCCTCATCAGGGCGACCTTCGGGGCGCCTCCTCGGTCGCCGACCACATCTCTCGGGTTGGCGGGGTGCTCTGATTTCCCTCTGATCGTCCCACTCTCCATAGTCTTCGTCCGACCCCTGCGACCCACTGGAGTCACCGTCATATTCCTCCTGTCGAACTACTCTCAACTTTCGACCTTTTTTGCGAGGTCGCACCGGAGACACTCTGGGGGTTTCTTGCTCCTCATCAAACTCTTCGTTCTGGAAATCCTCGTCCAGATTCCTCACTATGGGTTCCTGACCCGGATTTCTGTTTGCCCTCTCCATACGGGCTGACTTCTCTTGCAGCAACCGTATGGTTCTTTTGATATCTTCTGGGGTCTGGAGACATTCGAGGTTCAGATCGGGCAGGCTTTCGACAGTTCGTCGGTTTCGGATGGCCTCTCTCTTCTTCTCCTGGAGGACTCTTTGTTCTGCCCTTATCTCCCTTTGCTCGGCCCTCAGCATCTCAATGTGGTCGAGCTGATCTCTCTCTATTTGGGACATCTCCATCTCCCTTGCTCGGGCATCATTGAGCTCTTCGGGACCTTTTCCCTTTTCTACCGAGGTGAGGCCCGACATCCCGGCCGTGACTTGAAGACCCGTCGTACTGTTCGGATGATTCATATTTCTCCTCGTTCAATATCTACTCAACGCCCAATGATCCCCCCCTCCTTCTAGCGCCAATTGTTGATGGTGGAAAAATTGTGTTCTCCAATTACCAACTAAAATAGATATTTTGGGGATTGTGTAGTGAACAAGGCAATTATGCTCTCTAGGAATTTTTGGGGAAATGTGTAGATCCCCTCATAAAATATTACACCTACTATTTATAGAGAATGCAAACTAGGGTTACTAAAATGATTTAATGGGCCAGGCCCACTAATAAACTCTCCATTAAGCCCATCTTCTAATTTAGAGCCCGGGGAGGGACAACGTGACTCCCGATAGGCCGAGCACGCTGCATATGGTCATTTGCTCCTCCACTGGCTTTGATCCTGCTAGCCCGCAGATTCCCGCCGACCACCTCTCCTGCTCGCCTCATTTTGGTCAAGGGAGTCGATCTGCGAGAGCAATACTTCGTTTGCTCGCCCCTCCTTTGGGACGAGCACGAGAGTTATTTCTCTCATTTTTCTCACAGAAAGAGGGGTTCCTTATGCTCGGGGCATGATCGAAATTTATCCGCACAACAAATCTCCAAAATCTTTTTTAATTACAAGTATAAATTTTTAAAATTTCATAAAATACTATAAAAAATGAAAGTTAAAAAAACTTTCATTATTTTTCTAACACGGATCTTTTTAATTTTTTTTTTTAATAATAATGTTATCCACGGGATTAAATGGAAATAATTTAACATTTTAATAAATTTTATATAAAATAATAATTATATAATTTTGATTATTGTAATTTTTTATTAAATACACTTCACGTATCATTTTTAACGATTTATTAAAAATTTAAAAAAAAAATTATTTTTTTATGTTTTAATATATAAGTAATATCAAAATGGGAGGTTATATCAATCCTATAACTTTGAACGATTTCACAATCGATCTCTTAAATTTAACAAAAATCACAATTAGTTATTTCTAATTTTTTTTACTGAAAAAAATCATATGGCATCCTCATATTTTTATTTAGGGGAAATATCACAAAAGTCACGTAAGTTTAGCTGATTTCACAAACCGACCTGCAAGTTAGTCGAAAATCACGTGCAGTTCTTTTCGGTGAAAATAGCGTAAAAAAACACCAGAAACGCACGTGATTTCATATGTGTAAAAAAACTCTCCAAAATGATTGGAAATATTTGAGGGAAAATAATGTGGATGTTAGATCTGGTAATTAAAATAAAAACAGATGCAATTTAATACTTTAGGTGAATATGTATCAACTACGACATTTTCTTTAAAAACAAATTTACCGTCAACTTGTTTGGTAGGAGGATTTGAACTCGTGGCCTCTTTTTTTTATTTAGTGAAAAAAAATTATACACCATTTGCTTTGCTCGGTGATTTATGCAATGAGATTCGAGCACATATATTAAGAAAAATTAATCTTTACTAGTTTATTCAGCCCGTGCGTTGCACTGGGAGTAAAACTCAAAGTTTTACCCGGTTTTATTTTGATCTTAATTTAAGTAAATATGTTTAAATTTTTGTTCAATATTTAAATTTGTATACATATTTCGATATAAATAAAATTTAAAACAATCTTAAACTTTTATAGTTTCAAAACATAGAAAAAAAATATATAAATAGAATTTAAACTTACTCCAAATTTCTAAAAACCTCTTTGTACACAATATTCTTAGTCTTATTCGTCAAGTTTCCATATTCGTCACATATCAAGAATTTCAATCTTGTTTGGTTAGTGACCCTTGAAACTGCAACATACAATTGTCCGTGTGTGAAAACAGTTCTTCTCAACAGAATCCCCACTTTTGACAAAGATTGCCATTGACTTTTGTTTATGGTCATAGCATACGAAATCATAATTGAGAATTGACGACGTTGAAGCGAAAAAGACAATTTTGAATGTGAAGGAGAAAGTGGCAACCTTGGAATGTAGACGATTTCATCTGTTTGTTCACCTCCTAATGTCTTCGCTTCAATAACGTAGTTTCCCAACTTGGTCACAACCAATCGAGATCCGTTACATAATCCGGTCGTGTGGTCGATATTTCTTAACAACATTATCGACACCACAACCTATATGGAATGACATGTATTAGAAATATAAAAAAAAAATCAGTAAATTATAACAGTAAATATTGAAATATAAATTATGTTTGAATATAAATTATTTTCTAATTATGCATTTAAATGTTTTCTAGTTATAAATTTTGACGTTCTTATAAAAAAAAATCTATAAATTTTGACGTTCTTATAAATTTTCTATATAATGATTTAGAAAATCAAAAAATATGCCTTTAAATGTTTTCTAATTATAAATTTTGACGTTCTTATTGAAATTTGAATAATATAATGGTGAATAATTGTATAATTAATATCATCAAATTATTTTAACATAAGTATATTTATAAATAAATTTAAATAAATTTTTTAATATATATATATATATATATATATATATATTGGATAAAATGATGAAATATGTGTAACCATTGTTTTGGATAGAGGTAGTATAACTGTACATGTTAATAATAAATTATGTATGATTGTATAATTAATAGTAGTATAATTTAATGGTCAAATAATTATTTTTATTTTTATTTCAATTATCTCACTTTTCAATTTTTGTTATTAAATTATCTGTATTAATAAATATAGGAAAAATAAAAAAATATTGAAAGTGTATGAAAAATTAAGAAAAAAACATTACAAAACAAAAACAAATAAGATTGAAATTATTAATAAATATATAGTTTTTCTTCTCGTGCAAATTATGCTTGAAACTGGACATCCTTATAATATATAATTCAGCTAGCAATTGTCCTAGGTGACATATGTTTTCGTTAGATTTTGCTGTGTTCACACCTATTAATAAATAAGAAGCGTTAGATTAAATTTGTGTTCACACCGATAATTATTTAGCGTAATTATTTTAATTAAACTAGTCCTCCTACCCGTGCGATGCACGTGTATTTAATTCAACTATTTGTTAGTCTCTTTCGGCTTAATATTAGATGTAGATATTGATAATAGATAAATAAATAATAAGTGAATGATCTAATTGAAAGAATACAATAAAGAAAATTACATTCATATTATAAATTATGGAATACTTCTTTATAGACTACATTTGTTCTATTCATAAGACGATCACACTGGTCACAAAGCAGAAGCTTCAACCCGGTCGTGTTGGTTACTCTAGACAACTACAATTGATCGTGCGTAAATATTGGTTTTTTCAAAAATATTCCAACATTTGTCAACGACTCACCTTGACTCTTATTAATAGTCATGCATACCATATTATAATCAAAAATTGTATTCGTTGAAAAGCAAACTGGAATTTGGTATTCGAGGGCGTGAGAGCAATTCGAGTATTAAAAACAATTTTCCCAGAATTATTTCTCTTAATACTTTCGCGTTGATAATATAATTATCAATTAATGTTACAACCATCCTAGTACCATTGCATAGTCCGACAGAGGCATCCGTATTCCGCAATAGTATAACGGTTACCCCAACCTAATACGAAACAGTTCATGTATCAAAAACCATATAGCATGTCACAACATTTAATTAATTCGTATATTATATATAGAATATAACATGACTATATAAATTGTTGCTTAAAGAAAAATAAGTCTATATATATATATATATATATATATATATATATATATATATATATATATATATTACTATATTAATTAATATATTTAGATTTTAGTAAAAAAGTTTATAATAATATCAACCTTCAAGTTCATGGTTTGGTAGTTTGGAACACTTTGGTAGTTTGGAACACTTGTTATTATTTAAGAACTCAATCGAATGCTAAAAAGAATTATTAATGATGATGATGATAATAACAATAATACATTATCAAAAATGTTAATACATAAACAAATCATAATCATATTAGAAAAATTAATTTATCGAATTTTAGAATGAGTAAAAGATGAAGACATTTTATAAGGATAAAATTGAATTAAGTTTTCTATATTTTTGAAAATTAATTGAATAAAAATTGTAAATTATAGAATCTAATCGGCATATTTTGGTTGAAAATTTATAATTTAATTCACTAATTAAAATAGAATAAGGTAAATTAAATTAAATGGAACCTAATTTACTTAATATTAATATATTAATATAATATAATGATTAATACAAATTAATATTAATACTATTATCTATTAAGATTTATATGATAAAGTAAATAAATAAATAATATATGATAAATAAGGAATAAAATGAAGATATTAATAGAAGATATTAAAAAATAATTTATTTAATAATTTGAATTTTTCAAGTCAATCTTTAATATAATTAAGGAATTTATAAAGATAAATTATATAAAATCAAATGGTAAGAGAATAAGAAAATTATAAATATTATTATTTATATATTAATTACTTATTTAATATTTACTTAATAAATTGATTAATTTAATAAATTGATTAAGATTAAATACACAAAGGAAGTGTCACTATTACTCTGGTTCCTTCACAAAATACAAAAGAAGTGTGACTATTAATCTGGTTCTTTCAAAAAATACAAAAACATAAAGGAAGTGTCACTATTACTCTGGTTTGGAGAGATTATGCCACAAATATTAGTTAAATTATATATTATAAGGATTAAATAAAAATATGGTTGCGTAAAGTCTTTTACTTATAAATAAACCTACAAAATAAAAAAAGTAAAAAATACAAAAGGCATGCAAAAAAAATAATATTTAAAAAGACACTAAAAATAATAATTAATAATGATTAGTGTGAAAACAAATTTAATCTAACGATACTTGTTTATTAATAGGTGTGAACACAAAAAAATCAAACGGTGAAAACATATCGGACAATTGCTAGCTGAATTATATATTATAAGGATAAGGATAAACGAAAATAAGTATCTTTCCATTTGTTTCTTGTGAGAAAAAAGATTAATAATTATCTTGAACTAAAATATAGTGAATTATATATTATAACAAACTGTTTCAATTATAATAAATTACATTTCAATAATTTTTGAATGATATTAAATAGATATAATGATTTTAAAATTATAAAATAGAAATTTGATATTAATAAGTTGATATTAAAAAAAATATAGATTAACAAAAACGGAAAATTAAAAATTAAGTTGTTTTTTTTTTTTTTTGGTATAGGTCAATTACAATGTCTTGGATTCGAACCTAGGATCTTTGATCTTCAATTCGAGCACTCAACCAACTGAGCTAACAACCCTTGACAATTAAAAATTAAGTTGAAATGATATCATGATACAAAGTTTTGAAAATAAAAAAAATACAAAAATAGATAATTTTACTAAAAGATAAAAAAATAATTTCAAAAGGTGGCATGATTCTTTATCGCTTCAAATGACATCATCATTGGATGTATAATCCGAGAAATCATCGTTCGACTTCTTAATTAATTCGGAGACCCCATCAAGAATTGTAAGGTAGGACGGATTACAGATTAATTTTTCCTTGTGCAGCCATAATAATGTAGAAACTAAATTTCGCATATCTACAATGCAACGAAATAATCTTCTTAAAAGATTGTCTCCGTCAACTCTGACCTTAAACATAAACTCGTTTTCATTAAGAGATGATACAACCGCAGATGTTACTTTGTTTATACTTTTAGTCGAGGATGTTCCAATATGATCGTCGCATTATCCTTTTATACATTAAGATACATTGCATTATTAATTAATTTATTAATATAATAAAAAATACAGTTATAAAATGAAAGAAAAGTAAAATTACATAAAAAAATTGATATATATGTAGGAGAGAATTAAACTTCATTCATCAATACAAAATTCGAGAATTGCTTAAATTGCAATAATTGACATGTTGTGAATGATTGCATGTGGGGCAAATGATGTAATACCAACATCGCCCAGACAGTTTTTTTCAGGTATTTTAAAAGTTGTGCAAATTTTAATAACCTGCAGTAAATATAATAACAATTATAAATCACTTATTTATTACACATATATAATAAAAAAATGTATTTAGGTCTATAAACATTAAATTCAATAACATATCTTTAGTAAAATGAACGAAAGTCTTTTTCGGAAGAATTGATATCAAACCAAGACATTGATTGAAAATGATTAGTAAAGAGGTGAAAAAAATTAAATTATTATACAAAAATATCTAGACAATTAGAGGGATGAGAAAGAATGAAGAATGACAAATTTATTTAGTACTATAAATAAAAAGTAGTATAATACAATAAATAAACGTAATTAAAGGAGATAAATAAGGAATAAATGTGATATTCTGAATATTACTTATTTAAATAAATCAAAATATATTAATTTAGTTTAAAGAAGATAAATAAGGAATAAATTTGATATTCTGAATATTACTTATTTAAATAAATCAAAATATATTAATTTAGTTTAAAGCGTGATTAATTGAATAATGAATTGTTTTTGAATTTATTAAAATATATTTTAATGCTCTAATATAAATAGAGAATAATATTATTTCTAATTGTAAATTAATAAAAAATTGAATTATTATTATTTCATTCTCAAATCAATTATTTAAATTTTGAATTTATTTAGTTGCTTAAAATAAGGAATAGATTTACCATACTCATAATTAAATAAATCAAAATATATTAATTTAGTTTAAAGCGTGATTAATTGAATAATGAATTGTTTTTGAATTTATTAAAATATATTTTAATGCTCTAATATAAATAGAGGATAATATTATTTCTAATTGTAAATTAATAAAAAAATGAATTATTATTATTTCATTCTCAAATCAATTATTTAACTTTTGAATTTATTTAGTAGCTTAAAATAAGGAATAGATTTACCATACTCATAATTAATAATATTATTCATATAATATTATTGATATATAATTTTAGTTTACCTTTAAATTTATTTAGTTGCTTAATATAACATACTCATAATTAATAATATTATTAATATATAATTTTAGTTGACCATTAAATTTATTAAACCCTAAAACCTAGAAATAGATTTACCATTCTTATAATTAATAATATAATTAATATATAATTTATAATCAGAGATAATAAAAATTTTATTTGATTTCTATAATTAAAGATAAATTTTATTTTATAAATTTATTAAAATACATATTTTAATTAAATCACAATTATTATTATTATTTATATATAAAAAAAGATTAAACTAAAATAAATAAATTAATTATGTTTTAGTGATATTTGTAAGTAATACAAATAAAAATATTGTTGCGTAAGTTACAAAATAAACAAAATTAGAATAAAATTAAATAGAATTATTGTAAATTGAGTAAATTTCATTAATTACATTAAATAGATAAAATACATTATAAATAAAATGAAAACAAACTACTTTAAAATTACAGTAAATTAAGTAAATTACATCATAAATAAAATTAACATAAACTACTCTAATTTTATCAGGAAATCCATTTAAAATTTGTGCAATACAATGTTTCGATCTTTTTTCATGACTTCGGTCACAAAGTATTTTACTTATAATGAAACCTACAAAATAAATAGTTATAAATAAACCTACAAAATAAACAAAAAATGAGTAAGAAATTCAAAAGGTCTGCAAAAAAATGACTTCAAAAGTTATTAATATTTCTATTTAATTTTATTCTAATTTTATTTGTGTTGTAACTTACGAAAGAGTATTTGTATAAATTCCTGAATTAAAAATTGACTTGAAAATTTTAAATTATTAAATAAAGCATTTTTTAATATCTTCTATTAATATTTCATTTTATTTTTTATTTATCTCCTATTATTTATTTATTTACTTTACCAAATAAATTTTAATAAATAATAGTATTAATATTAATTTGTATTAATCAGCTCCTTATTTATATGCTATTATTTATTTATTTACCTTAATAATAGTATTAATATTAATTTGTATTAACAAGCTCCTTATTTATATTAATCAACTCCTTATTTATATGCTATTATTTATTTATTTACCTTAAATTTGTTTGGTGTTGGGATCATATGTTATCTCTGTTATATTTTTTTATTTTAAAATATATTAAAAACAATTATCCTCAAATTAATTTTATATTTTCCTAGCTAATATTTCATAATATTTATTAAGAAATAATAATAATTATGCAATAATATTTATAATTGTCAATTTCAACATTTGTTGTATACGATTTGATTTGATTTATTTACATTTATAAACTAAATATTTATTAGAATAAATTCAAAATTATAAATATATTGTTTTTTAAACTCTCCTATTAATAAATGATATTAATTTAAAATAAAATGTAAATAAATTATTATAAATAAAATTTAAGTAAATTATTATTTAAAAATTTCAGTATTTAAAATTTTCATGATATTAATTATAAATAAAATAAAAACATATTATTTAATTTATGATTTTTCGGATTACCGTATATTAATTTAAAAACAATTCATATATTAATGTATGAAAAATAATATATATATATATATATATATATATATATATATATATATATATATATTGATTAATATCACTATGTTAATAAATATTAAATATTTATGTTAATTACATAAAATTATAATTCTACATTTATAATATGGTATAAAATATTTAATTAACTATTTAAAATCAATTCAAAATTATAGTAATTATCTCTTTAAATCAATTTTAAATAATTAATATACCATCCTTATATTCTTTTGTTAATATTATTATAAATAACCAAGTATAACCTTAGTTAAGTCTACAAAATCCAATCATCCACCCCACAAAATCCGATCATTATTTTTACAACCTTTCATTTTCTTTAATAATAAAAACTTCATTTCAATATATATATTATTATGTAATACAATCACACCATTATTTTTACAACTATTTATTTTCCTTAATGATAGAAACTTTAAATGTTCATTTCAATATATATTATTATGAATTATTTTTATTTATCATACCATATAAATATTAATAAATAATAATACTAATTTAAATAAATCAATCTTTAATTATAACAATTCTATTAACTTATATTATCTGATATTAATATTACTTAAATTATGCAGCATTTAAATTAATTTGCCATATCTTTACAATATATAATTCACTAATTAATATTTGGATTTATATTAATCAGAAATATAGAATATTTAATTACCTATTTAAAATTCTTAATTATAGTAAATTATCAATCCAAATAAAATTATCAATTAAGAAATACTTTTATTTCATTTTTTTTTATTGTAAATTGAAATTACGTCTTCAGCGTAGGATACCAATTTTTCGTGAAATTGGTCTAAAACTCGAACGTCAGCAGCTTCAGTCGATCATTTTCACAAAGTGAAGATAAATTATGTGAAGACAAAGTTTATGTAATATATTTCATTTCATTGAAAACAAAACGAAACTATTACAAGGAGTATGGTAGGCAAAGTGATTACAAGAAGTTTCCCGAGTGTCGCAACACTCCCACTTACTAGTAACCTAGCACTAATGCACCTAGAGTTAAATCTCCTAACTCTAATCTTGGCGTACAGCGCAAACACACTACACAAACTCTCAGCTCTAAGCTGTAGGATACGATTCTAAAAATCAGATTTCGTTCTCTCAAAATCGTCAAGTGATGAAACGGAGATCCATGGGTATATATAGGCAGCCCGCACATGTGAGGTGATGACGTGGCACTTTCTGAGTGGTCACATGCTTGGCTGATGTCACTTCTCCATGGATGACATCACTTTGTAGTACTTGGATTCTTGAATCTTGGAATCTTGAATCTTTGATTCTTGAATCTTCGAATCTTGAATCTTCAATTTCAAAATCAAACTTCAATTTCAATTCTTGACTCCATCGATCTCAAATCTTCATCTTCAATTTCTTGTGAAAAATCACTAAGTGTTGAAGCCTCGAATTTTTCATCGTCTTCATGGTCGTCGAACGTCATTGAAGTTGAAATACAAAAACGCAGAACTATTTCCCAAGAGTCGTCGTTCGCCGTTCGTTGGATCCAAGAACACGGGTCGCCAGTCGCCGAGTCGCCAGTCGCCGGATCGTGAGTCGCCAGTCGCCAGATTTAGGATGGAGTCGCCAGTCGCCGGGTTGCATGCATGCGAGTCGCCAGTCGCCGGATTGCATGCATGTGTGTCGCCAGTCGCTGGATCTTGATGCAGTCGCCAGTCGCCGAATTGCATGCAAGTGTGTCGCCAGTCGCTGGATCTTGATCCAGTCGCCAGTCGCTGGTTTTTGGGTAGGGAGTCGCCAGTCGCCGGTTCCGGGGCATGAGTCGCCAGTCGCTGGTTTTGATGCAAGTTCAAAATCCAGCGACTCCAGTCGCCGTTCGCCGGTTTTGAGGACATGGAGTCGCCAGTCGCCGTTCGCCGGTTTTGAGGCAAGTCTTCAAAATCGGCGACTCTAACCTTCAACCCTGAAATCAAAAAAACAAAGACAAAAACAAAGTACGAAAATACGTTGTCGCCAAAAACAACATTTACAATCTCCCCCTTTTTGGCACAACTTAAAAAACCAAAAACAAGAAAGATAGGAGATACAACAATCTCCCCCTCAAACAGATAAACGAGTAAAAACAACTAAGTAAAAAAAAGAAGAACAATGAAACCATAATCAATGAAAAAACCATAAAAACTTAGATAAAATATCAAAACCAGAAATCAAGAGTACGATAGAGCAGATATGAAAAACATGCATGCAAGAGAGTTTAGAGTTTTATGCGTGCAACCAAAGACATGAAAAACAAAAACATAAAGTGTTCAAGAGTTAAACAAAAACATAGAATGAAATCACTTCGGGTCATCGTCTGTGGGAGTTGATTCACGAACAGGACTCTCGATCACGTCTTCATCATCATCGTACTGGAACCCATCATCTTCGCTGGAGTCGTCTTTGTCTTCAGACTCAGCTTCATCATCCTCATCTTCAAAGATCTTGTAGGGTTCAACATTTTCATCACCTTCAGCATCTAGGTCCAGGATGTTGACATCTTCATCCCTAAGACCATCAGACGGCATCGCTTGCGACACCTTTGGATTTGAAGTTTCCCCAACTTTGGCTTTCCCTTTGCGAGCAGCTTCCATCACACTATCAAAAATCTCATCATCAGTCTTCTCACCGTCATCCTCATCTTCATCTTCACTTTCAAAATTTTTCTTGGCCAAATCAGAGTGAGCCTCCTTGATTGCATCTTTGACGAGAGAATAGATGAAGGTGTCTTTCAATCTTCCACTTTTGGAGCCAACAGTGATTCCTTCGCCCAATCCTCTCCCTTGTTGGATCTGAAGTTGAAGTTCCTTGAAAGCTTCCTTCGACTCGATCTGTGCGTCAATCATTTTGTTGTAAGCCACAACATGCTCAGCTTGACGTCTCTCAACTTTTTGAACAGACTCCATGAACTTAAGAACTGCAGCAGAAGGGAGGACAGTTCTGTGTCCATGAATAGGATGAAACGGATTTTTATGAGGTGGTAAACCCGACGAAGGACCGAAACCACGAGGTACAGTAGTTGGAGACTTAGTCACTTCAGCAGTTTCCGGCTCCTCTTCAACATCGATAGTCGCAGCTGTCTTTTGACGCTTCCCTTTTGAGGATTCACTCGCTCCAACCGACTTACGTTTTTTCTGAGATTTAGGAGGTGAAGGAGGTGGAGTGACCGGTTCTGGGACGTCAGCACGAGGAGTACAAGCTGTCCATGGAAGATCGATAACACGATGTTTTGGATTTAGGTAAGTGCTTGTGATCTTAACAGCCCCATTTTTCTTCATTGATTTCTCAACAGCCGTCACTGGAATAAATCCTTGATCATGGAGCATGCCATATATCAAGCAAGGATGCGTAAGACGGAATCTTTTCCGCTTAGGCAAGTCAAGTTCACGCTTGATCGCTTCATCCGAGATCCTGGCAATTTTGCATAAGTCTGCAAAAATTATTCTTCCAAGATTGACTTGTTCACCACAGCCAAGACGGAAGATAAGATGCATGAGTTCGTTTGACATCACTGACTCATCAGGATTTGCAATCCAATTTGACATCCCGAGTCGATGGAGTATGCCGTAAAATGCAGAGAGTTTTGAGGGTGAGGGTGCAGCAGATTTGACTTTTCCCTTAGTGAGAAAACTTCCAATTTTGAGATCATCAGCTCTGTCTTCAGCAGACGGAGTAACCCAAGTTCCTTGAACAGTAGTTCTTTTGAGAAAACGGTTGATTGCCGAAGGACGAAAGTTATAGAGTTTCTTGCGAAACACAAAAGATCCAAACAGACGATTTTTCGGATCAGCAAACTCTGGAGACAGATTGGCATAAAACTTGTACAAAATGGGGACCGAGTAGCGATAAGTGAGTTGGACTGAATCACGAAGATGCATACTTTCGAAAAATTCCATCACCCCATGGCTTTCGTAATCATCCTTGCGGATTGTTCGGTCAGAGAAAATCTGTAGTTGTTCGACCAAGCGATGACGTCTTTCAGCTGTCGGAGTGTAGAAGTCAAAAGAGTGTGGTTTTGGACACTCCGCAAAAGTTTGAACATAAAGAGCTCTATCAGCTGATTCTGAGGATCGAGGAGACTGAGGCACCAAGGGTGGTTTGGAAACTTGGGATTTCGATTTTCCAGTCGATTCATCTGACTTTTTCTTTCTTGATTCACTGCTGGTAGTTGGCTGTTTCTCAGACACGCCACCTGAAGCTGTAGGTTTCAATTTCTTGGGATCAACGACAGCTGTGACTGGCGATTTTTTCTGAGAGGAAGGGGTAGGTCTCTTACCATCTTCTGTGATCTCACCAGCTGCGAGCATTCGATTGTAGTCCTTTCCCGAGACCTTGCCTTTGTAAGTGCGAAAGAGCCCAGACTTAGGTTCTTTCCCAGTTTTAGAGTCTTGGATTGGTTGACGAGCAGACGAGTGGGCGGGATCAGCAGACTTGGTTAAGTCAATAGTTGGTTCACCAGATGAAGTCTTGCTGGACCGTCGTTCGACTCTATCCAGGTGAGCCTGGAGCTCCTCATAAGCCGCCTTTTTGGATTTCGGAGATGGAGCTTTCTTAAATTGCTCGTTCAAGTAAGCGGTCATGTCGGCCATCATGTCGTCCATGTTGGATGTAGACATATTAGAGGATGACAGAGAGCTGTAGCTGTGAGTCTGTTGACAAAAAAGAATTTCACCCACAAGACAAAAGACGAGGCGCCGGATGCGCAAAGCTAGAGTCGCCGGATGCGACGGAAAAGGAAGAACTAGAGAACCTAGGAATTTCGAACTCGAGAGCTGTAGCTGAGAGTCTTGAAAACTTAGAGAATTTTTCGAATTTTGAAGGCGCACTTAATAGGGTTGGTGGAGGCCCTATATATAGGAAAATTTTGAGCGGCCCGTCCGGAAAAATAATGCACAGTCCAACACCTGCAAAAAGCCCAACTCAAGAAGGAAATTCGGCCCATCAGTTCAAAAAATAAAAATATTAAAATATTATATTATTAGAATATATAATTGCAAAAATAATAATAATAATAATAAATAATAAATAAAAAAAAAAATCAAACCGAAATCCATGGTTGTTGAGTTGCTGAAAACTCGGATCAAGTAACCAACGACAAAGGACATGAGGCATGAGTAGTTGGAGGTGTTGAGGTTTGAGACGCTAGAACTCGCGGTGCAAGACCAGCGACTATGGGTGAGAGTCGCTGAGTCGCCGTTTTCCGCGGAATGGAGGTATTGAAAATCGGCGACAAGAGCTTTGAATCGCTGAAGCTGTGAGTCGTCGATTTTTGAGTTTGCAAACACCAGCGACACGAGACTTGAGTCGCTGAGCTTGTGAGTCGCCGACTCTGGGGTGCGAGCTAGTCGGTGAAAGTTCATGAAGTCTACATGATCCCATTTTGACATATGCATAGTGGAGGTTGCTACACTCATCTTATGAACGTTGCGAAGACAGTAAACCACGTAGCGCTGGATATGAACTACAAAAATGCAAAATCAAAACAACACATCCTGAGTTAGTCATTCAAGTGTTCAACACACTGCAAACATTCAAACACATTTTAGTGGAGATTCGAGGGGTGATATTAGGCAATGAAGAGCAAATATTTTCCCAGAAAAGAATCCACATTTCATCATTTTCCAAAAACCAAAAATTTTCACACAAGGTGATAGTAACTTTGAGGTATAAAGAAAAATCTCTCATTATAAAAACCGGTGGAATGGACCGAAGTATGTGATAGATATTGAACTTTTCCTTCATCACAATCACAAGAATACATGCCGTGTTTCGTCGAAACATATTTGATGAGTTAGCACCGCACAAGAGATTTTAATTCATGAGTGCAAGGTGAACTTTGAAGGCACTCCACTTGGGACTAGCTTTTTACTTCAATCAGAGGGGAGCCGGGGTAACCGGCGTCCTCCAGACGAGTTTATAGCTTTAAATGAAATGCAACAGACACTCATTACAGCAGTCAGAGGGGAGCAAGGTTCACTTGCTTCCTCCGAAGTGTGAGGGAGAGTGTCTTAAAGTTCAGCGTCCATGTGCCACCTTTCGAAGAGGGGAGCCGGGGTAACCGGCGTCCTCCGTTACTTGGTGTTATGGATCTATGCAAATGAAGCTTATGGGAGTTATATGCCAAGTTCACAAGTTTGCGCTCAGAGGAATAAATGCACTTGGGTCCGAAGACTAAAGCGGCCTCGAATCCATGTTCAACTTTTTAGACTAATCCACGACGATTCAGCGTGCATATTCAGAAGTAAAGAAAATAATCTTTCAGACTTCAAAAATTTTGTGAACTCTTAAAGAGAACACATGCAGAGAGAATTTCTTAGAGTTTGAAATCTCTCAAAGTCAAGAGGTTTGGTAAAGATGTCAGCGAGTTGTTTTTCTGTTGAAATATGCTGTAGACTGACTATATCACGATCAACCAAATCTCTAATGAAATGATGTCGAATGTCGATGTGTTTAGTTCTTGAATGCTGGACAGGATTTTCGCTGATTTTGATAGCACTCTGATTATCACAAAACAGCACCAATGGAGCACTCTCGAGGAGATAGTCATTCAACATTTGTTTCAACCATATCAATTGAGTGCAGCAACTCCCAGCTGCAACATACTCAGACTCGGCTGTAGAGAGTGCAATGCAATTTTGCTTTCGACTATGCCACGAGACAATATTATTGCCAAGGAAGCAGCAACAGCCGGAGGTGCTCTTTCTTTCATCCGTGTCACTCGCCCAATCTGCATCGGAAAAACCAACTAGATTTGATGAAGTGTCGCATGAATACCACAGTCCTAGTTCAGAAGTTCCAGAGATGTAGCGGAGAATCCGTTTGACAGCTCGTAGATGGTCTTCCTTTGGATCAGCTTGGTACCTGGCACACATACAAACACTAAACATAATGTCAGGGCGAGTTGCGGTTAGATAAAGTAAACTACCAATCATAGAGCGATAGAGAGTTTGATCAACACTCCGACTCTTAGTCGATTTGGACAGTCGTTCAGTGGTGGCCATAGGAGTCCTTGCAGGCTTGGCATGATGCATCTCAAATTTTTCGACCATGTTTTTAGCATATTTTCCTTGAGACACGAAGATCCCATCCGGTCGTTGAGATATCTGAAGTCCAAGAAATTGATGTAACTCCCCTTCTAGGCTCATCTGGAACGTTGAGGACATAGACTCCGTGAAAGCTTTCACAAGTTTAGAGCAAGTAGCGCCGAAAACAATGTCATCAACATAAATCTGGGCAACTATCATGTGTTTGCCATCACGTTTGATGAAAAGCGTTTTGTCAACTGATCTACGTTTGAAACCAAATTTTAGCAGATAGTCAGTCAGGCAGCCGTACCAAGCACGAGGAGCTTGTTTCAACCCATAAAGAGCTTTGTGAAGCTTGTAGACATGATTTGGCTTTTTGGGATCCTCGAAACCTTTCGGTTGAGCAACATAGACTTCTTCTTCTAACACTCCATTTAGGAATGCAGCTTTGACATCCATTTGTCTGAGTTTGATGCCAAGATGGCATGCAATAGCAATTAAAAGACGAATGGACTCGATTCTTGCAACCGGAGCAAATGTTTCATCAAAATCTATGCCTTCCACTTGGGCATATCCTTGTGCAACAAGACGAGCTTTGTTTCGTACAACTTGGTTATGCTCATCTGTTTTATTTTTGAAAATCCATTTCGTCCCAACGACATTGATATTCGAAGTCCTAGGAACTAAGGACCAAACATTATTTCTTGTGAACTCATTCAACTCTTCTTGCATGGCCATAATCCAAAAGTCATCTTTCATGGCTTCTTTGTAATTTTTCGGCTCATTTTCTGAGAGAAAGCAGGAGATACCGATTTCATTACAGATTGCAGAAGTACAGATGTTGTAGAGCTCATTTGGAGAATTTGTAGGTTTCTTTGATCGTGTAGTCCGCTCATTTAGGTTCCCAATTATCTGTTTCGGAGGATGTCGTTTTTGGATGTGACCAGGTGCTTCTTTTGGAGCGTCAGCGGGATTTTCTATTTGTTCATTTTCTTCATCCTCAGACGATGAAGAGTCATGATGTTGGTTGCTACAGTCTCCAACTTCGGGTGAAGTATTTGGAGTCATTACCTCAGGGGTTGCAGTTACGGGTATTGATGGAAAAGTCTGATATTCCAGGATTCCTTCCTTCACCCAGTTCTCCTCTACATCTTTTCCAAGAAAATCTTGTTCATCAAAGTTGATATTCACAGTTTCCATGACTTTCTTGGTTCGAAGATTGTAGGCACGATAAGCATGGCTATTTTGACTATAACCAACGAAAATGCCACGATCAGCTTTGGCTTCAAATTTCTTTAGAGGATCACGATCCTTCAAAATGTAGCAAGTACAGCCAAAGACACGAAAGTGTGAGACGGATGGCTTCTTGCCATTCACAAGTTCGTAGGCAGTTGCGGTCGTGCCAGATCGAATACTTATTCGATTGAGAATGTAGCCAGCAGTAGAGACAGCTTCTTCCCAAAAAGTTCGTGCAAGATTTTTCGAGATTAACATTACGCGAGCCATCTCTTGCAGCGTTCGATTTTTACGTTCGGCAATCCCATTTTGCTGAGGCGTCTTTGGGGCTGAGTATTCATGATGAATTCCCTTCATCATACAAAACTCATTGAAGCTAGCATTTTCAAATTCCGTCCCGTGATCACTCCTGATCCTCTTAACTTTAGCTTCATGATTTGTTCGTATCCATTTCACAATACCTTTAAAGGCATTGAACGTTTCATCTTTGGTTGCCAGAAATCTTGTCCATGTGTACCGGGAAAAATCATCAACTACAACTAGCACATATTCTTTCTTTGCTATACTCTTCACCTCCATTGGACCCATCAAGTCCATGTGTAGGAGTTCAAAGGGAGCTGAGGTGCTCATTAGAGTTGGAAGTGCTGGATGAGGAGTTCTTGTCAGTTTACCCTTCTGACAGTCACCACACACTCGCTTCTCGATTTTGGGGAGTTGAGAGATTCCTCGAACTATCTCCCCCTTAACCAATTTGCTCAAATTTCGAGTGCTGGTGTGGCCAAGTCGTTGGTGCCACAAATCAACTTCATCAGGAACAGTCACAGAGAAACAACTATACTCAGTTGTATAGCAATTGTTTTTAGCACGTGGACCTTCCATGATACACTTTCCCTCAACATCAAAAACTCTGCAAGATTCCTTATCAAAGCTCACATTAAAACCTTCATCACATAGCTGGCTGATGCTAATGAGATTTGCCACAAGACCCTTCACATGTACAACATTGTGAATTGGTGGCAATCCTTTAATATGTAGAGTTCCTTTCCCCATCACTATGCCTTTAGCTCCCCCTCCAAACACCACGGGGGACCCAGTCATCGGCTCATATTCTTTCAAGAATTTCTTTGTGCCGGTCATATGTCGGGAACAACCACTGTCAAAGTACCAGATACCTTTGTTGCCAGCTTCAGAAGCATTGAGTGCAACATTGCAGAAAATCAGTTCTCTGGGTTTCCATGCATTTGAATTTGTGGAGTTAAGTTTAACTTCACATTTTTGAGTTGTAGGTACCCATCTCTTCTTTTCATCAAAATTTCGAATTTTTGTCTCAGTCAAAGGTTTCATGTGTTTCTCGATTTTCTTGATTTGAGAAATTTTTTTCTTCATACTCTTGACTGACTCATCCTTCTTCTTCTGAATCATCAAACTTTGATTTATGTCATTTCTCAGCTTATAACAAAAAGGTCTTATGTGTCCTGGCATGTTACAGTAATGACAGACATATTCACGCCTTTGTCGAATCTCTCTCTTCCCAGAGGGTTTTATCATGCTAGACATAGTCTAAGAATTTTTCACATTCGATCTAGAGCTGATGGATTTGTCGAGTTTCTTAAGTAAGGTTGCTTCATATGGTAATATCCCTCGAGGATGTTTCACAATATTATTTGGAAAATGATAAGTCTTGGATTTAGCGCAAGCAGTCGAGTTCAACTTGAGAGTCTCAGAAACTGAAGACACAACGACTTTCTTTCCTTCAGCAATTTCCTTTCGTTTTGATGATTCAGCATCATCCTCACTTTTATCCTTTGTCTGATCATTTGAGCCTTTGACGAAAGTCACGTCCTTCTTTTCGGGTGTAGAATATATAGATTCAAACACTTTTTGAAATCCAAGTCCATAACGGTTAGGATTCATATATGAGGCAGCATTGTCGAATACCGAAGAGTTCGTGTTCATTTTTCTCAACAGTTCATCAGTCATATGAAGTTTTTCTTTCAAGACATAGCGTTCCTTGTCAGTCATGGCAAGGTCAGTTTGAGCTTTCAACAAAGATGTCTTCAGCTCATCATTTTCAGCATCAGAATTCTTAAAGAGAGTTTGAAGTTTCTTAACTTCAGTCGTTTCCTTTTTCAAGGTAGTTTTCAGTTTTGAGTTCTCAGTGCTCAACTTCTCACATGAGTCTCTTAGTTCAACTACTTCCTTGAAGAATTTATGCTTCTCTTCGAAAAGATCATCAAATTTAGTTCTCAGAATTTTTAGAGAATTTTTAACTTTCAGACTATCAGAGTCTGTCTTCTCAACCAATCCTCTCATCTCTACAACCTCGTCAGACAGTTTATGGTTCGCTTCAGAAAGTTCATCAACAGATTCTTTCAAAAACTTCAGTGACACTTCAAGTGTGCTATTCTCAGTGATAGCTGTGTCATACAAATTTTCGAGTTTAGTGTGACTCTCTTTCAGAGTGAGTAGCTCGATACAAGCATCTTCAGTTTGTGACACTTTAAGTGTCATTTCAGTCTCTTCAGTTTCAGACACGGATTCATCATCCGAGAAAATATCATCATCACAGCAATCCCGATTCGCTGAGGCCATACGAAATATGTTGTCTGCTGTAGCAGTGTCTTTCAGGAAAGTGTCAAGTTCAAAGTTTTCAACTTCGAAGTTTGCTAAATCAAAGTCTTCACCAAAAGTAACAACTAGAGCGTTGTCTTCCTCGTCATCAGTGTTATCATCTTCAGACTTGTCGTTCTCAGAAAACACCTCCTCATCATCAATCACAACATAGCTAACTGGTAGCTTTTTCTTACGATGCAAGTTTGGGCATTCATTTTTTATGTGTCCATATCCCTTACACTCATAGCATTGCATCTTAGAGACATCCTTGTTAGTAGAGGAGTAATGGTGAAAGTTTTGTCCCTTTGAACTTTTTGTCTGACGACGATCCCTGATTTCGGTTGTCAGGAGTGTTCGGATATGAGTTAGAATTTTTCTGAAATTTTCGAAAATTTCGGGCACGGTTCTTTCTCTTAAATTCTTGTTTCACAAGATAAGTGACTATTTCAGTCAGTGCATCAAGTTTGTCTGGATTATTAGAGTTCATCAGTCTCTCAATATCCTCAGCCTCCTCATCATCAGATTCACCCAGATCAGCAGAAAAACTACTTTCAGTTTTCTCATTTTTCACATGAGTTTTTCGAGAGTTCGAGCTTCTTGAACTCTTCCCTTTCTCAGAAATCTTGAGAGCAGTCATCGGTTCGTAGACAAGTGACATATCTGGGTTACTTCTAACTTTGAGAGTCAAGTCATAATTTCTCAAATCAGCCATCAAGTCAGCATAATCCCAGTTTTGATTCTCGTCGTTGCGAGCTTCGATAGTTAGCACCTTGCTTTCGAATCTGGTGCTTACACTTGATAGGACCTTCTCATAGATCATGGGAGCAGGAAAGATTTCTCCAAGTTCGAGCGCCTCGTTGACATATCTCATGATTTTGTCCAAGTAGTCATTTATGTCTTCATCTTCCCTCATTCGAAGTTGATGGAATTGGGCAGTGATAGTTCGGATTTTCGATCGCTTAACTGCATGACTTCCCTCACACGTTCTTTGTAAAGTTTCCCATGCATCTCTGGCAGATGTGCAATTTTTGACCAGCTGATACATACTAAGATCCAGCCATTCACATATAATTAGTAGAGCTTTGCTGTTAGCCGTAGACAAGTCATGTTCCTCTCTTGTCCAACTACGTTCCGGTTTCGGAGTTCTCAGACCTTCAGCGTCTTCGGTATAAGGACGTTCCCATCCTTCTAGCACAGCCATCCATGATCTAGAGTCATAGCCCTTAATTCTAGCTGAAACTTTGGCCTTCCAGTTAGAATAATTCTGATGTGTGAGCATTATCGGTTTCTGGACAAACATTGGAGACTCCATTGTAGCGGAAAATATGGAGTCAAGTAACGGATCACGTCGTATACGTATGACGTCCCGCTCTGATACCAATTGAAATTACGTCTTCAGCGTAGGATACCAATTTTTCGTGAAATTGGTCTAAAACTCGAACGTCAGCAGCTTCAGTCGATCATTTTCACAAAGTGAAGATAAATTATGTGAAGACAAAGTTTATGTAATATATTTCATTTCATTGAAAACAAAACGAAACTATTACAAGGAGTATGGTAGGCAAAGTGATTACAAGAAGTTTCCCGAGTGTCGCAACACTCCCACTTACTAGTAACCTAGCACTAGTGCACCTAGAGTTAAATCTCCTAACTCTAATCTTGGCGTACAGCGCAAACACACTACACAAACTCTCAGCTCTAAGCTGTAGGATACGATTCTAAAAATCAGATTTCGTTCTCTCAAAATCGTCAAGTGATGAAACGGAGATCCATGGGTATATATAGGCAGCCCGCACATGTGAGGTGATGACGTGGCACTTTCTGAGTGGTCACATGCTTGGCTGATGTCACTTCTCCATGGATGACATCACTTTGTAGTACTTGGATTCTTGAATCTTGGAATCTTGAATCTTTGATTCTTGAATCTTCGAATCTTGAATCTTCAATTTCAAAATCAAACTTCAATTTCAATTCTTGACTCCATCGATCTCAAATCTTCATCTTCAATTTCTTGTGAAAAATCACTAAGTGTTGAAGCCTCGAATTTTTCATCGTCTTCATGGTCGTCGAACGTCATTGAAGTTGAAATACAAAAACGCAGAACTCTTTCCCAAGAGTCGCCGTTCGCCGTTCGCTGGATCCAAGAACACGGGTCGCCAGTCGCCGAGTCGCCAGTCGCCGAGTCGTGAGTCGCCAGTCGCCAGATTTAGGATGGAGTCGCCAGTCGCCGGGTTGCATGCATGCGAGTCGCCAGTCGCCGGATTGCATGCATGTGTGTCGCCAGTCGCTGGATCTTGATGCAGTCGCCAGTCGCCGAATTGCATGCAAGTGTGTCGCCAGTCGCTGGATCTTGATCCAGTCGCCAGTCGCTGGTTTTTGGGTAGGGAGTCGCCAGTCGCCGGTTCCGGGGCATGAGTCGCCAGTCGCTGGTTTTGATGCAAGTTCAAAATCCAGCGACTCCAGTCGCCGTTCGCCGGTTTTGAGGACATGGAGTCGCCAGTCGCCGTTCGCCGGTTTTGAGGCAAGTCTTCAAAATCGGCGACTCTAACCTTCAACCCTGAAATCAAAAAAACAAAAACAAAAACAAAGTACGAAAATACGTTGTCGCCAAAAACAACATTTACATAAATTATGATCTTGATTACCAAAATTTAATAATTACGAAAAGTTTTTAAAATTGATATAATTTAAAATTAATTGTGTTTATTGAGATTATTAAATATAATAAATAAATACTTATATTTCATATTTTTTTATTGAAAATTATGATTTAGATTACTAAAATTTAATAATAACGAAAAGTTTTTAAAATTGCTATAATTTAAAATTAATTGTGTTTATTGAGATTATTAAATATAATAAATAATATAATTTAAAATTTAATTGATACACTAAATTTTAATAAAAAATAAAAAATGTTTTCAAAAATTATTTTAAAATGTGAATAACTCAAACTATAAATCATATTTAATTTTAATAAAAATAATAATTAATTAATAAATATAACGATTAATTATAATTTATTTTAATAATAAATTATATTTAAGCATATATCACGATCATAGTTATATAATAAATATTAATGATGTATTTTTTTAAGTGATATAAAATGTTGATAGTAATAGTAAATTTAGGATTTGGGTAATCAAATAGTTTATAACTTTTAATAAGGTATAATTCTCTCTTAAATTTTTAATAAGGTATAATTAGTAGTTTATTAGAGTATTGATTTAAAATTAAATTACTCATATTTTCAATTTTATAATAAATATTATTAATCGTTGAATTTTAATTAAAAAAAATTACTAATATTTTCTATTTTACAATGATTATCATTAACAGGTAGTAAAAAATAATAGTAAATAAAAGTTTATGTAATTAAATATTGTTCTAAAATTTCAAATTAACTTATTTGTGACAAATTTTATTTTTAATTTGTACAATTATTTAATATTTTTAATTAACATTGGTTAATTATACAACTATTTACTATTTATTATTCATACGATTTATATCTTTTAAGTGTCAAATGAAAAACTGAAAATTATTCTTAAAAAACACTTCAAATGATCTTTTTTTATTTTATATATAATTATAAATATAAATAAATTATTAAAACAATGTTATTGAGAAATATAGTTGAAATAAAAATAATAAAACTATTCATTAATAATTTAATATTAATATAAAAATTCATACAAATTATATATTTTAAAAGATCAATCAAAAAGTGATAATTATGATTGAAAAAAACTTAAAATTTAATTTTATTTATTGTATCATTATAAATATTAATAAAACAAATTTGGAAATGAGATAGATAAAATAAAAATAAAATTATCGAATAATCTAATTTTATTAGTTATAACATTCCACATTTATAATTTAGAAGGTTATATGTTTCAAGAGACTAATGAAAAGATTGTAATTATTTAAAAACGCTCTTAAATTATGTTTTGATTTTATTTTCTTTATATACAACATTTATTTTTAACAATTCGCATGAATTTTATATTTAAGATGAAAAATATATAAATGCTGATTTTTATATTGAATTTTGATGAATATATCATTTTTTATGAAGACAAATAAATTAATAAATCAATTATATTTAGATCTCAAAAACAAACAAATATAATTATTAACCAATATAATTTTATTATAAAGCAATCATGCAATTTTTATAATTTTCACGGGTAATATATTTTCAGGAGGAAATTTTCTTCAAATTTGACCATGCCTAAATGTACGAAGTATGATATAGTTCACCTCACTATTAATTCTTCTAATATATGAATAAATTGAAAAGTTTTACGCTTGACCAAGAACATGAGGTTGCAAAATATCGGCGATGAAAATGATGGTCGTAGGTTGCGTGAGTTCTCTGATTGGCTCTTCTATAGGGGATGGTACTACTGACAGAGAGAACGACGGGAAGTAGATATAGAGATCCCGAATGAATATTTGATAATTCAATAGGATAACTATATTGAATCGATTATTCATGGCGCGTACCCATATTTCCATGATTACATCGAGAATATCAATTTTCTAGAAGGACGAACGATTCTAGCGCAAAACCTGGATGACGTTAATGAAATCAACGGTTACATGGTTGCAATGCATAATACGGACTAAAGGATTTACTTGAGTTCGTATAGTATTTCACCTACCGAACACGGAGATAATATGTTTGATTAAATGCATTCAGTTGAGTTCTTAAATACCAACAAGTGTTCTAAATTACCAAACCATGAAGTTAAAAGTTGGTATTATTATAAACTTTTTTACTAAAATATAATTCTATTAATATATATATATATATATATATATATATATATATATATATATATAGACTTATCTTTCTTTAAACAACAATTTATATAGTCATGTCATATTCTATTTATTGTATATAATTAATTAACGAATTAATTAAATGTTGTGACATGATATATAGTTTTTGAAACTGTTTCGTATTAAGTTGGGGTGTCCGTTATGCTATTGTGGAATATGGATGTCTCTGTCGGACTATGCAATGGTACTACAACTTGGTTATTATATTATCCACGCGAAAGTATTATGAGGAAATAATTCTGGGGAAATAGTTTTTAATACTCGAATTGCTCTGACGCTCTCGGATACCAAATTCCAGTTTGCTTTCCTAAGAAGACAATTTCCGATTATGATATCGTATGCCATGAATATTAATAAGAGTTAATGTCAGTCGTTCACAAATGTTGGAATATTTTAGAAGAAACCAATATTTACGCACGATCAATTGTACGTTACGTTGTCTAGAGTAATCAACACGACCGGGTTGAAGCTTCTGCTTTGTGACCAGCGTGGTCGGACGAATAGAACAAATGTAGTATATAAAAAAGTATTACAAAATTTCTTTATTATACTATTTCAATTAGATTATTCAATTAATATTTATTTGTCTACATCTAATATTAAGCCGAAAGAGCACTACTACGAGTAACAAAAAGTGAAATTAAATACACGTGCATCGCACGGGTAGGATGACTAGTGCATTTTAATATGACTCAATATTTATTAAAATAAATGAGCTCTTCTCATTTAAAATATGTTTTAAAAGCATACACTTTCAAAAAGAAAATACTAAATACATTAAATATAATATATTTTCATTACAAATTTTGAAATATTTCTTTATAAATCACATTAGTAATTTTGAAATATCTCTTTATAAACCACATTAGCGGTCTCATTTGTGAGATTCATATTCTAATCGCAATATAACAATTACAGTCATGCTCTGTTAGTAGCTCTTGATTCTGAGATTCTAAAATATGCAACTTGAAATTGTTGACTAAAGCAAAGACTAATCTAAATCCATATGTAGTTCGAAAATGGATTTGCGCATCTCATTACCCAAATAATTAAACCTATCTCTTGAAAAAGGCTGTATCATCTGAATACTTTTTACGTTGTTAATTTTTTCATGACAAGACGCCACCCTAACTTTGAACAAAACTCCTTCTCAATCATATTTATGCCATGAAATTTGAGCACATATATTAAGAAAAATTAATCTTTATTTGGTGGTTGATGCAATGAGATACGGTATATTAAGAAAAATATTAATTTTTAATAAAAAATAAGAGATAAAAATGTATTTTTAAATAAAAAGTAAATTTTAAAAAAATAATTAAAAATGTAAAGATTAAATTAAATTTTAAAATGAAAAATTAAATATTTTTTTTCTTCTTAAAGTTGTTCATGTTCAGCAAGAATAAAAGTATGTATAATATTTTTGACTGGAATTGTATAATAATTGTAAAAAAAATATAAATAAATTTAGACTGAAATTGAAATTTTCTCGAGAATCTGTTCGAAATTTATTCGGTCCATTTTTTACAAAATTTATGTAAATCAATTATAAAATATATTTCACAATTTTCTAAAGTCTATCAAAAATTATAATACTATTCAAGCCTCACATATATTTTCACACTCTTAAAAAAAATTACTATTTTTTTCATTTAAAAATACAATTATATCCTTAAAATTTCAATTATTATTTTACTTTTAAAACATACTACTCTCTTTAAATATCAAATTACCCTTAATATTTTCACTCAAATAATATAAATAATACATTTTTTTAATCTAGGTCATGAAAATATGAAGATTTTCCTAGGATAAAAATAAATAAATAAAATTACTCAAACTCTTAATAGAATTTATTTAATTTTCTTAATACTTTTTAAACTAGAAAAAATCAAATAAAATTTCAATTATTAAATATAAATTAATTAAATAAAAAACAAATACTCTAATGTTTTAAGAGCTGACTTTCTGGAGTATTTATTAACAAAAGTTGATGAAAAGTTAAATTATGAAGTTAAGTTAAGGCATTGGGAGTAACTTTCACTCTTTCACCGCACACCATCTCAAATCTCAATCCTACCTAAACCCTCATACCCCACGCCGCCCGCAACCGCCACCCTTCCGCCACCATGAACTTATCCTCATCCGTCTCATCGGCGCCTCGTATGATGATCGGGACCCAGTCCGGGAAGTTTTATGGGCCCAACCTTCAAATGCAGCTCTCTGTTCCCAGCAAGAGGCATCAGAAGGGAACGATTATTTTCTCCACGACGGCAAGTAGCGGCTCCGCCGTGATAGAACAAGGAATCAGCGAGTCTGGCTCGGGGCAGAGCCGGATTGGGTCGCTGAGTCAGGTCTCCGGCGTGCTTGGATGCCAGTGGGGTGACGAAGGCAAAGGAAAGCTCGTAGATATTCTCGCCAAGCAATTCGATATCGTTGCTCGTTGTCAGGTATGTCTATATATCGAAGCTAGTTCGATTTCTTTTTTTTTTTTTCATAAATTTATTTTTCGTCTCTCTGTTGCCTGAATGCTTGTCTGCCGATTCCAATTGATTTCTGAGGGTAATTTTTTCGATTTGTATTTACGACTCTCATGGTGTCGATGCCTTACATTGACTTTCGATTACGTAGAAACATCGGTGCATTTGAACTATCATTTGGTATGCTTCTGAATTTGAGATTTTTGCCCATATTTCAATGTTGACCTCCCTTGAATATCCATGTGGATTGTCATGTTTATGTGAATTCGCACTACTTGCTTTAGTTGAAGGAATAAATCACTGTCTCAGTGGTCAAATTCTGTGTGCTGAGTATTACACCTCATTTTCGGTTCTTTACATGATCTTATGTGTGATGAAAATTGAAATGTTGAACGTTTCAGAACAACGTAAATAGTTAATTTACGAAGATACAAACACTACTAATTTAATCTCAAATCGTTATTTTCTTGTTAGCCTCTCTCTCTCTCTCAACTCAGGAATCATTAAAATTTATCTCATGCCAGGGTGGAGCTAATGCTGGACACACAATTTACAATTCCGAAGGAAAGAAGTTTGCCCTTCACCTTGTGCCTTCTGGAATCCTCAATGAGGAAACCATTTGTGTAATCGGTAATGGGGTGACTGTGCACCTACCAGGATTTTTCAAAGAAGTTGAAGGCCTGGAATCGAACGGAGTATCTTGCAAGGGAAGGATCCTTGTATCTGACCGTGCCCATTTACTATTCGATTTTCATCAAGCTATTGATGGACTTCGAGAGGCCGAGCTTGCTAAGTCGTTCATTGGCACTACCAGGAGAGGCATTGGGCCCTGCTATTCAAGCAAGGTTACCAGAAACGGCATCAGAGTTGGTGAACTGAGGCATATGGATACTTTCCCTCAGAAGCTCGATATTCTGTTAGCTGATGCTGCACAAGGATTCCCAGCTTTCGACTATAACCCTGCCGTGCTCAGAAAGGAAGTTGATCTATATAAGGCCTTTGCTGATAGATTGGAGCCTTATATTACGGATACTGTGTCTTACATGAACGATGCTATCTCTCGGAAGCAAAGGGTTTTGGTAGAAGGCGGTCAAGCGACTATGCTGGATGTTGACTTTGGGACTTACCCTTATGTGACTTCATCTAGCCCGTCTGCAGGAGGGATATGCACGGGTCTTGGTATTGCTCCGAGGGTTATTGGTGATCTTATAGGGGTGGTAAGTCTATCTCCATCTTACAAGGCTGCTGAATATATATATTCTTTCTCCATGTTAATTTGGCAAGAATTGTTGTGTATCTTGAAAAACTGAACAAATTCATTTGAGAAATTATGCAGGTCAAAGCGTACACTACGCGTGTTGGTGAGGGTCCCTTCCCGACAGAAATGCTGGGCAAAGGCGGTGATCTACTTAGGGTTGCAGGACAGGAGTTTGGGACAACGACTGGCCGTCCTCGTCGGTGTGGATGGCTTGACATAGTTGCCCTGAAATATTGTTGTCAGATAAATGGATTCTCGTCTCTAAACCTCACCAAACTAGACGTGTTGTCTGATTTTGATGAAATTCAACTGGGTGTTTCGTACAAGAAAAGTGACGGTACTTCAGTCCAATCATTCCCCTCCGACCTTGATCTTCTGAAGGACATCAAGGTTAGCCGTTTTAGTTGTAAATTCAAAACACATCTAGAGTTTGTTCTTGTTTTAAGCAAAAACTTAAGGATACGTTTTTCTAATAATCAAATTCTAATCTTGAGAATCTCTCATGATGCTTCTATACAAATAGTACTGAAGAGCATGTTTTTTCAAGGCGGACACAAGGATTATAATGTCAATTACCAGAAGCATCTTTTGATCACTGTGCCCTTTTGTTTTGTTGTTTGATATTTGCATTTTTATTCCTTTAGGTTGAATACGAAGTTATGCCTGGGTGGAAGAGTGACATATCTTCCATCAGGGAGTACTCTGAGCTGCCAAAAGCTGCTCGTAATTATGTCGAAAGGATAGAAGAGATCGTGGGCACACCTATTCACTACATCGGCACTGGGCCAGGGCGCGATGCCCTTATATACAAATAGAAGTTTTGGATTCTTTTAGTATATCTGGTGAGAATATTTTTCTTTTCTAAAAATTGAAGGTTTAAGTTGGAACTGGTGAAGTATCCTGGGAGGTACATTGATCCATGTAACTCACAACTTCTTTACTAAACAAAGAACAAAATAAAATAATACGGGTGTAGTAATTTGTCATAAATTTACAAGTAATTAAACTTCTGTGACCAATACTATATAAATTTGATATGACCAATGACTAATTGAAGATTCATATAATTTGAACCATGATATAAATTGGTCATGGAACAACAATATATAAATTGAAATGTGAGAATTGAATTGACTAATTGAATATACATGATTTTGATTGCCCATTTTCCATTTTCGTTTTGAACTAAAATAATTTTAATTAAATGCTATGTAAAGAATTTAATATCAAAGACGAGTGCCAATTTATATTAGGAATTTAGAGAACATAAATTGTGGATTGAACTTGTAAATTTAAAATAATACTAGTATTCCATAGAAAACAAAAAACTAGGATTGAACTTGTAATTTTAAAATAATACTCCTCGATAGAAGAAGAAGGAAAAAAAAAAAAATCATACTATACGAGAGGAAATAAATAGTTCCTCTCCCAACAGTATGAAGCGCAAGTACAGTACACAGAATTAATATAGGCAAAACCAATCGCCTAATAATAGACAGCTCTACATCATATCGATCTCAACCTAGCTCTACTTAAGCATTGTTGTTACCCTGTTGAGATTCCTTCGCTCTCAACTCCCTCATCGTAGTCCTCCACTTGAAAAAATTCCCAAACAACACCTCCATATCCTCCAAAGTCCTCCCCCTCGTCTCCGGCAACAACGTGAAGTAAAATATCCACGTAATCACTCCAATCCCACTAAACATATAAAACGTCCCTCCAATCGTCATCGCCTTATACAGAGAAATAAACGTCATCAAAAGTAAACCGCTCGTCCCTCGATTTATCGCCACTCCCAACCCGCACCCCTGCGATCTCAGCTTCATCGGAAATATCTCCGAACTATAAACCCACGCAATCGGCCCCATCCCCATCGAGAAAAACGCCACCGACGTATAAGTCGACAGCACGCAAATCACCACCAGCCACGGGTACTTCTCCGACCCGTAATGATCGATCAAAGTCAACCCCGTCGCCAAAGTCAACATCGACAAAACCAACCCTCCACAGCTCGTGAGCAGCAGCACTCGTCTCCCGATCTTATCCACCATGAAAGTCGTCACCAGGATGAAGAAAGTTTTGCACAGCCCCACAGCTATCGTCGCCAGAAGCTTCTTCTCGTCGCTCTTGATTCCGGCCTTCTCGTAGATCCTCGGGCTGTACATGACGACTGCGTCGATCCCGCTGGCCTGCTGGAAGAACTGAAGCCCGAGGGCCGCGATGGTGATGTGGAGGACGGGCCGGGTCGGGTTTACGAAAATGTCCCTCCAGACGCTGCTGTCGCCGCTGACTTTTTTCGGGACTTCGACGATGTCGGCGTGGGAATCTAAGCTGAAGCCGGCGGCTTCTTTGATTTCGGCTAGTCGGAGATGGGCTTCTTGGATCGAGTCAGAGGTTCGCTCCAGGACCTTCTTGGCGTCGCCGAGTCGGCCCTGCATCACCAGCCAGCGGGGGGATTCCGGCATGATCAGGACGCCGAGGGCGATGAAGATGGCCGGAATCGCGCCGACGCCGAGCATCAGACGCCAGCCGAGCTTCAGGGAGAATTTCGCGAACGCGTAGTTGGAGAGGTAGCCGAGTAATACACCTGTCAGGGAGGGGTATAATTGTCAATTTAATAAAGTCCGTGGGATTAGTTGGGCACGTTTTAAATTTTCATTGTAACTGACATTTAAGACTAATTAATGTGTTTGGTGGAGGATAAGTATTATCCGCTAACAAATATTTATAATTACGGTTAATAGAAACATACTAATTAAATGAAATGTTTTAATAGGAAAAAATAATTATTTTGAGAATCACAGACATTTAAGGAATAATTAATGAGGTTTCACCGTATCGGTACCTCTAGACTAATTTATAGGGATATATGTAGAAAAAACTGATTTATTTTATTCAAAACAATTTCACCGTATCGGTACCTCTAGACTAATTTATAGGGATATATGTAGAAAAAACTGATTTATTTTATTCAAAACAAAATAGGACTTGCACTTTATTCAAAAATTTCTAATCCAATTTGGATTAAGATTTGTTTTTTTTAATAGTATATAATTTCGAAAATTAAATTGTTTATTATTTTAATAACTTTTCATATAAATCAAACAATAAAAAATTAAAAAAGAAATCATAATTCTGATTTAAATAGATTATTTTAAATAAAAAAATAAAAATAAAAACAGAACATACCGAAATTGATGAAAACTTCCGGAAAAGAGGTGAGAAATCCTCGGGAGGAGGCGGGCGCCACCTCGGCCGCGTAAACCGGCGCGATCATCAAGGCGTATCCGACTCCGAGGCCGGCGACGAACCTCCCGGCCATGAGCACCCAGTAGCTGTTGGCCAGCCCCATCACGACGGCCCCGATGAAAAACACGGCCGACGCTATGACGATCGTTATCCGGCGGCCGAGCCAATCGGAGGTTTTTCCGGCCATCGCCGACCCGACCAACGAGTAGATGTTGATCGTTCCAACTAGAATCTCGATCTGCGTGTCCGTCACTTTCAAATCCCTCTGTATGTACAGAGTCGCCCCGCTCATAACCCCCGTATCTGCCGATTTCAATTTCAAAATTAATTAAACGTGTTTTAATTAATTAATCACCCAAAATTAATTAAAATTAATAACAAAAAACGTGTTATAATTAATTAATCACCGTATCCGAGGAGGATGGAGGTCATCGACGCCATTATAGCGATGAGCAGCGCGTACATGTTTCGCTTAGGTTTATTGTTCGATGATTTCACCGGAGATCCGGGAATACCACCGCCGCCGGTTGTATGTTCCGCCATTGTCGAGGAGGAGGAAAGAGGAGAGTGTGTTTTCTAGAGAGAGAAAGTGAGATAGGGGTTTAGAGACTTGAGGATTGTGTGGATTAAGGGTTTGGGTACACGGGTTTATATACAACTCAGAGAGAGAGTTTTTTCAGAGAGAGAGTTTTTGGATAATTTTTATTGGATAATTAAAAGGCTTTTTTTATTTTTATTTTATTTTTTGATAGGTGGAGAGTTGGAAATTTTGAGAATTGTTACCACTTTTATATTTCATGAATTTTTTTGGAAAATTTCATACTCCTATTTAATTATGTGATGTAATTAAATTACAATATTATTTAATTGTGAATAGTATTATAAAATTACTTATATCTTTTTATGCTGATTTTGTAATCATTATTGCTTTTACTCACAAAGCCAACGTTTTGAATTTCTTTTAATTAATCTTATCTTATCCAAAACTCGGATATTCATACTAAATTAATTCAATAAAATGTTCATAAAAGTACTCGAGTAATATCTTCCGTATGGTAAATAGATTTTCTTACATTCAAAAAATTGAAATATTTTCTTGTTTTACTTAAGTATGGTAAATAGATTTTCTTGCATTCAAAAAATTGAAATATTTTCTTTGTTTCACTTAGCACCTGTTCTTTTGTACTTAATTTCAGTTCATTCAGATCGCTTGAGTTCAGGTTCAAAATAAATTAAAATAAAATAAACAAAAAATAATTTCAATATATAATTTTAAATATAAAATCTATGTTCTTTTGGACTTAATTTCAATCCATTCAGATCGCTTGAGTTCAGGTTCAAAATAAATTAAAATAAAATAAACAAAAAATAATTTCAATATATAATTTTAAATATAAAATCTAGTATCGGTCGTAATATTATTAATATTTTTTTAATTTTTTTTAATAATTTATAAAAATTATTATTATTTTTATAAAAAAATCAATTTAGTTCAGTCGCTTGTTCAATTAAGTTCAGTTCATATAGCTTAAATTCATTTCAGTTCAGTTAGCTCGTTTCAATCCAAAAGAATAGATTCTTACAAATACTAATGTGTGAATACTTTCTCTCATTTAAATTAAATTAAAAGTGTTTTAGGCCTTTTTTTTTTTACAAAATAGAGGTAATTTGATTTGCAATACTCAATGATCATTAATGATAATTTTTCATAAAACTGCTCTCAAAATAATTAAGTTTTATCTAAATAATAATTGTTTTAATATTCAATATGAAGAGTAAAATAAAAAAATTGACGTTTTTTCTTAATATGTGTATATGAGCTAATAGGAATAGGATCACATATATTTTGAATTTGAGAGAATATTATTTTTTATATTAATTTTTTTTATTTACAATCATAATTAGTACAGTATTTACCTGTTACCTAATTATGTTTGTATGTGTATAGAAAACAATTAGACAACAATTCAACTTTTACGATTTGATTTTTTTTTGCTCCGCCCAAATAGTATTTTTGAGCTCGTTAATTATTAAATGTTTTACTAACGTACTTCAATATTTTTCGAACGATTTCTTACTCTGTCCAAATTTTGGCTGTCGTATTGATAATTTTTAATAGTACGAGATATCAAATATAATCGACATACAGTATATAATTCAACGTAATAATAAAAATCAATAAAAATCAGTTTAATTTCTAAGGTAATATACAATTACTATAATCGATTTGAGGTGATGAATTAAGTTCAATATGCAATTAAGAATTTAATGTAATTATTGTTTGGATATTCTATCAAAATGAATATTTATACGAAAGGAAGAATTGGATACATAACGGTAGGCATATATGAATGCCAAACTCCATTTGGTAAGGAATAACTAAAGCAAAGGCTCAGATAGTATGCAGCTTCAAATGGTTCTCTTAAAGTTGATTTTGTGTTGTTGATTCTTTTGCGCTGGCATGGTTCTTATGGTACTGTATTACTTATTAATGTGATTGGTTATACCGGGCACCGTCCACTACACCGCCCACTCGGGTAGTACTATTTTCGTTTTAGTTAACGATGTATGTACAAATAATAAGTACATAATTAATTGTAAGGATATTAAAAAAAGAAATATTAGATTGATAAAAAAGATAAAAATAGTTATTATTAATAAATTTGGAAAATAGTTAAAATATTAAAAGTGTATGTGTATTTTAAAATGAAAAAAATATATATTATATAATTAATTATTTTTGAAATTTCAAATTATATATATATATATTATATCTCAAAAATAATATGTAGATTATGAGTAGTATTGACGTGCGTTTTTTTAATTAAAGTTCAAGTACTTCTCCCAACAAATAATAGCTCATCCATTATAACTAATCTCATGCTTGTAAATGTTCGTTTAACGTCTTGAGCTAGACAATTTGTGAGTAGGCATCCACGAGTTGTAATACGTACTCAATTGGTTTTCAAATGAGCGTCGCATGCATGGAGGCCTACCCACACGAATCAAAATTAAAAGTTAAACCAGCATTTTCAAGCATGTGATTAGTTATAGTGAATAAGCTATCGGTTGTTGGAAGAAGTACTTATGCATTAAGAAAACGCATCAAAGCCAACGGTTATCGAATACCCTAGCGATTGGTGGGCTAAAAATTATAATTTTTTGGAAAACTACATTGGCGGTAGTCGAAGTCTATAGTGTTCGCCGAGTGCATTTTTATATATATTATTTTATGAGGTGAGCTGACGCCCGCTGAGAAAGGAAATCAGTGATTCTTGATGCACATAGATGGATTTTCAGAACTCTCTTGTATAAAAATCTGTCGGGCGGAAGTTACTCAGCGGCCACCAAAGGGAATTTTCTTCAAAAATAAAAGTTGTATTAGAATTCTAATCTTTCAATTTTAGTAAGATTTCCCTTTAATTTCCTAATTTGTTTGTTCAGTATTTTTTTCATTGTCTATTTGATTTTTAATTTAATCATGAACGTTATCAATATCACATGCTCGGTCTCGATTACTAGCTAGTATGAGTTATAAGTAAATCTTATATTAAGAGTAGGGTGATTTAAATCTCGAAACAAATGAAGTAATAGTTTTAATTTGCATACAAAATGATCGATTAAATGTCTAATTAATTTTTAACTTTGTTTGAAGTTGTAAGACAATAAACGTGGACTAAACTAATCGAACCACTTTAAGACCTACCAAAAACGAGCGCACTAGAGTAAATTTTCAACCTATAAGTTTATTTTAAGTTAGAAAATTGATGATCACGGTGCCTTAGAGTTTCTTTTACCGTTTTAAACACAATTTAATCATTTGCTTGTTTTATTGATAATTGCTTTTAATTTGTAATTAGTTTAAAATAAGATTTGTACGGTGCCTTAGAGTTTCTTTTACCGTTTTAAACACAATTTAATCATTTGCTTGTTTTATTGATAATTGCTTTTAATTTGTAATTAGTTTAAAATAAGATTTGTACGGATCGGATTATGGAGATGAGAGAGGATAAAAACAAGACGAGGCTCGTGTTAGACACTAACACGATTTCCTTAAAACAAAATTCGACATTTACCGATCATTTGTTTCCCAGGATACAAGCTCGTATATATAGCCAAGCATTAGGGTTTCTAAGGGATCATGGAGTGATTTTGATGTGTTCTTTCTTAGACAAGAGGCTCGTATATATAGCGTAGCAGGCGGACCAACACTATAGTAATTCATTCATAATCTATTAATGAGCAAACACTTTATACTCACTTGGGTTTTAGGCTTTTTTTAATGTGGGATAACATTATCTTTTGTATTTTTCCTTTCTTTTTCTTCACTATTTTTTATAATATTCAACCATTAATTTCTCATTAATTTCACTCTGATTTGAGCAAATGAGATATCGAATCGAAACTTGTTTCGATCTCTATATTTTCCAACAAGATTTTAAAAAACAAAAAAATAAAACCAACTATGCATTATACTATATATTCTTTTATCTTTCTTGTACATATATTTAAACACATATGATTTTGATAGAAGTGTTCTTTGAGACTGAAACTGAAACCGAAGTTGAGACAAGTTGAACATGAGCACAAGCCGGCTAGCTGGACGACGTGCGCACGCTTGTGTAGTTGTTGTTATGTACCAATTATAGATGCATTTACTAAGTGTTGAACATATTAATATTCCAATAATTTATTAAGTATAATTAGGGGTGGACTTTTTTGTCCGAAAACTCGAGCTCGGACCAAAAGTGCGCAAAAAAATCCATCACGAGCCGAGCTCAATTTTTTTTGGTATCGACCAGCTAAAAGTTCGGACCGCAATTAAAAATTTGGTATGAGCCCATACTCAAAAAAATTTGAGACAATTAGCTCAAAACGGTTCGACTTTTTTTTTAATTTATATTATAATAAATATTAGTATATTTTTATATGAGTTTTCGTACTTTAATTTATAATTTTAAACTAAAACTTAAAATTTACACTTTTATATTAATAATATTTAAAATTATATATTTTTGTAATTTTTTTAATTCAAAATAATATTTTATTTATTTAAAAAAATATTTTTATTTAAAAAAAATATATCCTTTATTTAAAAATCGAGCTCAAGAAAATTCGAAAACTTGACTCGGACCGCGAGCTTGGTCCTAAGCCTATCTTTAACTCAACAAAGCCCAATGATTCGGACCGCGAGAACGGATTTTGGGTCGAGCCTTAAAAATTTGAATAAGTTCGAATCTTGTCGACCCTTCATTATAATCATTACACTAGCGATTTTAAAGAAATAATTTTTTTATAAATTAAGAATTTTATATTTTTTATTAAATGTTAAAATTTTACTATTTTTAATAATTTATTTCTCATTTATCGAAAATTAGATTTTGATAAAATAAAATTTTATAATTATAAAAAAATATCGTACAAATTATTTTTCAATTCAAATTATTTTTATAGTCAGTCAAATCATTTAGAATTTGAAAAAAAAAAGCCCAATGATTCAGACCGCGAGAACGGATTTTGGGTCGAGCCTTAAAAATTTGAATAAGTTCGAATCTTGCCGACCCTTCATTATAATCATTACACAAGCGATTTTGAAGAAATAATTTTTTTATAAATTAAGAATTTTATATTTTTTATTAAATGTTAAAATTTTACTATTTTTAATAATTTATTTCTCATTTATCGAAAATTAGATTTTGATAAAATAAAATTTTATAATTATAAAAAAATATCGTACAAATTATTTTTCAATTCAAATTATTTTTATAGTCAGTCAAATCATTTAGAATTTGAAAAAAAAAAAAACAACATTGCTCTAGATTTTCTACCAACAATTACACACAAATAAATGAGATAATATCACAAATAGTATCACAAATAGTCTTGCTCGGTGTAAGCGAGTCCATTAGTAGTCCTTTATTTGTTAAAAAAATTTAATAGTGATCCTTTTACCGAGTATAGCAAGTTAAAATTTTATTTTGACTAGTCAAAACCCTACTACACAACTTATAATAATTGCTTATTACTATTATATTTATGAAATTACGTCTTCAGCGTAGGATACCAATTTTTCGTGAAATTGGTCTTAAACTTGAACGTCAGCAGCTTCAGTCGAAGAATCTCACAAGTGAAGATAAAAGATGTGAAGACAAAGTTTATATAATATCTTTCATTTCATTTGAAAACAAAACGAAGCTATTACAAGGAGTATGGTAGGCAAACTGATTACAAGAAGTTTCCCGAGTGTCTCAACACTTCCACTTACTAGTAACCTAGCACTAGTGTGCCTAGAGTTATATCTCCTAACTCTAATCTCGGTGTACAGCGCAAACACACTACACAGACTCACAGCTTGAAGCTAAAAGATACGATTCTAAAAATCAGATTTCGTTCTCTCAAAATCGTCAAGTGATGGCACGGAAATCCATGGGTTTATATAGGCACCCTGCACATGTGAAGCGTTGCCGTGACACGTTCTGGTTGGTCACATGCTCGGCTGACATCATAATTCCACGGATGACATCATTTCAAAAAATTTGGATTCTTGAATCTTCGAATCTTGAATCTTCAATTTCTTCAAATTCAATTTCATACTTCAATTTAAATCCTCGACTCCATCGATCTCAAATCTTCATCTTCAATTTCTTGTGAAAAACTCTAAGTGTTGAAGCTTCGGATTTTCATCGTCTTCATGGTCGTCGATATCATTGAGGTTGAAATACAAAAACTTCGAATCCAATACATGAGGACAAAGTCGTTGGATTTAGGATTCGTCGGGTTGAATGAATCATCATGGCAAGACAGTCGCCGTTCGCCGTTCGTCGGGTTCATGGGCGTGAGTCGCCAGTCGCCGGTTCCAAGGACATGAGTCGCCAGTCGCCAGTTCATGGACACGAGTCGCCAGTCGCCAGTTCACGAACACGAGTCGCCAGCCGCCAGTTTGAGGTCAGGGTAGCTTGTGTCGCTTGTCACTGGTTCAAGAGCATTCGCCAATCGCTGTATTTGGGGCATTCGCCAGTCGCCGGGTTTGAGGCAAGAAGTCGCCAGTCGCTGGTTTTGTTGCAAGATCATAAACCAGCGACTCCAGTCCCCGTTCGCCGATTTTGATGCAAGTCTTCAAGAACGGCGACTCCAGCTATTAGCAACTGGATCTTAACCTTCAATCCTGAAATCAAAAACAACAAACAAACCACGAAATATGTTGTCGCCAAAATCAACATTTACAATTTATTATACTATGTTATAAAAAAAATTATAGTACTACATTATAATAGTACAAGTGTACAACACAATTAATCACAAAAACATGATTTATTATTCTATTGTATTAGAGTACAATTAATTACAAAAATGTAATTTATTAAAGTAAACGATAATAAAAATTATTTATATTTAAAATTTTATATATATATTATAAAATAGATTAATAAAAATAAAACATAAATTAATTAATTAAAATATTTATTTAATTTACATTTATTATTTAATTAATCATTTAAATGATTAATTTTTCAATAACATAACTCAATATTATTTATTACATATTAATTTAAATTTAGTAACTTATTATTCAAAAATATTTAATTATCAATAATATAATATAGAAAAAAAATTACATACGTAGTATAAATTAATTTTCATTTAGTAATTAATTAATCAACAAAAAAATTAATTAAAAACATATAGCTTGCATAATTTAAATTTAACAATTAATTATTCAACAAACAATTAATGATGACTAATATAAAATAAAAAAAATTAAATACTAATTTATTTATAATTAATTTATCAATTTTTATTAGTAATTTATAAATCAGCAAAAACAATTAATTAAAAAAATATAAGATGAAATAATTGATTAAATATTACATAAATTAAATTTAATCATAAATTAATTACCAAAATAATTAATTATAAATAATATAACATAAAATTAATTAATTATCAAATATATATAATATAATTAATTATTAATTAATTTGAGTTTAATTATTATTAGTTTTTTTAGATAAATGTCAATTTTATATAAAAGAAATCGTATAATACAAACAGCACATAAAGAAGAACCCTATATCGATATTTATTTTTTTGATATCGAAATTTTCGGTAAGTTAAAGGGGTATAGGTATGACAATTTCGATAAAGTACGGTATGTTATCTCAGTGGGGGCGGACCTACGTTGGAGGCCCCAGGGTGGGCCAAGGCCCACCCTCAACTTTTTAAAATATATGGGGTAGATATATGCATATATATACACAAAGGGGTATATTCACGAGAAGTTTAAGCGAGGCCCCTCTGAAAATTTATAATCTCATATATGAGAAAAGAACATTATTTAATACTAGTATTTTCAAAAACTTTTTTATTTGTTGGCGTATCATTCTCTATAATATTGATTTTTATTACTGTAAAAAGTGCATTAAAGAACAGATAAGTTAAAAAAAGTTTTTATATAAATAGTAAAAATATAATAGTGCATTAAAAAACAAATAAGTTAAAAAAAGTTTTTATATAAATAGTAAAAATCTATTTTAGAACAAAAGTAGTACTAAAATACTTTAAGAACAAAAATCAACTTAAAAAAAAGTACTATAATATTTTTATGTCTCACATATATAAGTACAATTTTATTTTTAATTGGTCTCGTTTCATTATTTGTTAGAAACATTGCATAAAAAAAACTTATTTTTATATTGTAAAAATAATTTTATTTTGATATTTTTTTTATTTACTTTTTAAAATTTTACTCACAATTAATTAATTTTTAATTTAAAAATAAAATTTTAATTACTACTAATTTTTTATTAAAAAATCATTAAAATGTGGTCAACACTTAATTTTTTTGTCCGTCTAATATATATGATAAACAGTATAAAAAAATTATGAAAAAATTACTAAAATAAAATTCAATAGTTAAACTTTATTTTATTTATTTATTCATAATTTTTCCATACAGTTTATCATATGTATTTGACGGACAAAAAAAACAACTTTGAATACAAACTCTAACCTATGTGTTTTTTTGGTTCAGGTAAATAAAATTAGGCCCACCATCACTCGAAAGTCTGAGTCCGCCCTTGTTCTCAGCCATACTCTTTATCTTATTTAATGGTAGAATTGTCAATCAATGGGTATTGAAAGTAAAGAATTAAAAGGTAGAATTCTCAATCAATTGGTATAAATCAGCGCCTCGATTGTAGAAGCGACGTAATCGATACTTTTTAAGTTTATAACATTGTTGTCAAATGGACTCTACTGACGTATTTTACGCCATTTATTTGAATGCAGTTCATTCGGGGTCTTTTTACACATAACTCTAGTTGGATAATTACCCTTTTTATTTCTTTCGTATTACTTACTTTAGAGTTGTGAATTGGAACTGTTTGCATACTCTGGTCCCTGGGATAGACATTATAAGAAGGAAGAACCCTACCGTATCAACGAGCTAACAAACTAGCTCTCCCGACAACTAACCATATCATATAGCACTAGAATTATTATTATTAGTTAATTATATAAGCAATGGAGTATTTAATTACTAAGATAAAAATTAATTATTAAATAAAAATATAATGAGAAAATACTTAATGAATAATAAAATAGTTAACATTTAATAATAAATGGTCAGACGAGTTTATCAATTTTAAGAAAAATATAAATTAAGAAATTTAAATTTATTTTGGAGGTGCAATGTTTGATTTTTAATTTTTAATTTTTATTTTTTTATTAGTTAAATTATCAAAATTGACCTATTTGACTGGTAAAAATAAATGTCATATGGAACTTTATTTTTTTGAGTAAATATCAATCAAATAAAAAAAGAAAAGCATATGTTACAATGCATAAGGAATGAATACTCTATCTTATCACCGAGCTAACAAATTAGCTCTCCAACAAACCAACTAGACAATGTCATATGGAACTTTGACCCGCTACATCAGGTAAAAGGACAACAAATAAAAGACTACTAATAAACTCACTTACACCGAACATGACCATTTGTGATATTATCTTCAAATAAAGTTACAAACTCAATCCACGAATCAAACCCTCTCAAAATCTAGTAAATTAAACTAGCCAATTAGATGATGCATAAATAGTTGTGACTTTGGGCCAATCTGATGGGCCATCACGGCTGGCCCGGTAGCCCAGCAGCCCATCCAAGCTGGGCTGGGCCTGATAAATCCAGACCCGAATAATTCAGGTCAGGTCGGGTCGGGTTGGGCCAGCATGAAGAGAAACCCGATGGGCTGGGTCAGGCCGACCCGGCCCAAATCCTGCATGCATGCAATCAAGCATAGGAAATAGAAAAATCACATTGATGCTCTAGATCGTGTGAAAAAGCCAATTATTTTGGTACTAAATAATTTCTAATTATCATATTCTAACCTGTCTATAAAATTTGTAAAAAAGAATTCGGTATTATTAAAAAAGAAATAACATTAGTTTTTATTATTTTACAAAACTCTTTGTTTTTTTTCAATTTACAAATAAATATATTATATAATTTTAATGTTTAAAATAATAAGTATCGACATGTTTTTATTAATATTTTAGTATAATAATTAAAACTTAAAATGTCTAAAATTAATACTCAATAAATTAATAACTTCTATAAAATAATAAAATTATCCGGTCTCAACTTGAGCTTTTGTAAAAAATTAGCGAATTCGATAATATAATATAATAATATTTTTTTTTGAAAAAATCCTTTATAATTATGAGGTCCCATAAAAAATTTAAATTAATAATTTGTAAATATTACAATTATAAATATTAGTTCTCATCTATACTCTCAAATTTGGGTATTCAAGTTATCTATTTAGAGTGTTTGATAATGTAACTTACTAACATTCAAAGAATATTTTTCATCAACTAATTTTAAAGAATATTTTTCATCAACTAATTTTTGTAATATTTTTAGTGTGATAATCACTTTTATATTCACATAATATTTGATGTATTATAAATTAGTTTATTTTTATGAATATAATAGTTAACATTATACATTAAAACTATAATAATATACATGAATATATTAATTAGTTGCAATAAAGTGATACATGAACTTAATCTAAATATTTTAAATAAATATATTTAAATTTATTGATTTTGAAAATTCTTTCTTAATCACTCAAAGATTTTAGAATAATACTCTATATTTAATTCTCTACCATAATCTGTATTAAATCGTATGCTCCGCATTAATTCTCTACCATTCAATTCGGAAAGACTATTTGACTTCTATACCTAAATTTTACTCATTTTACAATTTCAATATTAAAATTGAATTTAATTTATAATCTTTCTATTAATTATGTTTAGAATAAATATTTTAATTTATAATCTTTCGATTAATTATGTTTAGAATAAATATGTTTCATTTTAAAATTGATGGTTTATAAAAACAGATTATATGAAAGGATATTATTGGTTGAGTGTACTTTAATATTTGTATTCGAATATAAATGCTTAATAAATAATTTAAATTATTTGAAGTAGCTATAATTTAATAAATACACTGAAAAATAAAATTTTACAAAGAAAAGATTTATAATTCAAAAGGCACGTTACAACCCAACTATACATTCCAATTTTTACAAATTAATAATTGGAAAATAAAAATGGTATTGTAACCAATCAACTAAAAACCATAAAATGTTCTTGATCCAATCTCCTTTAAGACCAACAAAAAAGTGATCTTACACAATATGGGATTTAATCAAGTGCCTAAAATCTACACACTTAATAACTTAAATTTGTTCATCCATCCGTTCATGCACGACTGTTGGCATCTTCCGATTCCTTCTTCCTCAACTCTCTCATCGTAGTTCTCCAATTGAAGAAGTTCCCAAACAACACCTCCATATCCTCCAACGACCTCCCTCTCGTCTCCGGCAAAAACGTGAAGAAGAATATCCACGTAATCACCCCAATCCCACTGAACAAAAAGAAAGCTCCCCCAATCGTTATCGCCTTGTAGAGCGAAATAAACGACATTAAAATAATCCCACTCGTGGCTCGATTTATCGCTACACCCAACCCGCACCCCTGAGCCCTCAGGTGAAGAGGAAAAATCTCCGAACTGTAAACCCAAGTAATCGGGCCCATCCCCATCGAGAAAAACCCGACAGAAGTATAAGTCATGAGTACACAAATAACCACAAGCCATTGGTACTTCTCGGGCCCGTATTTCTCGATCACGGTCAACCCTGAAGCCAAAGTCAACATCGACAACACCATCCCCCCGCAGCTCGTGAGGAGGAGCACTCTTCGCCCGATTTTATCCACCATGAAAGTCGTCACGAGGATGAAGAGCGTTTTACAGAGCCCGACAGCAATGGTGGCTAGAAGCTTCTTATCGTCGCTCTTGATTCCGGCCTCCTCGTAGATCCTCGGGCTGTACATTACGACTGCGTCGATCCCGCTGGCTTGCTGGAAGAACTGGAGGCAGAGGGCCGCGATGGTGATGTGGAGTACGGGCCGGGTCGGGTGGACGAACATGTCCTTCCAGACGTTTTGGCCGGCTTCGCCGGTCGGAATCTTGGGGATGACGACGACGTCGTCGTGGCAGTCTTTGGAGAGGCCGGCGGCTTCTTTGATTTCGTCGAGGCGCAATTGGGCTTCTTCGTTCGAGTCGGACGTTTTCTCGAGCACCTTGCGGGCGTCTCCGACGCGGCCCTTCATGACCAGCCAGCGGGGGGATTCCGGCATGACGAGGACGCCGAGGGCGATGAAGATCGGCGGGACTGCGCCGACGCCGAGCATGAGCCGCCAGCCGAGTTTGAGGGAGAATTTGGCGAAGGCGTAGTTGGAGAGGTAGCCGAGGAGGACGCCGAAGTTGATGAAGACCTCCGGGAAGGATGTGAGGAAGCCGCGGGAGGAGGCGGGGGCCACCTCGGCGGCGTAGACGGGGGCGATCATCATGGCGAAGCCGACGCCGAGGCCGGCGACGAAACGGCCGGCCATCAGCATCCAGTAGTTGACGGAGAAGCCCATGATGGCGGCGCCGAGGAAGAAGATGACGGAGGCGATGACGATGGTGAGGCGCCGGCCGAGCCAGTCGGAGGCCTTGCCGGCCACCGCCGAGCCGAGGAGGGAGTAGATGTTGATCAGGCCGACGAGGATCTCGATTTTTTCGTCAGAGATTTTCAGATCCCTTTTGATGTAGAGAGTGGCCCCACTCATCACACCCGTATCTGTGATTTAATTTTATGTATTTATTTTATTTATAAAATAAATAAAATAATTAGAAAAGATTTTAAAAAAACAATCGTACCATATCCGAGAAGGACAGATGTCATGGACGCCATAATCGAGATCAGGAGAGCGTACATATTTCTCTTTGGAGCTTTGTTGATAGTTTCCGCCATGATCACAATTCACGACTCTTTGCTGTGCCTAAACCAAAGAAAAAAAATTAAGAAAGAAAGAAAGAAGATTAATTTTGGATTGTGATTTAGGGGTTATGGATGGGTGGTATATATAGATATAATTACGATAATTAATTAAATAAATAAATACAAGATAATTATCCAATCCATTGGAGGATTAAACGGGTGATTAATGAGATTGACCGTATTTTCATGAAAGGGAATTAATCCAACTGTTTATCTTATCTGTTTCAGATCCTTATTAATTGCACGGTCAGACTACCCGATTTTACATCGTAATTTCTATAAAATATATAATCAAATAAAATAAAGTATTTTAAAATTTTCTATTTCTGCTGTCAACTTACTATATTTCTACCCTAATTATTTTTAACGGTCAAACAATATAGGATACTTACTGAATATATACGGATAAAATAATAAATACAATTAAAAATTCAGATTCTGGATGAAACATTTTAATATTTTCTATGTTTGGATAACAACTTTCCTATTTTCCGTGATTTTTGTGGATGAAAAAAAATTACGGTTAAACCAGATAAATAATTTTTTTTATTTAATCATATTCAAACGCCATTGTATCTTTTTATTATGAAAATATTATATAATAAACATAAATTTAATAAGAAAAATCAAATTAAAATCCTTATAATATATAATTCAGCTAGCCATTGTCCTAAGTGTCATATGTTTTAGCCGTTAGATTTTGTTGTGTTCACACCTATTAATAAACGAGGAGCGTTAGATTAAATTTGTGTTCACACTGATAATTAATTAACGTAATTATTTTAATTAATTAGCGTAATAATTTATTTTTTTATATAATATAATTTACATTTATAATCTCCTTAATTATAGTAAATATTTACTTCAAATATTTAAAATATCAACTTTATTCCTTATTTATCTCCTTTAATTACGTTTATTTTTTAATTTTATTATACTACCACTCATTTATAATACTAAAATTAAGAGAAAATGGGAGAGAATTTGCATTTTTTAATTAATATATTTAACAGGTTAATTAATTAATTTATATTATATAAACAATAATATCGGAATTTAAGTTAAATCTAATCCTTATTTTAAGCAACTAAATAAATTTGATATTATCTACTATTTATATTATTATAATCATGAATAATTCAAATCTGTGTCTATATAAAGGATATTATATTCACTCACTCTCTACCTCTCATTATTCTATTTTTTTTTATTTGTTGATGCTCGCAATTTTTTTACAGAGCTCTACGTAAGTACTCATTTTCTACCTCTCACTATTTTTTTTTTATTTGTTCATGCTAACACTTTTTTTGCAGTGCTCTATTTAAGTTTTGTTGTTTTTTTGTATTTTTTGCAACCTTCAATCTCTAAGCATTCTTTTACTAATTTTAATTTTAATTTTAATATTATTGTTTAATAATTAATATTTTCATTTTTTGCAGACTTAAATGTAAGTATTTTTTACTAATTTAAATTTTAGTTTTAATATTATTGTTTGATCATTTATATATTTATTTTTGTGCAGCCTTCCATATAAGTATTTTTTACTAATTCGAATTTTAGTTTTAATATTATTGTTTATTGATTATAATTGTATTGTAAATATAAAAATTTATTTGGTAATGATTTAGTATTTTTTTTTCAAGCTTTTTAAATTTTTTTCTTTTTTTAATGATTCATTTATTTGCAGTTTTTTTTTAGTTCTTACTCTTTTTTTGTAGGTTTATTTATAAGTAAAAGACTCTGCAAATCTAACAATTATAACTCAATGAAAAAAGATCGAAACATTGGATTGCAAAAGTTTTAAATGGAATCAAGCTTCAAACTTTCTTTTATGTTTTCTAATAATTTTAGAGTATTCTACGTTGATAATTTATTTATCTTTTATTTTATTATGTAATTTACTTAATTTACTGTAATTTATAATATTTTATGTAACTCACAATTATTATTATAATAAAATTTATATTATTTATATTTAATTTTATGTTAATTTTATTTATGTTGTAACTTACGAAAGAGTATTTGTATTTAATCTTTATAATATATAATTTAGCTAAAATCATTTGATTTATTTGTATTTACACTTAATTATGAAAAAATATATTTATGTTCACACTTATTAAAAATTAATAATCGTTAGATTAATAATTTTATTCACACCTACTATTTACTGTTAATATTTATTAATATTTAATCATAATGAATTTATTAAGTAAATATTAAATACATAATTAATAAATTAATAATAATATTTATATTTTTCTTATTCTTTCTTTTACGTCTACGATTGTATTTTATATAATTTACATTTATAAACTCATGAATTAAAGATTGACTTGAAAAATTCAAATTATTAATTAAAGCATTTTTTAATATCTTCTATTAATATTTCACTTTATTCCTTATTTATCTCCTATTATTTATTTACTTACTTTACTATATAAAATTTAAAAATAATAGTATTAATATTAATTTGTATTAAGCAACTCCTTATTTTTAGCATTACAATCTTTATAATTAACATTTGTATATGCTATTATTTATTTATTTACCTTAATAATAGTATTAATATTAATTTTTATTAATCAACTCCTTATTTATAGCACTACAATCTTTATACTATATTATATAATTCAGTTAACATTTGTACCGGATGGAATATATTTAATTTTTTTTTGGTGTTCACATTATCTCCGTTATATTTTTTTGTTTTAAAACCTATTAAAAACAATCATCCTCAATTTAATTGTATATTTTTCTAGCTAATAATTCATAATATTTATTATGAAATAATAATAATTATGCAATAATATTTATAATTGTCAATTTCAGCATTTGTTTTATATGATTTGATTTATTTACATTTATAAACTCCTTAATTATACTAAATATTTATTTGAATAAATTCAAAATTATAAATATATTGTTTTTTAAACTCTCCTCTTAATAAATGATATTAATTTTAAATAAAATGTAAATAAATTATTATAAATAAAATTTAAATAAATTATTATTTGAAAATTTCAGTATTAAAAATTTTCATGATATTAATTATAAATAAAATAAAAACATATTATTTAATTTATAATTTTTTGATTACGTATATTAATTTAAAAACAATTTATATATTAATATATGAAAATAATATATATATATATATATATATATATATATATATATATATATATATATATATATATAGAGAGAGAGAGAGAGAGAGAGAGAGAGATTAATATCACTATGTTAATAAATATTAAATATAAATATTAATGTTAATTACTGAAATTACGTCTTCGACGTAAGATACCAACTTTTCGCGAAGTCGGTCTTAAACACTTAATACTTCAGCAACTTCGTTCGCTCAACCACACTCCATTGTCACTCAGTCTTGATGTAGTATGTTTATGATCGAACTCAAAAGTAGAGTGAAGTAGAGAAGAAAAAGTTATTGAAGATTCAAGATTCGAAGATTCAAGAATCAAAGATTCAAGATTCCAAGATTCTAGAATCCAAGTACAAAAAGTGATGTCATCCATGGATCTGTGACGTCAGCCAAGCATGTGACCAGTGAGAGTGTGCCACGTCATCATCTCACATGTGCGGACTGCCTATATAAACCCATGGAAGCTGAAGACTTCACTTGACGATTTTGAGAGAACGAAATCCGATATTAAGTATCATCGATCGTTGTTTGTTGGCGCTGTTGCCTTAGAGTTTTGGTAGTTTGTTTTGTGCTGTGCACCAGTAGTAGAGTTTGGAGAATAGAACTCTAGGTGTAGTAGTACTAGGACTCTGGTTCGTTGGAGTGTTGCGACACTTGGGATACGACCTTAGTTCAATCCGTCTACCTTTCTCTTCAAAGTGTAATAGTTTAGTTTTGTTATCAATGAAATGAAAGCTATTACATAACTTTTTCTTCTCTACTTCACTCTACTTTTGAGTTCGATCATAAACATACTACATCAAGACTGAGTGACAATGGAGTGTGGTTGAGCGAACGAAGTTGCTGAAGTATTAAGTGTTTAAGACCGACTTCGCGAAAAGTTGGTATCTTACGTCGAAGACGTAATTTCAATTGGTATCAGAGCGGGACGTCATACGTATACGACGTGATCCGAATCTTGACTTCATATTTTCCGCTATAATGGAGTCGCCAATGTTTGTTCAGAAACCGATTATGCTTACCCATCAGAACTACTCAAATTGGAAAGCCAAAGTTTCAGCTAGAATTAAGGGCTACGACTCTAGATCTTGGATGGCAGTGCTAGAAGGATGGGAACGTCCATATACCCAAGATCAGGATGGTCTGAGAATTCCAAAACCAGAACGGAGTTGGACAAAAGAAGAGCATGACTTATCTACGGCAAACAGCAAAGCTCTTCTAATTATTTGTGAATGGCTTGATCTCAGCATGTATCAGCTTGTTAAAAATTGCATCTCTGCCAAAGACGCATGGGAGACTCTACAGAGAACTTGTGAAGGAAGTCATGCTGTTAAGCGCTCCAAAATCAGAACTATCACTGCACAATTCCATCAACTCCGCATGAGAGAAGATGAAGACATCAATGACTACTTAGACAAGATCATGAGATATGTCAATGAGGCATTTGAACTGGGAGAAGTCTTTCCTGCTCCTATGGTTTATGAGAAAGTTCTATCCAGTGTGAGCACTAGGTTCGAAAGCAAGGTGCTAACTATTGAAGCTCGCAATGATGAAAATCAAAACTGGGATTATGCTGATTTGATGGCAGATTTGAGAAACTACGACTTGACTCTAAGAGTGCGTAGCAATCCTGAAATGTCTCTTGTTTATGAGCCGATGACTGCTCTAAAAATTTCCGAGAAGGGTAAGAGTTCAAGAAGTTCGAAACCTCAGAAAACTCCCTCGAAGAACGAGAAATCTGAATGTAGTTTCTCAGCTGATGTAAATGATTCTGATGACGATGAAGCTGAGGATATTGAACGTTTGATGAATTCAAACAATCCTGACAAACTTGCCGCACTGACCGAAATCGTCACGTATCTTGTGAAGCAAGAGTTTAAGAGAAAGAATCGTGCACGAAATTTTCGAAATTTTCAGAAAAATTCTAACTCCTTTCAGAGAAACTCCGACAACAGAAATCAAACTTCATTCTCTGACAAAAAATTTAAGGAGACAAAATTATCACCATATTCTTCAACTAGTAAGGATGTTTCTAAATTGCAGTGCTTTGAATGCAAGGGTTTTGGACATGTCAAGAACGAGTGTCCTAATTTACATCGCAAGAAGAAACTGCCCGTGAGCTATGTAGTGTTTGATGATGAAAATGTAATCTCAGAAAGCGAGGAGTCTGAGAATGAAAATTCTGATAACGATGAGGACAACGCTTTGGTTGTCACTTTTGGTGAGAGCTTCGACCTCGAAAACGTGGAGGTTGAAAACTTTGTGTTTAATGGTTTTCTGAAGGATACTGCAACTGCAGACAATATCTTTCGTGTTGCTTCTGCTAACCGAAACTTCTGTGACGACGATATATTTTCGGATGTTGAATCCGTGACTGAGTCTCAAAAAAAAAAAAAAAACACATTTGATTATCTTTATTATGATTTTTTTTAAATGCATAATTTAAGTAATATTAAAAATATATATACTTTTTATTATAAAAATAAACGCATGATTTAAGTTAAACAAAACTACAAGTTGTTTATAATATTAAAAGTATATATATTTTTTTATTATAAAGATAAAATAAAATATTTACACTTGGTCGGAGATTTCACTACAAAAAAACAAGTGATTCCCTACAGCCATTCCAATAGAGAATAAAAATCCCGGTCGGTGTAAAACATTATCGAAAAGGTTTTTGACACCGATCGGAAGTCCCGATCGGAAGTCCCAAGAATCTTTGTATCGACAGCATTTCCAGCGGCACATGAAAATTATACACATAACTTGAAATGCATTTCCAGCGGCACATGAAAATTATACACATAACTTGAAATTTATACGAGACGAATCACAAAAATCGACAATACAACGTGTTTAGTTTGTGTTTGGAAGTATATACTATATATTCAAGTTTCTTAAACTTGAATTCACATATGCTTACCACAACATTATAATGTCTGGGTAGAAAAAATCATAGTACAAACCAATTTTCATGTGGTCATTTGAAAGATGCAACCTTTTTATAGTTCTTTGTAATTAAGCTAAACTTCAAGAGTAAATTTTGATATTAACCTTAAAAGCATAAAGTTTTGTGTAGTAAATAAGAGTATAAGACATGGAGATATTACGGTACACAGTAATTTCAATTTTATAGTTCTTTCAAAAGAGTATATACCGTCTCACAGTCTTCTGGTGAGAGCCAAGAAAAGCAAGCTGGGTGTAAAATAAATCCGACACAAATGAAGTTTATTTAAACCTTAGCTAGTTACCTTAATTGATCGCCTATCACTCCAACAGCTCAGCCACCGTCGGTGACTTCTTAAACGCATCAAGGCGAGCCATTAGCTTATTCAACACCTCGTTCGGAGTGACATTGTCATCCTTCAACCTCTCACTAAAGCCATAAACCGGGACCTTCGCATTTATGTAAGCGTACAAAAGCGAACGGTAAGGTTTAATCCTAGATGTGTACCCGGACTGCTTCATCAAAAGAAATATCTTCTCTGCATTATGGATATCCCCTCTATTCGCATAACCATCCAAAATTGTCAGATACATAGATGGAAGCGGCTTGCCCCCCTTCTTCTTCTTGAGCGCCTTTTCCATTATCGAGTCAGCTATTTCGACTTCTCCGGCCCCAACATAAAGCTTCACAAGAGCGTACAAAGTCCATCGTCCGATCAAGCAACCACTCTCCGACATTTTTTTGACAAGATCTTTACCTTGCGCCAGCATGTTATGATCAGAGTATATCCTGATTAAAGCCACAAAGTGCTTCGTAGACGTTTTTTTCAAATTTTTCGACATCTTATCAAACACTGACTCAGCATCCTCAATTCTTTTCAGACGCCCGAAAGCTTCAATGGCCGCCAAACACTCCTTCATCTCCGGATTGGGTTCACAAGCTTTCCAGATTCTGTTTACTTCCTCTTCATTTCCAAGGATGCCGTAGATGGGAAGTAGCAAACGACAGGCCCAGCGATTCTTTACCAAATTGCCCTTCTCGACATCTCTCAGTACCTCCTCAGATTTTTCTTTCATATTGTTGTAGGCATAGTGGCGAGCTCGGGCGAGCTGGATCTTAGTGGTGGGCTTAACCCCTTCGGATTCCATGGTGGAGAAAAGTTGGTCCATAGCGCTGATGTCACCAGCTTTGCCCTTGATATCAATTAAGATATGGTAAGTGAACGGGGTCAGCTTGATTTTCTCTCTCTGCATTAGTGATAGGATGTGGTGGATTTTATTCATGTCAGTTTTCTTGTAGAGCATGAGCATCTGATTGCAGGAGAAGGATGTCAGCGGGAATGATTTATTCATCTTGTCAAAGACCTCCTCGGATTTTTTGATGTTGGTAGATGAGACACAGTTTGATAGGAGGGTACGGTAGACAATTTCACCTCGGAAGGCTTCGGGTATCTGATGGATGTATTCCTCGGCTTTGTAGACGCCGTTGACTTTCGCTATAAGGTCGACACGGGAGGCGTAATTTTTCTCAGAAAAGACAAAGAGCTTGGACGACTCTAACCATTCTGAAAGCTGGAAATAAAGAAGTGATTACTGGCTAAAATCTGAATTTTTAGACAGAAAAAAAATGTCTTGACTTGGGCTCTACAATATATAAAAACTACAATTCCAGAATATCCTAGAATTTGAGGATGTTCATTGTTAGTAGTGTTATTAATACAAAAAAAAAAAAAAGAAAAAAAAACAACGGAAAGAATTGTACTTTGATATATTTATATTTCCAGATCGCTCCCAGCATGAAGATATTCATTGTTGTTACTGTAACTGTTCATTACAAAAACAAGGGGAAAATGGCATATTTGCTGTTTAGTTGAATAAAGTGAACTGTAAAATTGGTACTTTCACTTTGTGATATTGAAGAGTTGCGACTTGCGAGGGTTATTGAAAAAATAATGGAAAAGGTAATGGCATGACTGTAAATAAGTGTATAAAGTAAGACAAGTGTTAAATGATTTTCATTTTGGGATTCGCATAATGTTATGGGACGGATACAAAAGAAAATTATGCTTATTGTTGTGCGACGAAGGAAATATTTGTTTCTATATTACCAAATCGCAACCTCAATTTGAGAATATTTATCAAGAAATGCAAACCTCAATAGAGGTGTTTGTAATTATACCTTAAGGGTGTCTTTGTATATTAAAATAAATCTCAAGGACAAGGAAAACACTGGTAACCAGGCCTTGTCCCTTTTTTGTATATTAAAATAAATCTTCATTATAGTTTTATATACACAACATAAAACTATAATGAAGAATATGTTTCACCTTTTCTACCAATCTTATCTAAATTCATTTTACCATTTGTAGTTAATTAAAGAATAAAGAGTATACCATATCTGTCAATATCGACGGATTAGAAGAACACGCACCTGCAAGGCCTTGAAGAACATTCGCCGTTTACGGAGATACGATATGGTTGTTAATATCTCGGTCTGTGTGACTTCGTTTCCTTCTTCTACCCATTTAACTAGAACCTTGCCTACTGGTAGAGTCGGGGCAGCTAGTATAGCTTTAGCCATTTCTGGAGTTGGAATCATACGGGTAGATATTTTCTGCCCATCATCAGCAGAAGTTCCGTTGCCTGCCACATCTACTTCGTTTTGTAATTCATCAAGAAGTTCTTCCCCTTCAGAGAAGAAAGCATCCTCCAGGTCATCATCTTGGTCATGGCTTTTGGCTCCGGCCTCTGAACAAAAAGCACGGACATTTACAAATAGGTTTGAGGAATTAGACGAGGTATTGTATGATATTGCAGGAAATAGGACCGTGTCCAGTGCTTCCTTTTGGGATTCAAGAACTCTGGCATTGAGTCTTTCGGAATAGCATCTTTCTACTTCTGAATTCAGACAGTTAATTCGAGTGGTCCCAGAAATTAATCCCCTGTACCTGGAAATAAATTAGATACACAACACATTAAGTTACAATGATAAGAAAATAGTGAATACAAAATACAAAACAGAAAACAAGCATATAACAATTACTGGTAAATTCGTGGAATTGAGTGAAAGGAAAACTTGTAAGAAAATTAACGAGGGCAACTAACCATCTTCCTGTAAAGAATTGAACACGAAAACACGGGCAACACACAGATAGTATTTATTCCCCAAAATACAATTTCATCTTCTATCAATTCACTCACAAAAAGCAATAATTTCACAAAAATTGAAAAATGCAGAGCTAATATATTCAATCCCAATGAGCCAGTATTAACAAATTATAAGTACAACACAATGATCATAAAACGAATAAATCGAAATAATTACTTGAGCTGAGTCGAAGCTCTTCGAAGTGCCCACATTCTGATTGCTGAAACTCGCGAATTTCGGAACCGAGAGTGACAGATTTAAAACCCTAAAAACCCCTTCATATCATAACAGGGGTGAACTGGTGAAGATATGCTGACTGACTGCTCGTTCTTCGGTTTGTTCGTGAGTAATTAAATGTGAATTAACTCAATAGTGTCATAAATATATACGTTTGGTTAAAGTTTATTTATTTATACGTTTGGTTAAAGTTTACGGTATTTAAATTCATTAGTATTTTATATTAAACACAATTTTTACGGGTCCGGATCCTCTCCTCATGTATTTTTTTACTAATATTTCCTAACAAGTGAATCCTAGCCCCTTATAATATTAACGGCCAAGATCCTCTCTTATAAATTAAAATAAATACTACATAATCTTTTTTATTTACAATTAATACATCTCTCATTCCCGTTTGATTCTCTTCCCGCTGCAATCTCTTTGTAATCTCACTATTGCCGCTACATTCTCTCTATAATCTCATCTCTTCTTTTAATATACTAGTGAGCCGATTGAGATTTTTAGAAATATTATGGAAGAAGGGAAATAAAATAATTATAATTCTGAGCAATCAAAATAAAACTTGAAACCTAGTTTTTTCATGGAATTTGAAATCGAAATTGCTGGATATGATTTTTATAATTAATATGCACGTAATCAAGGTTTTAGCATTAGAAGAGATGCTTATGCACGTAATCAAGGTTTAAGCATTAGAAGAGATGCTTATGCACGTAATCAATAGTGCACGTAATCAATATGCACGTAATAAATAATGCTCTTTTATATGAGTGTGCACTTATTTGAGTCCTATGTCTCTCCTCGTCTTTGTTTTGTAAATATGTGAGCATGATTATACTGATGTTACTTTGACAGATGTATGAAGATATGTCAAACCAAATGTCTTGGATGCCTTATCAAGAATTTTCCGAGTCAAGTTCATGAGAATTTTTTCAATCAAATATCATGAGATTTTCATTTGAGCAAGATGGACCAAATTAAAATAAACATATCGGATGGTATGTAGTGCAATTGTGCAAAGATGCTTTTGTAGTGTCCTGGGTGTTTTTTATCTAAGATACTCCATACATAGACATATTGGATGGTATGTAGTGCAAAGATGATTTTGTAATGTAGTGAGTGTTTTTCTGAGTGTTGAGACACGTTTCTTATTCATGAAAATTTCATTCTCCAAGTACATTTAAGTCCGTTGCATGTTTTTTGTGATTTAAATTCATTTGAGACTTTTATCATACACTTGGTGTGCAAGAGGTAAAAATTAAATTATATAAACATCTTATTTAAAAACAATTCCATCTGAATTTAAGAAATAAAATCACAACAATCACAACAAGAAGTCCAACTGAATATAATAATCTAAAAGATCAATCGATGAAGCAATTATATATTACATATTTTGAAATATCCAATCTACGAATCTTAAAATCAACTACAGACAAAAACTCAAATGCGTGAATCTCAGTTGCACAACAAGCTGTTGCTGCTTGCCGAAATGTCCCAAGCTGCCCCGGTTAAAGTGCAAAATGTCGAGTTTCCTCGTGTGTTGCGTCAGGCCTAGCTGCCCGAGCTGCTGGTGCCGGTGAGAGAAGTGCTCGTGCAGGTGCACGGTGTGCTCGTGTTTGTGCGCGGCAAAATTTTCTTGTTGGTGATGTATATTAGAAGTACAACTAAAAGAAAGAGAAATGCGAGAGATTACGATTATGAAAAATGTGAGAGAATTTGTTTTATTGAGAAAAAGAGTAATTTTGTTTTTTTAATTTATTTTAATTGATAATATAAGATCTTGACCGTTAATATAATAAGAGGCTAGGATTCACTTGTTAGGAACTATTAGTAAGAAAAAGCATGAGGAGAGGATCCGGACTCAATTTTTACATAGATAATATAATATATGGTTAAATTTTTTTAGTACAAACTATTAAATTAATTAGATAAATTTAAAAATAAATAATATACCATGTATGTTATTTTTATATTTATATTATTTTTTATTCGAAAAAATTATATTTATTTTGTAAAAGATACATAATATACAATATGTATTGTATATTATATTTATATTTATATTATATTTTATACCAAAAAATTATTTTTATTTTGTAAAACTCTATATAAATAACTCTATATAGTAATGTAATATTTTTTCTCGGTACGATATGAGTGTACGGAGTTTTTACTGTATTTGTCTCGAAGTAGTAATATGCATACTTTTATTTGATAATTTTAAATAAACATTTTATTTGGTAGTAAAAAAAAAAGGAATATTGTTTTATAATGAAACTTAAAAATGACTCTATATCTAAAATCTCCCTTTAATTTATTACTTTAATTTATTACTCCGTATAATTTCCATTTTACAATCATGTTTGATAATCGATATTTCTCGATCCAAGGATCCGACAAATGTAAAATAAGCGGTAAGAATCAATATAATCTGCAGCCTTTTCAATTTTTGATCGAGGTTCAAGCTCGACGCCGTTAATAACATTGTTCTAAAAATTCTCGCCTAGGCCCCGCCTAGGCTCTAGGCTGTACTCGATCGTTTGGCTTTTAGGCTCTAGGCCCCCAAGTCGCTTTGGACCGCCTAAATTCGATTAGTTTTGTTTTTACCTACTTATACAGTTCTAGAACAAATTTAATCGAACAATCAAATTTGATGTAAAACTTGATAGATTAAATAAAATAAATGGTGTTATGATAAATTTTAAATATAAGACCAAAATTTGAAAAAAAATATCAAATATATAATGAAAATAATCTAAAATTTTAAATTTACAAGTTATTTTGATTATTTTACTATGTTAAGATTTGTGATTAATACTATATTTAAATTATTTATATATTGTTTTGTTCAAAATATTAAATTATTATTCATAAAAATATTTTTATAATATAATATTAATTAATTAAATATAAAAATGTAAAACAATTAATCCCTTAGTCCTCGATTAATCCCTCTAGGCGCTAGGCCTCTAGTCACCGCTCGACTATCGCCTAGTGACTTTTAGAACCGACTTTTAGAACCTTGGTTAATAATCAAACCAAACTCAAAAACAGCTTTTGAAGTAATCCAAAAATCATTCAAACAAGCTTTAGCTAATGAGTGAAGGATTGATTACTCGACTCATATTAGGACAAAGTTGAATGCAAGCAAATAAAAAATTTGTGTATAATGGTTGAATTCAAGCATTAACAACATCTAGTGTGCGTATTGACAAGCAATTAGATCCCATTCTACGTGTATATTAAAGGAGTCAGAATCAGAGAATCAAGGCCCGTCATCACCATCTCCAATCAAGTTACAAATATCAGAGCACTCTGACAAACTGCACAAGACGACAAGTCCATCAACACGGTTAAGGAATCAAATGAAATCGTACGAGGTTCAAGTGAGAATAATTAGTCATGATAAACTTGTCTTTTCTAGTGAATGGAGCTTAACTTACCAATATTTACGACTCCGAAACCCATCCTTGAACACAACTAGAGGCCTGCAGGTAAATAATAACACTCGAGTTTAGGTTGTAGTGTGGAGCAGCAATATGCATCATCGGGGGAAAATACTATGTTTCAATATAAGCAATTTCTGACATAAATACCTGCATATTAAACCTACCATGTTTTTAGTTATTTTATATTTTTCGTGCAAACTAATGCACAAAATACTATCAAGGGACGGTGCATTATTTCCATTATGTTTTATATCGTGAAGTCCGTCCACATCAACAACACACGTACCAATGTAAAAGAAAAATTCACAAGGATTTGCACGTTGTAGTTAAGAAATGCATAGCCGTACTGTATATTGCTTCAACTTAATCACATGATATGAACCAAATACGAGTATTATTTATAATATATTAAAAATAACGCATGATCAATTGCACAATAATGATATTCACGATTCAATACACATTGAAGTTACAAGATAGATAGTATTACTGCAAAATTGATTACATTATGTGGATTAGTTTCAAATAATCTAACAAGAATTAGAAATATGGTATGTATAGAAGTTATTGTTTCCATCAGAAATTGTATGGTAGACTACCTCTATACAGGAACTTAATTATTTATCGAGAAATCACAATAATGAACGTGCTAGGACCAAAACCAACGGAGGATAAAACGTTGTGTGTGTGGGAAGGGGGCTGGTTACATGATATAAATGCAAATCTAAGTTCCACGTTATCATTAGGAAATGGCCAGAAACTATTTGAAACTCGGAAGGCGATGTTCCTAGCCATGATGCAGAAGAGTAATCAAAATTCAAAGCATACACTCAAATTAAGTAATGATGCATGGACTTGTACAGTTGTACAGAGTGTTTGCATATACCAGAAATGACTTGTTGAAAATAAGTGAAATATAATTAAGAATCAGAAGTCGATAGTATTGTAAAAAAGCTTTACTATATACCGTGTAAAAGTCAAATTAGAAGAAGAAACAGAAACCTAAAGCACCCTGGTCTACTTTCTAGATTTTCACTAGATAATTATGTAGAATAAATGTCAAATTTAACATTTGAAGCGTCATAAATGTTTTCTTCTTTTTTAGCTTTTTGATAACCCTGATCAGCTAACTAGTTTTTTACAGGCCATATACAAAAGTATTACTCAATAAACCTCGTTTCTTGTGAAGCCTTGAGACTTTATCAAGCAGACTACATATTGCTGCATAATGTTACTGAAGCTACAAGGATTCTATTCAGAATTACCTTTTGTTTTCATATATTATTCAACACTCATTAACATCGTTTGAAATATAACATTTTAGTTATCTCTCATTCATTAAATAAAGAGAGGCCGCCACTGTCTAACTAATAATTTTAAGTGAAGCTATTTGAGCTTCGTTTCTTTAACTCAAGCTATTTAGGCTCGTTTTTGGTTCAACAATATTTCATTCATGCTGACTCGGCTAATAATCAAACCAAGCTCAAAACATTTTTTGAATTTTCAACATGATTCAAACAAGCTTGAACTATAGTGTTCAAACTCTGCTCGATTCAATTAGACCCCTCGTTATTTCTTTTGAATGAAAGATAACTCGACTCACATTAGGAAGAAGTTAGATTACATGTGAAGTTGTGGACATAGTTTTGCAAGAAAGAGAATTTGTATGTATTGGATGACTTTCAAGAATTTGTGTGCGTATTAACAAACAATCTTGCTTTCCATGATACATTGTATTATAAAGTTTATAAGCCTAGCATAGTGAACTCCTACTCCTAAGGCCATTACGAGTTAAAAACTTCCCAAGTTTAAAAACTTTTGGAGAACACTTTAAAGCAAAATGCAGTTAAGAAAATACTTTCCCGATGGAATCATGCGAGTGCAATATGGGGAGTGCTTGCAAATATTAAACAAACAATTCAAATACATTACCCCTGATAATAAAACACACACAAACTTATAGTGTTTTTGAGTTTCGACTTTGGCTTTTGATTCTGCTTGTTCGAAATATGAACACGAACGAAACAATTTTTCAACTTCTTCCCAAAACACTCTCCTAACTTAATCTATTTATGTAAAATAACACAAACCACCCCAACATCCAATTCTCAACCGATGTAACTTAAGTTGAAATGAATCAATTATTCTAGAAGCATTTCCACAAAAGAGCAATTCATTAAAAGAAACATTGCAAAGCATGATCATGGCTATTGGGCTTAAGACCTGGATAATCAAACCATACAATATACATCAAAATCACAACTATCTGTTACCTCCTGATGTTGAAAGGTCCTTCGCCGGGAGAACCGAAACCGCCCTGAGTACAAGTGGTCACACATTTACCGGTACAAGACTCTGCCTTCCTCGACTTGGGCCGTTGGATCTTATACCTTTTCGTGCAGTGCTGTTCAGGGGAGCACACACTGTCAAGCGTCTGGGGTATGTTCGATAGTGTCTCCTCCGGCACTGCCGGAGCTGCCACCTCGATGGCTCCGGCGGAGAACACCAGAGCGGCGGCAACCGCTGCAGCTACCGGTAGGCCAGCAGTGATTCGTCTCGAAGCGAAAAAAGTGGGTTCTTTTTGAGCTGGGTCTTCATTGAGGCATTTCACCAAACACCTAGTGGGAGTACCTCCATAGAGAAGCATCATCATCTAGGATTCTTTAAAAGAAAAGAAATTTTTATTGAAAATGTTTGAGTGATCGTTTCTCGCAACCAAACAAAAAAAAATCGTTTCATTTTCAGCCCCACGTTTTACTAAGACGTCATCGACTCATCGTATTTTCTTAAAAAAAAAGAGATATTTAGGTAAAACTGTAAAAGGAAATTTTAATTTATATAATTAAGAGTTATATACTTCATAAATTTTATTTTACATTTTAGTGTTAAATATTTTTACGTTTTTTATTATTTAAGGTAATTCAGTATTGTATTTATAAAGAAAGGTAATATTTTAAAATTAAAATTTCTGTTTTACCTTGTACACATAATATAATTTAATATAAATATTTTAAATATAAAACAATTATTTTAATTATTATTAATGATTAATAATAAAAGAACGTCTATTTCCTCGACCATCTAATCGACTGACTATGAATGTCAATTAAATTTTTTTAGCTTGTACACATAATATAATTTAATATAAATATTTTAAATAGGGGTGACTATTCGGTACGGACGGGTACCCGCACCCGAATTTTCCGAGTACTCGTACCCTAAAAAACAAAAAAACTCATCCCATAACCCGACACTCTTTAGTTAATCGGGTACCCAATACCCGGACCGGGTAATCGATTACGGTAATCGGGTACCCAAAATTACCCTAAATTATTAATTAACAAAAATTCAATAATAATATACAAATTCAATATTAGTTTATTTTTAACCAACCAATAATAAAAACTACAATCTATACATTTTACACAAAATTTAACTAAATATAAAAATTCATTACATGATTCATTTTGAAAATGAATAATCATTATTAAATACAAATACAAAAAATACAAAATAAAATATAAAATAAGTATTCATTCACAAAAATTAAAATAATCATAACATAAAACATAAATCATCATTTACAAAAATATTTATTATTCATAAAATTAATATTCATTAATAATTATTCAATCATATACTATGTCTATCATACTTTGTACATATAGATTACAGTAGTAATTGCTCAAAAAATATCAATTAAAGTTCAAAATTTCAATAAAAAAACAATAAAAAATATCATTTATTATATATATAATGTTATAGATTTATAGTCAATATATAGTAAAATATTTATTATTTTAATTTAAATAATTAATCGGGTATACCCGACGGGTAATTGGGTAACCTAATACCTAATATTTTTAAAACTAAATTCCATAACTCGCCCTTTTACCCAAATTTATTGGGTACGGGTAACCAAAAACCTAAACGGGTGCGAGTATTTCGGTACAAATCCGAATACCCGAACCCGAATAGTCACCCCTAATTTTAAATATAAAACAATCATTTTAATTATTATTAATAATTAATAATAAAAGAACGTCTATTTCCTCAACCATGGCTCTGACGCTAATCGACTGTCTATGAATGTCACCGAAATTGCGTGTTGGATAATGGATATTATAATACATTGCAATTGTGTGTAGGGACGGGGAGAAACTGTCAATGAATTTCATTTCAATTTTTTTTTAACACCGGTTACTAAATGTTGATAATTGCATAATTTTATTTTTTAATTTGTTTAATTTTTGAATTTAATATATAATTTTTTTAAAATAAAAAGAGTTGCTTAATTTTTGTTTTTTAATTTGATAATTTAAAACAAAAGTGTAATGCCCCATAAAATTCAAAAGCTTAAAGGAATTGAATATGTTACTTTATACCATCTTCTTTTCTGGGCATCCTTTTATAAGAACTCCAAATTCTAGGATGGGTGACCCCCTCGGAAGTCTCCCGATGCGCACGAGTGAAGACAAAGTGCGCTGAAAAAGACAAATGTTGGTACAGTGGGGTCAGGGTATCACTCCAGACGGCAGTCATTGGTAACCGAGCCGGCCCATTAGAGTCGGGCTTCGACCCCTCAACGGGTCGGAGCTTTAAAAAGGGTAATTTTGTTTTTTTAATTGAGTGAGGACAAAGTGCATTAGAAAAGACAAGTGTCGGTACAGTGGGACCAAGATATCACTCCAGACGAGAGTCATTTGTAACCGAGCCGGCCCATTAGGGTCGGGCTTCGACCCCTCAACGGGCCGGGGCTTTACAAAAAGGGTAATTTTGTTTTTTAATTTGAAATTTTTAATATTATTTTTTTAGCATCAATAATTGCGTTTAATTTTGTTTTTTAATTTGAGAATTTAATATTCAAAATTTTTAAACAAAAAAGAAGTTGTGCGTAATTTTTATTTTTTAATTTGATAATTTAAAACAAAAAGGGTAATTTTCGTACAAATCTCCTAAATTATAATTAGGATAAAGTTGGATATTGAATTATAAACAAATTATAAATATTACCCCTTATCCAAATTGTCCTTAAAAGAAGCCTTCATGATTTGAATGAAGTGAACTTTAAAAAAAAAATATTAAAAACTATCTAATTATTAAATTAATTTTATCTTAAAAAATATGAATTAACCAATAACCATTTATGTTTTTATAATAAAACAAAAAAAAATTGTTATATTTATATTTATATATTTATTATAATTAACAAAAGAATTGCGACAACTAATTATAGACATATAAAATGAAAAACAGATTTATATAATCAACAAATTATTTCACTAATACTTGTGAATTTTAATCTTTTTTATTATATTGAGGGTCAAGATCTTTTATAATCAATTAAAATAAATACTAATGTTGATACAAATTTGTAGGAAAAATATATTTTTAGATAAAAATAAAATTTGCAAGTATTTTATAAAAGAATGAGAATGAATAGATGAATGTAAGTAACATTATTTTTTTTTTTATCGGAAATGTAACATATAAGAAACATGAGTGACTTGGAGTTTGGAGTTGTATTTGGAGTTGTAGGGTACAGTACAAGAAATCCAAATATCCATCTATCTATCTATTACTCCAACTCACTCGCGTATCTCTGACCCTCCATTCATCATCAAACAAACAAAGATGATTATTTCACAATTTCTATTGCCTTCTTCTTTTGTGCATCCTCCTCCTTTAGGATCGACTACGTCATCATCAAATATATGCCGACGTAATTACAGAGTAGCGATCAAAGCTTCGATTGAAAAAGAAGAATTCAGATTGTTGACGTCAATTGAGAGCAATTACAACCGCATTGTAATCCTCGATACTCCCAAATCCAGGCTTCTTCTACTCGACTCAACCAGTAACTAACTAATTACCAACAACTTTTACCATTCAATTCTTCTTCTTTCCATAATTTAGTTTGCGTATTGCAGATAATGTTCACAGCATGATTAACAAAGTAGGACCTAAATGGACCGCTTCATATTGGGTATGAATTTATGTATGTATAACATTTTACTCATGGCATTAATTGCTTGCAATTGTGTTTGTTGAAAACATATAGTACTATAATTTTAATAATCGATTCGTGAGTATTCCGATTTTACGACTATGTCCAGGATGAATTCGCTATGTTGCCCCCTGTGGTTCCAGAGGGCCCTATTGCAATTTTTGGCTTGGTAATTCAACTCATTTTGCTCTCTTATTTAATAAGGTGACTTCTTATTCATGAGTTTTTATCATCAAACTCAACTCCATCCATCCGAGTGATAAGATTTACTGTATTAATATTTAAAACTTCAGGGGGGAGGGACAGCTGCCCACTTGATGCTTGATTTGTGGCCTTCGTCTCAGCTCGAAGGTTGGGAGATAGACCAAATCGTACGTAATACTAATAACCATTTTCCCTAGCTAATTACTTTAGTGTACTGTGGATTATATACATACTGTTATTTTCAGTTAATAGATAAAGCTAGAGACTATCTTGGGCTGAGTGATCTTGAGAAGATAACCACGGACGGTGGAGTGCTCAATATTCACATTGGTGATGTGCTTTCTCCAACCGCTGCTATTTCCGGAGGTTATGCTGGTGCGTGAGATCGAGCTAATTATATTTAATTTGCCAGACTTATTTCTACTCAACAAATTAATTAATTGCAGGAATCATAGTTGATTTATTCTCTGATGGAAAGGTTTTGCCACAGTTAGAACAGGTATAGGTACTGATGGATTAAATTACTTGAAAAGTGCTACATTATTTTTCACTATATTTATATCAACTTGCAGGCTGCTACTTGGTTGGAACTCTACAATAAACTGATGCCCCACAGCCGATTCATGGTGAACTGCGGTGCTCGTGAACATGGTCGACAACGTGGTGCTTTGTCGATGAGTACAACTTGGAAACTAAATGCTACCATCAAAGCCCTGTGCCAAGCATTTCCTGGACAAGTAGGATAGCTATTTTTAACCTGCAATGTTATTATTGTGCTATTTGACTTGGTTTTAACAATTGGTATCAGAGCCTCGTCAAATCTTAACAATATGACAATATATTAATATCAGGTAAACTGGAAAAAGATGCCGCAGAGCGCAGGCGAAAACTATCTTGCTCTGACGGGATCCTTGCCAAATCTAACTGCCTGGTCTGCTGCTCTCCCTAATGAATTAAAATCGAGTGTCCATCAGTACTGGCGACCCTGTTATATTCACTGACAGTTTAACGTTAATGGTCACATCCAAAAGCTCAATCTTTGAACATTAAGATAATTAGTTTTACCCTCAATGAAAGTGCAATTATTTATTGTTTTGTTAGCAAGGGCAAAATATCACATATGTTCGGAAGATAAATTTTATAAGTAGTCTTTTATCTTTAAAATTTATCAAAATAAGTCTTTTGACTTGCTATTACCAAATCCTATAAATAGTCATTTATTTTTAAAATTTATCAAAATTAGTCTTTTAAATGTAAAAACAAAAATTAAAATTGAACTCCATGAGGCTTGAAGTCTATTAAAATTTGAAATCAAAAAATTGCATAATATCAAACAATTAAATTGAAACAAAAATAATGTAAATTGCCATAATACCAAACAATTAAATTGATACAAAAATAATGTTAAATGATAATATAGTGTAAATATTTATTTGATAAAAAAAATAAAAAAAAATAAATTTAATATTTAATCACAATAATAATTTATAAAAAAAATATTTAAAAAATCAATTAATTAATTTATAATTATAACCTTAAAATTAAGTAAATATCAATTAATTTAAATTTCATGATAAATTTGATTAAAAAATATAATAAAAATTAATAAATTATAGAGAAAATTTAAATTTAATAATTCATTAGTTTACGTTTATTAAATAATTAATCCTAAAAAAAATTTAATAAAAAAACATAATAATAGAAATTAAAAAATAAAAATATTTAAATATAAAATCATTCAAATTTAATAATTCAGTATTTTAAATTTATTAATAATTAATTATTTAAATTTAATATCCAAAATTATAACAATTATTTTATTTTTAATATAATATTAAATTAATTTGTTATTTTATTTAATATTTAATTTATTTTCAAAATAATTTATGTGTTTAATTTAAAATTTAATAATTTATTTTATTTTTAATATAAAATTTATATTATTTTATTTTATACTATAATATTTATTTATTTAAGTATTTCTTTTTAATTTTTATGATTTATTTATTTAAATATTAGTATAATTAATTAATAGTACGAATATATTAATGGTTCAGAATGTTTAGTTTGTTTATGAGCAACTAATTTGAAATTACGCCTTCAGCGTAGGATACTAATTTTTCGTGAAATTGGTCTTGAACTCACAGACAGCAGCTTGCGTCAAAGTAAACACTCACACAATTTGTAGAATAAAAAGTGGAGACAAAGTTATGTAATAGTTTTCATTTCATTGATCAACAAAACTAAACTATTACACTTGAAGAGTATGGTAGGCAAAACGATTACAAGAAGTTTCCCGAGTGTCGCAACAACTCCCACTAACTTGCAATCTAGCACACGAGTACCTAGAGCAAAATCTCCTAACTCTAATCTTGGCACAAGGCGCAAAAGCTACTACACAAACTCAAAGCTCGACTATGATTCTAAAAATCAGATTTCGTTCTCTCAAAATCGTCAAATGATGAAATGAACATCCATGGGTATTTATAGTAGAGCTGCACATGTGAGAGTGATGACGTGGCACGTTCTCATTCGTCGCATGCTTGTCCTATGTCACTTTTCCATGGATGACATCATCATTGTAGAACTTGGATTCTTGAATCTTGGAATCTTGAATCTTTGATTCTTGAATCCTTGAATCTTGAATCTTCAATTTCAAAATCAAACTTCAATATCAATCTTGACTCCATCGATCTCAATTCTTCATCTTCAATTTCTTGTGAAAATCTCTAAGTGTTGAAGCTTCAGAATTTCATCGTCTTCATGGTCGTCGATCTTGTTGAAGTTGCAAACTTGGAACAATTCTTCATTTCCTTGAACTGAGTACCTGGTGAAAGAAAACACGTTGTAAGTACTTAGTCTTTGAAACCATGTCAAAAAGAAGAGTCGCTGGAAACATGTCAAATGTCACAAACGGCGACTCCAGTCGCCGTTTCTCTTCACTGCCCAAACCGGCGACTCCAGTCGCCGGTTCCATGTCATGCCACAAAAGTGGCGACTGTGGTCGCTGGTTCCGTGTCAAGCCTCCATGTCCCATAAACGGCGACTCCAGTCGCCGTTTCCACGCAACATCAAAAGCGGCGACTGCTGTCGCCGTTTCCACGCCACAACTCCAAAACCAAAACCGGAGACTGAAGTCTCCGTTTTTCGCATCTTCACCAATCCAGCGACTCTGGTCGCCGTTTCCCATGCACATCCATTTCGGCGACTGGAGTCGCCGTTTCCTTGTCCTGCATCCAAAGCGGCGACAGTTGTCGCCGTTTCCGCATCCACGCAATTTCGGCGACTCGTGTCGCCATTTCCATGTAGTTCACAAGTGGAGACTCGTGTCTCCATTTCCATGCGCACGGAATTCTTGACTTCGGATTTTAAACCTGTTAGACCTGAAAATCAACAAAAACAAAAACACAAGGAAACTACTTTGTTGCCAAAACTAACATTTACAATCTCCCCCTTTTTGGCTCAACTCATAAAAACAAAGTTAAGTAAAAAGAGATAGAAGTATCTCCCCCTCAAACCAAAAACTCATTCAAGAATAAACTAAGTAAAAAGATGGAAAACATCAATCATACAATCAATGAAAACCATAAAAGACTTAGCCAATAATTTCAAACCAAAAGATAACACTTAGATAAAAATCCAAATCAAACCAAAGATCCAGAGATAGAGAAATATGAAAAACCAATGCATGAACGAATCCAGAGTTAGATGCATGCATAAACAAAGCAAGAAACACAAGTTCAGGAGTTAAACAAAAACAGAAATTAAAAAAAAACTTGAACAATGAACTTCAGTCTTCTGGCGAGGCTGTGGGAGATGGATCACGTTCCGGACTTCCGATTGTCTCCTCTTCATCATCCTCATAGCTGAAACCATCATCTGAGCTAGAGTCTTCACTTTCATCAGACTCAGTAATCGGGTCCCCGAAAATCTCATGCTCGCCCAAACCATCACCAGCATCGTCATCATCATCCACAATGTTGATATCATCTTCGTCCCTCAGACCATCAGACGGCATCGCGAACGACGCCCCTGGATTTGTAGTATCCTCCATCTTCTTCTTTCCTTTGTCACGAATATCAAAAACTCCATCAAAGATATCATCGTCCGTCTTCTCGCCATCATCTGTTTTTGCACCATCGTCATTCACAACTTCAATAAGCTTACATTTGGACAGCTGCGAATGAGCTTCCTGAATCGCGTCCCTGACCATCTTCAGAATAAACGTATCCTTTAAACTTGCATCGGGGGCTCCAACATCACCAAGTCCTCCCCCTTGTTGGATTTCCCGTTGAAGTTTCTTAAAGGCTTGTTTTTGAAGTTATTGCGCCTCAACCATCCTGTTGTATGCAGTAACGTGTTCAGCTTGGCGTTTTTCAACTAACTCAGATGCAACATAGAACTCTTTAACAACAGCTGAAGGAACCACAGCACGATGACTGTGGATCGGATGATAAGGATTTTGATGAGGCGGAATGCCAGAGTTAGGACCAAAACCACGAGGAACAGTAGTCGGTTTAGCTTCAGGTTTAACTTCAGCAGCTGCAAAAGTTGAGTCAACTTTTTGACGCTTGGCAGGAGGAGACTTAACTTTCTTAACTGCAGACTTACGTTTTCTGCCAGACGGAGGCGAAGGTGGCGGTGTTAGGATTTCAGGAAGTGCATTTCTGTCAACAAGTCCATGCCAGGGTAAGTCGATAACTCTCTTGTGCGGAGTCAAATACTTTCCTGTGATCTTGACAGCCCCATCCTTTTTCATCTTTTTCTCGGTTTTAGTTTCAGGAACAAAGCCCTGGTCATGAAGCATACCATAGATCAGACAAGGATGCGTGAGATGAAATTTTTGCTCTGTAGGCAGCGCAGCTTGCCTAATGATTGCCTCATCCGAGAGCTTGGCAATTTTGCACAAGTCAGCGAAAATAATTTTGCCGAGATTAACTTGTTCGCCGCAGCTGAGACGAAAGATGAGGTGCATCAACTCAGGTTCCAAGACAGTTGGATCCCGATTGGCAATCCAGTTAGACATCCCAAGTCGATGCAGGATGCCATAGAAGGCAGACAGCTTGGACGGCGGTGGCAGTTCAGACTTGACTTTTTTCTGAGTGACAAAAGTGCCAACCGTCAGGTCGTCCGCTCTTTCCGCAGCTGTCGGTGACGTCCATCTGGAATCAACTTCCAATCTTTCCAAAAAGGCGTTGATGGAGAAGGGACGGAACTTGTATAACTTTTCACGAAAAATAAAACACCCATACAACCGACTCTTCGGATTAGCAAAGTCGGGAGACAAACTAGCATAGAACTTGTAAAGGATGGGGATGGAGTAACGATAGGTTAGGTTCACAGACTTGAGCATGTGCATCCTAGTCAGGAATTGCGTGATGCCATGCTTTTCATAGTCCTCCTTGAGGATAGTTCTATCAGTGTGGATTGGCAGCTTCTCAATCAGCTTGTGGCGACGTTCGGCAGTCGCAGTGAAAAACTCTCTTGAGTGAGCTTTCGGACACTCGGAGTATTCCGAAATATATTTGAAGCCATCAGTTGAGACTTGGGATCCAGCGGATCCCGATGAATGAGGTGCCAAAGGTGGTTTTTGGGAGCTGTGGGTTCTGGATTTTTCAATAGACCCACCACCAGAATGTTTTGAAGTTGGAGACTTGACTCCACTGCCACTGACGACAGGTTTCTTTCCAGAACCACTTCCAGTGGGAAGCGATGATTTTGGTGTCTTTGGATCCTTTCCAGCAGACACAGTTGCAGTCGATGGAATTTTAACAACTTTCTTTCCATCCGCCGTTATCTCGCCAGCTGCGAGTAACTTTTTGAATTCGTCCCTAGAGACAATCCCCTTGTAGTTGCGAAGTGAGGTATCTCTTTCTTTGCCAGGTTTTCCTGATTTCGAATCCTTGCTCCGAGCAGAGGAGTGAGCAGGAGTTGCAGTTTTTGTCAAGTCAGGTTCGGCAGACAAGGCTTTGCGACGATCAACTTTGTCAAGATGAGTTTTCAGTTCTTCATAAGCAGCTTTCTTGGAATCAGGAGAAGGAGCCTTTTCGAACTGCTCTTTCAGATACGCAGTCATGTCAGCCATCATGTCATCAAAGTTCTTAGCCATGTCAAGGTTCAGAGTTGGAGAGTAACTGACAGTTAGCAGCTGTGAGAACGGTAACCACGAAAATGAAGTACAACTTCAGAAAACAAGGACAGGGCGCCGGTTGCGCAAAGCTAGAGTTGCCGGATGCAACGGAAAAACAAGAACCTAAGAACTAAGAATTTCGGACGCCGAACTTGCAGTTGAGAGTCGAGAGATCGAGAGCTTGAGAGTTAGAGAATTCTGATGTAAGCGTAAATGAATTAGGTTTTCATCAAGGCCTATTTATAGGAAAATTTTGGGCCGCCCGTCGGAATGAAAAAGCCCAGTCCAAGACCTGTAAAAAGCTCATCTCAAGAAGGAAATTAGGTTTACAAGACGAACAAAAATTTATTAATTTAAAAATATTATTAAAATAATAATTTCAAAATTAATAAACAATAAAAACAATAATAATAACAAAAAATAACAGGAATGAAAATCAAACCAAGGCATGTAAACCGAAGTTGAGAACCATCGGTTGAGAAACGAAGTTGAGAGCCATTGGTTGAGAAACTTGAGTTGTCAATTTTTCGTTGACGCTGAAAAAACGGCTAAGGCAAGAAATGAGAGTCGCCGGTTTGTATTGCATAGGTTGATTCGCCACTTTTTCGGCGACTAGAGTCTCCAAGTTTGAATGATGAATTCCAGCGACGCCAGTCGCCGTTTTTGGCGAGTCTCCGGATTTTGTGTGAGTCGCCGTTTTTGGCACCAGTCTCCGTTTTTGGCACCAGTCTCCATTTTTGGCACCAGTCGCCGTTTTTGGCACCAGTCGCCAGTTTTGGAGATTCTCCGTTTTGTGGAGTCTCCGGTTTTGGCAGTCTCCGTTTTTGTGTCCAAAAATTCTGGTACTTGAATTTTGCAAGCTGGCCGTCACTACACTCAAAATTTAGACTTCAGAGATGGTAAACCATGTAGCGCTGGATATGAACTACAAAAATGCAAAATCAAAACAACACATCCCGAGTTAGACATTCAAGTGTTCAACACACTACAAACATTCAAAACCATTTTAGTGGAGATTCGAGGAGTGATATTAGGCAATGAAGAGCAAATATTTTCCCAGAAAATAATCCACATTTTCATCAGTTTCCAAAACCAAAAAATTTTCACACGAGGTGATAGCAACTTTGAGGTATATGAAAAATCTCTCATATTAAAAACCGATGGAAGGACCGAAGTATGTGATAGATATTGAACTTGTCCTTCGTCACAATCACAAGAATACATGCCGTGTTTCGTCGGAACACATTTGATGAGTTTGCACCGCACAAGAGATTTTAATTCATGAGTACAAGGTGAACTTTTAAGGCACTCCACTTGGGACAAGCATTACTACAATCAGAGGGGAGCAAGGTTCGACCTGCGTCCTCCAGACGAGTTTTTAGCTTTTAAATGAAATGCAACAGATGCTCATTACAGCAGTCAGAGGGGAGCGAAGATCATCCCGCATCTCCGAAGTGTGATTGAAGAGCATCTTAAATTATGGCGTCCATGTGCTACCTTTCGAAGAGGGGAGCCGGGGTAACCGGCGTCCTCCGTTACTTGGTATTATGGATCTATGCAAATGATAGCTTATGGGAGTTATATGCCAAGTTCACATGTTCGCACTCAGAGGAATAAATGCACTTGGGTCCGAAGACTAAAGCGGCCTCGAATCCATGTTCAACTTTATTAGACTAATCCACGACGATTCGGCGTGCATATTCAGAAGTAAAAAAAATAATCTTTCAGACTTCAAAATTTTCGTGAACTCTTAGAGAGAACACATGCAGAGAGAATTTCTTAAAGTTTGAAATCTCTCAAAGTCAAGAGGTTTGGTAAAGATGTCAGCGAGCTGTTTTTCTGTTGAAATATGCTGTAGACTGACTATATCACGATCAACCAAATCTCTAATGAAATGATGTCGAATGTCGATGTGTTTAGTTCTTGAATGCTGGACAGGATTTTCGCTGATTTTGATAGCACTCTGATTATCACAAAACAGCACCAATGGAGCACTCTCGATGAGATAGTCATTCAACATTTGTTTCAACCAAAGCATTTGAGTGCAGCAACTTCCAGCTGCAACATATTCAGACTCGGCAGTCGAGAGAGCAATGCAATTTTGTTTGCGACTATGCCAAGAGACAATATTATTTCCAAGGAAGCAGCAGCATCCAGAAGTGCTTTTACGTTCATCAGTATCGCTTGCCCAATCCGCATCGGAGTATCCGACAAGATTTGATGAAGTGTCACATGCATACCAAAGACCAAGTTCAGAAGTCCCAGAGATGTAGCGGAGAATCCGTTTGACAGCTCGTAGATGGTCTTCCTTTGGATCAGCTTGGTACCTAGCACACATACAAACACTAAACATAATGTCAGGACGAGTAGCGGTTAGATAAAGTAAACTTCCAATCATGGAACGAAAAAGAGTTTGATCAACACTTCGACTTTTCGTCGATTTAGATAACCGTTCTGTCGTCGCCATGGGGGTTTTTGCGGGCTTAGCATGATGCATCTCAAATTTCTCGACCATGCCTTCGTCTCAGCTCGAAGGTTGGGAGATAGACCAAATCGTACGTAATACTAATAACCATGTTTCCTAGCTAATTACTTTAGTGTACTGTGGATTATATACAGTCTGTTATTTTCAGTTAATAGATAAAGCTAGAGACTATCTTGGGCTGAGTGATCTTGAGAAGATAACGACGGACCGTGGAGTGCTCAATATTCACATTGGTGATGTGTTTTCTCCAACCGCTGCTATTTCCGGAGGTTATGCTGGTGCGTGAGATCGAGCTAATTATATTTAATTTGGTGACTTATTTCTACTCAACAAATTAATTATGCTGGTGCGTGAGATCGAGCTAATTATAATTAATTATGACAATATATTAATATCAGGTAAACTGGAAAAAGATGCCGCAGAGCGCAGGCGAAAACTATCTTGCTCTGACGGGATCCTTGCCAAATCTAACTGCCTGGTCTGCTGCTCTCCCTAATGAATTAAAATCGAGTGTCCATCAGTGGCGACCCTGTTATATTCACTGACAGTTTAACGTTGATGGTCACATCCAAAAGCTCAATCTTTGAACATTAAGATAATTAGTTTTACCCTAAATGAAAGTGCAATTATTTATTGTTTTGCTAGCAAGGGCAAAAATATCACATATGTTCGGAAGATAAATCTTATAAGTAGTGTTTTATCTTTAAAATTTATCAAAATAAGTCTTTTGACTTGTTATTACTAAATCCTATAAATAGTCATTTATTTTTAAAATTTATCAAAATTAGTCTTTTGAATGTAAAACAAAAATTAAAATTGAACTTCATGAGGCTTGAAATCGGTCTATTAAAATTTGAAACCAAAAAATTGCATAATACCAAACAATTAAATTGAAACAAAAATAATGTAAATTGCCATAATACCAAACAATTAAATTGATACAAAAATAATGTTAAATGATAATATAGTGTAAATATTTATTTGATAAAAAAAATAAAAAATAAAATTTAATATTTAATCACAATAATAATTTATAAAAAAAAATATTAAAAAAATTAATTAATTAATTTATAATTATAACCTTAAAATTAAGTAAATATCAATTAATTTAAATTTCATGATAAATTTGATTAAAAAATATAATAAAAATTAATAAATTATAGAGAAATTTTAAATTTAATAATTCATTAGTTTACGTTTATTAAATAATTAATCGTAAAAAAAATTTATTAATCAAAAAACATAATAATATAAATTAAAAAATAAAAATATTTAAATATAAAATCATTCAAATTTAATAATTCAGTATTTTAAATTTATTAATAATTAATTATTTAAATTTAATATCCAAAATTATAACAATTATTTTATTTTTAATATAATATTAAATTAATTTGTTATTTTATTTAATATTTAATTTATTTTCAAAATGATTTATGTGTATAATTTAAAATTTAAAATTTTATTTTATTTTTAATTTAAAATTTATATTATTTTATTTTATACTATAATATTTATTTATTTAAGTATTTCTTTTTAATTTTATGATTTATTTATTTAAATATTAGTATAATTAATTAATAGTACGAATATATTAATGGTTCAGAATGTTTAATTTGATGTTCATAGTACAGTTTGTTTATGAGCAACTAATTCAATAGGTCAAAAGTTTGATTCCTTATTCTATAATTTTATTTATTTAAATTATTTAACAAAAATGATGGGTTGAATAAGTCTATTGTCTACCCATGTGTCATGTCATCAAACTATTTTTGATAATTTTTAAAGATATAAAATAACTATTTATTGAACTTGACTTTCGAACGGACAATATGTGATATTTCCCAAGGTTCTAAAAGGCGCTAGGCGCTAGTCGGGCGGTGATTAGGGGCCTAGCGACTAGAGGGATTAATCGGGGATTAGGCGGGGATTAATCGTTTTACTTTTTTATAATTAATTAATTAATATAATATTTTTAAAATATTTTTATGCATAATAAATCAATATTTTGAACAAAATAATCAATAAATAATCTAAACATAGTATTAATCACAAGTTTAATATAGTAAAATAATCAAAATAGTTTGTAAATTTAAAATTTAAAATTATTTTCATTATATATTTAATATATTTTTTTTCAAATTTTAATGTCGTACCTCAAAATTTATCATAACATCATCTATTTTATTTGATTTATCAAGATTTGCATCTAATTTAATTGTTCAGTTAAATCTGCTCGAGAATTTTGTAAGTAAAGACGAAATTAATTGAACTTAGGCGGTCCAAATCGGGTTTAGGCGGGTCTGGGCGGGTTTAGGCGGCGCTTAGGCGGGTTAGGGGCCTAGAGCCTAAAATCGAGGCAGTCGAGTACAACCTAGAGCCTAGGCGGGGATTAATCGGAGCTAGGCGGAGATTTTTAGAACCATGATATTTCCTCGCTCTCCAAGTTATCTTGTCTCCACACCTACCAGAATACTGACTGTTATGTGCACAGTGCATCATTTCCAATCGAACACAAAAACTTAAACTAAATAAGTTTAGTTTTAAGTTTACAGTAATTTGGCTCCAACCGAAATTCCAATACTCAAACTTAAAAGAATATTCTCAAATTATTCTTTTTATACAATTTTTATACTATATTTATAAATAATCAATATCTTTACAAATTTATAATTTAACCCCGTAACTTTTGACACTAAATTTAAAAAATTTAATTAATATTATTTACAATTTAAAATTTCAAAAATAATAAATATAAAAGATACGAAATAAAATATTAATTAAATATGACAAAATTCTGGAAACATAAAATATTTAATATTTAATTATAAATATTTATTTTTATTTTTAAAATAAAATTTTATTTTAATTATTAATGATATGGTTATTAAAAAAAATTATATTATAAAATATATTAAATAAAAAAATAAAATAAAAGGTTAATAGGACTTTTTTATTAATTTGTAAAATAAAAGGATCATTTTATAAATAATAAATAGTTTTTGGTTTGAGTTTAAGGTAAACGTAAATTTTAAGTATTTTTTATGTGAGTACCACCATAAAACGTATAATAAGTTTATGTTTTGTTATCTGTTGGAGTATCTCTCCTGCTCCAAAATAGTTTTTGGTATCGATTGGAGATGCTCTCAGTCAGTGGTAAAAATCTTACGATACAGACTGTAATATCAGTAGGTGGAGATCCGACTATTTTAAGCAGTCGATCCGACGGACAGGGGCGGACCCACACTAGGACCAGGGTGGGCCTCCGCCCCCCTGAAAAAAAAAAGTAGGTATATATATATATATATATATCCTATATTATTTTACACTACAAAAAAAACTGGCATTCCCTACGGCCATTCCCGTAGGGAAATAAACAAAAATCCGTACCCTACGGCATCCCTTACGGGAATCACGCCGTAGGAGATTCCTCGTAGGGAACAGATCCCCTACGGGATTTTTGGAGCCGTAGGGGCCATCCCTACGGGCATGCCGTAGGGGAGCCCCTTGGGAAACTCGTTTCCGCCTCCCCTTCTCCCCGTAGGGGTTTCCTACGGCATCCTCGTAGGTTGGCCCGTAGGGAATACGTTTTTATCCAAAAACGTGACCCATATGTTACTCGGGCCCCCAGCCCGACCCACAATCCAAGGCCCAACAATATCCCAACAACCCAAGGCCCGACCCAAGCCTAGCCCTCTTCGTATTAATTAATAATGTGTATTGCATAGCCCGCATCCCCTACGGGAATCACGCCGTAGGGGATTCCTCGTAGGGAACAGATCCCCTACGAAATTTTTGGAGCCGTAGGGGCCATCCCTACGGGCATGCCGTAGGGGAGCCCCTTGGGAAACTCGTTTTCGCCTCCCCTTCTCCCCGTAGGAACCCCGTAAGTTGGCCCGTAGGGAATACGTTTTTATCAAAAAACGTGACCCATATGTTACTCCTCGTTTCCGCCTCCCCTTCTCCCCGTAGGGAACCCCGTAAGTTGGCCCGTAGGGAATACGTTTTTATCAAAAAACGTGACCCATATGTTACTCGGGCCCCCAGCCCGTCCCACAATCCAAGGCCGCCTCCCCTTCTCCCCGTAGGGAACTCCGTAGGGAATACGTTTTTATCAAAAAACGTGACCCATATGTTACTCGGGCCCCCAGCCCGACCCACAATCCAAGGCCCAACAATATCCCAACAACCAACCCAAGGCCCGACCCAAGCCCAGCCCTCTTCGTATTAATTAATAATGTTTATTGCATAGCCCTCTAAGTGAAGAGGAGGAAGATAAACGCTGAGCTATCTAAGTTATATGTATAATTTTTAAAAGATAATATATATGTATTCATTAACTTTTATTTATTATGTAAAAATGAAATAATAAGATAATATATATATATATATATATATATATATATATATATATATATATCAAATTATAAATATAAATAGTGGTTTTAAAAAAGATAATTTAAAATAAAAGAGCATTTAAATATATTAAATTAAATAGAACTCACAATCGTTTTTTATTAATTTTTAAGGACTCTTATTTTTATTTTGCGTTTACAAGTTTTACTTAAATTTAAGTATTATTTAGTAGTAGTTTTTGAGATGTGTTTAGACTATAAAAATCTTTTTATTATTTTTTCTGTAATTTTTACGTAATTGCGATATTGTTTGTAATTAATTATTTTTATAAAATTGCGCAATTTTTCGTAATTTTTCTAATTACTTATATTTATAAAATTGTACAAAAATTATGTTTATAAAATTGTAATTGCCGCATAATTGTGTAAACAGTTAAAAAATACATTTAAAATAATTTAGCGTAATTTTATAATAACATTTAATTAATTTATTATTATATAAATTAATATTTAAAAAAAAAAAAAAAAAAAAACACACACAATTCCCCTACGGCAAATGCCGTAGGGAATAAATTTCTCTACTCCTCTACGGGAAATAGCCGTAGGGGACCCCTACGGGATTTATTACTCCCCTACGGTTATGCCCGTAGGGAGTATTTTCCTACGCCTAGCCGTAGGGACCCCGTAGGGCCTCTTGTAGGGCGCGAATGCGCGCGCAGTCCCCTACGGGAATGTTCTACGGGGATCCCTTACGTGAGTCAGGCCGTAAGGAATGCCGTAGGGGAACTCAGAAAACGATCCCCGTAGGGAATGCCGTAAGGAAACCCTTACGGGAAAAAAGTGGTAGAGAATTGCCGTAGGAGTTCCCTGGTTTTTTTTAGTGTTATATATATATGTTAATTTTTGAAAGAAGGCCCCACACCTGGGCTAAACAAATCAAAAAAAGTTTTGCGTAATAGTAGATATATAATAATGTTATAACTTATACGTGCACTTACTTCAACTTGGGCTAAACAAAGGCCCAAAATCTCATTTAAAAATTGTGTCAAACCAATTAAAATGAATAACCATATTTTATATTTAATTATATAAAAGATTGAATTAAATAGTCAACTTTAGATGAAATATAATTAAATAGAAATTTATAATTCATTTAAAAGTGTGATAAATTATGAATATTTTTATGTAATTAAAATTTATTCATTTTTTTTAGTTTGTACAATTATTTATTAAACATAAAATTAAATTTTATGAATTTTTAATTATTTATTTGAATCAGTTATGATATTTTTTCTTGGTTCCTTTTATACTTTTCATTTTATTGATATTTTTTAATATAAAATATTGTTTCTAGTTTCTAGCCTCAAAATATTTGACTCAGTTTATTTTTTAAATATTTTTTTATTTTGAAATATAATGTTACTTTAATTTTATTCAATATTTTTCAAATTTTAATTATAATTATTTTAATTTTGAATTTAAATATATATTTTTATTTTTGAATTTTTGATAAAAGAAAAATATTTTTCTTAAACTCTTTTGCTAAAAATGTATCTTAACTCTTTAAAAACCGTGAAAATATATTTTTATAGTAAAAAAAACTAAAAACAAATTAAGAGTTCATTCGAAAAAAATTTGGCCCCTCTCAGTTCAATTCCTGGGTCCGCCCCTGCCGACGGACGCTATAAATTAAGACATTTTCAAATTTAATATTTTTGATAGAATAAATTTAAGTATAATTATTTATTAACATATTAAAAAAGCTAAAAAAAAACAACACAATATTTTCTATTCATAATATTGTGAAAATTCTTCTAATCCACAGTTATGGAGTATTATTAAAAGAGTGTATACACTCGTCCTTTTTTACAAAAATTCTTCTAATTATAGTATATTCTTAGAGTTATGTATATAATATTTTAGGAATATGATACTGTTACACCAAATGTATAGAAAATTTTACACCGAAATATTACAATGACATTATTATTTTTTAAATTTATTAATTATATAGAAAGAGTATTTTAGAGAATATTTTATGCAATCATTCCTTAGAAAAAATCAATAATTTTAATTAATAGTGTAATAAATTAAATTAATAGATAATAAAAAATGAATTTAATTAATTAATAAATAAATTACTTCACGAGTTGATTTTTAGATGAATTAATAAATTTAATTATTTTATTAATTAATAGAACAATTCATGTAATATTTTTAACAGTCTTAATAAATACTAGTAATTAAATTGAAATACTTTTATGTCCAATTTAGTTATTATAATTAATTAAATCCTTCTACCAAATTTAAATATTATAAGAAAATTTTAAATGTAATTAAGATCTTCTTACTGTATTCATTGTTAGTCTATAAAATTTCCATAATGTGGAGTACAATATACTAAATAATAACACATGTTATTATTATATAATTGATGGTGTGTATATAAGAATCGTGTAACTGTAATTTTTTTTACAAATGAAGTCTATTATATTTAGTTAGGAAAGTTAAAGAAATCCATTTAAATATATATAATTTCATACGAGTATTTCATAATTAGCTCAGATAGTATTGTAGGTCGTATATAAGTACACGCAGGCTTCACAAATAATTCAACAAAGTAAAAAAAAGATAAAGTTCCAACTTAATTAATTTGAGATGTCAAAGTTTTTTTGGGTTCTATTTCTTGTTCTCTCTGCAGGTAGATTTATATATGCTTTATTTTAATATAGTTTGTTGCATGAAATTGAAGAAGAATTTTTCGTCTTTTTATAAATTAATTTGAAAACAATTGAATATTTTTTGTAGTGACAATTCTAAGTGTTGTTGAAGTGGAAGCCCAAAACCAAAAGAGATGCAGAGTCGTTTTGGACAACAAAGGTTGCCAACTTTACAAGTGCAAGGAGCAATGCTACAAAGCTTACAATGGGAATGGTGTTTGCACATCTGCTGGAAAAGTTGCCTCGTATATTTGTTCTTGCTTCTACAATTGTTGATTCGTTACTCAATTCTCAATTGTACGAGTAGTTACTCATCAATATTTTGATTGAATCTTGCTATATCAAACCTCTTTTAATTTATTTTTGTTTACGGTTTTTTATTTTTCTACAATAATTAATATTGCTGAAGCGTCATCTTTACTTTTATTTGCAATCGAGATTAATTGAATCTAAAGAATCTTGAGCTCACATATAAGTTGGACAACCTTAATATCTTAACAAGGCCTTTTAAAGTGTTATTGACCCAACTTTGACATGGTATCAGAGCAGACCCAACACGATGTAGGGCCCCGGTCGATGAAATTTCCGACTGTGGGCACCCCTGCCGATGAAATTTCCGACCACGAGTAATTCCGATGGAATTTCCGGCTTACTCGTGAGGGGGAGTGTTAGAATATCCCACATCGGTTGGATAAAGAACCTTGGGCTCACATATAAGTTGGACAACCTTAATATCTTAACAAGACATTTTAAGGTGTTATGCCCAACTTTGACAGAATCAACTATTTTGTATTTTTCATTGAATTTTGTTGGTCGAATCACCCATGGTGTTTGGCTGAGCTTATAAGCTTTGTAAAACATTTTATAAGCGGTTTAAGAGTTTATAACGTTTGAAAAAAGATTTTTAAAATTTTAAAAATAAGATGTTTAACAAGCTGTTTAAAAAAAATAAAGGAAGAGATACTTTTTTTCAATAAGCTCTTGTAACTTAAACTGAACTAAACTGAACTGAAGAAACTTGATTTATTTTTTTATAATAATAATAATAATTTTTATAAATTTTTAAATATTTTTTTAAAATATTAATAATATTATGACACTAATTATTGTACATTTAAGATTATAGATTGAAATTATTTTTTATTTATTTTATTTTAATTTATTTTGAAGTGAACTTAATCGAGCTTAACTGAAGCGATCTGAACTGAACTGAACTACACTGAAATTAACTCCAAAAGAACAAGTCCTAAATTATCAAACAAATTAACATCTTATAAGTTTATATATCTATTTTATCAAACGGTTTAACAACTTATTTATTAAATAACACATAACAGTTTATCAGCTCTTACAACAACTTATAAGACCTAACATCTTATAAGTTCTTTTAAATAAGCTAGCTCAAACAGGCTCTTAATGCTTATGAGACACCTTACTTATTTTTTTAGTGTACGTAAATGAATATTATAATTTTTTATATTAATATGTGTAATTTTTTTATCTCATAAAATTATGCACAGAGTCGAGACAACATACATTTACAATTTGTTTTTGATATTTTATCTAAATGTAAGAGGTAAAATTAAAAAAAATATGTCTGTTATGAATATTATTAATTAGTGAATGACTAGTTTACCATTTCTTGGTGAACAAGACAGAAACCCTACTTTGTATCCTATATAAAGGGGTCTCCCATATTAATGAATAACAATTCTATTCTCCTCTCGTATTGTCTCTCTTTCTACTATATTATTCTCTCTCAATTCTCTTGAGTTTATAACAAGTTATCAGCACGATGCCCTAAGAAAGTTCTACCGCGTTCTTCATCAAATATTCATCGAAGTTCTACTCATCCAAGATCCGAAATTCTAATCACTAAGGATTCAATATCAAGTAAGAATTTATACTTATATTTAATAATATTTATACATATATATCTTCTTCTTCTCCCCTCCTTCATAAATTGCTCATGTTGAAGCAATTAAATGTATAATGTTCTTGAAGAACATTATAATCTGATATTCCTGGAGTAATATCCAATTAATTTAATTATTTTAAGTTCCTGAAGAATATTATAATATGATATTCTTGAAGTAATATAAAATTAATTATTTCTAGTAAAATCAAAATTAAAATTTTAATGTTCCTGAAGAACATTGTCGTATGATATTCCTGAAAAAATATTAAAACTAAATGTTCCTGAAGAACATGATATATTCCTGAAGAAATATCAAAAATACAATGTTCCTGAAGAACATCGTGCGAGTCTTTCGTGGTCGAGTCATGTATGTGCGAACTCGACCCATGAATCAATTGAGGTACTTCGTGAATTCCAAAGTGGGTGAAACTTTAGGAAAAATTAATTCAAAACTTGTTGAATAGCCCGATGGTTATTTGCTTGAATATAAGGATAGCCACATTAGTTTGAATCCCCATGAAAATTTGATATTCTTGAAGTAATATCAAATCAATTATTTTTAATATATCAATTAAAATGACTATTCCTGAAGAACATATACTCCATTTAAAAATATTATATTGATCGTGAAAGAAAATCATAATTTGATATTATTCGATAAATATCAAATTAAATTGCTCCCGTAGTAGCAATAAGTTTGGAAATATCAAATTAAATTGCTCCCGTAGTAGCAATAATTTTTAAATATTCCCGAAGAACATTATGATATGATATTCATGATTAAATATCAAAATTAAATTTAAATGTTCTTGGAGAACATCATGATATGATATTCCCACAGAAATATCAAATCATTGGCTTTTGATGTAACAATTATTTTTATTAATTATTCCCGAAGAAGCAAAGTTCAAACCTTAAATGTTTTTAATAAAGTTACATCATCATACTCATAGTGAAACGTCAAATTCGATTGTTCTCGTCGTATGAATTATCCCCGAAAGATATCTTTTGAAATCGAGAATAAATGTACTATGTGGGTACTCATGGAATATCGAAAAAGTCGATTCCAATTAAATATAATTTCCGAGAAAATTATATATTGAAATATATTTTGATCCCGGAAGGATCATTGATAAAACCTAATATTTTGATACCGAACGATCATTGGTAAAGATACTGTATCCCCGAAGGATCATTGGTAAAAATACTGTTACTTCACATGATCACATGTTAAGAGTGGGCACCCGAAGAGTTTTACTAGCTAATTATCTCCGGAAGAGCTTTACTAATTATCCCCACGAGTACTAGAAATGTAATTAAAAATGAAGATGATGCATATCATGATGCGTGGAAATAAATCAAACATTTCCCATCTGCGAATTATTTTTATATATGCAATTTATATTCACCATTAAAGTGTATTTTTATGAACGAGCATTAAAAAAAAAGGTATATTAAATATCTTGAGCCCGCGATCCTGAAGATCGGTTTACAGCAATAATGCTGATTTGCATATTTAACGAAGATCATTTTCCGGCATTAGGGGGAGATAAGAATATAAAAGTTATAAATGCCGAGAAATTTTCATGGAATGAAAACGATCTTTAATTCTAGATCCACGCACCAAACAATTGAACCTGAAGTTCAAAAAAATAAGTTACTTGCAATATTCAGCAAGTAATCTGCCAAATTAATGAAGGTGTGACAAAATCACACATATTTGTGATAAATGAACTATAAGAGTTCAAATACCAAAGTGATCAACTCAAATGTTGATTCTAATATACGCCTGAAGCGTAGTAGATCGATCTTAAGATATAAAATAAATCCGCGGAAAAACAAAGAAATTAAGTCATCCTCAAAATCTCCTGAAGAGAGTTAGATGGAAATACCATTGAAAAAGCATGTGCACATGATAATACAAAATCGTGGGATTGCGGAACAACCAAATTAAATATTTTGGGAAATGATTAAAGATTTGGTTGATATATTGAATTGTCATCAACATGGAAAAAGTCGTCAACGATCGACATATTTGCCTCAAGAGTTGATCTAGAAAACCCGGATCCAAAACTTATCAATAATAGTGTGCCGGGAGCACTAAAAAAATAAGAAACGAGCAATTGAGGCTGAGCATAACTCGCTAAATAAAGATATATATTTTGACTCTATAGTACACACTTCAAAATATTATCCCAGAAGGATATACGTGGGTGTTCATAAGAAAAACGAGTAATGATGTGGTGAGATATAAAAGCGAGATTAGTTGCTCAAGAGTTTTTCGCAGAAACTCGATATTTTTAAAGGATGACATTAGGTTCCGCTACTTTATACTTCTGGCAGCAACAACGATAAATATAGATATGTATGAATGTATGATTTGACCATGTAGAAGTCATTAGAAATGTACATACATGAAAATCCTGGATGGATTTTAAGATTCCAGAAATGAAAGGAAATGAAAATCGGAACATGTATAGTATCATATTACATATGTCATTATGGACAAAATTGATATTGAGACAAGGTCCCGAAGACCAGTGATTGGTCCCGAAGACCATTGATTGCACTCTTTTTCCCTCTACTAAGTTTTTCCCACAGAGTTTTCTTAGTTAAAGGTTTTTAACGAGACAATCACCGCAATATACATGTGAATGTCATGTACTCTTTTCCTCGAGTATTTTTTCCTACAAGGTTTTATAATGAGGTTTTTAACGAGGCATGTACATCACTCGATAATAATGAGGACGTCAGAATGTTCCATATGAGTTTATTTTCGAGATAAAGTGAGATATTGAACCTGAAGTTCAAATGATTGTGAATTGAAGTTCATTGTTTATTTGTCAAGAAATGTATATTGGACACTAGACGCGTCTAAAATACTCCAGAAGAGTTACCGGCCGGTTATAGCAATTGCGAGTGCTCTAGTCAATATAGATGTCTGGTAAAGGCATGTCCCAGAAGGACGAAAAATATACAATAATACAAATGAATGTGAATCTCGACAATTCGTAGGTTGTGTCCTGAAGACCAAAATTTATATTTGAATAACTAAGTTTTTCCTATATGGTTTTATTAGTTACAGGTTTTAATGAGACTGATTGATCACAAAGTCAAAGATCTTCGGTGATTACAATCAGGGGGCAAGTTGTACTCTTTTTCCTTCGTCGAGGTTTTATCCCACTGGGTTTTCCTGGCAAGGTTTTAACGAGACAACAATCCTGTAAATAGTCATTCAAGGGGAAGTGTTATGAGTATTATTAATTAGTGAATGACTAGTTTACCCTTTCTTGGTGAACAAGACAGAAACCCTACTTTGTATCCTATATAAAGGGGTCTCCCCATATGAATGAATAACAATTCTATTCTCCTCTCGTATTGTCTCTCTTTCTACTATATTATTCTCTCTCAATTCTCTTGAGTTTATAACAATGTCATATATTAATTGTTACATTTTTTTTCGGTTGTATCGTATCAATGGTTACACCTCATTTAAGATATACTTATTTTTACATTTTTATGTAAAGAGACATATCATTTATATTTTCACCTATTTTTTAAACACTAATCTCAATTACTTATTTTATTAATTTAAAAATACATTTATCTTTCAATTTTTTAATCAAAAAGTCAATAACAAAATATTTTCTTAAAATCTGTTCTTATCATATGTGACCATTGTTGCAAAACGAAGAAAATATATTAATTATTTTACAAACAACTTTTTTTTAATTCTCTTTTTCGTCTTTAATATGTTTTTAAAAATTATATTAATATGAGATCTTAAATTGTTAATCAAATTAATCAAATTGTTAATCAACTTTGATTTATTGTTTCTGAAACAATAAATAGTCAACCCTCCTTTGACCTCTGTGATCCGTTGATCTTATGTCCGTTGAGTTGAGATGAAATATGGTCACTTGGTTCTCTTGGATATAATGAACTCTCCAGCCCCTGCATTCACTCACTTCGCCCTCTCTCTAACCCTAGTCGTGCGATTACGCCTTCACTGTGTGCGATTATGTTCTTCCCCTATGTTCATCTTCCACCGCTGTCTCCCCCCGTCTTCTCCGGCCTGAATCTTAGTATTATGGTGGCTGATGAAGCCCTGTGAAGCATAGGGTGCGTCGTATGTATTAATATCTGTTGAATTTGTGCCACGAAACCACGAAACCAAAAAGGAAGTTTCCAGGGCACGGGAATTTGGAATTATTTCCAAATTGACGTGGGATTGTTTCCTACTCCTTTCAGGACTCTTTTAGGGTAATATTATTTCCATATAATATTATGGACTCTCCCCTATATAAAGAGAGTTGTTCCATTGACACAGATTACACCAATTATTCTAGCTATAATTATTGTGTGAGATTTAATGGTTTTGAGTGTATATCGATCCTACGAATCGTGTAACAATATTATAGTGATTTGTTCGTCGTTCCTTCCGTGGTTTTTCCCAGTTAGGTTTCCACGTAAATTCTTGTCTTCTCTATTTTATTGTTGATTTCTTTTTTCGGTATCTCGTTATTATCATACTATACATCGTCCCGATCGTCAACAAATGGTATCAGAGCTAAGGATCTATGACGAGCGTGAGGTATGAGTCGTATGACATACCGTTGCTGGATCTCAACACAAGGTTCCTAACTTGGCAATACAAGATGAGGTTAGTTCTACGATCCCTGAAGCAAGAGATCGCCCTCAATGGTATTGACAACATGCCGGTTCATATGGAGCATGACGAGCGTGTGTCGCTCGATCAGATGGCTATGGCGACCATAGGGCTCCATGTTTCGAACAGTCTGGCGGAGGACATCATGGAGATAAAGACAGCGAAAGAATTGTGGGAGAAGCTTGAAGATATTTGCGTTACCAAGACGGTGTCAAGTAAGCACAATTTGAAGAGGAGTCTCTATTTCTTCAAGAAGAAGGAGGGAATCTCTGGGGTCGAGGACGAGAGATATAAGGCGATATTGGTGGCTAAAAGTTTTAGTCAAATTCCCAGAGTAGATTTCAATGATGTGTTTTCACCGGTGGTCAAGCATAGCTCGATTCGGGCGATTTTAGGCATTGTGGCAGTGCACGATTTGGAGCTTGAGCAAATGGATGTGAAGACGGCCTTTCTACATGGGGAGCTCGACGAGAATATCTACATGGTCCAACCCGGGGGGTTTGAGGTTTCAAGTCAAGAGAACAAGGTTTGTTTTCTCAAGAAGTCCTTATATGGCTTGAAACAGTCTCCTAGACAGTGGTATAAACGTTTCGACACGTTTATGATTAAGAATGGTTTCCGAAGGAGCTCTTATGATAGTTGTGTGTATTTTCGGAAAGGCCGTGATGGTTCTTTTGTTTATCTTCTCCTCTACGTCGACGATATGTTGATAGCGGCTAAGAATAAGTCGGAGGTGGAGAAAGTTAAGGCACAACTTGGGAAGGAGTTCGAGATGAAGGATCTTGGTGTGGCAAAGAAGATTCTTGGAATGGAAATCACAAGAGATCGAAGAGATGACAAGTTGTATCTTGGCCAAAAGGGGTACATAGAGAAGGTGCTACGTCGTTTTAACCTTGAAGATTCAAACCTGGTAAGTACTCCCCTTGGAACACAATTTAGACTTACCTCTGCTGATTCTCCGACTACGAAGGAGGACATCGAGGATATGGCTTGAGTCCCTTATTCCAATGCAGTTGGCTCTTTGATGTACGACATGATGTGTACACGTCCGGATTTAGCGCACGCCGTGAGTGCCGTGAGTCGGTATATATATGGCGAATACCGGAAGAGAGCATTGGAAGGCGGTGCAGTGGGTGTTGCGCTATTTGAGAGGTACGACTAACAAGAGTTTAGAGTTCGGGAGGAATCAAGAAAATATGCGAGGGTTTGTGGATTCCGACTAAGGCGGTGATCTAGATAAAAGAAAATCTCTTACCGGGTATGTTTTTACCATTGGTGGGTGTGCCATTAGTTGGAAAGCTATTTTGCAAAGTACGGTGGCCTTATCTACTACCGAGGCGGAGTATATGGCGATCACCGAGGCTTGCAAAGAGGCTCTATGGTTGAGAGGTTGGGTTGGAGAACTCTTGGAGAGTTCAGAAACGACGACCATCGTTTGTGATAGTCAAAGTGCTATTTGTCTCACAAAAGATCAAGTGTTCCATGAGAGAAAAAAGCACATAGATATTCGTTATCATTTTGTCCGTGAGGTGATCGCTCGAGAAGATATTAAGGTGAGTAAGATTAGTATTCACAACAATCCGGCAGACATGTTAACGAAGAGTTTACCCACAACCAAGTTTGAGCTTTGCTCTAGCTTGGTTGGACTTCGATCGAGAGATTAGGCCCTTAGGGGCATTTGGAGGAAGACGATAGGCGAAGGATGTTAGCGGTTTAGTGTCAAGGTGGAGATTTGTTGAATTTGTGCCACGAAACCACGAAACCAAAAAGGAAGTTTCCAGGGCACGGGAATTTGGAATTATTTCCAAATTGATGTGGGATTGTTTCCTACTCCTTTTAGGACTCTTTTAGGGTAATATTATTTCCATATAATATTATGGACTCTCCCCTATATAAAGAGAGATGCTCCATTGACACATATTACACCAATTATGGTAGCTATAACTATTGTGTGAGATTTGAGAGTTTTGAGCGTATATCGATCCTATGAATCGTGTAACAATATTATAGTGATTTGTTCGTCGTTCCTCCCGTGGTTTTTCTCAGTTGGGTTTCTACGTAAATTCTTGTCTTCTCTATTTTATTGCTGATTTCTTTTCTTCGGTATCCCGTTATTATCATACTTATACATCGTCCCGATCGTCAACAATATCTTTTTGAGAGGAGGAAGGTTCAAGGGTGCGAGTCAGAATGTGTGAGCTAAGTGCTCATGGGTCTGCCAGCGAGGTCTCCTTGTTATCTCCGTCGTGTTTGTCACTTCCGATCACTATATGATGATGGGTTATACAGTCTTGAGTCGATCTATCTTTAATCTCTGATTTTATATTACTTTCGTTGTATTTCTGTTGTTGCATGCTCAATTCTGTTACAGATCTGGGCTTTTCTTGTTTAATGGTTTTCTCTTTTGAGTATTTTGCAGGTACCTTGAGCATTAGATGTCGTCGCTTGTACCCAACATAGAGTATTGTATTTACTTGGATAGGTCGCCCAAAGACAGGATGTCTCATCGAATTATGAAATATCTGGTGGTGGCGCTTGATGATGATGCACTACTCTTCTTGGTAATTCGTTAGGTAATGGACGACGTGGCCCCCGACAGTTCCTATGTTGAATATTACATCCATCCCTCGTCACTTCTTTGTCCCCACATGACTATTGATTTCTCTACGATCAAGAGGAAGCTGTGGATCTAATTAAGCCCTCCGAAGATTTATGATCAAATTATAATTTTTCATATTGAAATACAATTTTACTCTTAATTTTTCAACATATTTTTAAAATTTTACTTACAATTATTTTATTTTTTAATTTAAAAATATATTTTTACCCTTTAGAAGTACATAAATTTTTAATTCGTGTGACAGTGTTGTTAGTACATAATTTTTGGGATGAAATTAGTATTCATATTCGAATACTTTAATAATAGGTATGCATTTGAAGTATTAGAATTGTTTTGAGCCGATGTTACATCTTTGAAGATCTATGTGCCGGAATCAGAGGTTCGATCTTCTAGATACAAAAGCATTAAAATTTATACTGTAGTAAGAGTAATGGATCAAAGTTGCAGAAATTAGAATGGAAGAAGACGGAGATAGAGAGTTGTTGCTCTTCTCTATTTTTATTTATATTGTAGTGAATTTTTGTATAATGATTTGCATGCTCTATTTTCTCTCAAAATTCCTCCCTTTATATCTAACAACTCTTCTCTATTTTTATTTATATTGTAGTGTATTTTTGTATAATGATTTGCATGCTCTATTTTCTCTCAAAATTCCTCTCTTTATACCTGACATTGTATGTCTCTTTTCTTCCTACATATTAGCTTCCTATTGGACCAAATAACCCACTAAAATCCCATTAAGTCCTCTTTTTCCCTTAATGATTACATCTGAACGTCTCCTGACGATTTCCCGGTATTCCCTGAGATCGAACTAATCGTGCTGCTCTTCTCCTGCCCACTGGGCATTTGAATCGATACTCCCAGCTGGGCGATCTATCCCGTCTTTTAATTTGGTTTTCATGGTTTGTGCATCTGTGTATCCTTGTTATGAATTCTTCCTTGGTTGACTCTTGATGATGACGTGATGGTTGTCTTTCGTACACGTGTCGGTGATTGATTTTTCCTGACACAATAAGAATGTTTTGATAATTTAAAATTTGATTTATATATATATATATATATATATATATATATATATATATATATATATATATATATATATATATATATATATATATATATTGTTTAATTAAAAAAATATATAACTCAAAGTCTTAAAAGCAATTTTATTTTCCTCATTTTTTTATTAAAGAAATAAAAAATAATACTCCGTATAACATTTTTAAATTTTTATATGATGTGTTGAAATTTACAATTTTATAATAGTATAATAGTTAAGAATATTAATCTTATTTTGTTTTAAATTATTTGATAAATAAATAAACATAAATTCACCATGCGGAGATATACATACAATATTTAATCAATTGCATCCATGTCCATCGGGATTCCTCTGCACTTTAGAATCACATTTCACATACAGACAAACAACCTAAAGTCACATAAGTCGTGCTATCAACATGAAAAATCTAGGAAAATCAAATTAATGCAATATATTTAATCAGAAAAAGTTTGATACCAAATTACTCCCTCTGTCCCATAAAACTAGTCACATGGTCAATGTTGACTTTTTTTATCCGTCCAATAAATACGATAAATAGTTTACAAAATTATGAAAAATAACTAAAATAAAATTTAAGTATTAAATTTTATTTTAGTAATTTTTTCATAAATTTTGTACACTATTTATCATATGTATTGGATGGAAAAAAAGTCAACGTTGACCACATGTGACTATGTCTATTTCTGTGACGGATTGAGTATATAAGAAATTGTTGTGCTCTTTAGGATGGATGCTCTGCTACCCATTGTTGCGATATTGAAAACTAAATCTCTTACGGCTCTCGAAATATATATTTGATGCGAAGAAAAGATAAACGAAAAGAACGAACACACAAATTTACGTGGAAACCCAAAACACGGGAAAAAACTACGAAAAAAAAGAAAACAACTACATCGTTGAGGCTTACAATAATCTACTATATTGTCTATTGCACTCTATGATTTTCGTCTACCGGAGAACACCAATAAATCATATTTCTAATTCATGACCCCTAAATGTATAAGAAATATAATTATATTTCTAATATAATTATATATCCGTAAATAATCAAAACCAATAAAATACGAACCAAAAAACCTAGCCGCACGTCGTCTACCGAAATCGGTCCGCGTGAGAGAAACCTTTTTCCAAAACCCACCACTTACTGTACATACTTCTATTTGTTAATTAATTCCATTAATTAACTTCCTTACTCCACAGCAAGTTGGTATATGTATTCGGTACATACGCTCTGTTTTATTATGTCTCGTTTACGTTTCGATTCGTTCCAATTCGAGTCATACTTTAACAGAAACGAAAGAAATATACCTCTACATTTTAATTTATTAATTAAAGTAATTAAATTCCGTTTTAACTAACACATTATACTCATTTCTTAGAAATTAATTATGATACACATGCCAACAATTTTATTTTTATTTTTTTGGTTTTGATGGGTTACCATTGTCCACTTACCTCTAGATAAGTGTTCAATTCTAGTTCTAATGAATTAGGATAAACTGCACTGAAAAAAAAACCAATATTTATAAAGTTTCGACGTCTGATCGGTTTCTTTATCCTTCCAGTTTCGTTACACATTTCATATCACAAATTATTTTAAGTTCTATGCTGACAATATTTCGTCGCTTCGATGACCTCTTCAAAAGTGTCTCGAGTGCTCACGAGTGAGAACAAATTACGCTAGAAAATACATTATTTTTACAGTGAAATTATAATATCATTCCTGAAAGCATTAATCGGCAACCGAAACAACCTTATAAGGGACAGACTTCGATCCGCAATGGTCAAACATTTCACATTTTACATCACAAGTTATTTTATGAGTATTTTTTTATTTTAACATTTTTCAACCATACGCTGCATTTACAATATAATATTATACACTCATTCTATTATGGTAATATATCGTTGTTTCGGTGATCTCCTGAGAAAGTTTATCTAGTACTCATTAGTGAGAACAAAATGCAATTGAAAAGACACGTTGTATAGTGGTCTCAAAATTTCACTTCAGGAAACTGTCATTAGTAACCGAGACGACCTTATAAAGGTCGGAACGCATTACACATTTCATATAACAAATTATTTTTCAAGTATTTTATAATTTTAACATTTTTCAAACCACACATTGTTCATATACAATATAAATATAATCATCCTGGTAAGATTTTGTCGCTTATCGATGACCTATTTGGAAGTGTATCACGTACTTACTAATGTTGACAAATTAAAATGCGCTGAAAAATAAACGTATTGATACAGTGAGACAAACATATTAATTTTGAAAGCAAAACGTATTGATACAGTGACACAAACATATTAATTTTGAAAGCTGTTATTGATAAACAGTGAGACAAACATATTAATTTTGAAAGCAATTATTCATAAACGAATCAATGTGTTACAGATTTTATTATCTTAGGAACATTTTATTATTTTTAATATTATTTTAGTGCACATATACAATATAATGTACATAATCATTTTATTCTACAATATTCTAGTCGTTTCGGTGAATCAATATTATTATTATATTAATAATAAAATTAAAAAAAATTGTAGTATAATGTATTTTTTTATTTTAGTTTTATATAAGAAGAAAATACAAACATGTAAATGTATTGGAGAATATATTCATTCCATTAATATAAACATAAAGTAGTCCAACTTCTATGAAGTTTTTAACTTCTCTACACGATAGATAAAACGGAGCGATAAATGTGAAGTTATCAAACTTCTATACACAATAGGAGATAAATATGAAATTGTCCAATTACATAATAATTAAATGTAAAGTTGTCCAACTTCTTTACACAATAGAATAAAATAGAGATGCTTCTAATTAACAAAACTTGAATAGATATGAATACATTTAAAAGAATGGAACAAATATGATTACATTTTAAACAATAAGGATAAAACAAATACAAAAATATTGTAAAAACATACAGTAAAACGTAAACTCTAATACCTTAAATTATAAACTTTAATATTATGTTTTTAAACACCCCAATGATCATTAATGCTCTGTTCTTTTGGATTGAAATCGACTGAACTGAACTGAATGTCTTTTAGGGTGAAATTTAATAAGGATAAAACAAATACAAAAATACTGTAAAAACATACAGTAAAACGTAAACTCTAACACCTTAAATTCTAAAATTTAATATTATGCTTTTAAACACCCCAATGATCATTAAGGTTCTGTTTTTTTGGATTGAAATCGACTACTAAGGACCTGTTCTTTTAGACTGAAACCGGCTGAACTGAACTGAACTGAATTTAAAGGATCTGAACTTAACTGAACTGAACTTAAACGATCTGAACTGAACTGAATTGATTTTTTTATAAAAATAATAATAATTTGTATAAATTATTAAATATTTTTTAAAAATATTAATAATATCACGAAAGTAACTAGATTTTATATTTAAAATTATAGATTGAAATTATTTTTTATTTATTTTATTTTAATTTATTTTGAAACGAACTTAACTGAACTGAAGCAATCTGGACTGAACTTAAGCGATCTGAACTGAACTGAAATTAAGTCCAAAAGAACAGGTCCTAACACCTTAAATTCTAAACTTTAATATTATGCTTTTAAACACCCCAATGATCATTAAGGTTCTGTTTTTTTGGATTGAAATCGACTACTTTAAGGACCTGTTCTTTTGGACTGAAACCGGCTGAATGAACTGAATTTAAGCGATCTGAACTTAACTGAACTGAACTGAATTGATTTTTTTTATAAAAATAATAATATTTTTTATAAATTATTAAATATTTTCTTAAAAATATTAATAATATCATGAAAGTAACTAGATTTTATATTTAAAATTATAGATTGAAATTAATTTTTGTTTATTTTATTTTAATTTATTTTGAAACGAACTGAACTGAACTGAACTGAAGCAATCTGAACTGAACTTAAGCGATCTGAACCGAACTGAAATTAAGTCCAAAAGAACAGATCCTAACACCTTAAATTCTAAACTTCAATATTATGCTTTTAAACACCCCAATGATCATTAAGGTTCTGTTTTTTTGGATTGAAATGACTGAACTTAATAAAATGTCTTTTGGAGTGAAATTTACTGAATTGAATGAATTTGAACTGAACTGAATTTATTTTTCTTATAAAAATAATAATAATTTTATAAATTGTTAAATATTTTTTTAAAAATATTAATAATATTATAACATTTAACTAGATTGTATACTTAAAATTATTAATTCGAATTATTTTTTATTAATTTTAATTTAATTTATTTTGAAACAAACTTAATCGAGCTGAACAGAATAAAACTTAAACTATTTTAAATGTAATGAAATGGACTGAAATTAGGTTCTAGAGCCTAAATCTATATAAAATGAGAAGAAAAAAAATCACGTTTCCTTTTTATTTTTCACAAAAATCCAAAATCCTTATTTTATTTATAATCAATCCTCAATGAGTACATTTTATTATTTAAAAAAATTTGCAAAACGTGGGATATTATATATAGCTAAAATCTTATATATAAATAAATATTCTTGTTTGTATTCGCTATTTGATTTCAAACTGGGCCCAGGTATAGCCATATAGAAAAACTAAGTAGCCTAATTCTGAAAAAAATATAAAATAAAAAGAAGTTAATTTATAAGTTGGGCCAATTGACAAAATTATCATAAATTATGTTTACGTGATGATAATATTTAAACACAAAAGAGCGTATTTTGACGTCACTCACCGTTCCTGATTACGCATTTAGACGTCACCTAAGCGCCTAATTACGCACATGTTATAAATAGCGAATACTTGCTACACTCATCTAACAAAAAAACAGAAAAAATTAATAAAATACTTATATATTAAAGTGATAAAAAGATTCCTCCTTGAAACAAAACTTATTAAAGTGATAAAAGAGATTCCTCGTTGAAACAAATATACATGAGTATACGACAAATTCTATTTCATGATCGAATTTACATAGCTGGAAATTACTTACCACTCGCACTGTATTTCTCGGGGTTTACAGATTACATGAGTATATTCTCTTTTTACTATAAATACATCATTTCTCAAACCATTTTATTCACACAAACAAAAACAACAAACACAACATAATATTTCTCATCATCTTTTTCTTCAATCCAAACCAATGGCAGCCAAGACGATCAAAGCATTCGGGTGGGGCGCGAAGGACTCGTCCGGTTCCCTCTCTCCCGTCGAGTTCACCCGACGTGCAACTGGGGCCCACGACGTCCAGTTCAAGGTGCTCTACAGCGGCGTTTGCCATTCCGATCTCCACCAGATCAAAAACGACTGGGGCTTCTCTCACTACCCAATGATCCCCGGCCACGAGATCGTCGGAGTCGTAACCGAAACCGGCTCCAAAGTCGAGAAATTCAAAGTCGGCGACAAGGTGGCCGTCGGAGTCATGGTCGGGTCTTGCCGGAGCTGCGACCAGTGCTCCGGCGACCTCCAGAACTACTGCCCGGAGAAGCTCGACACCTACAACGGCCTCCTCCCCGACGGCTCCGTCACCCACGGCGGCTTCTCCGATCTGATGGTGGCCGAGGAGGACTTCGTCATCCGCTGGCCGGAAAACTTCCCCATGGACCGCGGGGCCCCGCTTGTCTGCGCCGGGATCACCACCTACAGCCCGATAAGGTACTGTTACAAATTTGAGAATGAGCCATAAAGTTTACACACCCATAAATATAAATATGATTATTAATATGATTATTATAAATATAAAATATAAATATAAATATGATTATTAATATGATTATTATAAATATAAATTTTTTTTATATCTTAACCTTCAAATACTCATCTATTTATATTAATATAATTATTTTTTCACCTAATTTCTCCATTACTTATATAACAATAAATATTATACCCCTATTTTTTTTATTATTTAACACTTAAAAAAACTATTTTTTTTTCATTTACGTGAAAGTTTTTTACAAACTCTTAAGATACGGAATGTGTATAAAATACAGATAGATTAGTGTGTCGAATGACACCCTTATAGAGTTCTTATTTCATAGACTATTTATACATGTATGTGTAATCACTCTTCGACTACAATATTAAGTATGATAAATGACATACATACATAACCTTTCATATTATTACATTCAAGTTTACATGTTAGAGTATCCCACATCGGTTGGATAAAGAACCTTGAGCTCACATATAAGTTGGACAACCTTAATACCTTAACAAGGCCTTTTAAGGTGTTATTGACCCAACTTTGACATGGTATCAGAGCAGGCCTAACACGATGTGGGGCCCCGGTCGATGGAATTTCCGACTGTGGGCACCTCTGCCGATGGAATTTCCGGCTTACTCGTGAGGGGGAGTGTTAAAGTATCCCACATCGCTGGATAAAGATCTTTGGGCTCACATATAAGTTAGACAACTTTAATACCTTAACAAGGCCTTTTAAAGTGTTATTGGCCCAACTTTGACATTACAACATTTAATAATTTCAATAGGTACTATGGGCTCGACAAGCCGGGCCTCAACGTCGGCGTGGCGGGCCTCGGCGGGCTGGGCCACCTGGCGGTCAAGTTCTTGAAGGCGTTCGGGGCAAAGGTGACGGTGATCGACGTCTCCCTTGACAAGAAGAAGTACGCAATCGAGACTCTTGGAGCCGATCGCTTCCTTCTCCCGAGCGAACTGGAATCTGCAGCCGGGACCCTGGACGGGGTGTTGGATGCGGTTTCGGTGTTCCACTCGATCGAGGGGCTGCTGAATCTGCTGAAGCCGCACGGGAAGATGGTGGTGGTGGGGCTGCCGGAGAAGCCGCTCGAGCTGCCGGTGTTTGCGCTGGCTACGCAGCGGAAGATGATCGGAGGGAGCATGATAGGAGGGATCAAGGAGACGCAGGAGATGATCGATTTCGCGGCCGAGCATAACATATTGTCGGACGTGGAGATTATATCGATGGACTACATCAACACCGCCATGGTGAGGCTGGCGAAGGGAGATGTCAAGTATCGCTTCGTGATCGACGTCGGGAACACGATGAAAGCATGAAGTGGTGGATATTCCATCCGAATGAATCGAGGATTATTGTGTAATTTGTATTCTCTGTGTTGTTGTTTTCTGTTTCGTTGGCGTGTCGATGTATTTCGAGTAATGAATGGAATAAATTTCTAGTTTGGATCTCACTGATTAATTTATGTGCATGCATGAAAAAATAATTTTGTTTTAATTAGGGTTAAGCACACGCTACATTATGTTACATACATTTTACATTTAAGGGGCGGAGGCATTTAAAGGCCAAAACATAAAAGTATACAAGTTCTAAAGCCCCGTTCATAAGAATGTAAGTTAACTAGGCCAATTTGAATGAAAAGACTTAAGTGCCCTCAAAAGTTATCTTTTCTCACAAAAAACAAATCGAATATTACAAAATAACAAAAAGAATATCAGAAAAATAAAGTTGCCCCACAAAATCAATTTTCGACGTTTGAAATTCACACGCACGACGAGCGCTGCCACGGTGAAACACCAGCCCCGACCGTTATCGTATCAACTATTCAACTCCGTCTCCGACGATCATCATTATGGCAAGCAGTGACAACATGGACAACCCAGACAATCGCGCTCAACCTCCGGTAAGTCCATAACCATAGCTTTTAAACTTTCGATTATTCGAGCTTTGATGTTTGTAAATCATTCGATTGCAATTTGATATTGTTATATCCTTTAAAGATAGGGTTTTTGTTTCCGACATTTTAAAATGGTTAATGGTTTATTGCTCTCTGCAATTTTTTCGCATGCGGTTGTGTGTCAGTTCTAGTAGACGACGGTTCAACCGTGAGTTTTATCACCGTGTATTATCACGGTAAAGTTTAAGACGGTGATATATCTCACGGGTGACATACACCGTGTGTACTTACGGTCTTGTCGATTTACGACTATGATTCATCTCACGGTGTACATTTACCGTGTGTACTTACGGTCTTGTACGAGCACGATCCACGACAGTGTTTTATTTCACGGTGTATGTGTACTTACGGTCTTTTACGAGCACGATCCACGACAGTGTTTTATTTCACGGTGTATGTGTACTTACGGTCTTGTACGAGCACGGTCTACGACAGTGTTTTATTTCACGGTGTATGTGTACTTACGGTCTTTTACGAGCACGATCCACGATAGTGTTTTATTTCATGGTGTATGTGTACTTACGGTCTTATACGAGCACGGTCTACGACAGTGTTTTATTTCACGGTGTATGTGTACTTATGGTCTTTTACGAGCACGATCCACGATAGTGTTTTATTTCACGGTGTATGTGTACTTACGGTCTTGTACGTGCACGATCCACGACAGTGTTTTATTTCACGGTGTATGTGTACTTACGGTCTTGTACGAGCACGATCCACGACAGTGTTTTATTTCACGGTGTATGTGTACTTACGGTCTTGTACGAGCACGATCCACGTGGAAAAACATATTCACCATATGTTCAAGGTCGTGTGTAATGTACACCGTGGTAAAACACCGTTTTGTATGTTCACGATGAATTTACACCATGATATTCTATGGTTTTTTTTCTTACGGTGTAATTTCACCGTGTCGTTATATTTCTCATTTTTTATCCTTTAATTCTTATTTATTTATTTCATATTTCAGTCTGGATTTGAATGGAAGAGACCAACCAATCTGCAGTCGGTCACTTTAAGCCTCAATTTGTATACTCGCTACGAAATTCCGGAACTGATCACGGAGATAATAAAAGATATCGGGGGTGATGTCGTCGCAGTTCGCGATTTTATTACGCTGCCTTACATGAAAAGTGTTCTGGGAATAAGATTTACTTCCAAATCAAGCACTAATTTTTTGCACCACCTAGTATGTCGAGAGTTGTCAGGTCCGTCAATACCGGAGAAGGAGCATTGGTTCTACGTCGGTGGTAAGACTGCGAAACTCACACCCTCCGCTTATGCCATTGTAACGGGACTGAATTTCGGCATCTACGATGAATTTGACATCCATGCCACACCCCAGTCTGCTCCAGGTAGCTTAAATAAGCGACTATTCGGTGGGAAGCGTGTAAGAAGCAATGATCTACGCAAGTTATTTGCGGTCAAACAACTCTTCGATGGGGAACAACCTGCCTCGTTGGAGGATTACATTAAAGTCGCCAATCTCATCGTCTACTATTCCTTCTTTCTTTGTCGATCCGCTGAAATGTATGTCGAGGACTGGGCATGGGCATTAGTGGATGAGCCGGAAAAGTGGCAGAGTTTTCCATGGGGCGCTTATTCCTACCAGGCTCTGAGCTACTACCTCGAAACAACAGCGATGGACCCTGAATTAGCAGAAAAAACTTCGTACCACGTCTATGGCCCCAGTTGGGCTTTTATAATTTGGATGTTCGAGTCCGTTCCGGATATCGGTCAGTTATGTGGTCAACGTGATCTGAATATGAAAGTGCCACGTTGTTTGATGTGGAGTACATCTACAACAAAGATTGATTGCGATTATCTTTTCTTCCAAGGAGAGGTACGTAACTATCTACTCCTACTTATATTTTGCTATTAATAGTATTTGTTTCACGCGGTGGAATATTAATACTCTGTGTTGATAAGTTTCAGATTGAAGTTGTTCATGAAACCTTGATTCCTACTGATGAAGAGAAAAATGAGCAGTGTTACCTTTCTGTACATGACAGACCATTTCATGTTGAGTACAATCGCCCAGTACGCAATGGCGGTAATGCAACCAAAGCCAAACAAAATCCGGAGAAGAAGAAAACACAAACCAAGAAGCCTTCTTCGAAAAAGCGTGCTGCAGCCACGGGTATTGAAATGCCCGTTTCTAGATCACGCAGACGGCGTGCTTCTGAGCAGAGTACTCCTGATCCAAGTGGGCATGTGTGTTGTAGGCCTGTGTGCTGTCGGCGTACACTTTGTTGCCCACATGAAGATGCTTCTGAGTTGGACAGACGACTGACTAGGCTTTTGAGGGCCAAATTGAGAGCCGATCATGAACGAATTTTGTCTGATGAAGGATTGATTGCAGATTTTGCTGGATATATCTTTGAGCGGATTAAAGGCATCACTCCACAATAACTTCATGAGAGCGCGTCTCTGCATGAGTCGCCGGGAGATCTGCGTCGACCTGTATCGCTAATCACATCAGACAATAATATAGCGAGTGAGGCTGCCGGAGAAGCCGACGTCCAAAATCAGACAGTTGCTGCCGGAGAAGTCGAAAACAACCACGTTCAACCGGAGCAAGATCCTGTTTCTGATTACGTGGAAGTCGTCCAACCCACTAGACCAAACATTGTTACTGATGAAGCCAACGACCAAACATTCACAGTCCCTGTTTCTGATACCGTTGAAGTTGAAGGTACCGGTATACCGATCCGATCGATATACCGTGTGTGCGGAAGCGTGTAAAGCATATAAATCTATCATGCTTGGATCTTAGTGCACACTTAATGTGTATAAGAACACATATAAACATATATATATACACATCCAATATATATATATATAAGGTTCAACGATTACTTACTTTTGGTGATCGTTGATTTTGGTTAAGGTGGTGTTGAGTCGATTGAACCACCTTAATGGATCAGCCTCTCGAAGCTCTCCTTATGAATGACCTCGTCACTCCTCTTGTCTAGATCGCCCGGATGTTGAAGCCGCACAAATGGCCCGACCTCTACGTGTTGCACACGAACCCGGATGACGAACACTTTGCTTGATCGAGTCGGTTCTCCAAGAACACTCTCTCCTTTCTCTCTTTTGTGTGGATTTCGAAATATGTGATTAAGTTGTGTGAAAATCTGATTTTCACCCTCTTATTCATCTCATTATGGTCACATAATTGTCCCATTATCAACATTGTAACCCCCCACCTTAATGTGTGTCATCAACACACATAATGGGGTGGTTTATGGTGAATATGAATGGTCATACCACATCATCATGCCAAATAGCATAAGACATGGTCCCACTAGCTTGTGTGGCATGCCATGTCACACTATGTGACATGCATCCATGCAAGCCATGCATCCCATGCATGTGAATTAAATCCACGTAAATATTGATTCTAAATCAATATATTTATCAAGCAACGTACATCATCTTTGAGTCCGTGTGTGACCCTGTAGGTATGATTTATCGATCAATATTATATTGTTCCCAACAAATAATATTACCAAATAATCATTTAACATCCATATACGACCTTATGACTTTATCGATTGCACACGTAGGATCGAAGGACATATCCCAACAATCTCCCACTTGGCCTTCAGAGCCAGTGTGCTGCCAACTTCCTGTTGTCACTTTATGTCTAAGTTTGAACTTGAGGCAAGACTCGAGTCATCCTCAATCGGTTCAAACCTTTCTTGGACTTTGAGACAGACTGTAAAACCAGATTTATCACTATGATACGAATCTGGACGTGGCCACGTATTTTCCACAGTCTCGACTCTCCAAGTGGCCGGTAAGACATGTATCCCATTATAAAAATGGAGGACAATCCCATCTTGTCAGTCCAAGCTCTCCCACTTGCTTCCTGATATACCCAATAACAAGTTTTATAACCTCCTTTTACGAAAGGCGTTTACTTGTATCAAAGTACACCATTTCACAATGGAATCACTCTGGACTACTCAGGTCAGAGGAAATTGCTCGACATTCAATGAAATAGTATTATGACTCGAAATCTTAAATACTATTCCAGTCGGGTCTGTTCGATCATTAGCTCCCAGCTAATATCTATGTAATTGTACTTGATGTCCCACATCACGAGCCCATGAAGCGGCGCTATAGTACACATTACAAACTAGTTCATTGTATTATCGGTTTGTCCGTACTCGATTATACGAACCAGAAACAACTATATGATTTAAGTATATCAGTTCAACCATTGGGACTTCATTATGCGGTAAGTCGACCTCATAACCCAATTGATATCACTTAATCATTTGGACAATTCATATAAATTAAACCATATTTATATGAAGAAACATGTATTATACATATGAGTGAATGTTTACCAAAATCTACAAAAGTATCTAATACAGTAATAGAAATCACAACCCATCTCTAAGATGTTTGATCTCTATTGCAGTTGGAGAGGTTTAGAAAACGGGTTTGCAACCTTACCAAAAGTTGCAACTTTATTATCTCGATGTCTCCACAAAACTATCTCCCAGATAATGTGGAACTTCCTGAGCACCAGTTTTAGACTTGTGGTGCTTCCTAGCTCATTGGCTTGTGCGATAACTCTACTATAAATAGAGAATTATCGGATGGGCTAAGCTAGTTACGGCACCTAGTTCATTCAAGAACTTTCAAATCTTAACTGCCAACATTACTGCATCCAATGCAATACTGTGCTCAACTTCTGTAGTTTAATCAGCTATATTGCATTGCATGGAACTATTCCAGCAAATTTCACCTCTAACCAGACAAAAGATATAACCAGATTAAAATCGGAAATTATCTTAGTCTGTTTTGAAGTTAGCAGTCAAACTGCTTGTTAATATCAACTCTTTTTGTCTTCCAAAGACAACAAAATATTCTTTAGTCCATCTAAGGTACATAAGAATACTCTTGGCCGCAGTCTAATGCGTCTCACCTGGGTTTCCTTGAAACCGAATCGTCATGCTCAAAGCATACAATACGTCCAGTCGTGTACATATCATGGCGTACATTATAGACCCTATTGCCGAAGCATAAGGAATGTTTTACATCCTCTTTTGCTCATCAAGTACCGTAAGGCCTTGCATCTTGCTAAGTGATGTGCCACATGACTCATTGGAATGAGACCCGTTCTGGCGTCTTTCATTCTGAACTTATCAAGCACCTTATCAATATAGGTCGTTTACTAAGTCCAAACATCCTTTTTGATCTGTTCCGACAGATCTTGATGCCCAATATGTACTGTGCTTCTCCAAGATCCTTTATTGAAAAACAATTTCCAAGCCATTCTTTAATAGAATTAAGCATAGAAACATTGTTTCCAATAAGGAGTATGTCACCGACATACAACACAATTAATACAACGTAACTCCCACTGATCTTCTTGTAAAACAAGACTCTTCAAAGTTCCTCTGAAATCCAAATCCCAGTATGGATTCATTGAACTGAAGATTGCTACTTCGATATGCATTCTTTATTCCATAAATAGAACTATAAGCTTGCATAATTATTCAGCCTTATTAAGATCGATAAAACTCTTTGGTTGTGTTAAAACACAGCCTCTTCTAGAATCCAATTCAAGAAGTTAGTTTTAACATCCAATATTACCATAACTCATTATCAAGATGAGTAGTAATGGCTAAGATAATCTGAATGATTTAATCAAAGGAATTGGTGAAAGTTTTTTCCATAATCCACCTCGTGAATAAAACTTTTACCATCAACCTTGCTTTGAAAACCCTAGGTTTTCCATCTGTCTGTTTAGATCTTAAAGATCTATTAGCATTCATTGGGTCTAACCCTGTGATGCAAATATATCAAGTTCCAAACTTGATTATCAGATATTGATATCATCTCAGATTTCATGGCACCATGCCAATTTTCAGTAGCTGGACTCGTCATAGCTTGGAATTAGGTCGAAGGTTCACCGCTTTCCGAAAGCATGAATTCATATCTCTCATTGGTCACAATATCTAAGTATTTGAATAATAGAGATAGATTTATGCCTTTCGGACCTACGAGAGCTGGTATGGTTTCCAAAACCATAGGAATACTCTCAACCCAGTCTTGAGTATTCATCGTTAGTTGTTTCACTTGAACCTCGTTCAAGACAACCGAGCTCCCACTGAATTTCTAGGAAAGATAACTCTTTTCAAGAAAATCACTATCTCGAGCAACAAAATATTGTTCTCAGATAGATCGTAGAAGTTGTACCCTCGAGTTTCTTATGGATACCATAAAGAAACTTTTATCCCATTTGAGTTCAAGCTCTATAGAGATAAATCTCGTCAGAGAAGCTTTTAGAACCTCAAATTTTGATGAAAACAATTTAGGGACCCTCCCTTTCAATACCTAGTATGGTGTCTTATCCACAGCTTTTGACAGCTTCCTATTCAGTGTATAAGTTGAAGTCTAGAATTGTGTGTTCCCAAAAGAGACCAGTAGTTCATTTAGACCTCTCATCGAATGGTCGAACTATATCTAATATAGTTTGTTTTCTCTTTTCCGAAACATAACCTTCATGTGCTTGTGAACTAATAGGTTCCACATACATCAGTATGGATCATCCCTAATTACTCACATGTTCTCCTTTCTCCAAGAAAGATGACATTGTTATCTTTTCAATCACACATCATTCACATGTATCAAATGACTCCAAGTCAAATGATTCTAAAATTCCTTCTAAAAGAAGCTTCGTTACATGTTTAGATTTTGATTTGATCTAATCAACAATGTTTCAGTTATGTCTCATCGATACTTATTCGACTTGGTCTTTGGTCTTAATGATATATATGATTTGTCAAGTTTAAAGTATACATAAACAATATAATAATCGTACCACAACAAAGAATAATTCACAATTAAAATAGTTACCAAACTATTTAATAGTGAAAAACTAATCCATCAGTATCTAATACTGAACCAATATTCATTGTTTATTGAAGGTACGAAATTACATAGTTATAATACTAAAACAGGGCCCTAAGGCAAAACAACATCATATGATCATACGGCTAATGCAGCGACCTTCGCTCCATTTCTTGCCCGTAGATCGACATCTCTATTCACCAAACTTATACTTCTATGTAGTTCCTCCACATAAAATGTGAGAACCACATTTGGCATCCAATACCCAAGAAGTAGAATTTGTGAAGTTTAATGTCTATATCATTAATACTTGAAGATGAAGCAACCCCGTTCTTCACATCTTCTTTGAACTTTGGGCAAATTCAATTATTCCCAATAATTGAATTTCATTCAAATTTCTATTCAAAATTATCTCAATGTCAAAACGTGATAAATCGTAAGTGAAAAATTGAAGTTTTCTAACCAGCGATAATATCATGCAATTGAAGCCCTATCTCTCATAAAATATGAGGGAGCCAACCAGACAATCGATTCACGCCATCCAATGGCTCGAAAGTCTCTAATTTGTGTCATTGATGAACTTAAGTGTTTTGGATTAAATCACTCCCCGAGGTGTAAATAATCCTAACCTTATAATCCATCAAATGAAAGACAAATTAGGCATTTGTTTTGAAATTGAATAAAATATGATCTTTTATATGTTTGCAAGTAGTGTCCAACACTTTTGCAGTAGACGCATTGAGATTCCCTGGGAACCCTAGTAGCCTTCTTGCCCATGCTCTTTTGAATACCCTATCCCATATCATAAGAATTTCCCTCTTAGGGTCCTTCTCTATCGCCGGCTCAGGAGCCTTGAGCATCCCGTGGAGCTCACGAAGCGATTTCTTCAAACCATTCATATGGAAATTTTAGCCTAAAGGCATTATAACCATCATGAAATTGAAGTATGAAATCGGTTGCCAAATAATCATCATAGGAAAAATCTAGGCGGTCACTTGAAACAAATAATCCAATCATTTGTTGCACATGTGATCCCATAGATTTCCATTTTTCCAGCCTAGCTGAAGCGATGACCCTGGTCACACCGAACCGCTCAATCATTGCATATTCTCCGAACATGATATTGAGTTGTTCAATGATATCTTAGGATGTGGTTATCTAACACATTTTCCTTGTCTTCGTATTTGAGGACCATCCTCAAATTACGTTGTGAATCAAGAAAATTTGTTCAATTTTTCATAATCAAGAATTGAACCAAACTTGAATTGAGTTGATATTTGACATGATAAACTATAAAAGAAAGATAACTAAAGTATGTAAACATCCACAAAGCGGTAAACAAATAAGGTTGTCTAACAATTGTACTTATTTATTTCATTTTGTTCAATTGATATCCAATATCATTGTCCCTTAAAACAAAACGATTCCGAGATCCTCATCTTGCAAATCTTTAAGCCGACTGAGTCCTCACTTAAGTATTTCAAGATAGGTAGACACACCCATGTCAATGATATCTAATATCACTCTCGGTTGATGAGAATCCCATTCTCATCTCATGTCTCGATAGCCACGCCTGCAGTGGATCTATCGATGAGAAAACCAAAGTCACGTGTAAGGGTCTAACCCTTACTCCCACTTATCCCAAGATAACAAGTAGTACCCCGCTGAGGCGGACCTACCAACTTATGATCGAGGGCTTCATGAGTGTGATGTTTTTGGACAAGACATTATACTCATTATTTTGGGAACTTGCATGCATAGGTGTTTATATGTAAGTTGAACATTTATAACATAAAACATCCTATAACTAGCAAAGCAAATAAATACGAAATCGAAAGGCCCCTAGAACCTCACAACTCTCAAACGAAAATAATTAAAGTAATAACAAAAGCCTTGAACATCTTCTGGACTGGTCCTCGCCCTCCGTTTTAGTTCCGTGCTCGCCGATTTTGGTCAAAACAAGTCATTACCTCAAAAACCACGAACAGCGCCCGCCGTTTTACAACCAGCGGTCGCTGAACACCACCGGCGGTCGCCGTTTCCAAAACGGCGCCCGCCAAAAAGGCAAAAAACCCATCTGCCCCAAAAAAGGCCTTTCGGCGGTCGCCGTTTCCAAAACGGCACCCGCCGAATCAAAACGGCGCCCGCCGGAGCTCAAACGGCGACCGCCGTTTGGCTCCAGCAGCCCAGTTTGCTTCGTTTTGCTTCGTTTGGCTTCGTTTGGCTTCGTTTCTTCTCGTTTTCGCCGGAGAGCCGAGATCCTCCATCGAACCATGGACCAAGTCCATCGCTTACAAGTTTGAACAATACAAATTGAAATAGAAAACCTATCTATTACAAATGATTCCAAGGGACGCAGCCCTCCAAAACTATGGCCAATCGAAACGTAAAAAACGACAATTTCATTCACCCGACCACTAACGGTGGCCGGCCTTACATCTAATCACATAATCACAATTAAACAAATAAGTCAATTATGTTGATTTAACCTTCGTGTCCAACACAAAAGTGTGCACGAGCCCTAGGCTCTGATACCAATTGAAGGTACCGGTATACCGATCCGATCGATATACCGTGTGTGCGGAAGCGTGTAAAGCATATAAATCTATCATGCTTGGATCTTAGTGCAAACTTAATGTGTATAAGAACACATATAAACATATATATATACACATCCAATATATATATATATAAGGTTCAACGATTACTTACTTTTGGTGATCGTTGATTTTGGTTAAGGTGGTGTTGAGTCGATTGAACCACCTTAATGGATCAGCCTCTCGAAGCTCTCCTTGTGAATGACCTCGTCACTCCTCTTGTCTAGATCGCCCGGATGTTGAAGCCGCACAAATGGCCCGGCCTCTACGTGTTGCACACGAACCCGGATGACGAACACTTTGCTTGATCGAGTCGGTTCTCCAAGAACACTCTCTCCTTTCTCTCTTTTGTGTGGATTTCGAAATATGTGATTAAGTTGTGTGAAAATCTGATTTTCACCCTCTTATTCATCTCATTATGGTCACATAATTGTCCCATTATCAACCTTGTAACCCCCCACCTTAATGTGTGTCATCAACACACATAATGGGGTGGTTTATGGTGAATATGAATGGTCATACCACATCCTCATGCCAACTAGCATAAGACATGGTCCCACTAGCTTGTGTGGCATGCCATGTCACACTATGTGACATGCATCCATGCAAGCCATGCATCCCATGCATGTGAATTAAATCCACGTAAATATTGATTCTAAATCAATATATTTATCAAGCAACGTACATCATCTTTGAGTCCGTGTGTGACCCTGTAGGTATGATTTATCGATCAATATTATATTGTTCCCAACAAATAATATTATCAAATAATCATTTAACATCCATAGACGACCTTATGACTTTATCGATTGCACACGTAGGATCGAAGGACATATCCCAACAGAAGTCGGCCAAACCATTGATCCCAACGACTTAGTGATGTCTATTGTTGGACAAATTTTAGCAGATGAAGCCAGTGTCCTAGAACCGACAATCCCTGCCAGAGAAGTCGAAGAAAACATTGACCTATCGCCAATAGTTTATACCGGGATGGTAGCTGATGTGGCCAGTGTCGTCGCCTCGAAAACCGCTGCAGTTGATCACTTGGCGGCGGTTGATCACGCAGAAAGTGTTCAATCAACTGCAATCACAGATGCGTGCGAAAATGTTGGTAGGCCAATTATTTCTCCCCGTAGGCTGAGAACTCGTAAGCCTGAAGCGGCGAAAAATGCTCCCCAAACTCCCAATGAAGGACTTGAAGCCGTTGGAAAAGCATATCGGTCGTTTATGAGACCATCCAAACGGACCAAATCTTCTGTCGATTGTGTAAATTTCGGTGGCACGCAAATTACCGTGAAACGGAAAACATTTCTTGACATTGAAAACGTGAATTGGGACTTCGACGGGGAGGTAACCATTGTAAATTTAAGGTATATAGTAGTATAATTCAGAAATAAAGTTTATATACTTACCAACTAGTATTTTTATATCAGGTGATGACTACCTTCTGCAGTTACATGGAGTTAAAAATGGAAAAGGAAAAGTGGCCTCATGAATCCTTCGTAATTTTACCCCCAAACTATTTTGTAAGTTTTCACAGACTCCGTGGTATGAACTCAATAAAATCTAGCTCACTTATGACCTTATATATTTTCGTTGCACTTTTTCAGTTTTGCTTCAAACATGCTTACAGCTCATTGAACAATCCAAATTGGGAACTCCCAGTCAGTTTATATGACGATGTGGAATGGTTCAGATTTTCCCACGTAAGTACTACAATCATATACCCTAAATCACAAACTCTGAACACTAATTAAGCACTCATGATATCGTTTACTTATTTTCCGGGACATTGGGTCGTAGTTCGAATTTGTTTTGATGATTGGACTGTCGAGCTGTATGACTCGTTAGCTCATAACTATGAGCCTGGTGTGAACCCTCGCGCCCCTGAGTTCAAGTGTTTGTTGAAGGTCTTACCTCGAATGTTGGAGAAAACAGGTTACTGGGAAAGAAAAAGATTACCTGTGAAAACGGAAGACTTCAAGCTCAAGGTCATGCCAGCCGAAGAACAATTTGCCCAAGATGACAACCACTCTTGCGGTCCTTTCTGCACAATGTATTTGGAACAATTGCTCACCGACCCATCATTGTATCGTAACGCGGACGACATCGATATTAAAGCTGTCAGAAAAAACATAGCACTGAAGATATTTTGGATGTTCTGCAAAGACATTGAACTCCCTTTTTGATTAAGGGATGGATAACAGTTGGTTTCGTTTTGGTTTGCAAGAGAGTAAACTTTTCATATACTGTATGCCGTTGTATGTATAACCGTGTGTTTATCACCGTGTGGTTTATCAGCGCCGTGTGCAAAACTATCAATGACTGTATCTAAAAAAAAAATTGTTGATCACCGTGTGCACTTACGGTCTTGTATCAGCACGAACCACGACTGTGATATATCTCACGGTGTAAATTTACCGTGTGTACTTTCGGTCGTGTATGTTCATGATTCACGACACTGTTTTAATAATGTCATCTATAAACATTTCACGGTATACCAATGCCCCGTGGCACGGTTTTACAATATACCGTGATATACAAACGGCAACGGTTATTGTATTTGAATTTAAAGACGTCTTCACTCTCACACGGTGATCTCACGAGACGTCACCGTGATACAACACCGTGTGGTTATCAAATCCATTCTAAAAATATTTGAAATTGAACGAGTTCTTTTTTTAGATGGCGTATTTTCGTTTCTAGGATTGGGGCGGGTTAGCTGATGCACGTGTACTTAAATATTAGTGGTATCAGTTATCAGGACAGCTTTTGCAGGCGGGTATTCATCTTTTATTCTTTTATTTTAAATTCAAATTAAAACATCGGAAAATAAATGAGAGGGGGAAGCCGTTTTACGCACGGCTCAATAAAACGTATACTGTGCACGGTCATTTAGTTTCACGATTGTATACGCACAGTGATACATGGTCATCAATACATCTTCACCGTGGCTTGTTCAACCCGAAAAAAACGATTGACAATCGTTTGTATACACTTTTAATGCGTCTTTACCATCTACGGGTTCATATTTCAGGCATTGAGACGTATGGTATTTGAAATTAAAGACGTACGATGTGATTTGTATTAATGCATGTCTCAAATTCAAGAGATGTTTAGTTAAAATTGGTAACAATTTGGAGTACTCTCAAGTGTGATATTATTGCACATGGTATGTCAAATTTAATCGTTTGATGGATTATTGTGGATTTTTTCAGTTAAATATAATCATTTCCATAGAAAATTAACTTTGCTTAGGCATTTAGCCAAAAAGATTATTGCGATTGTGCAAGAATCACACGAAAACGTGAGTGTTCATACTCATATGGTGATCTCACGAGACGTCACCGTGATACAACACCGTGTGGTTATCAAATCAATTTTAAACATTTTTGAAATTGAACGAGTTCTTTTTTTAGATAGCGTATTTTCGTATTGGAGCGGGATAACCGATGCACGCGAAATATTAGTGGTGTCAGTTATCAAGACAGCTTTTGCAGGCGGGTATAGTCATCCTTTATTCTTTTATTTAAAATTCGAGTTAAAACACCGGAAAATAAATGAGAGGATGGAAGTCGTTTCGCACGGTCATTTAGTTTCACGGTTGTATCTGCACGGCGTTACATGGTCATCAATACATCTACACCGTGGCTTGTTCAACCCGCAAAAAAACGATCGCCAATCGTTTGTATACACCTTTAAGGCGTCGTTACCATCAACATGGTCATGTTTCAGGCTGTGAGACGTATGGTATTTGAAATTAAAGACGTACGATGCGATTTGCATTAGTGCATGTCTCAAATTCAAGAGATGTGTAGTTCATTGGTAACAATTTACTCTCAAGTGTGATCATATTGCACATGGTATGTCAAATTTAATCGTTTGATGGATTATTGTGGAATTTTTTAGGTTCAATATAATCAATTCCATAGGAAAGTAACTTTGCTTAAGCATTTTGTCAAAAATATTATCGCGATTGTGTAAGAATCACGTGAAAACGTCATTGTTCATACTCACACGGTAATGTCGTGAGACCTCACCGTGATACAGTACCGTGCGACGGTCAAATCAATGTAAGTATGTAAACAGATACTTACGTGGCAAGGTTTTGTCAGTGAACAGAACAGCTTTTGAAGCCGCAGGTTTATTCAACCTTTTTATTCATCTTTTAATATTTAATAAATTAGATTACCGGGATTCCCAAAAACCAAAAAAAAAAGAGGACGGTTGCCTTTTGCCACGGTTCAATCACACGACCCTTGGCGCACGGTAATATCTTCAAACGCTAAAGTCACACGGTTACTCGTGCACGGTGGGAGAAGGTCGAAATATATTAACAAAGAAAAACAAGCACTAGTACAGTATTATAACGTAGACTACGTAGTGTAGTAGCTACGAAACCAGAAAAATATACTGTAAAAGCAAAAATAAAAACATACTATTCATAAACAAAACGCAGAAAGAAACATTCTTTGCATTCATGGTTCATCATCCTCGCCATCTGCGTCATCGCCTTCATCAGTCGTTTCGTCCTTATCGTCTGCTTCATCGTCCATATCGTCCTCATCGTCCGAGAGCTCCACCACTTCCACCACCTTCTCAAACAGGATCTCTTCTACAACCTTAGATATGGTCGGCAGAAGGGGGTCTCCAGGGGCATTAGGATCGAAAAAGTTCCGAATCTCGAGACCATCTTTATTGTAGACATTGACAAAGAAAGGACCCAATTTCTTGGCGTAGTGAAAAACCAAAAAATAACCGAATTTAAGATGATGAGCCGTGGCCACGACGAAAGCACACGTAACCGTTGACCCAAGAGATTTCCACGGACCACGGGGCACGAGCAATTACAAATGAGGCGAGTGTCTCACAATCTCCAAGCAAAGTAGCCCTGCCTATCAGATACTCATGTTCATGAGCAAAATCAGAAGGTAAACGACAAACTTCACGGAAATCAACGGTGTTCAGAACTTTGAAGAATCTACAAATCGGGATTGGGGTGGCCATTGAATATGAAATTTGATTTTATAAAAATTAGGATTTTCAGCGTGGTACGGTGCTTATATATACACGCCAAAAGTGGGTAGTTGAGGGGTTAATAAACTAATAAAGGTTTCACAATACACCGTGAGATACCAACGACGACGGTGGGTAAGGGTTTTTATCAAGGGTTATCAGTGTCACATAGACCGTCACGGTAACCGTTACACGGTGAGGAAATCCACTGTAATAAACCCACTGCGCAATGTGTTTAATGGGGGTGGTTGGGAATTGAGTGATTTCGTGAAACGATTTAAATCCGACGACGATGTGACTCAGAACAGATACTCATCAATTCCCTGAATTGAATGGTCATATCATATCATATCTGGACCATCAATGAGCGTAGTTGGAAGTTGGGTTGGGTCGTGTCGTGAGACGATTGAAATCCGGCGGAGGATCAGAACAGACACTCTTCATAAATTCTTTGAATTTCACGGTCATATCTAATTAATGGATATCGTGGTTGATGGGGGTTTAAGTTTTCTATGTCATATATGAACATACCACGGTTCACGCACCGTGCTAACATCACGACGACCCATTCAGAGTTGTAGTCACGTTACCAAAGTCACAGTGACCGCGACACGGTGATTTAATCAACCGTGAAATACCCACGGAGGCACAGTTCTAGGTTTTTATTTAAATAATAAATTAATTAATCGCAATATGTTTAATGGGCGTAGTTTTGAGGTCAGTCGTTTCGTGAGTCGATTGAAAGCCGGCGGCGGGATCACTTTATTAGGTCAGAAAATTGAGCCTATAAATACGAACGAAAAAACCCTTTTTTTTTCTATACCCAATTTTTTCTCATGTTTTCTGCGTTTTTTTTCTTATGGAGCGGTTTTCAGTTCACCACACATCTTTCAAATTCAAAGTTGCAGTCCGGTAATGAGATACTCGAGTTTCCAAAAGAAAACCTTCTTTTTCCTAGATCATCAATGACGAGGTACTCGAGTTTCCAAAACATCTCGAGTATCTTTGTTAGATACGGATCTTAGCAAGTGTCACTTTCTCCGTAGCGGTGAACCAGGACATATGTTGAGATCATAACAGGCTATGATTGAGGCCAAAGAAAAAGAAGGTCTTCGAAATGCTTCCCATCCAGAGAGTAGATTCTGAGGCGGGTTGGTTTTTTTTTTTTTTTTTTGTTCATCCCAGTATGGTTCTGGGTTTAGGGTTTTGATCCATCAATTGTAATTCCCAATAGGGTTTTGATCAATCAATTTGTAATTCTCAATAGGGTTTTGATCCATCAATTGTAATAAGACTACTTTTGTTAAGTTTAAATTGTTTAATAATTTTTCTTTTTGGTTTCCTATTATTAATATTGTAATGAACACACTTCGACTGTATTTTCATTTATTTCGATCCGTCTTCCACCCTACTGCATTCCTTGATAAAACAAATCATGGTTTACTGTGTATTATTATTGTGTTGAATACATGTTTGTAAAACCGTGTAACGTTGTAAGCTGGGTTAATTATTTCACCCCCTTATTTCACGTTGTGCAATTAATTCACGGTGTATTCTAAAACGAGGAACTCACGTCGACAATGTTCTGTGTTTTATATCTAATTTATGAGCCTTCCACGGTGTTATAATCCACCGTACTCAAACCACAGCGACACATTATGTTAAGGGTTTTACACCTAATACCGTAGCACGGTGTCACAATCCAACGAGGGAACCCTGCGGCGACGCTGTTCTATGGGTTTAATTTCTCATTTATGAGCCTTCCACGGTGTTACAATCCACCGTGTTCCAACCACGGCGATACATTAGGTTTTAGGGTTTTCTACCTACCTAATACCGTTGCACGGTGTTACAATCCACCGAGGGAACCCACGGCGACACAGTTCTAGGGTTTTATTTATTTTCTTAATTAATTAATCGCAATGTGTTTTAATGGGCGTGGTTGGGAGTTGTGTCGTTTAGTGCAACGATTGAAATCCGGCGGTGGGATGACTCAGAACAGAGATGCATCGATTCCCTGAATTGAATGGTCATATCATATTAATGGATTTGGAGCGTTGGATGGGGTGATTTACTATTAATTTTATTAATACGAATAATTAATAAGCGTAGTTGGCAGTTGAATCGTTTCGTGCTACGATTGAAATCTGGGTGCTTAATGACTTAAAATAGATCAGAATATTAAGCTTATAAATACGAACGGAAAAACTCCATTTTTCTACACTCATTTATACTCCTTTTTGTTTGTTTTATAATGGAGTATCAGTTATCATCTCACAATTTTGAATTTCACAGATGCATTACTGTATCGAGATACTCGAGTTTCCAAAAGAAAACCATCATTAACCATCTTCTTATCTGCCATTTACCATCTTCTTATCCGGCCTAACGATTCATGGTCCAAGCTCACGGTGTTACAATCCACTCGAGTTGCACGGTGTTACAATCCACTGAGGGAACCCCACGGCGACACAGTTCTAGGGTTTTATTTATTTTCTTAATTTAATAATCGCATTGTGTTTAATGGTAGTGGTTGGGAGTTGATCTGTTTATGAGACGTTTCGTGCAACGATTGAAGTCCGGCGGTGGTATGACTCAGAACAGAGATGCATCAATTCCCTGAATTGAATGGTCATATCATATTAATGGATATGGAGCGTTGGATGGGTTGATTTACTATTAATTTTATTAATACGAGTAATTAATAAGGGTAGTTGGCAGTTAAATCGTTTCGTGGAACGATTGAAATCCGGGTTGTTGGATGACTTAAATTAGATCCCAATATTAAGCCTATAAATACGATTAGTTGCATTACTGTATCGTGATACACGAGCCTCAAAAATAAAACCATCATTTGCCTGAATCATTTTCCCCAAGATACTCGAGTTTCCAAAACCTACGTAGTATTTGTCTGTTACCTTCTTCACATATGATTCGGAGTGCATGTAGCCTAAGCTCCTTAGGCTACAGCCTACATGGATCAGTTATCACCTCACTTTTTCGAATTTCACAGTTGCATTACTGTATCGAGTGGTATTGGTCAGTAACCTTCTTTGCATCGAAAACGTGACGAGATACACGAGTTTCCAAAACCTCCGTGGTATTTATCGGTCACCTTTTTCACATTCGATTCGAAGTGTGCATGTAGCCTAAGCTCCTTGTCTCCGTTGAAATCACCAGTCTGGTCGAGTCTCAAAAACCTTTGCTGCTGACCAGATGTCCAAAGAGGAGATTCACTGATGTGATGTTATTTTTTTTTTCATTCAGCTTTTTTGTATACCGCTGACCGATAGTGTTTAGGGTTTAGTGTTTTGATCCGTCAATTTTTCTCAAGTTTTAGGGTTTATCTTTTTGAGCTTCTCATTCAAATTTATCACACAGTCTCTTATAATTATCGTGTATGGTACTACGGTGTCCATTTATTGTGTCTGGTCTCACGGCGTATGATTATCATTTTGTCTTACGGTATTCATGGATGGTCACACGGCGTGCGATTATCGTGGATTAGCTCACGATGTCCACTTATCGTATATGGTTTCACGGTGTAAATTTATTATGGATGTTCACACGGTGTCTATTTATCGTTAATAAACTCACGGCGTAGGATTATCATGGTTGGGATCACGGTGTCCAGTTATCGTGTATTTTTTCACGGTGTCTATTTATCGTTATTGAACTCACTGCGTACGATTATCGTGAATGGTGTCACGTTGTCTTAGTATCGTATATTGTATCACGATGTCCATTTATCGAGATTTGTCTCATGGCTTGCGACTATCGTGGATGAGCACACGGTGTCCAGTTATATGTACTGTCTCACGGCGTGCGATTATCGTGGATGTTCTCACGGTGTCCAGTTATGATGTACTTCTCACGGCGTTGGATTATCGTGGATGTTCTCATGGTGTCCATTTATCGTGGATGGTCTCACGGTGTCTATTCATCGTGGATGAACTCACGGCGTACGATAATCGTGAATGATGTCACGGTGTCTTATTATCGTGCATAGTCTAACGGCGTACATTAACCGTGGATGATCTGAAATTGTATTGGAATTTTATTATTAATTTTTAAAAGAGAAATTCTATTTTAAATTACATATACAATTCATATTCATTTGTTAAACAGCGAGGTTAGTGTAGACTTTTCCTACCCAATTGCCTAATAAACTTCTACTTTTATGGACAGGGCCTCAGAACTTATTTATTTTATGAAGTGGTCCTGAATCCGGTATTCCCACTACATTTTAATCCATCATATTCATGTCATATAAGTATATATATATATATATATATATATATACACCAATTAACATAATACACCAATGATTCAACCTCCAATTAACATAAATGGCTTCAGAATGGAAACCAATAGTGAAAATTTTATTCAAATCCTTGAAAAGAAATTAAAAGATTTACACTTAAGGGTTTTATCCGAAGCAGATGATTCTGAACCAAACGATATTAAAAGTCAAACAGATGAGGTAGATCAATTAACTGAAATGTTTAAAGGTCATAATATGAATGAAATAAATCCTATTTATATGCCAAAACCTCTTGAAAAATATTATTACAAAAGACCATCCCCTCAGGATCTTCTTTTCGAAGAACCTGAACCTTTTCAAAATTCGTACTCAGGAAAGGCTATATACGAATGGAATATAGACGGTTTAAATGATAAACAAATAATTGATGTTATACATAGAATCATTATGTACTCAACTGTCTGTAAGCAACATGGAAATAGTGACAGTTCTATAGCATCTTTTATAACTACTGGTTTTGTTGGACAATTAAGAGGATGGTGGGATCATTATTTAACAGAGACACAAAAAATAGAAATTCTAAACCACAAAAAATTAATTAAGCCAGAACCAAATAATCCAAGTACTAGTATGGCTACAACAGGCGAAGAAGACGCAGTTTATACACTGTGTTTATCGATCCTACAACATTTTGTAGGAACTTCAACTCCCTTAGGAGAAAAAATTCAAACTCTTCTTCAAAATCTAAGATGTCCTTCCTTAACTCATTTTAGATGGTACAAAGATACATTTTTGTCAAGAGTTTATCAACTCACAAACCCCAATTCAATTCATTGGAAATCTAAGTTTATAGACGGCCTCCCTCATCTTTTTGCTGAAAAAGTTCGGCAATCATTACGAGTTAAAAATGATGGAATCAATATTAATTACTCAGAATTGACTTATGGTCAACTAATAAATACCTGCATAAATGAAGGATTGAACCTTTGTAATGATATTAAATTAAAAAATCAACTAAAAAAGCAACAAAAATCGGAAAAACACCAGCTTGGTGAATTCTGCGAGCAATTTGCTTTTGACCTAGGAAAGCCTCTCAGGCCGCCAGATATTAAAAATAATAAATTCGATAAGATTAGAAGAAAGAATTATATCAAAGAAAATTCTTATAAAAAGAATTACAAAAGAAATTACTATAATAAAAAATTCTTAAGAAAAGATAAACCACATATGCCTAATAAAGGAAAAAGGAAAGCTAAAAAACTAGATATAAGCTGTCATAAATGTGGCAAAATTGGTCATTATGCAAATCGATGCTGGACAAAGAAAGCTCTTAATGAAATACAAGATGAAAACCTAAGATTGCAGTTAGAAAAAGTATTAATAAACTCTGAAACTGATACTGAATCTTCAAATGAAGAAGAATTAGGAGTTATATATGGAACATCCTCTGAATCTTCAAATACTGACAATGAGGATTGTCAATGTAATGAAGATAATTACTGGAAATCCATTGTTGACATGAATGGGTTAAATGTCCTGACTGATGATCAAGATAAAATATTAAAAGTACTAGAATCAATTACAGACTCCGGTCTAAAAAAGAAAATAATTGAAACTCTAATAAAAGACAAACCAGAACCTCCCTTACTAATTGAGGCACCTTATCAATTAAGTGAAGTACTACACAGATTCCAACAGACAAAAATTAAAGAGACTCCAGTCTCAATTGGTGATTTAAAAAGAGAAATTAGTTCTCTGAAAGGAGAAATAGGACAGCTAAAACAAAATCAAGCTGTACTATCACAAAGACTTACAACATTAGAAAGTCAACCTTTCAAAAGTGAAGAAATAGAGGAAATTCCTCAAAAAACAAATAATTTGGAGTATCTAAATCTTTTAGATCAAGTAACATCACAAAAATGGTTTGTAAAGATTACTCTAATTATTAATAGGGATTTTATATTAGAAAATGAGGTAGCGCTTATTGACAGCGGTGCTGATTTAAATTGCATCCAAGAAGGTATAATTCCTACAAAATATTTTTCCAAAACAACACAATCACTAACCCAAGCAGGTGGTGATAAACTTAGAGTTAAATATAAACTTTCAAACGTCAATATTTGCAATCGAGAAATATGTTTGCCAACATCTTTTATCTTGGTAAAAAATCTTACTCACAGAATTATTTTAGGAACTCCTTTCCTCCACAAAATTATGCCAATCAATAATATTGACCAAAATGGTATTTCTTCAATAATAAATGGAAAAAATGTATTATTCAAATTCATAACTGATCCGCACACAAGAATGTTAAATGAAGTAAGAGATATTCTTCTCAATAAAGAAAAACAAATATGTTTCTTAAAAGATGAAATAGAAATTCTTAATATAAATGATCAGCTAAAGAAAAAAGAAATACAAGAAAAAATTAATTTAATTGAAAAACAGTTTATAGAAGAAGTATGCAATGAACTACCTAATGCATTTTGGAACAGAAAGAAACATGTTATTTCTCTACCTTATGAAGAGGAATTCAAAGAAAATCAAATTCCTACTAAAGCTAGGCCAGCTCAAATGAACCATGAATACTTAGAATTATGCAAAAAAGAAATAAGCTCACTCGAAAAGAAAGGTTTAATTCGTAAATCTAAATCTCCTTGGAGTTGTACAGCATTCTATGTAAATAATGCTGCTGAAAAGGAAAGAGGAGTTCCAAGGTTAGTCATAAACTATAAACCCCTTAATAAGGTATTGAAATGGATTAGATATCCAATTCCCAATAAAAAGGATTTATTAGATAGACTAAACGATGCTCTAATCTATTCAAAATTTGATATGAAGTCAGGATATTGGCAGATTCAAATTAATGAGTCTGATAGGTATAAAACAGCTTTTACAGTTCCATTTGGTCATTATGAATGGAATGTTTTACCATTTGGTTTAAAAAATGCTCCTTCTGAATTTCAGAATATCATGAATGAAATATTTAACCCATATACAGAATTTATAATTGTTTATATAGATGATGTTTTAGTATTTTCTAAAACGATAGAAAAACATATAAAACATTTAAAAATATTTAAAAATTTAATAAAAAATAATGGGTTAGTCATTTCCGCCCCTAAGATGAAATTATTTCAAGTCCAAGTTAGGTTTTTAGGACATACGATTTCGCAAGGAAAGATAATCCCAATTGAAAGAAGTATAGAATTTGCTTCAAAATTCCCAGATAATATCACCGATACAAAACAGCTTCAAAGATTTCTTGGAAGTCTAAATTATATTTCAGATTATTATAAGAATTTAGCCCAAGACACAAAAATTTTGTACTCTAGATTAAGAAAAAACGTCTCACCATGGACAGAAGAGCATTCACAAGCTGTTAGAAAAATTAAGTCCAAAGTAAGATGTTTGCCATGTTTATCTCTTGCTAATCCTAAATACTTTAAAATTGTTGAAACTGATGCCTCAAACATTGGTTATGGCGGAATCTTAAAACAATTAAATCCTGACAGCAAAAAAGAACATCTTGTTAGGTTTACCTCAGGAAAATGGAATCCCACGCAGTCAAAGTATTCAACCATTAAAAAAGAGATGCTTTCTATTATAAAGTGTATTTCAAAATTTCAAGATGACTTATTAAATCAAAAATTCTTACTGAGAATTGATTGTAGTTCTGCAAAATCAATAGTTGAAAAAGATGTTAAAAATCTTGTCTCTAAGCAAATATTTGCAGGTTGGCAAGCTCAGTTATCGGCCTTTGAATTTGATATTGAATACATAAAAGGAGAAAATAATTCTCTTGCTGATTTCTTAACCCGTGAATTTTTACAGGGAAATGACAACCCCTAATAGGGGAAGAGGTCGTGGATATTCCCGAGGCCGCGGATATGGGATTAGCAATATGTTATCCCAGACAGAATCGACGATTCCCCTAATAGGGGATTGGACAGTATACCATAGCAGAGGCAAAATTGTGCCACAATTGCCTCCTCCAAAAAAGGAAGATATACCTTCCTCCTCTTCTAATAAAACGTCTTATAAAGACGTTACCAATGAAGTACAACAAGAAAAAGAGTACTTTGAAAGTCCAATCACAGAAGATGTTCTGTACATAGAAAATGAAGATATTCAAATGACGCCAAATGATGGATGGTCAATCAGAACAAGGTATCTTGAATCAAGAGGGTATGCCGGTCTACATGGAAAAACAAGGCCAAATTATGAAGTCCTCCTAAAAATTACCGAATCGGTAACCATTACTCATCACTATCAAAATAATAACCCTGAAAGTTTTATAAACTTCAGCAAGTGTCATATTAATAAAGTTTTACTGCCAAGAGAGTGGGGAATAAACCCTAATGGAGACAAAGCCATCCGAATGGCAGAAGGTAAATATATCTACTTCAATTATTGGGATTATATCCAGGCTTTTTCAAAAGCGTTCTACTACCAGAACCCTAAGAATAAGCATTCTTGGTTTTTCACAATAAACCCAGAAATCCTTAATAAGCATATTCCAAATTGGTTTTATGAGTGGTGGTCAAAATTTGGCCCTTCTTTGGAAATACTGCCAAAGGAAATTATGGATTTATATAATCCTTGGTGTGACAATAGTTCATTAGTCACCAAATTAAACTCAGACAGGTTGATTGTTGGACAATGTCCTTTCCTGTTTTTTACAAAATTCCAAATTCCTTGGATTTGGAGATGGACGATTTCAGTCTCTTCGAATAAACTAAATATACCCATGCTAAAAAGAAAATTTTTCTACAAATGGTGGACTAATATGGGAGAAGAAAATATAGAGAAAATGGCCTCAACTATCCAGTCAACAATTGTTGAAGATAAAAGAAAAGGAGAAAAAGAACAATGCTCCCAACAACTTTCACTGTCTAGCTTGAAAAATTTCTTTCAGAAAAAATATCCAAGGGAATCGGAGGAAGAAATAATGAAGAAAGTTTTAGATCACATGAAAAATCAATTCTTTGACACCTTCTCAACCGAGATAGCAAAAGACGGAGATGAATCAATGAAGTCAGCTTCGCCAAGAGGATCTATTGATTCCAACAGTTCCCTTAATTATTTTGCGGGTGAAGGACAAGAAGACGAACCTACACCAGCCGACGTCTGGGATGCCCTAATAGTGACATTAACACAGCAAGCTAAAGACTCTAAACGAGGCAAAGCCAAGTTGGGATAAGAATGCCCTAATCCAGTTTAATTAAGCTAAAAGCACTGATGCTTTCTCAGCAGCAGCACTCATTACAAGTGCTATCTTCGCAGAAGCACTCAAGGAATTAGTGTCACCTTTGTCAGATGCACTCAACCACTATACGTGGTTCTTAATAATTTGTAATTTTATATTTATGTCTTTACATAGTGCATTATATGATGTGACGATGGGGCCCAAAGAGTACCCGACATCTATAATGGTAGCTTTGTAATAGTGGTCTGTAAAAGTCATGTGTATTGTCCGTAGTGTTTGAATTTGTTCTGTTTTAGAACCTTTGTACTCTCTATATAAGGAGAGGTTTGTATGTTGTATTTTTCAGACTTGATTTGGAATAGAAAAATTATTTCATATTATATTGTGTTCTCTCATACAATACTCTCAACATCACCGCCTTTCGCTATCAACAAACATCACTACGCACGACGCATAGCTCCCTCCGTACGCAACCTCTCACTGGTATCAGAGCTAAATTTTTGTTGTGGGTGGTAAGATGTTAGATGAGTAAGTAAAATTTGAACATGTAAAAAAAAAAAAAAAAAAAAAAAAAAAAAAAAAAAAAAAAAAAAAAAAAAAAAAAAAAAAAAAAAAAAGAGTAAAAATGTCGAAAATTTTTAGTGTTTTCTTTTCTTGCCACAATGTTTCGTTTGCAAATTCAAGGCTAGATAAAAAGAAAATTTTGCTAAAATTTTCGTTAACCCTGATTTTTGGAGTTTTCTCCGTCTATCCCTTTTTGGTTGATAGTTAAACGACTTTTGTCGTTTGTAAGGGTTACAAAAAGAATGTTTATTTAAGTAATTTTGTTTTAAAATAAACATGTTTAAAGTTGAGCTTACAATTCTAATGTCTTGCTAACCACAACAAATTTACAAGCATTTAATATCCATGTCTAATTGGGATAACGATGAACATGAAATTGAATCTGTTAAAAACGCAGAACTAATAGAATATCCAAAAAATTTGGATAAATTAAATAAATGGGTTATACCTTCAGTATCCCCACATAAAATTTATGAAATTGGATTTCTTGACTTAAAAGCAAGATTTGCAATTAAAACGCTAGAACAAACAATCAGAATATCCGATAATACACAAACAATTAGGTTATTGTCAAAAAGAGACTTAGCCCCTTTTAAAAATTATAAATTTATCCATATTGGGTTAATTCAAGTAGCATTTAAACCCTTAACCTTGTTAGGTGTAAATTCAAGTATAATGGCATACGTAAGAGATGGTAGATGTAGAGATTTTAAACCTTCTTTAGCCGCCTTAATTGAAACTAGTTTATGTCATGGACCAGTTTATTTCGACGTATCCCCAAATTTAACTCTCTCAATGACAGATAGTAATTTACAAGATGCAATGCAATTAACAATTCATACAAATGGTTATAATTTTAAACCTGGAAGTGAAATAATAGCAATTTGCTATAGAGTTTATTATAAAGTTTTACAAACTTTAAATCCAAACATTAATAAAAGAAGATTATCTTCCCCAGGAACTAAAACTGTGGTTCAAACAAATTTATTAACCTCAAACATTGCCACCAACAGATTAATTAAGTGGAATGAAATAAATTTCCCAGAATCTTGGACCCTTCCGCAAGAGTTGGAACCAAAACCAAAAATAAACAATGAAATAGATCAAATAATAGAAACCTCCGAAGGAGACGTAGAGATAAAATTTGGTTCTGATAGAACAATAAGGTTACCCCGAACAACATCATCAAGATGTTCGACCATAAACGATTATTTTTGTACCCCTCACGAATCAGCTAGGGCAAGCACTTCTCAATTAAGAGAAGAGATTGACACAGTTGAAACAATAAGAATAAGTCAAAATAAAATTCCAGAAGGAATTTATACCCAAAGTAGAAAATCACCTACTCAATCAGAAATGAGTTTTCACGTTTAAATGATTGATTTATCCCCAGGAAGTAAGATGAGAGAAATTCTTAATGCAGAATTTCAGCAAGACAAGCATGAATTGTTTAGAAAATGGTATTTCAATAAATATTCTTCAAACAAGTTAAAAACATTTAAAGAAGAATATTACAATTATATTGAGAAAACTCAAGATTACCTTTCTTTCGTTACTTGGTTTATTAAGAATTATATAAATAATACCAATAATCAAATTTCAGTTTTACAAAAAACATGGAAAACTAATCAAGGTGAAATAACTGCACCTTTTCCTCCTGAACAAACAATTTGCCTAAATTCTAGTACAGAAGCCACTGCTTACTTAAATTTACAGAAAGTAGAAAGTGCTCAAATTACGATAAAAGAATTAAATGCAATAATTAAATCTCAAAATTATACAAATACCTACTTGATTTGTTTAGGAGATCAATTTCTTTCCCTTGAGAAAGATTTAAAAACCCTTCAACAATCTATTGAGAAACAGATTAGCCAACAAGAATTAATAATACAAAAATTTTGTAAAAGCGAGAGTAATACTGAAAATTTTCCTTCATTAATTAATACACCAATGATTCAACCTCCAATTAACATAAATGGCTTCAGAATGGAAACCAATAGTGAAAATTTTATTCAAATCCTTGAAAAGAAATTAAAAGATTTACACTTAAGGGTTTTATCCGAAGCAGATGATTCTGAACCAAATGATATTAAAAGTCAAACAGATGAGGTAGATCAATTAACTGAAATGTTTAAAGGTCATAATATGAATGAAATAAATCCTATTTATATGCCAAAACCTCTTGAAAAATATTATTACAAAAGACCATCCCCTCAGGATCTTCTTTTCGAAGAACCTGAACCTTTTCAAAATTCATACTCAGGAAAGGCTATATACGAATGGAATATAGACGGATTAAATGATAAACAAATAATTGATGTTATACATAGAATCATTATGTACTCAACTGTCTGTAAGCAACATGGAAATAGTGACAGTTCTATAGCATCTTTTATAACTACTGGTTTTGTTGGACAATTAAGAGGATGGTGGGATCATTATTTAACAGAAACACAAAAAATAGAAATTCTAAACCACAAAAAATTAATTAAGCCAGAACCAAATAATCCAAGTACTAGTATGGCTACAACAGGCGAAGAAGACGCAGTTTATACACTGTGTTTATCGATCCTACAACATTTTGTAGGAACTTCAACTCCCTTAGGAGAAAAAATTCAAACTCTTCTTCAAAATCTAAGATGTCCTTCCTTAACTCATTTTAGATGGTACAAAGATACATTTTTGTCAAGAGTTTATCAACTCACAAACCCCAATTCAATTCATTGGAAATCTAAGTTTATAGACGGCCTCCCTCATCTTTTTGCTGAAAAAGTTCGGCAATCATTACGAGTTAAAAATGATGGAATCAATATTAATTACTCAGAATTGACTTATGGTCAACTAATAAATACCTGCATAAATGAAGGATTGAACCTTTGTAATGATATTAAATTAAAAAATCAACTAAAAAAGCAACAAAAATCGGAAAAACACCAGCTTGGTGAATTCTGCGAGCAATTTGCTTTTGACCTAGGAAAGCCTCTCAGGCCGCCAGATATTAAAAATAATAAATTCGATAAGATTAGAAGAAAGAATTATATCAAAGAAAATTCTTATAAAAAGAATTACAAAAGAAATTACTATAATAAAAAATTCTTAAGAAAAGATAAACCACATATGCCTAATAAAGGAAAAAGGAAAGCTAAAAAACTAGATATAAGCTGTCATAAATGTGGCAAAATTGGTCATTATGCAAATCGATGCTGGACAAAGAAAGCTCTTAATGAAATACAAGATGAAAACCTAAGATTGCAGTTAGAAAAAGTATTAATAAACTCTGAAACTGATACTGAATCTTCAAATGAAGAAGGATTAGGAGTTATATATGGAACATCCTCTGAATCTTCAAATACTGACAATGAGGATTGTCAATGTAATGAAGATAATTACTGGAAATCCATTGTTGACATGAATGGGTTAAATGTCCTGACTGATGATCAAGATAAAATATTAAAAGTACTAGAATCAATTACAGACTCCGGTCTAAAAAAGAAAATAATTGAAACTCTAATAAAAGACAAACCAGAACCTCCCTTACTAATTGAGGCACCTTATCAATTAAGTGAAGTACTACACAGATTCCAACAGACAAAAATTAAAGAGACTCCAGTCTCAATTGGTGATTTAAAAAGAGAAATTAGTTCTCTGAAAGGAGAAATAGGACAGCTAAAACAAAATCAAGCTGTACTATCACAAAGACTTACAACATTAGAAAGTCAACCTTTCAAAAGTGAAGAAATAGAGGAAATTCCTCAAAAAACAAATAATTTGGAGTATCTAAATCTTTTAGATCAAGTAACATCACAAAAATGGTTTGTAAAGATTACTCTAATTATTAATAGGGATTTTATATTAGAAAATGAGGTAGCGCTTATTGACAGCGGTGCTGATTTAAATTGCATCCAAGAAGGTATAATTCCTACAAAATATTTTTCCAAAACAACACAATCACTAACCCAAGCAGGTGGTGATAAACTTAGAGTTAAATATAAACTTTCAAACGTCAATATTTGCAATCGAGAAATATGTTTGCCAACATCTTTTATCTTGGTAAAAAATCTTACTCACAGAATTATTTTAGGAACTCCTTTCCTCCACAAAATTATGCCAATCAATAATATTGACCAAAATGGTATTTCTTCAATAATAAATGGAAAAAATGTATTATTCAAATTCATAACTGATCCGCACACAAGAATGTTAAATGAAGTAAGAGATATTCTTCTCAATAAAGAAAAACAAATATGTTTCTTAAAAGATGAAATAGAAATTCTTAATATAAATGATCAGCTAAAGAAAAAAGAAATACAAGAAAAAATTAATTTAATTGAAAAACAGTTTATAGAAGAAGTATGCAATGAACTACCTAATGCATTTTGGAACAGAAAGAAACATGTTATTTCTCTACCTTATGAAGAGGAATTCAAAGAAAATCAAATTCCTACTAAAGCTAGGCCAGCTCAAATGAACCATGAATACTTAGAATTATGCAAAAAAGAAATAAGCTCACTCGAAAAGAAAGGTTTAATTCGTAAATCTAAATCTCCTTGGAGTTGTACAGCATTCTATGTAAATAATGCTGCTGAAAAGGAAAGAGGAGTTCCAAGGTTAGTCATAAACTATAAACCCCTTAATAAGGTATTGAAATGGATTAGATATCCAATTCCCAATAAAAAGGATTTATTAGATAGACTAAACGATGCTCTAATCTATTCAAAATTTGATATGAAGTCAGGATATTGGCAGATTCAAATTAATGAGTCTGATAGGTATAAAACAGCTTTTACAGTTCCATTTGGTCATTATGAATGGAATGTTTTACCATTTGGTTTAAAAAATGCTCCTTCTGAATTTCAGAATATCATGAATGAAATATTTAACCCATATACAGAATTTATAATTGTTTATATAGATGATGTTTTAGTATTTTCTAAAACGATAGAAAAACATATAAAACATTTAAAAATATTTAAAAATTTAATAAAAAATAATGGGTTAGTCATTTCCGCCCCTAAGATGAAATTATTTCAAGTCCAAGTTAGGTTTTTAGGACATACGATTTCGCAAGGAAAGATAATCCCAATTGAAAGAAGTATAGAATTTGCTTCAAAATTCCCAGATAATATCACCGATACAAAACAGCTTCAAAGATTTCTTGGAAGTCTAAATTATATTTCAGATTATTATAAGAATTTAGCCCAAGACACAAAAATTTTGTACTCTAGATTAAGAAAAAACGTCTCACCATGGACAGAAGAGCATTCACAAGCTGTTAGAAAAATTAAGTCCAAAGTAAGATGTTTGCCATGTTTATCTCTTGCTAATCCTAAATACTTTAAAATTGTTGAAACTGATGCCTCAAACATTGGTTATGGCGGAATCTTAAAACAATTAAATCCTGACAGCAAAAAAGAACATCTTGTTAGGTTTACCTCAGGAAAATGGAATCCCACGCAGTCAAAGTATTCAACCATTAAAAAAGAGATGCTTTCTATTATAAAGTGTATTTCAAAATTTCAAGATGACTTATTAAATCAAAAATTCTTACTGAGAATTGATTGTAGTTCTGCAAAATCAATAGTTGAAAAAGATGTTAAAAATCTTGTCTCTAAGCAAATATTTGCAGGTTGGCAAGCTCAGTTATCGGCCTTTGAATTTGATATTGAATACATAAAAGGAGAAAATAATTCTCTTGCTGATTTCTTAACCCGTGAATTTTTACAGGGAAATGACAACCCCTAATAGGGGAAGAGGTCGTGGATATTCCCGAGGCCGCGGATATGGGATTAGCAATATGTTATCCCAGACAGAATCGACGATTCCCCTAATAGGGGATTGGACAGTATACCATAGCAGAGGCAAAATTGTGCCACAATTGCCTCCTCCAAAAAAGGAAGATATACCTTCCTCCTCTTCTAATAAAACGTCTTATAAAGACGTTACCAATGAAGTACAACAAGAAAAAGAGTACTTTGAAAGTCCAATCACAGAAGATGTTCTGTACATAGAAGATGAAGATATTCAAATGACGCCAAATGATGGATGGTCAATCAGAACAAGGTATCTTGAATCAAGAGGGTATGCCGGTCTACATGGAAAAACAAGGCCAAATTATGAAGTCCTCCTAAAAATTACCGAATCGGTAACCATTACTCATCACTATCAAAATAATAACCCTGAAAGTTTTATAAACTTCAGCAAGTGTCATATTAATAAAGTTTTACTGCCAAGAGAGTGGGGAATAAACCCTAATGGAGACAAAGCCATCCGAATGGCAGAAGGTAAATATATCTACTTCAATTATTGGGATTATATCCAGGCTTTTTCAAAAGCGTTCTACTACCAGAACCCTAAGAATAAGCATTCTTGGTTTTTCACAATAAACCCAGAAATCCTTAATAAGCATATTCCAAATTGGTTTTATGAGTGGTGGTCAAAATTTGGCCCTTCTTTGGAAATACTGCCAAAGGAAATTATGGATTTATATAATCCTTGGTGTGACAATAGTTCATTAGTCACCAAATTAAACTCAGACAGGTTGATTGTTGGACAATGTCCTTTCCTGTTTTTTACAAAATTCCAAATTCCTTGGATTTGGAGATGGACGATTTCAGTCTCTTCGAATAAACTAAATATACCCATGCTAAAAAGAAAATTTTTCTACAAATGGTGGACTAATATGGGAGAAGAAAATATAGAGAAAATGGCCTCAACTATCCAGTCAACAATTGTTGAAGATAAAAGAAAAGGAGAAAAAGAACAATGCTCCCAACAACTTTCACTGTCTAGCTTGAAAAATTTCTTTCAGAAAAAATATCCAAGGGAATCGGAGGAAGAAATAATGAAGAAAGTTTTAGATCACATGAAAAATCAATTCTTTGACACCTTCTCAACCGAGATAGCAAAAGACGGAGATGAATCAATGAAGTCAGCTTCGCCAAGAGGATCTATTGATTCCAACAGTTCCCTTAATTATTTTGCGGGTGAAGGACAAGAAGACGAACCTACACCAGCCGACGTCTGGGATGCCCTAATAGTGACATTAACACAGCAAGCTAAAGACTCTAAACGAGGCAAAGCCAAGTTGGGATAAGAATGCCCTAATCCAGTTTAATTAAGCTAAAAGCAATGATGCTTTCTCAGCAGCAGCACTCATTACAAGTGCTATCTTCGCAGAAGCACTCAAGGAATTAGTGTCACCTTTGTCAGATGCACTCAACCACTATACGTGGTTCTTAATAATTTGTAATTTTATATTTGTTTCTTTACATAGTGCATTATATGATGTGACGATGGGGCCCAAAGAGTACCCGACATCTATAATGGTAGCTTTGTAATAGTGGTCTGTAAAAGTCATGTGTATTGTCCGTAGTGTTTGAATTTGTTCTGTTTTAGAACCTTTGTACTCTCTATATAAGGAGAGGTTTGTATGTTGTATTTTTCAGACTTGATTTGGAATAGAAAAATTATTTCATATTATATTGTGTTCTCTCATACAATACTCTCAACATCACCGCCTTTCGCTATCAACAAACATCACTACGCACGACGCATAGCTCCCTCCGTACGCAATATATATATATATATATATATATATATATATATATATATATATATATATATATTCCAATTTCGACAAAAAATTATAACCTATAGAGGAGAACAGAAACAAAAAAAAAAGATAAAACACAAAATTTCACTTCATTGATAATCCAGCCTACCTTATAAGGGTCGGGGCAAGTTACACATTGCATATTACATACTCTCTCCTTCCCGCGGACAAAGTACTTTGTTACTATTGTACACGGTATTTAAGGAACAATATATGTATTTTATGTGTATAAGAAGAATGATTATAAATAAAATGAGTGTGTGATTGTAATTGTTTAATAATATTTTATAATAAAACAAAAAGAAAAGTGATTACTCCAATATATGTAGACCTGTAAGCGTACGTTACTCCAATATATGTAGACATGTAAGCGTACGTATCACCATTCGTACCGTTTAAAATGAAAAAAAATTGATTCGAACCGACTCGAAATCTGTCGATCATCAATAACTTGATCTAAATCCGTATTCAACGGATCAACGGGTATCCAACGAGTTTCTTCGGTCCGATTTAAAATTATAGTAATATATTTTAACAACATTTTATTAAATGAAAAAATAATATAAATTTATCTTTCATTTATAAGTTCACAGCAAAATAAATTAATTGTTGAAAATGTGCTTTTGACAACGTAATTAAAATATTAAAAAGTCTAATCTTAATTATATATAATGTTAATTGATTATTTATAGGGTCGTGTCACTAACGGGGTCGGGTCATTCTTGATCCGTATCCAATATATTTTTTTAACGGATAAACGAGTCGGATCGTAAACGAGTCAAATATTACAATTTATATTCGTTAAAAAGCCACGGATCTGGAGCGGATCTGGATAACACCCGCTCAATTTACAAGTCTAAATATATATATATATATATTATTAAAAAAAATTAAAAAACGAAAACAAAAATAAATTAAAAGAGGTTTGATATAGCAAGATTCAATCAAAAGATGAGTAACTACTCGTACAATTGAGAATTGAGTAATGAATCAACAATTGTAGAAGCAAGAACAAATATATGAGCCAACTTGTCCAGCAGATGTGCAAACACCATTCCCATTGTAAGCTTTGTAGCATTGCTCCTTGCACTTGTAAAGTTGGCAACCTTTGTTGTCCAAAAAGACTCTGCATCTCTTTTGGTTTTGGGCTTCCACTTCAACAACACTTAGAATTGCCACTGCAAAAAATATTCAATTGTTTTTTAATTAATTAATAAAAAAAATCTTGTTTAATTTCATGCAACAAACTATATTAAAATAGAGCATATATAAATCTACCCGCAGAGAGAACAAGGAATAAAACCCAAAACAACTTTGCCATCTCAAATTAATTAAGTTGAAACTTTTATCTTTTTTTTACTTTGTTGAATTGTGTGTGAAGCTTGCGTATTTATATACTACGAACAATACTATCTAGCTAATTATGAAATATGAAATTATATATATATTTAAATAGATTTTTTTAACTTTCCTAATTAAATATAATGGACTTTAATTGTTTGTAAAAAAATATATATCTCTAGAATATACTATAATTAGAAGAATTTTCACAATTAAGGATAAGTGTATACGATATGGAATTATGTATATTTAAATAGATTTAGTTAGCTTTCCTAATTATGGTATTATTGAATATTATTGAAGTATACGTTGAGTATTTAAGTTATTATTATTGTTTGGTCTCTACATGTAGAGTTTTGTGTGTTTGGGATTGCTTCTTAATTTATTTATTTTTAATAAAGGTCAACACATATAAAAGAAAAAGTATAATAGTATATTACAGCGCATAGGGAAGAAATTTCTATCGCATTACCGAGCTAACAGACTAGCTCTCCAAATATCCAACCAAGAAACATATAGCACAAAAGAAACAGAAAGCACAATGCTCAGGCTATATGCCACACATGCATCTTCATAAGCGACTCAAAGGGCTGCTCGGCCCTCATCGTAAATGACCATAGTACCTAGTCCATCAAATACCACGCCTCCTCCCGGTTCAGAAACCGGTACCACCACTCCACGCGATCGGTTCTGTTACTGTCCAGCTTCTTGGTGGTATCATGGCAGCCACTTTGATCACTCAAATCCCTCAACGCGTCAAATGGATTCGAGTTCATTCTCGTATCTGAGCCCAGCCGTGGAGATCGACTAGTAGGACTCCGATCAAGTTTGGCCGGAGATGGAGGTGATCGAGCCTGGGCAGCCTGATGTTGATCACGCGTAGTTCCCGCCTTTGCACCAGTATTCACGGCCTGGACATTTTCCACCCCGGCAGTTATCAGCATGTTCCGTCTCCCCTGACCTTTCCTCGGGCCCACCTGAATCCATTCATTTCCACCATTTTTACCGTTAGTTTCCTTTGCCGTTTCCGTTGCCCCCGACTGTGGCTTCATCCTCGGTTCATACCGTAAAATGGGTTGTGTTTTTGCCGGTTTAATGGTTCTCGGGCAGGTAGTATTTGTGTGGCCAAAATAATCGCACACCATGCGTGATACTGGTCTCCACTCATATTCAACATCAATTTTGACACTTCCATTATACTCACCATCAATAGCAGTAGGTTTAAGGAGAATAATCTGCTTCTTAAACTCACCGTCCACCCGCATCATCACACACACACGCGTGTAGTCCAGTCGTGCCATGGACGAGGTGTAAATATCTGGGTAAAGCGGCGTACCAACCGCGCTAGCCACGATTCCCAGCCCCTCCGTATTCAAGTATTCAAGTGGCAAATTACGGAGCTTAACCCACACCGGAGCCTCTTTGTGTACCTGCTTTTCGAGCGTCATCCCTTCCTTCCATCGTTGTAAAAACAGGGGTTTAATTTGCCGGCAAATATCCAGGGTCCACCCTCTACTACTTTAATTAAATCCAACTCAGCTTTGAATGAGAACAAGAAAAACCCATTCAAGTTTGCTTTAATATTTATAAGACCATGCCAATGCCAAAGTGATTCAACACTTCTCTTCGTCGCCTGAAACCCTAGATTATCGCCCAGAAAATACCCAACCAATGTGTTCTCCCACCGCTTTTTTCCTTCCTGCACCAGTCGCCAAGTGGGTCTTACAAAAACCTCGCCATTGTTAATATCAGGTTTAACATATTTATGTGAAACCCTAGATGGTTTCAACTGCGGTGGTTCCGTCCCAGTTCCTTGAGGAGTATTAATGCCGATGCTACCAAAAAAAGAGATTCGGGTGTTGGTGTTGTAGCAGATCAGTGGCCTTCTTACCCGTCTGTGCGCCATTAGCATCAAAAGTATTCTCCCGTTTCTGTATGAGATGGCCTGATTTATCCTCAACATCCACTGGTGTAAATTGACGGGTCTCAATTCGATTATACTCAATTGCCGAGCCATTAATAATCTCTATCGCATTACCAGATCTAGGGTTCGATCCCTCGAAGCGACCAAAAGAAATATTAGAACAATTATTTTCCAAGCCTTGATTAGGAAACCCAAGATATGTATCCACCCGTTTCTTTTCCCAAGAGCCACCAATGTCAGCTTTATTATTATCCACGTCAGCACCCAATGTATATTCCATACGTAAATCAGGCGAAAAATTGGAAACTGAATCCTTTGGTGGTAAATCGCGGTCAACCGGGGCGGATTGCATGGGATTTCCAATCACAGGATTCAAATTCAAATTATTATTCCCCGTTTGGCAATTAAAAAACACATAATTATTCACTATGTCAGCATTAATAGGCAGATCATCCGAATTAAGCCCAAGATGATCCGGCTGCAAATCAATTTTCTCAGAACCCAGATTATCACATAAAACATGAACTCCTTCATCAGAATCAATCTCCTTACCAAAGTGTGATACCTGATTTTTCACAGTAAATCTCATATGTTGAGACTCTCTAGCAATTACGACCGATGATTTCTCCACCTCTTGCGATTGCACTGGAGCATTAGTTGTGCCGCACTCACCCACACCCTGACGTCCATTCATCTCCAAACTCCTGACACCATTCTCCACCAAACCATCAATAGAATCAACAACTTTGGCCGGCGCCTCGACCTGCACAGCATCTCTGCCTTCTACCTGGTTCACTAGCTTATTAAACTCATTGGCTTTGAATTTAGAATCAAAATCTGGATATTTCGCAGTTATTGATTGAATCATTTCCTTGGAAACATGACGCGGGGGAATCATCATAGGATTCACCGGTACTGGCCCCGTCGAACTCGATGAACCACAAGCCGTCGTAGCCATTGTACCAGCATATTTCATGTTTGGCTTTGGAGTCCTTGCGGATCGTCGAAGCATGAGAAACAACAGGACATGAAAATTTTCAAATTTTTTTAGTGGATAAATAAACTATTTTAGTTTGGTTCCTAGTATTATTATTAAGATTTTCTTGTTTTAGGGTTTGTATTCTTATATATATATATATATATATATATATATATATATATATATATATATATGGGACATGTACTACTACTTCATCATCAATTAACAAAGAGTGTAAAAAAAATTTAGTTTTGTTCTTTTCTTGTTTCGTCTCTTACCCTAGATTTCTTTTCTCTCTTGTTCTTCTTATTACAAATTTAACAGGTATTAAATATTGTTTTAAATAAAAGTGTTTGTCGATTTTAATACCCGAATGTCATTCCCTAGGGGAGCAATAATATCGACAAGTACAATGAATTTCGATCGATTTTCAAAAACATAAACGAAAAAGCAAGTAAATCATGTAATCGTCGTTGGGGTTTTTTGTAATTTTGGAAATTGAATAAAATAAACAATAATTGAATAAGCAATAAAAAGGTGAAGAATAAGTTTTAATCAAAAGAAAATGAGCTAGGGCAAGGGTCGTATTATTTGTAGTAGGGTTGAGATTAAATTTAAAATATGAAAAAGATGTTGAGTAAGGGCGTCGTCTCTCGCGATCAACTCTGGTTTTATCCAACCGGGATTTCATGCCCATAAACAAATAATACTAACTCACCCCTAACAAGATATTTAGCCAACAACCATCATAAAAAACATCGGAAATTGTCAAGTCTAGCTAGTCGGCGACAGATAGAATGTGTGAAGTGATTCCATAGAGTGGGAATTGCTAAAAAAAAGTCTCCATATAGAGGGCTATTGCTCGAGCAAGTCAAGATAAGGGACACTTTGGACTGATCTAGGATGGACATAGTTCATGCTTCGTTAGATTAGTGGAAGGATCCCCAGACGAGTATCCATAAAAAGATATAAAAACATATAAGCATGCTCAAGCCAAATAAAATATGATGCACTTCACTGGGACTTGGAGTATTATGCACTTCACTTCTTCATCCCATTCTCGATTCTCTCTCGTTTTCGTTCGTTGTTGCTCGCTTTTATTCCCGGTCTCGCCTACACCTGTCTGAACGATAAAACAATAAAAATAATGAAAAACACAAAAACGACAAAAAGACTAACACTAAAATAACCGTAAAACACATAAACAAACGTAACAAAAATGTACAAAACAAATATAATGGATTTGTTCACTCTTTTAAAATATATAACCCTCTGGATTTGAAGAATTTTCATAATAATAACGATAAAGGTAGAAAATATTATTCTGTTTTTATATTATTATTTTCGCAGCGTTTTTAATATGTGAATAAATAATTGTACTTAAATCTGAAAGGGTATAATAGTACATAAACGTCTTTGCTTACGAGCTCAGGTCGTGACAAAAAATCTCGTCAGTAATATTTACAGTTTTCAGTGTTTCGTAAGCATTTTTTACGGCTTTCCTTACAGTTCATTTGTCACTCTGTCAGGAATAGTTGACCGAAAGCCCGATCCTGATCGGGAATCGCTGATGGTTTTCCTGGCAAGGCGTCCATAAGCAAATGCTTACTCCTATGGCAGTCAACATTTGGTTACGGTTAGAGCCGTCAGTATTGTCGTAGATATTTGTGTTGGAGTTGTATACTTAATGTCTAGATTTAAGTGATATGAACTCCCGATCCATTGCCATTAATCTATTTAATTAAATAAACAATTATTTGCGTTTAATTGTTTATAATTAAATATATGCAAATTATAGTCCTAAATTATATACGTTGTAGTTAGTATGGTGTGCGACGTCACACGGAAGATCATACTATCGGTTACTCGTATATAATCGAACAACTCACGACCTAGATGGACACGGACCAATCCATCGGTATATTCGTTGTATGAGAGAGAAAATAATTTGTCTTGATTATTTTATCATACTTGTACACTTGGTATATTGGGCGGATCGCTTGAGATTTATCGATTAGGATTGCCTTAGATAATCGATTTAAATCTCAGTGTATTTTATTCTTAATCCCCGATATTATTGCGGGTATGTATATTTAATATTAGTGACTTTGATTTTCCAAAGGAATTGACCGATTTGAACATTGGGTCAATTACCGGTAAAGTTGGATCACTATATTTTATATATGACATGCCGTGAATTCTTGATGGGAAAGTGTGTCCCGATAAGGGTTGATAATGTCCCCGAGATGAGTTCATAAGGAATTATTATGTAAACCCTGCAGGTGAATTTGTTCCGCATAATAATTAAAGTTGAATGGTACTATTCTCGGTTACAAGAGATGAATAAATTAATTAGCAATAAATTAATTTTATTCATGGACATTTCTATCTTAAACGCACGGAATAAATAATACTACCGGAAAATATTATTTGATATAATATGGTTTAATATTGGAAGTACAATTAATTTATATAGTGGAAAATAAATTAATTAATATTAATGGGATTAATAGATTTGAGCTTGGGCTCAATTTAATCATTAATATTGGAATCCCAATATTCCACCTCCTTAAGATCCCCTACGTAGCCTATAAAAGCACTACATGGTCTTCTCTATTCTCATAACTTGAAGATCACAATTTTAGAGAGAGAAAGTAGAGAGGGAGACCATGGAGTTCGGAAGATCGTCGCCCACACGACGTTCGAGCTAGTGCAAGGAATACGTGGGAAGATCTCAAGGTCTTCAAATTGAGTTCTTCGTTTTTCTGAACAACGAGAACGAGGTAAATCGTAAAACCCTCTTTATGATTTTATCGTTTAATTATCGTAAAAATATCTTGAACCAAGATCCAAGAACGCTACCCATGACGAGGTTGAACCAGGCAATGGTGATCGAAGATCACCGGACCGCCGACGGCTCAACGGCTCGCCTAGGAGGGGTCGAGGGGCGTGAGCCTCGGCTGGACGCCGAGACCTGATCGAGCACGAGCTCAATCGCCCGTGCACATCCAGCGGGCTGCTGGAGCAGCCCCGCTCGCGCGGCACGAGCTCCGCTCAGGCGGATCGACGCCGCTCACGCGGCGGTGGGCTGATGGTGATCGCAAGCCACGGTTTGACCGTGGCTGGGCGTGCGATCATCGGGCGATGGCTGGGCGTGCCAAGGGGGCTGCCAAGGACAGCCGCGAGCCCCATGCGGGGGCTCGACCGGAAAGCCGCGGGTTCGCCCGCAGTTAGGGTTTCGGTTGAGCCGGCCTTCGTGGTGGTTCGTGGCGGGTTTCCGGCAACCGGGATTTCGATTGGAGTTGTCCTTCCGCAATTTGACAACCCCGGATATTCGTTCTCCAAAGGATATCGATCGGAATTAATTAGATAATTTATTTATTTATATTTATTAATTCCGGGATATCGATTTCCAACAATTGGTATCAGAGCGAGGTTTTAGTTCATGGTATTTTTCGATAAATTGTTCTACCTTATAGGGTTTCCGATTATTATGGCTAAATTTAATTTTGTTAATTAATGTCCATAATATTGCTCTTGATTATTAAACTATCGGTGAGAACGAGATTCGTTCTTGTGTGGTGAATGCTTGTTCTTATTTTTCCGAAAATTGTTTGAGGTCGTTTTCATGTAGAGAATCGATACCGGATAGCGTAGTAATAAATTTGTAATTTATTTTACGTTGGATCGAGGACGAAACGACGACCGGAAAAGTGTGACGGAGGAGACGAAGAGAGGGAGGATTCCGGGGATCGATCAACCCCATGATCGACCCCAAGGGATGGATCGATCGAGGGAGAGGGGGCTGCCCTCGAACCTCTCGGCCACGCCGGCCACCGGTGGTGGTGGCGCGTAGGCTAGGGGCGGCGGTGGCTCTCCTTTCGGCCGGCGATGGTGGTGGGGGCGCGGGGTCCTCGTGATCTCGTGCTCTCCCGCCAAGATCCAACTTTCCTAAATTATTCGGTTTTCCTATTTTGAGTATTCCTATTTTTGGGAATTCTCATGGAATAGAAAAAGAATAAATTTAGAATAAATTTATTTTTCCTTATTGATTATTCCTATTCTTGGGAATTTTCATGGAATAGGAAAAGGAATAAATTTAGAATTAATTTATTTTTCCTATTTAATTATTCCTTTATGGAATTTTTAATGGATTAGGAAAATAATTAATTTAGAAAGTTTTAAGAGTCCTTAATTAATTTTTTTCTTATTTAATTATTCCTTTATGGAATTTTTAATAGAAAATGAAAGTAATTAATTTGGAAAGATTAGGAGTCCTAATTTATTTTATTTCCTTATTCTATTATAGAAATCTTCTAGAATATTCCAAGTTTGACTTGGATAGGATTCTAGAGATTTAATGGAATTAGAAAGGAAAATAAAAATAAATAAAAATATTAATAATATTTAATTTTATTTTTTATTTATTCGATTGACTTAATTTTCGAATTAAGTAACTTTTGGATTTATTAAAAATAAATAGATTTAAATATTGGAATTAATATTCCTGTCACATGGAGCATTCAAGAACGAAGAGTGAAGACTAGAAGACGCATACGGGGATGCGATAAAGCCATAATAGTCGGAAAATAATATTCTAGTATTATTTTGATTATGTGATATTCTATGTGCTTTATTTCATGTATGCATGCTTATGTGTATTTAATTATGCATTAGATAGCGTATCCCTTTGTTATAAAAAGTTAAGTGGGAGAGGGATTGGAAACAAAGCCATGGTCTCCATTGACTTTTGAAGTTCATATAGATAAGCCATTGGAGGAGAATTCTTGTAATTCCTCTTACGAGAAACATTGATTAAGTTTATCAAACAATGCCTAATTTGTCTTTCTGAAACTGATTTCAAGTCGACTCATTCTCACCCCGGGGAGTGGAATGGAGCCAAAGCCACTTGGTCATGTGGATGACACAAATTAGAGACCTTCGTACCATTTCTTGAAATGGATCGATTGTCTGCTCGGCTCCCTCATTTATGAGAGATAGGGCTGTTCGCATGGTGAATCACTGGTTAGAAACTTCGAGTTTCACTTATGATTCTCCGCGTCCTGATTTACAAAAATCAAATGGATCAAGTAATTGGGAGTCAATTATAAAGATCTTTTGGTGTAGTAAACGTCCACACAAACGTGGCTTGCTATACTGAATGGGATCTTGGAATAATTGATGTAGACAGTTATAGGAAATTGTGAAGGATTGTGAGTACTGAGTAATGGTTTACACTTAGGTACGCTTTATAGTATCCTTCCCAACGAAGTAACGCTATAATTGATGTACGACCGAAGCAAATCTGATGGGATTTTAGATGTGATTAGTGATTTAATGATATTATTTAAGGGAGATAATATTGGAGATTAAATCAATTGTTTGTTGTTATATGTGCTTATAGATTAGGAAATGGCTTTGAACCCACTTTCTGTGATACTTGAGGAATTTAACTCACTGGTCCCTGAATGCAATGATTGGAATAGAAATCTGGACATTGCCCAAACTGTTGAAGAGTACAAGTTTGTACTCAGTGAGCTTTGTCCTCCCGAGCCTATTAATGTCTCAACTGATGAGGAAATGACTGATTTTAAGAAGTGGGAAAATGCTTATGCAATAGCCACTGATTATGATATCATGTTCAAACTCAAGTTGGTGTTTAGACATGACATAGGCGGCTAGACAAGAAGCGATGAGGATACTCATAAAGGCCAGTCGCTTCGAGAAAACGCTTAAACACGTTTTTGAGATGATTGACCTTTTGGACGAGTTGGGACGGAAATCGCAAGCTCTTGTAGCTAATCCCAAAGGTTTTGAACCAAAGGGTAAAATCGGGGGAAAGGAAAAGCAAGCAAAGAAACCCAGTGGTCCTAAGTTGTTTAGACCACAAGATGGGACGAGAAAGCCATGAGGAAAGTGTTCTCAATACAAACAGTCTGGGTACTGGAAGTCTGATTATCCTCTCAAAGAAAGTACGAAATTTTCTTTAAGTCGTAAAACATAGTCAGTGGTATTATCTGCCGGAACCTGGTGTGTAGATATGGAACCACTGACGGTATGTGCATTTTAAATGCAGAGGTTCCAGGAAACCTAACGACTTGGAAAAGAAAAGATCGTAGTCTACATGGGCAATGCTGTGGAGGAGGCAGCTGTTGCAATGGAGGACATTTTATAGGATTTCATTTTAAGTTATTGCTTTTATGTACCTTTCATTTTAGAAAGAACTTTGTTCTGGATTTCTAATGAATGGATATTTTATTTCTTTTAATCATTTGATGGTTATAAGAAGAAATAATGATATTATCTATTCTGGTACATTAGCTAGAAATATATAAATGATGAATCCGGAGTCCACCACGATGCAACGAACCATAGTACATAACTCGTTTCACTAATAAGAAATTTCTTTATTAAATCATTTATACTTGTGGATTCTTATGCTAAGTCATATTCAAATAAGAAGTTCAAAGGTCGAAAATTGATAGTTTGATCAATTAAGTTGAAGGAATGGACCTTCCGACCTATGAATCTAATTTGAAAGATAACATGACTAAGCAATCCTTTATGGATATATGATATAAGATCCGGACAAGTATAAGAATTGATTGACTCTGATGTATGCAGACCTATGTCTACTCAGACAATAAGGTACGAGTACTTCATTTAATGATTACTCGAGAAATGGATTAGAATACCTGATGTGCCACAAAAGCAAGTGTTTTTGACAAGTCAATGGACACTAAGCAATTGTGGAGAACCGTCAAGGTATATCCATTTGTAGCCTGCGATTTGATCGCGGAGGCAAGTACCTATCTGAGGAATGCATGGCATACTGATCAGAGATTGGGATTTGATCCCAAATGACTACACCATACACTGTTGTGTAGAAATGGTGTGTCGTAAACAAGAAATGGAACTCTTATAGAAATAGTAAAAGCATGAGTTATACGGAACTACCTGTGTTCTATGGATATGTCTGGAAACAACGGCGCATTCAAATGCGGTTGTAGAATATCCTAGAAGAACAAAAGATGTGTGTTCAATAGTACTATGAACCAGAAGGACGTTATAAGTTCTAACGCCCGGTTCTTAGAGAGACTATAGGATGAACCACAAGCCCAAAGTGACATGATACTTTGAAATGAGAGAGAACGAAGAAGACCGAGAACCAGCCGAACCGAGTAGCGGTAAACCACTAACTGCACCTACTGTTATTACTGTTTATACACCGGAATGCCGTTGTAGTGGGAGGTTTTGGGTCAACCAGAGATATTCATAAGACTAGGAGAGTTTTCGGACTCTGGAACTAGTATACATGAAATCGATCCCTGGATCTACATGAAGGCAGTACTAGATCTAAATGTGCCTTCTTGGAGAGCAATAAGGATTATTGCTAAGAGGCGTAATCATTTAGAGTACAAGCTTAGTTGATCCATTTATGGATTGAAACAAAGCATTGAGTTCGTGGTACTTGCAAATTGATGAGATAGTACATTTTATGGATTCATCAAAGCATAGACGAATCGTGTGTATTGGAAACGTGATGGAACAAGGTGGTGTTTCTCGGGTTTTATGTAGAGAACATTCTTATCATTGATAACAATGTAAAGATGTTGTCAAGACATAAAATGATGGTTGTCTAGATAAATCAATATGAAAGATAAAGGAAGAAGTTTGACATGTTCTTGAGATCTTGGATCTCTAGGAAAGAACATTGTACTTCTCCTGGACATCTTACATAGATATGATTATGGTTCATTTTAACATGCATCTATCTAAAGGACATGTGTTTGGAAAACTCAAAAGGAGATAGAAGCAATTAAAGCGGTTTCATACACTTTGAGTGTAGAAAGCTTAATAAAATGCGATGTTGAAAAACGAGAACCTGATATCGGCTATGCGGTAAGCATAGTGGGAGGATATCAAGGTAATCCTGGAAAGGAATACTCGACTGCTGTAATGAACATTTTAAGTACATTCGAAGTACTGGAAACTATGTTCTGGATTACGAAGCAGACAAGCTTTTCCTTTGGATTACATTCTCTTGGATTTCTAATCAAATGAGGACCTGTGTAAGTCGATATCAGGCTATGTGTTTTACTATTAAAGGAGGAGGAGTTTTAACATGGAAGAGTGATAAGCATGATGCTTTTCGGACTCTGCCATGGGTAACCAAGAATAGCGGCCTCAGAGGCAGCGGAAGTTCTGGTAATGCTCCGGGATAACCTCTGGGACTTAGATGTGATTCTTAGTTTGCCAAAGGCTATGTAAATAGCGGTGTGATGGCAAATGGTAGGAAATCACAAGTCCATAAGTGTAAGATAACACATAGAGCAAGTACCACCTGATACGAGTCATCGTCAGGGAAGACGACGCTGTAGTCACCAAGATAACTTCAGAACGACAATCTAGATTGCTCTTTCACAAGGCACTTCTTGGAAGTGCATATTAAGCACGTGAAGAGTATGGGAGTCGGGAGTTTGGAGGAAATGACTAGACCTTAGTATAAGTGGGAGATTGTTGGAGTTGTATACTTAATGTCTAGATTTAAGTGATATGAACTCCCGATTCATTGCCATTAATCTATTTAATTAAATAAACAATTATTTGCGTTTAATTGTTTATAATTAAATATATGCAAATTATAGTCCTAGATTATATACGTTGTAGTTAGTATGGTGTGCGACGTCACACGGAAGATCATACTATCGGTTACTCGTATATAATCGAACAGTTGCTCACGACCTAGATGGACACGGACCAATCCATCGGTATAGTCGTTGTATGAGAGAGAAAATAATTTGTCTTGATTATTTTATCATACTTGTACACTTGGTGTATTGGGCGGATCGCTTGAGATTTATCGATTAGGATTGCCTTAGATAATCGATTTAAATCTCAGTGTATTATATTCTTAATCTCCGATATTATTGCAGGTATGTATATTTAATATTAGTGACTTTGATTTTCCAAAGGAATTGACCGATTTGAACATTGGGTCAATTACCGGTAAAGTTGGGTCACTATATTTTATATATGACATGCCGTGAATTCTTGACGGGAAATTGTGTCCCGATAAGGGTTGATAATGTCCCCGAGATGAGTTCATAAGGAATTATTATGTAAACCCTGCAGGTGGATTTGTTCCGCATAATAATTAAAGTTGAATGGTACTATTCTCGGTTACAAGAGATTAATAAATTAATTAGCAATAAATTAATTTTATTCATGGACATTTCTATCTTAAATGCACGGAATAAATAATACTACCGGAAAATATTATTTGATATAATATGGTTTAATATTGGGAGTACAATTAATTTATATAGTGGAAAATAAATTAATTAATATTAATGGGATTAATAGATTTGAGCTTGGGCTCAATTTAATCATTAATATTGGAATCCCAATATTCCACCTCTTTAAGATTCCCTACGTAGCCTATAAAAGCACTACATGGTCTTCTCTATTCTCATAACTTGAAGATCACAATTCTAGAGAGAGAGAAGTAGAGAGGGAGATCCATGGAGTTCGGAAGATCGTCGCCCACACGACGTTCGAGCTAGTGCAAGGAATACGTGGGAAGATCTCAAGGTCTTCAAATTGAGTTCTTCGTTTTTCCGAACAACGAGAACGAGGTCAATCGTAAAACCCTCTTTATGATTTTATCGTTTAATTATCGTAAAAATATCATGAACCAAGATCCGAGAACGCGACCCATGACGAGGTTGAACCGGGCGGTGGTGATCGAAGATCACCGGACCGCCGGCGGCTCAACGGCTCGCCTAGGAGGGGTCGAGAGGCGTGAGCCTCGGCTGGACGCCGAGACTCGATCGAGCACGAGCTCAATCGCCCGTGCACATCCAGCGGGCTGCTGGAGCAGCCCCGCTCGCGCGGCACGAGCTCCGATCAGGCGGAGCGACGCCGCTCGCGCGGCTGGACCGCCGCTCGCGCGGCGGCGGGCTGATGGTGATCGCAAGCCACGGTTTGACCGTGGCTGGGCGTGCGATCACCGGGCGATGGCTGGGCGTGCCAAGGGGGCTGCCAAGGGCAGCCCTAGGCGGCTGCCAAGGACAGCCGCGAGCCCCATGCGGGGGCTCGACCGGAAAGCCGCGGGTTCGCCCGCGGTTAGGGTTTCGGTTGAGCCGGCCTTCGTGGTGGTTCGTGGCGGGTTTCCGGCAACCGGGATTTCGATTGGAGTTGTCCTTCCGCAATTTGACAACCCCGGATATTCGATCTCCAAAGGATATCGATCGGAATTAATTAGATAATTTATTTATTTAAATTTATTAATTTCGGGATATCGATTTGTTTACGTAAAATGGTAAGCAATTGCCTACGTGAAGAAAATTGAATTTTAAATGATTAAGGGTAAAAACGGTAATTCAATTTTATAATTAAAAAAATGTTTTAAATTATTTTAATTATGACCAACAAAAATTGAAAAGAAAAGTATAAATAAATATCTTTTTGTACATAATTATTTTAAAAGTAATGATTTTAAAATAAATGAATATTATAAAAATAAAATTATTATTTTTTATATTAATGTGTAAAACAAATTATTTGTGACGTACAATTTTGTACTTAGAGTCTGAGAGACTATGACACAATACACAGTCGTTTAAATTTTCACTAAAATTTCTTAAATAGAACTAAACTTGATTTTTCATAAATTAAAATGACAAAATGTAAAAATGAGCTATTTCACATAAGTTATTTTGATATTATTTCTTAAAAAAATATTTTGTTGTTGACTTTGTATCGTACGTTAAAAAGATAAATATATATTTTTCAATTAAAAAATAAAATATTTATTAGTAAATTAACGATGTAAATAAATGAAAAGAAAAGAGTAAACTTTAAAATTATTTTAAATTAAGAAATAAAACAATTTTCTTTTTTTAAATAATTGATTGAGAAGTATTAAAAAAACGTGCATATAATTTTACTATAAATCGTATTTAAAAGAAGTTAAAATAAAATACAGAAATAATTGGGGAAGACAGACGTCGGGAAGCAAAGAAAAATGAAAAATCGTTAATCGCAGATATAAAAAAAAAAATGTTAAAAAACAAAAGCTGCGGCGTTTTATTGCAAGTGAGCTCTTGAAAAAATCCGAGTGTTGAAAGTTTTGAACGATACTCAAACAAATAAGTAGTCGTACAGTATCTTGTAATTGTTCTTTACTTTCATCATTATTTTATTCTTTGCTTTTATTCTCTGCTCCGCCTTCAATTGCTTATTAATTTTTGTATTGTGTTTTCTTTTTCCCCCATTTTTTTTTATATATTATGGAAAATGAACTAAATTTCTGGTGATTTATCCTTTTGCATTATTGGAATTTGAAGCACAGGTATATATTGAACATTGATTTGGTAATTTTATTATATTTTTTATTCTGTAAGTATTATATTGACTGTGATTTTCATTTTTTCCAATTTTTGTGTTTGTGCATTATTCCAGTTCTTGTTCTTCAGGTTTTGTTTTTCATTTTTCCTTTCGGGTTTTTTCGTTCTCTGTGAAACGTGTTAGTTTAATCGGGTTATCGTCTAATTGGGTCCGATTTAAATCTTTGTATATGCTAGGTACATTTCTCGGACCCCGTAAGGCTATGCCAAGATGATGCTAACTACCCCCATCAGCACATGCAGCAAAAGCGTAGTTTGCATAATTTCTAATATCCGTGGACATGAGGTTATTCGCACTTCTAATGCCGTTCGGCAATTATCATGCCATTATTCTTCCTCTGTCGAACACTCAAGATTACACAAACCAAATCATCGCTCTCCTATAAACGGCTTTCAAGTGTTTCAAAGTAACAGTCCTAGTTGTCGTTCTTTGACACTTAAAAGGTTACTGAGGTCTGGACAGAGACGTAACGCGCACGTAACTGTCTCTACATTCGGAAATCAGAACGTGAATTTGAGGTTTTCTGCGAATCAATCTCGGTTTTCCGAAATTAAATGCAACGTGGGCCCATTTTCTTTGAACAAACGCAGTCTAGTACCGGCCGGTGTTTGTATCGGATTATTAGTTTGTTTTTCGACTTCTGAACCTTCTTATGCTGAAGCACGAGAAGGAAATGAGAAGAAAGAAGGTTATAGTGATGCCTCGCCTGGTGACTACCCACACAATAAGAAAATCTTAACGGACTTCTCTGTGATTGGTATGGTTTATGTTTCACCTTAATTCATGTAGTGTTTTTCCGGGATTGTGTTAAGGGATAATTACAAATACCAACTCAGCTGATTTAAAAAAAAAAAAAAACAAAAAAAAAAAACAAAAAAAAACTGAGGTTTGATTCCGCTTGCATTTTGACCGAACCATTTTGACGAAGGATAAATTTTTGATTGAGTCATTAATTTTCATTAGCTTCGCTGTCGACAGGTGAAAAGTGTAAGACATATGTAACCTGAAGAGTGGTTCAAGTATTTTAAGTTTGTCTCTTTAAAAAATTGTTACTTAATATTTGATCAAACCTCAAGGTTCATTTGAATTTATCCTTTATGCTGCTAATGAAATTCTAATTTACAATTTCATATTTTAATGACTGTTTTTTCCACATGCTTTAATTTCCTTTAATCTAGATAACTGCACCATTCTGCACAGGTATACCAGGAGACGGGAGATGTTTATTTCGTTCAGTTGCGCATGGAGCTTGCATACGATCGGGAAAGCCTGCTCCGAATGATAGCCTTCAAAGGGAATTAGCGGATGAGTTACGGGATAGAGTATGTTCTGGGTTTCTACTTAGGTTTTAATTACATGATTACCCTTGAGCTTCTGCATAATTGTATTGTTCATCTTTGCAAAATTCTTCATTACATATAAAAATCTTTACAGGGTATTTGCAAACTTAATTTCATTTTATTCTTGTAATTTCCAAAGTTTTTTTAGACTGAAGATACGAAATCTCAATTCTTAAAGGGCATTTTTTTTATGATTTTCCTTGCTAATTAAACTGAAATTATTTTCAAGATGACTCCTCTAACAGTGTATCTTGCTACTCTCGTAAGGTTGCGGATGAATTTATCAAAAGACGTGAAGAAACAGAATGGTCAGTTTACTGGGATTTATCGATATTTATTTCTGGTCATATTCGTCATTTATTGGTTTTGGAAACAAAATAGTTATGTAGTAATATATATATATATCCTGTTTCTAAGGTTGCACTAATGTCTCAGGTTCATAGAAGGTGATTTCGAGACGTATGTTTCACAAATGAGGAAGCCTCATGTATGGGGAGGTGAACCTGAATTGTTAATGGCTTCTCATGTCCTCCAGTAAGTCTTCATGTAGATTTTAAATATGCAATGTTTTTCATTGATCTTGAGGGGTAATTTCTTCTTAATCAAGAGGTAAAAATCAATGACTTTTATTTCCTTGATCACCCTTGTTAGCTTATGCGATACACTAATAAAGATTAATTGGGATAATTGTCATTTTGCCAACACATGAAAAACACATCCAAACACTTTTAAGGGTAGATCCTGTATTAGTTTAGTATTAGAATTAGAAAACACACATTTTAGTTCATGCAGAGGAGTTTTGAAATTCAAGGTCCTTGAGGGAAGTCTGTTTATAAGATAGACTTCAGTCAAAGCAGCCTCTCCCCATAGATATCTAGGACAGTTTGAAGTAAGCATAATAGATCTATCAACTTCCAAAATATGCTTATTTTTCATTCCAGCAACCCCATTTTGTTGAGGTGTGTTAGGGCATGAACTTTGATGTATGATCTCTTTTTCAAGTGAATCATGTTATAGAAACTCTTAAAGGATGTACTGACATCAGATTTACAGTATCTTTTAGTAGGTATAACCATGTCAGCCTAGTATGATCATCAATGAAAGATGCAAACCACCTTTTTCCATTTAGGTTAGGTGTCTAAAAGGACCCCATACATCACTGTGTATTAGAGTATTAGATGGTTTGTAGGGTTTTGATGGATAAACACTCCTTTTATATTTGGATAACTGACAAATTTCACATTGAAGTATGGAGAGATTTTTATTAGAAAAGAGAGTTGGAAATAATTTATTCAGATAAGCAAATCTTGAATGTCCTACTTAGAGCGCCACATCATTATATCACTACTTCCCAAATCAGAGATATTATAGCCGGTAGTTTTAGGTTCAAACATATTCTTGTTGACCTTCCTGTCCTTTAGAAAGCATAACCATCCACTTATCTTAGCACTGCCAATCACAGTCCTCGTGTCCATTTCCTGAAACATACAAGCAGTAGGTGAAAAAGTGTTTAAAAATAGGAGTTATATAGGTCATATGATCAGTAGCACCTGAATTAATTATCCATTTATGATTAGATGAAGAGGTTGTGAAGGCTAGAATATTACCAGATGCCATTGTAGAGGATTTTAAGTGTGCATGATTTCCTAAAAGAATACTTAGATGCTCTAACTGCTCCTTTGTGAAAGGAACAACTTCAGATTTTTTCTTCCCTGGTTCAGATGATACTTGATTTTTGTATATTCCAGTTCCAAAGTTTTGCAACTGACTTCTTGGCTTCCAATTTGGAGGTTTTCCATGTATCTCCCAACAATCCTTTTTTAGGTGTCCCACTTTCTTACAATGGTCACATACTGACCTTGGCTTCTTTTGTTGATTTATTGTTGCCATGACTGATTGCTCTATATCCTGGCCACTAGCTCTGAAGCCTTGGGTTGAGTCAGGTCTAGAACTCATGACCTTTCTCCTGGATTCTTCCCTTCTGACTTCAGCAAACACTTCCTTGAGTGTAGGGAGAGGTTTTCTTCCCAAAATTCTACCTCTCACCTCATCAAGAGATGGGTTGAGGCCAGCCAAGAAAGAGTACACTCTTTCATTTTCTTCTCTTTTCTTGAATTTTATTCTATCTCCTGAGCATTCCCAGCTATCATAATGGCATATGTCCAATTCCTGGAGCAGAGTAACTACATCATTGTAATATGTAGTCACATCTTTGTTCTCCTGCTTCATAGCCCATAGGGTTGTCTTTAATTCATAGATATGAGAAGAGTTCTCCAGATCTGAGTACATTTCCTTCACTGCATCCCATAGATCCTTGGCAGTTGGTAGAAAGATATGAGGTCTAGCTATGCTGGGCTCCATAGAACTGATAATCCAAGCAATTACCATAGAGTTTTCTGCTCTCCAGGTTTCAAGCTTTGGATCACCTGCTGCTGGTTCTATACTGGATCCAGTTAGTAGACCCATCTTCCCTCTCCCCTCCATAGCCAATCGTATGGTTTGAGACCATTCAATATAGTTTTTTCCATTCAGCCTTCTGGAGATCATCAGATGTGAGGGATGAGTTGGTAGGTAGGTTTCTTCTCCAGAGGTTTGGCCATTGGTAGGTGGAATTGAGGTTTGGTTATCTGGAGTTAGGACATCCCCTGTGAATGTAATCAATGCATCATGAAGGTAATTCCTCTGTGTAGAGGTCTCCATTTTTTTTAAGGCTTAGTAGAACCTAAGCTCTGATACTTTGAATAATAGAAAGTGTTTTATTTTATTATTCAAAAAGATTGAGTTAAATAGTACAAGGAGTCCTACTTAAATAATATCACTCTATAGCCTATATTAGGTAACCCTACAAATCATTGATTCTAATAACATAAAATTCTCCTAGATCAATTACTACATTAGTGCTCCAATCAATCAGTCTCCTTGCTTAGAATATCTCTTGCTATAATACAAGGGATACTCTTTCCTTATTCTGATAATCAACATAATTCCCTTATTTCAACAATAATAATAAAATTAGAAATACTAATTAAACTCCGTTGGGATTTTTTTTTTATCTAAAATGTAAGTTTGATGACTATTTGCCATTTTTTTTGTTTTGAAGGGATAATCCAAATACCACCAGTGGGATTTAGCCTAATTGCAAAAGACAAAATGGGACGATTTATATTTCGAAATCACTAATACTCTTCCATTTACGAATGGAATCTTTTGTGGGGTATTTGAGATACTGGCCTCAAAATGATTTATTTTTTTCAATAATTTAAAAGGGCAATTTTTTTTTTTTTGCTGAACTACAGGGGTAGTTTTTATAATTATTGCCTTTTCATATGAAGATTTATAATGGTCAATGGAAGCTATAACTGTGATGCAAGAACTAATAAGCATCTGTAAACTACCAGGATGCCGATCACAGTCTACATGCACGACCAAGATTCTGGTGGCTTGATATCTATTGCCGAGTATGGTCAAGAGTATGGCAAGGACAATCCTGTTAAAGTCCTCTATCATGGTTATGGTCATTATGATTCACTTCGTGTTCCTCGTAACGGAGGGCCCAAGTCGAGACTTTGAAGTTTCTAGAAGATGTGCATTTGATAATATAAGAAAAATGAAAGCAAACTGTGTATACACTCTGGAGCAAGCTCCCTTACTAGCAAACACCCCATTCTACACAGAGCGGCTCAGTGTAACTACTTTTATTTTTCCTCTTACATGATGTCTTAAATCGTTGTATTGTCCGTCGTTAGATTGTATGTGTCACAGAGGATTTTGGATCTAATTTGGAATCTGCATGTTTCTACTTGGGATTTTAGATTGTTCTGCCTTGCTAATATCTGTGAGGGATTATTTACATAAATTTCTCTTTTAGTGTAATTATAAAAAAACAACTCAACTCCGGTTATTCTTCAAAATTACAAATACACCCCTAGAGGTTTTTTATACATGTAAGAGAACAGAGTGTATGTAAAATAATGATCTTTGGGAGATGTTTGAGTTGAGGTTACAATATTCGTTCTATTTTTTGAAATAATGTAATGATCCAAAAACAAAAGGTGTTAAAAAATTGAATATGTTTACATCACTACTTATGTAATTCTATAATTGGTGACCTCTTAGAATATGTAACTTGTATGCATGAGTAGAATAAAATGCGTTTAAAATGAGAGTTTGAAAATATTGTTTTCGAAAGTATAATCATTAGTTGTATATGGAAAGTTGAAATTATAAATTAGAAATAAAAATCTAATACATGCCCCAAAAGGTGAAGTGTAATTTTCCCTCCCCACAGAGAAGAGTACTTCACTAAAAAAACAGTTATTGGGTCCCGCACTTACCGTTGGTCTTTCATTTCCCATCTCAAAAAAACTCTTCTCTGAATTTTTGCTGGGCACAAAAAAACCTTTCATTTCCCAAAATTTCACCAAAATGAAAACAGTTTTAAGAACTCTGATCCCAAATCTTTGATCCCTTTGTTTCTACCTGAAAACTCATCTCAAATGATTTGTAATCTTTGTGCCACCAAATGAAATCCATTTCAACGCGGTTATGATCCAATCCCAAAGGGAAATCATATCATCGATAATATTTTTTGTTGGGTTTTCTTCCCCATGAGACGGTTAACATTGTGGTATTTGGAGGATCTGATCCGAGTGGATCGAGACGATGTCTAATTTGTACGGTGGTGATTTCAATCAGAAGATCGATTACGTGTTCAAAGTCGTGTTGATCGGAGATTCTTCCGTCGGGAAATCTCAATTGCTGTCTCGGTTCGCGAGGAATGAGTTCAGCGTGGAATCGAAGGCCACAATCGGTGTCGAGTTTCAGACCAAGACACTCTTGATCGATAACAAGACGGTCAAGGCCCAGATTTGGGACACCGCCGGTCAAGAAAGGTTCGAATCGATACATTTTCCGATAATATTTTTTGTAGGAATAGTGTTAAATATCTCATATCGATTGGTTAAAAAACCTCGAACATAAGTTGAAGAATTTTATCATCTTAACAAGCTCTTTTAAGGTATTATTGACTCAACTTTGACATGGTATCAGAGCAGCAGTCGATGTAATTTTTGGCTTACTCGTGAGGGAGAGTGTTAAAGATATCCCACATTTTTTGGTTAAAGAACCACATTGGCCGGACTCACATATAAGTTGGACAACCTTATCACCTTAACAAAACATTTTAAGGCGTAATTGACCAAACTCTGACAAATACTGACAATTAAATTGCTTTTTGTTTCGTTCCGTTTTTCCTAGGTATCGAGCGGTAACGAGCGCTTACTACCGAGGGGCGGTCGGGGCGATGCTAGTGTACGACATTTCGAAGCGCCAATCGTTCGACCACATTGCCAGGTGGCTCGAGGAGCTGAGGGGGCACGCGGACAAGAACATCATCATAATGCTGATCGGGAACAAGTGCGATTTGGGAACCCTACGGGCGGTCCCCACGGAGGATGCTCAGGAGTTTGCGGAGAGAGAGAATTTGTACTTCATGGAAACGTCGGCCCTACAAGCGACGAACGTCGAGGGGGCGTTCATGATGATACTCACGGAGATATATCGGACGGTGAGCAAGAGGACTTTGATCGCGGGCAATGCCTCGAGTTACGCAAAGTCGTCTTCGCTCAAGGGTACGAAGATCATCGTTCCGGGTGACGATGTAGATGGAAAAGGAGGTGGGTGTTGCATGTAATATCACGAGTCTTTTTTCTTTTTCATTGTTCTTAGACTCAATAGGTACGAGTCTAAGAACATAAAAAAATTCGATTAGTCTTAGCTGTTAAATTGAGTGATGTAAAATCGAGCAAGAGTCACTTAATGATACTCGAATAATCTCAATTAAATTGACATATTTTTTTTCTCATTCATAAAGCATTATTGAATCTCTAAAATATAAATGTCGCTACTCATGCTCAAATAACTAGTAATTCCATCACACGTAGGGGATCACACATAGGAGTGAGAATGAGTCATGGTATCCGAGAGGGTTTATGGCTCGGCTACAAAAGTTCAGCTCGACTCGTTTAATAAACAAATCAGACTCAAACTTTTTTAAAAGCTCGTTTATATAAACAGGTCAGACATAAGCTTAATTCTAAGCTTTTTAAGCCTATTATTTAATATATATATTTAAATTTATATGAAAAAATATAATGTTTTTAGTTGTAAATTTTTACTCTCTCTGTCCCAAAGCTAGAGGCAGAACTGGTCAAAGTTGACTTTTTTTGTCCGTCTGGTCAAGGTTGACTTTTTTTGTCCGTTCAATACATATGATAAACAGTATACAAAAATTATGAAAAAATAACTAAAATAAAATTTAATAGTTAAATTTTATTTTAGTTATTTTTTCATAATTTTTGTGTACTGTTTATCTTATGTATTGGATGGCCAAAAAAAGTCAACGTTGATCACTGTGCCTATAGCTCTGGGAGGGACAGAGGGAGTAGTACTTATTAAACAATAAGTATGCTATCTCACATCCATACAAATATCATAAGTGAAATGTGAAATGTGATTATCCCACATTAATTGAAAAATATTTTTTTGAATAATTTTTGTATTTATAAAATATTGTTCACTTATCTTTAATTATTAATTATTTTAAAAATAAAATTAGCATTTAAAAATAAAAATTAATATTTTTTAATTAAAATTTCGACTTATCAATACTTAAAAAGACTTATAAAAGATTTTCAAGCCGAATCTATTTACTAAATAGGTTCAGACCCCGAGGGTTGAGCCTAAGAACACCTAAGTTTATTTAAACAAAGTCCGGCTCAGCTTGTTCTCACCTCTAATCACACATTGACACTATCACTCACCAAAAAATTGAATACAGTTATTATTATTATTACTCACTTTGTCTTTTGTTTCAATAAAATACAACGTAAAACATTTCTATCATAACAAAAATAAAATAAAATGTATAAAATAAATAAGATACCTTTGAAATAAATTAAGATAAATATATACTGTATTAATAGTAAAGACACTTATTGGGCAAAACAAAGTACAACCATTCATTTTTTCAATCGAACGGATAAAACCCGCACTACTTAATAAGCAGTTTTGAGTAAAAAAGTAAGTATATAAAGTAAAATTGTACTACGTATATTATATTTCTCAAAATTTAGAGAAAAAAAAAGTACATTAACAATCTTGAAATGGAGAAAGTATATTCTACTACTAATGTAGTAGTAGTAGTACATAGATTTGAAAATCATTTAGGGTGTTGGCAATTTGGCATGAAATTTATTAATTAATTAATCCACAACTATTTGAGAAATAGAATCAATTAGAGAGTTGACTTTTTGACTAAAACTTGCATTTGAAAATGAATTAGACTTTACCGCTTTAAAGCAAATTTTGAATTCCAACTGAAAATCAACTCATCCCGCTCACCACCTCAATTCATTTTTTTCCTGCACTTCCGCTTTTTATTTTTCATTTTCAAATTAATTTCAAATTTCCCAATTTTTTTTTTTTGCATTTATACAAACAAATGTACAAACTACCGCCATATCTCCACTTCCCGATTTCGAGTGTCCTCCCCTTTTCATTCAATCAGCCGTCAGAATTCGTTCGATAGAATGCCGGAAGCTAGAGATCGGCTATCGAGGCAAGACGACGTCGTATCAGCTTTCAGTCGAAGGCGAGTTTTCAGAGACTCCGGCGGAGGAGATACCCGGAGAGGCGGTTCGGTGATCTCTGTTCTCGAAGACGAAATGCAGACCCCTGTAACTCCGTTCCGATGGAGAGGGGCGGCGATGGTGGGTACGCCCCGACCGACGGGATTGGCTGCTGATGGCGCTGTGGTTACTCCGAGAACTGGGCGGCGATCTGCTCTGACAGTAGGCCGTGAGAATATTTCTCCGGCGGTGGGAAGTGGCCGTGGCCGCGGCCGCGGCCGGGGAAGCCCATTGCCTATCTGGTACCCGAGAAGGCCGCTTAGGGAAGTTACTGCTCTAGTGAGGGTAAGTTTACTTTTTCACTTGTGCAATTGATTTTGATTTAATTGCAAAATCTTTGGGTTCTTTAGATCTATCATATTTATTAGATACAAATCTAGCTGGGTATTTTCTACTGATCGATTAATTTCTTACAGTCGATTCATCGACTCATGCGTATTTAATGCTATTTTTTTTCGATGAATTCAACAAAGCCTATTTGGTTTAGATTTCTTTTGCATATGCTCTTTGAGATCTTCTAATTCAATGTTCATTGATGTGGTATTATATTGATTTGTATGTGCTGGGAAATCCTTAATCAACCAATGGTTTTTAGAGAACTTATTTACTTAGACACTAGTTTACTTTTTTCGATGAATTCAACAAAGCCTATTCGGTTCAGATTTCTTTTGCATATGCTCTCTGAGGTCTTCTATTCCATTTAATGTTCATTGATGTGGTATATTGATTTGTAGAGAACTTATTTACTTGGATTCACTTATTATTCAATGTCTCTATCCTCAGGCAATCGAAAGAAGCACAGAGCGAAGGAGTGGTGCATTACACCAACAAACAGAGGGTCACATTCCCCGTGATCCGATACTTCGTGACCCATCACCAAGCACTTCAGATGCTCGATCCGAGCCTGATATTTCTCTTACCTCCCCAATCCCCACGACCCTAAAAAGGCGCTGCCCGCAAACTGTTATTGGTAAAGTGCCGAAGATATTGCTTGGTATCACACAGGAAAACGATGGAGATACGGCTTTTTTAACTCCGCAAAAAAAGCTTCTGAACAACATAGACACAGCCGAGAAAGTTGTCATGGAGGAGCTTCGGAAGCTTAAGAGGAGCCCTCTGGCTAGAAGAGAAGAGAGGCGGAAAAGGATTCGAACGTTGATGTCAATGCGCTAAATGATAATCTATTCTTTTTTCATCTCTTGATGATTTTGAAACAAGTTGTTGCATTTTTCATCCCTCGATGAGAATACATCTGTATCACTATAGCTTCTGATAGAAGCGGTAATAGTGTTGATTTTTGGATATTTCTATCTATAGGCAAAAATAGAGGTAATGCAATCTGCTCCATTGTAAATTTCTGAGTTTTTATTGAGAGTTAGATCTTTGAAGTTTCTACACTTATTTTCACAAGAAGAACATTCCTCAAACATAGAATTCAGGGATCAAATTATCTCATTTCCCAAATAGTGTGATCTTCATTGCTTCATTTATTCATTTGAAGTTTGCCGAGTGATTATTTGATGTTTTGATTCATTTATTCATAACTTTGAAAATTACACTAAATGAAAAGGAGCACCACATAAACACTTGTTATGACTTATGAACATAGCAGCTTGCATCAAAGCCTGATAGTTTTCCTGCAGCCTGCTAGTAGTAGTTTTCATGATGCATGTGGCCCAAAGAATATTTTTCAGACCCTTCAAGCAACCAAACATTTTCCAGTTGCAATCATAATCAATCTCATGTGAAATCAAAAACATCAAACACAATCAACCAAGAACTAAAGAACAAACAAAATACTGATAACAGGCTTCATGAAATTACATCCCTCAAATTTTCATATAAAACTTTCAAAAGAAAGAATGAAGTACGGGTCCAAAACCTATTGAATTAAATAACAAACTAACAAAGAGTGCACCATATTCATCACATCAGAGCAAGTAGACGCCCTGAAAAGACAGAAACATTCCAAAACAGACATCTTATACAACCCAGAAACGACATAGCAAACGAGGTTTTGCTCACAACATGCAGTCTGTCCTCGCTGGCAACCTCCTGAAGAAGTTAAGAGGCACCGATGGCAGCTTGTACCTGAACCTAGGATGCCTCAAAACATAAAACCCTCCCAGAAGCGCCACCACCTGAAACGGCGTCACGTAGAGCACAACCGCAGCAATCAGGCAGAAAATCACGAAAAGCGCAGTCGCGCGCGGGTCCCGCCAGCTCAGCAGTGACTGCAGCCTCTCCCCCTGCGTTGCCAGGTCACCAACCACTGTCTGAATCCTCCCCGCAATGCTCCTCAGCCGATCATACCTCATCCGCACGATATCCGCAGGCCTCGAGGTCGGAAAAGTATCAAACTCCTCGTCCAGCTCATCCGGATGAGCACTGTCAGCACAGGAGAGGCGCGTGTCCATATGAGGAGGATGCCTCGGCCTCCACCTGTAGTACCAAACCCCAATCAAGAAAAGGTACAGGAAAATAGTCGGCAAGATTAGCTCTGGATACATGACGAGTATCAAAAACAGGATGTGGATGAGGACAGTAGTGATCGGGTTCTTCCAGTTGCAAATCTGGTCAAACCATTTCCCCACAGCTATTAATCCGCTCAACACACCCATGATTCTGAAGAAGTTGGCCTTGCTTCTCCTCATGCTCCACATGTGGGACCCGACATCGAGCATGTACTCGACGATCTCCTTCCGGAGGGGCGGCTCGGCTCGGCTCAGACGGATGGAGACGATTTGTGTTGCTTGGTGCCTCAGGCTGTCGAGTTGACTCACGGTCAAAGGATGGATGTAGTGCATTTTTGGGAGAAGCGGTTGGGAGTACATATGCATCATGTTCACCAGAGACGAGCAAGTGAATCTAACTGCTAAATGGATCTCGCCCATTTTTTTCACACCCGACGGGTGAAGAACTAAGAGGGGATAAGAGTGCGTGTACACACGATCGGTTTCTAGAGTCGAGAGGCGGATTCTGACTTTCCCGATTCTCGAGTCTCTGCCGGGTTTATCCGCACCACCTTGCAAGTGACAGTTGTCGAACACACCGATAGTTACGACTGTGCACGGGTCGAACACTTCCCACGTGTACTGCTCGTTCCACTTTGGAGAAAAGCTGTCGATAATAGTCCTAGTCCTGACCCACTTCTGCCCGTACTTGGCGACACAATACGCGTCTGTGGTGGCCCGCCCGTCTTTCGACTTCATAGGCGACAGTCCCTGAGCGTTCAGAACTCCCAGCTCTAAAACCCCTATGCTCGATTTCCAGAGCTGCTTAGCTGTCGGCCGAAGATCACTACTGTAGTGAGTCGACTCATCCAGCACATGGTACCCACCTTCCAAGCATATCCTCATATGGATTTTGCTGGAAAACTTCACTTCTTTTCTCTTCTCACCTTCGATCATAACGTGCTTCTCGAGATTGTGCCACCTCGTGTTCACAGTCTTATGATCCAATCTCCTGTCCACGTACTGTAAGGGAATCGCACATCTCCCCAAAACCTCGTCTTTATTCGGGCCCACACGATCCTCAACGCTCAAGATCAACGGCTCCTCGAATGGCTCGGCCGCCACAAACATCAAATCCTCATTCCACATGGGATTTATACTCTTGCTCATCGACACCCTCGTCCGTAAAGCCTGGTTTCCCAAAATAGCCTTCACGTAAACTTCCGGAAATCGGCTCTTATCGCTCGGAAGCAAATCCTGAGCTTCAATCACATTCACCCGTAAATACCAAAGCTTGGGCGAGAGATAAACCTTCGACCTCATGCTCGCGAGCCCGTCAGCTCCACTCACCGAGGCGGCGTCAGAATGCCAAGCTTCCGGAAACGCCTCGTCAGCTTGGGTCCCCATCCATACAGCAAGCATTAATTCCCCCTTCGCCTTTTCGCTCTTTCTGTCCTCCAATCTGTACCACTGTGGGGCCAGGGGACTGTCGGGCGGGACCCGTTTCGGAATCTCATTCAGGTCGAAGATCACGCGGCCGATGAAGTCGTCCTTCACAACGTCCTTGTCTTTGACATTGACCTCGAGGACAGAGGCCTGGATACGGTCCTTGGAGAAGGCGAAGACTTGGCTCCACTCAGGGTTTGACTTTTTCTCGAAATGACGAGTGGTTCCCTTGTAGTTTCCGAGGCGGACCTCGACGTATGGGTCACAGCTTCCGGTTACGTCTTTCCCGGGAAGGTCTTTGGCTTTCACAACCCGTACGTATAGGTACTGCATCTGCTCGACTAGGTCATAGGTGCTTGTGAGCTTGTCTCCGGAAATTTTGCCTCCACCGAGGTGCGGTTTAGTTTCCTTGAGGGAGAAGTCTTCTGGCGGTGGCCTCTGCATTTTCGCGACTGTTGTTTTGTCTATTAAACCTGTGAAGACATTCAAAATTATATTAGAAGTGAAATTGTAATGAAATCAATTTTTTGTTTCTTGGAGGCACATGATATGAGAAGAACTTATTGATTAAGTGATCTGAAATTAGAAATGTAAACCCATATATACACACTTTGTTTATAAGTCACACATTTATCAATTTAGGTCATCATACTCTTTCATTTGGATCAGCAAACTCAGAATCGAAAACACGGATAGATCTAGTCAAACATATTGATTGCCACTCTTGAAATAGGAGACAAACAACCAAACAGAGCTGAATTGAAAAACAGAAATCTGAAAATAAAACAAAAAATAATTATAAAAAAGAACCTTATGAAGAAGAATCAATCTGGTGAGCCCAACTCAAAGCTTCAGATCTGAGAGCACAAACCCTACTGAACAAAAAAAGAAACATGTGAACATATATATGAAATACAACAAAAGCTTCAAAATAAATAGACAACATGATTAAACACAATGTGAAAGGCACAGACCTATCTATAGCAAACAAAAAATATCTCAAGAAAAAAAATAGAACCAAAATAAAACTTAAGAAGCAAGAAAAAATAAGGGTTGTAAATAAAGGTAAAAAACAAAAATAAAAATAAAAACAAAGATACATGTGAATATACCTTGAGGTTCATGATAAGGTTCTTCTGCAGATGGATTGAAACAGCTGAGGAGAGAATAAAAGAGTGGAGAGAAGAAGGGTTTTTGTTCTTGTTGCTTTTTCTTCTTTTTGAAATCAATTAAAATGAAAAAATGTGCACAATCCCAGCTGTGTGCATTAATTTCTTTCTTTTTTTTTTTTTTTCGGGTATTTATTTTTTGTTGAAGAAAAAAGAAAAAGGGTTGTGGCGGTGGGGACACGCAGAGAAAGGGAAGGAAAGAGATGTGTGATGAGATGAATCTGCTTTTTCAACTGTGTGCGACTGAGTGTGTGTAAAATCAATTATAAATTGTTATTGTGAAGTGTTTTCGTGTGTATTTTGACCGTGGGGCACACATCACGCGTGCCAGGAATTTGGTCGGGACACTGCACGTGCCACGTCCGTGTATATCGGTACGATGCTTTACATCTTTCGTTTTGATTCTTTTCTTTAATTTTAAAATTGAAATACAGCATGCTATGAGTGACTATCTTAAAAAAAAAATTATAATTGAAAAGTAAATGTAATTATTTTACGTTAATTAGATAACATTTTATGAATATTTTTTGTATTTATATAATATTGTTCATTTATTTTTTACTATTAGTTGTTTAGAATTAATTTTATAATATTAATTAAATATAGTTAAATTTTATTAAAATATTTTTAATTAAATTTTTGAATTATTATTTGAACCGAGTTGAATTTCAAAATATGTTTAAAAAAACTTATAAAAAACTTTCAAATTGAGTTTATTTACTAAAAATATTCTGATCGAATCTCTTAAAAAAGCCTATAACAGGTAAAATGTCAAATTTAAACTTAAAATTTTAACATTAAGTCCGGCCTATTTAACCAAAGCCCGACTTAGCTCGGCCTCGTTCCCACCACCCCTATTGAACCTGTTTAAAAAAAATAATACTTCCCTTTGATATTGGGTCGTGTTGTTTTGGTACATATATTAAAAAAATAATAATAATATTTTTTTCGTTAAAAATAAAAATAATTTAATATTTAAAATAAAAAAAATATGAAATTTTGTGTGTAAAAGTAAGAAAATAGAAATATTTGATAAGTTAAGAAATATAATTGTATTTTAAAGTGGAAAAATAAATAAAATTAGTACTTATTTAGAAAATATCTTATTTAGGGTACACATTTTAGTGGGAGACTATACCATGGGGTAGGGGCTCATAAAATCTACATGGTCCCCAGCCCAACTATAAAAGATATTAGGCCAAAAAAAAATCCGCGTTATAGCCCAAAACACCAACTGCGAAATCACATATTCTCTATTCTCTCTCTCGCACGAACGACACCTCTCTGCACCAGCGAAAAACCACGTCAAACTACCGCAACTCCGCACCAGTGAAAAACCACTGCAAACCACCGCATCTCCGAATGCAAACCAGCGCAAACCACCGCACCTCCTCACAGCGAGAAACCACCGCACCGTACATCCACGTCCACCGACGAAACAAGCTTTTCCCACACCCGCGAAATCTCGCCGAAACAACCATCAACGGACTGTGAAATCTCGCCGGAGCACCAACAGGAAGAGGAAACAATTCGTAAACCATTAAAAGGTAATTACGAACCCTAATTTCTCTAATTTCATGTTGCATGTTGAAAGTAAGTACTGTGTATTCTATAAAAAAATCCATCTCAGTAAAATTGTGATGTTTTCATCACAATTTGAAACCCTAGATGCTTGTATCTTCATTAATTGGGAATTATTGAACTGAGTTGCATGTATGCTAGATTGTACTGTGAGTTTGGAAAAAATATCCTGTGTTTTTTAAACTTCTAATGAGTATGTTTGACTGATAATGAACTGAATTAAGTTAATTTGAATCATTATTCAACCCTAAAGTTTCCAATGTCGATTTCACAGTAGAACCTACATTGTGCTATAAATTATAGTAGAATAAAACACAGAATTCTCAGTAAAACATGGGATATTTATCTGATTTTATAAGTATAAATCTCAGTTTGCATGTTACAGAGCCTTATAGTTGTACTTTGATTTAGGATTAATTCCTCTCTGTTTTGATTGTGGAGGTGAATAATTACAATGTTGAATCAACTATGTTATAGATTTGGATGAAGTTATATATTGAGTACATTATCTTGTCTGTTCTATTTGATATGTTGTTAGGAAACTTTAGTAGAAATCACATTTATTTGATTATTAATGTCTTTTTCTGAATTTGAATGAATTGTATTAAGTGAATTTGAATCATTAGATATTTTCGTAAGTTGTATTAATCAATACAACCTAACAAGCTGCAATAAACTTTCACTATAATCGCGAATACAAAATAATCCGAGAAAAATAAATAAAGCCTAAACAATCACGAGATTGAATAGTTAGTACTCGGATAAATATCTAAAAAAATAAAAAGGTGTGCTGGAAATGTATTTATATTCAATATGGCGTCGCTCCAGCTTTTTTTCTTCAATCCACGTGAGTCTTCTATTTATAAAAGACAAGTCTTCTCCTCTAAGTAATAGGTCTTCTATGGTAAAAGGACTTCTTCCATAACTAGAAGATCTCGTACCTTATCTTGTAGATTTTTCTTTTTATCTTGGATTCTCCTCCCAATAATAAATATTTCCAAAATAAATATTTCACCAAAAAAAAGTCAAAATTAGTTAAAGTCAAAATTAATTAATTAAATTAATTTCGACTCCAACACAATTAATTATGGTATGAGAAAAAATGAGACATATATTGCGGTGTTAAGATTGAGTTGACTTGTAAAATTAAAAAATATATTAAATAAGTGTGGTGTTATAAATTGAATAAAAAATGTAAAATAAATTAATATTTTATTAAAATATTGATTTAATATCTTTTTCCTAACATCACCTAATAAATTAATTTTGACCATTGATTTCCTTAAACGGTCAAGATCTATCTTTTAACAATTAAATAAAAACAATATTTATTTTAAAAAACACTTCTCTCCCTCGGTATCTCTTTCTGTCTCTCAAACACACGATTTTTTTTCCTCAATTTCTTCTCTTTCTCTCTTTCAAACACAAACGATGCTACTGATGTGTTCTATCATAATTTATCTTCTCAATTTCTTTGCTTTTAATTGTTAAAGAGGTTTTAGAATTTGATATTTTTTTAAAAAGGTGTGTTGACACTTGACATCACTTTTTCTTTCCTCTGGGATTGATAATAGACGAAGGGGCACTTGCATCTCCGTGTAGGGGATTGCTTTCTTGCAATCCCCGGTGATCCCCCGGCCGGTCCAACCAAGTCTTTGATCAGAAACGGGAGAATTTCCACTACCGCTGGCAGGCCTTCCATGAGACTTCTGAAGTCCTAGTTTCTGATTGGTAGACTAACTAATTACTAAACTTAATTGTCAGAACAACCATCAATCGTTCTTTATGATTTTAGAGTCTTTTCCCGAGAGATCCAAACTGTAATTGCTTTCTTTCACAAATTCTTTCATATTGTCGAAAAGAAGATGAAATTATGTTGAGAGAAGGATGCTGAAAGGAGTGAAGGAAAAAAAATTATGTTAAGAGAAGGGACGCTGAAAGGAGTGAAGGAAAAAAGCTGAGAGGGGAGCGAAAGAAAAAAAAATGCGATATGTATTTTTTTTAAAAATATATTGTGTTTTTTAATTATTAGGAAAGATCTCCGTCTATAAAATCAATGGTTAATATTAATTTATTAAGAGATATTAGGAAAAAAATATTAGTAGAGAATCCGGATTCGTGATAAACATATCATTTTATCACAACTAGTCCTCTTGCCCGTGCGATGCACGCTTATTAAATTCAACTTTCTGTTACTCGAATTAGTGCACAAACTGCTTAAGCGTAATGTTTAACATAAACTAATTTTAAATGTAGATATTAATAATGGAAAAAATTAAGATTAAGTCTAATTGAAATAGTAGAAATAATTTATCAATGATATTACAAATTCTGGAATACTTCTTTATAGACTACATTTGTTGTTCTATTCGTAAGACGTCCACGCTCATCACAAAGCAGAAGCTTCAAACCGGTCGTGTTGGTTACTCTAGACAACGCAACGTACAATTGACCGTAGGTAAATACTGGTTTCTTCAAATATATGGATAATTGTATGCTAGTAGCTGACCTATAGGCACTTTTGTACTTCGGTTACTCACCTTGCAATCCGTACACCCGACTAGCTGAACTTTGACGAAATTACATTTTCATTTGAAAAGGGGCGGTTTCCGGCTACACGTGATACGCACATGATCAGACATTTTTTTTATAAGCTAACAGAGGGTATTTTCGACATTTCCCTTTATTAATAAAAGATGAAAAAGAAAAGATGAAAAAGAAAAAGAAATAAAAGACCTCTTTGCTTTATCATCATCATCATTCATCATCAACTCTTCGGAAGAAGACAAATGGGAAATTGCAACATAGTGGGCGTGGCAGTGAATTTTTCTCCGTCCAGTAGAAAAGCCCTGAAATCGGCTGTGGACAACCTGATCCGAAAAAGGGGATCACCTGATTCTCGTCTCCGCCCGCCCCGAGGGCTTTTACGAATCCGGCGAGCTTCAACTCTGTGCCACCACCGGTTCTCGTATGCACCCACTCTTCACTAATTTCGATATGCATATTTTTCTAATCATTGACCTTCTCTTAAATGTAATTTTCAATTTGTTGAAGGGTGTTTCAGTAAACATTGGTCGTTTAATCTTGAACTAGGTCTACCCATAACACTTGGATCTCGATCCGTTTATGTTGAAGATCCGTAAGTCCTCCCTCAAGATCTTCGTGTCCACCCTCAAAATCTCAGATCTCGTCAGATTCGACAAAAGATTTACGTGTTCATCCTCGAAAATCCAGATCTTGGCCCATTTATGTTGAAGGCCAGGGATTACGCGTTGCTCGCCTACAAATGATTTGTGAAATGGGTTTTCGACGGAGAGTCGAGCCTTAAATCCTTCGTGCTTTGTTTTCAATTTTGTATAGTAATTTACCGATTTTTTTTTTCATTTTCTGATGTTGATGTTTTAATTGTTTTGTTGTAATTTATAATGCAAATGATTTTTTGTTTTGACCTTTTGAAAAATATTTTACTGTAAAAATTTTTGTTTGAATCTTTTATAGAAATAAAAAAAAAATGAATAAGATGATGGATTCCTTCATTCCATTAATCCGTTCATTCCAGAAATTTCATTAAGAATTGAAGAAAGAATTTAAATTATAAAAATGACTACAGGGTTATTAATGTAATTTGCATTTTTAATCCAAGCAAAATGCGACATCTGGCAGGGGACATCACGTGCAATTCACGTGTGGCCGGAAACCGCCCCTTTCCAAATGAAAATGCAATTTCGTCAAAGTTCAGCTAGTCGGGTGTACATATTGCAAGGTGAGTAACCGAAGTACAAAAATGCCTATAGGTCAGCTACTAGCCTACAATTATCCCTCAAATATATTGCCACATTTGTCAACGACTGACCTTGGCTCTTATTAATAGTCATGGCATATGATATCATAATCGGAAATTGTCTTCGTTGGAAAGAAAACGGGAATTTGGTATCCGATGGCGTCAGGGCAATTCGAGGAATAAAAACCATTTCCCCAGAATTATTTCCTCCTAATACTTTGGCCTGGATAATATAATTACCGAGTTGCGTTATAACCATTCTAGTACCATTGCATAGTCCGACAGAGGCATCCATATTCCGCAACAGCATAACGGGCACCCAAACATAATAAGAAACAGTTGATCCATCAATAACTATATATTTACTCATAACAGCATTTCATACCTTCTTTAATTATATACAATAAACAGAATATGGCGTTCTTATATGAATTGTTGCTTAAATAAAAAAAAATGATTTTAATATATATATATATATATATATATAAATATTTTAACTAATATAATTATATTTTAGTAAAAACTTTATAATAATACCAACCTTCAACTTCAGCTCATGGTTTGGTAGTCTGGAACACTTGATGGTATTTAAGAACTCAACTGAATGTATTTGATCAAACATATTATCTCCGCGTTCGGAAGGCACAACACTATCCGAACTCAGGTAAATTCTTTCGTCCGTATTATGCATCGCAACCATGTAATCGCTGATTTCATAAACGTCATCTAGTGTCGGTGCAAGAATCGCTCGTCCTTCTAGATAATTGATATCCCCAATGTGTTCATGGAAAGATGGGTACGCGACATCAACAGTCGATTCAATATAATTATCAGATTGCGTTATCAAATATTCATTCGGGATCTCTATATCTATTTCCCCGTCGTTCTCGCCGCCAACAATACCATCCCCTATAGAAGACAACCAATCAGAGAACTCACGCAACCTACGACCATCATTTGCATCCCCGATATTTTGAAACCTCATGTTCTTGGTCAACCGCAAAACTTTGCAATCTGTCCATATATTGGAAGAATTAATAGTGGCGTAAACAATATCCTGCCTCGTACCTTTAGGAATAACCGGCAAAATTTGACAAAAATCTCCTCCGAAAACAACAACCTTGCCTCCGAAAGGCAGATGCTCGGCTTCAGGTCGATGTGAGCTCATGATATCACGCATAGTACGATCGAGTGCTTCAAAACAATTCCTAGAAAAAAGAAAAACCACAAAATGTTAAAATCTGACTATATTAAACTTAAAATTAATTTGTAAACACATAAATATAAGACAACCATAAACAAATGCATAACACATCAATCGTTCATACCTATGCATCATGGGAGCCTCTTCCCATATAATAAGTTTCGTCTTAATAATCAATTTTCCCAAATCTGTTTGCTTCTTGATGTTACACATAGAGCTTTCATGTAACGATATGAGAATCTTTAACCTGGAATGGGCCGTTCTACCTCCAGGTAAAAGAAGAGAAGCTATACCTGTAATACCCGTTTTATTTTCCAGTATTTAAATATAATGTGGTGTGTTGACCGTTGACCTTGTAACCCACAAATCAATTTATCGATCATTGGAATATTTTCAGATTAATATTTCGAGACCAAAATTATTTGATGTGTAATTTATAAATAATTTTTGTGTAGAAGAACCAAAATATATATAGGTATATTTTTATATCCCTATAATATAATTACACTATTAATATATATATGTGTGGTATTTATATGTTGGAGGCGGTTTAAGGGAATGAATGGATTAACATCATATTATATAAATCACTCCTATACTACACGTGCCCTTCCCTTTGAACCAACACACGGATACACACACACTACACTAAACTCACACACACATATTCAGAGAGAGAAGCCGAGAAGAAAAGAAGAAGAGAGAGGAGAGAAGGAATTCATTTTCACCAACTTTGCAAAACTAAAAGAATTCAGAGAGAGGAGGAGAAAACCGGGAGCAAGAAGGAACACAGAGAAAGAATTCGTGGAGCTGAAACCAAATAGGAGGAGAGCAAGCAATTTGTCCCGTACAGTTCGTAGTTCTATCTGAAACAACAAATCGAAAGGCAAGTGAAATTAGAGTTTTCGTAGTTATATTATCGAGAATATTTCGACTCCAGCTCGATTAAGTGTTATTATGTTTCGATATTCGATATTAGTACCATTAGATAGTCCTTGTTACTGAGATCATTATCAAGCGTAGAACATCAAACTACAGCGGATAAAGACTAGTGGATTAAGATTGTTGTAGTTTCGATATCGATAATGTTTCGTCTACATTTCGATTTCGGGTTGTTGCGTTTTGGTACATGAATTATATATCGTTCTATAGCTCTTGTTGCGAGGATCGTTTCGGTATATAGAACTCTCGTTTTATCCTTCGGAATCAAAAGATATCGTCGTCGGAAGTTGGAGGTGACGCGCAGCCCGAGGCCCGCGACCGCCGCCCGAAATCAGCGGGCGCGAATTTCGTTGTGTCGACCGGTTTTCATTCCGAACTTCAGAAATTCATAACTTTTGACTCGTAACTCCGTTTTACTATTTTTATATAGTTTTGGAATCGTCTTTCTGCGTACTTCGACATAGGGTTGGTTTCAGTTGATTTTTTATGATTGTATAGAGATGATGATTTTGATGATTAGCTATCATATATGATTTATATGATTGTGTATGTAGACCATGGTTATTGTTGATTGTATATACCTGCTGATATATATTATACTTGTTGTATATGTGCATATGGGTATATGATACCGATGATGGCTGATATAGCCGAGGTGGATATCATGTGGTATATTGTTTATTGGGATCAGGTGATCCGTGATTTTATGATTTACTCGATTTGAGTCTTTTGATCTTTCGAGTTCTGTGTTTGACACGTGTTGGCTTTTGTTGCCGTTTATGCATATACATCGGTGACGACCGATAGCCCTACGGGAGGCGAACATGGATGTAGATGCGCAGCCTCGAGCGCGCTTTTTGATTGGCATCTGGGATGTCAGAGGTGCGTAGTCTAATCCATGTAGACCGAGGTCTGTAGTGACGGGGTCACTATTGACGAGGGTCTAACCAACGGGTAGTGACAGAGGTGTTCGCCTGTAGTTTGGGTCGCGCCCTTCTGACAGCTTCACGGTCTGCTTACCCGGATGACATTTAGAATCCGTTGTGTGCGATCGACGGATTCTATTGTCGACCCCATCGAAGACATTTGTTATGTTCGTGTGTATGGGTTTAGACTTCGTGAGTGAGTGTCACTGGGGATGGACCGCGAGTGTCTCCCGGGACCAGTGAACTCGTCACTTAGTCTGTATTCGGATCCTGTCGTGGATAGATCATGTACAGGGATTTGACTTCGTAGGAGTGTCATCAGGGATAGACCGTTGGTGATCTATCGGGATTGATGAACTCATGACTACTTAGTCGAGAGGGATGTGTAGTGATCATTTTACGATCTTACACTGATCCTTATATGCTGATGGACAGCATGAGTGGCTTTCAGGCCAGTGTTTTCTATGTGCGTGCATGATACGTGTTTATGTGCATTGAGGTCGAGCGGCCTTCGTTCGGTTGAACGTGGATACGGGTGATCTGACTAGCCAAGATTGGCGTCAGTACGATGGACAGCGCGATATCGTCAGATGTATTACCCTAGCTAAGTATATGTCTTACGATTATCTCTACGTGAGCCATCGTTACTGGTGTTACATCTCAGGTTGAGGAGGTGATACTTGTATCATACGGGATACTGCCTATAGGGTAGGCATGATGTGTACGAGTAGACTGTGTCAAAGATACTGGAGGATGTGTTGTTGTCCGAGGATAGTGGAGACACGACGGTTCTAGGATACCGGAGGACAGTGTGTCCGAGGATGGTTGAGACCGGATAGTTACTATGTGTTATATGACTGTATGTTTGTGTGGTACATGGTAGGGGATTATAAATCTTGCCAGCGTATTAGACGCTGACCTTGCCGTGTGTATTTCTCTATTTTGTAGGTACTTGTGGTGCTGTTTTGGGCTGGACGAGAGACGATGCAGGCTTTGTGATCATGGATAGGGGCCATCGCGGTATTTTATTTCTCTGATGTTTAGACACTAGGTTTATTGTTTATACTTTTATGTATATTATTATTTGGTGTCTGAGGTGAGGTGTCAGCGTGAGTCCGGTTATAGGTAAGGTTTGTAAAAGTTTTAAATTTTCCGCTGTTTTTAAATGAGATAAATAACCGGGCGTCACAACTTGGTATCAGAGCTCAGTTTTACAAGCATGTCTTTGGGTAGACTCTGGGTTTGAGTCTAGTGGGTAGTGGTCCGTTTTGTATCCATGATCAGCTGCGTTCGCTCGTCTCGTCAGCCATGGTATGTTTTTCTACTTGCTGGGTTTTTGAGATTTGTTTATGTCTCTTGCCTTATGTGTATTTGTGATTGCGAATATCGATTGATTCGATACTGCTATATCCTTGTGACTTTGATGTTATTCTGGGCATAGACTGGTTGTCATTGCATCATGCATCGATTGATTGGTATGTGAGAGGCAAGTGGTATTGCCGAAGCGGGTTGGAAACGTGGAGTTTCGAGGTGTAATCGGTAAGTCGTCACTTCCGATTATATCATATATGCGTGCTACGAAGTTGATTAATCAAGGATGTTTAGCATTCCTGACTACGATGAAAATGTCGTTCGAGGCTCTGTTGATCCTTGATGACATTGTGGTGGTTCGTGAGTATCCTGAGGTTTTCTCGAAGGATATTCAGGGTATTCCACCAGACAGAGAAATTGATTTCGGGATAGAGTTGGTACCTGGTACAGTTCCTATTTCGAAAACAACGTATCGGATGGCTCCGGCTGAGTTGGCTGAGTTAATAGTGCAGTTGCAGGATCTGCTAGACAAGAAGCTGATCAGGCCAAGTTATTCTCCTTGGGGAGCACCGATATTGTTTGTAAAGAAGAAGGATGGTTCGATGCGGTTGTGCATTGACTATCGAGAACTGAATAAGGTGATGATTAAGAATCGGTATCCTTTACCGAGAATTGAAGATTTGCTCGATCAGTTGCAGGGTGCTGCATTCTTTTCGAAGATTGATTTGAGATCGGGATATCATTAGTTTAAAGTTCATGAAGAAGGTATTCCAAAGACGGCATTCAGATCGAGGTATGGGCACTACGAGTTTACTGTTATGCCTTTCGGGATTGACAAATGCTCCTGCGACATTTATGGATTTAATGAATCGGGTATTTTCAAAATATCTTGATAAATTCGTTATTGTGTTTATTGACGATATTCTGATGTATTTAAAGACAAAGGAAGAGCACTGGATTCACTTGAGGCTGACGCTTCAGAGGTTGAAAGAAAAGCAGTTATATGCTAAATTCAGCAAATGTGGATTCTGGATGAGGAGTCGGCAATTTCTGGGACACATGATTTCACAGGAGAGTATATCTGTGGATCCCATTAAAATTGAGGGTATTCGTAGTTGGACGACGCCAACTAATGCAATAGAGGTCAGGATTTTTATCGGTTTGGCTGGGTATTACCGGAGATTCGTCGAAGGTTTTGCCAAATTGCAGGATCGATGACTAAACTGACACAAAAGAATGCTTATCCTACTCATGATTTGGATTTGGCAGGTTTGGTGTTTGCACTTAAAACTTGTCGTCATTATCTGTATGGCGTTAAATGTGAAGTGTATGCGGACTACTAGAGTCTCAAGTACTTCTTCATCTAGAAGGAGTTGAATATGAGACAAAGGCGATGGCTAGAACTGGTAAAAGATTATGATTTGGAAATCATGTATCTTCCAGGGAAGGCAAATGTAGTTGCATATGCTCTGAGTCGAAATTCTCATGTGTCTCTGGCAGAGATGATATCTATGTGGCCCAGAGAGCTGAAATATGAGATTCAGCGATTTGATCTGGAAGTGGTCCAGACGGAAGAAGTGCAGGGTTTGTTAGTTGAGTTGCATATTCAATCATACTGCAACAAATCAGAGATGAGCAGTTAAAAGACTCTGAACTATTAAAGATTATGGATGAGGTGCAATCCGGGAAGCGCGATGATTATGTTATTGCAGCAAATGGTGTTTTGCTACAGGCACAGAGAATAGTTGTGTCGAATGTTTTTGAGTTGAAAGAGAATGTGATGAGTGAGGTTCATTCATCTCCATATTCTATTCATCCCGGGGGTACAAAGATGAGACGTGAATTGGGTCGTCATTATGCTTGGATGGGAATGAAGAAGGATCTAGCGTCCTTCGTATAGAGATGTTTGACTTGTCAGAAAGTTAAGGCAGAACATCAGAGACCTGCTGGTTTATTACAGCCAATGTCGATACCGATGTAGAAGTCGGAGAATATCGGTATAGGTTTTGTTACTGAGTTTCCAGTGACTTCTAAAGCTTGTGATTCGATTTAGGTTTTTATTGATCGGTTGACAAAATCTGCGCATTTCTTGCCATTCAAGAGGAAGGATAGTTTGGATTAATTGGCGGAACTCTATGTTCATGAGGTTGTACGATTACATGGAGTGCCGATTTTAATTATGTCAGATCGTGATCCAAAGTTTACTTCGCAGTTTTGACAAAGTCTGCATAAGGTAATGGGTACACAATTGACGTTCAGTACGGCTTTTCATCCACAAACAGATGGACAGTCGAAAAAAAAGAACAATACAGATTTTGGAAGACATGTTTCGGGCATGTGTTGTTGACTTCGGTGGTAGTTGGGATAAACACTTGCCAGTGGTTGAGTTTTCGTATAACAATAGTTATCAGTCGTCGATCAGAATGCCTCCGATCGAGGCTTTATACGGAAGGAAATGTAGATCTCCAGTTCATTGAGACAAAGTTGGAGATAAACAAGTTATCGGACCAGAGATGATTCAGCAGACAGCTGAAATGGTCGCGATGATTCGTAATAGAATGCAGACATCGCAGAGTTGACAAAAGAGTTATGCTGATACTCGTTGACGACCGTTGGAGTTTGCAGTAGAAGATTTTGTGTTCGTGAAAATTTCTCTGAAATGTGGTGTTTTGCGATTCGGGAAGAAGGGAAGGTTGAGTCCTCGTTTTGTGGGACCATTTGAAATCCTGGAACGAGTTGGTGATTTAGCCTATCGTAATAAATTACCTCCGTTATTGTTTTGACTTCGTGACGTGTTTCACGTGTCTATGTTGCGAAAGTATGTGTTGGATCCTTCACACGTGCTTAACTATGAAGAGTTGATTGTGAAAGAGGATTTAACTTACGAAGAAAAGCCAGTGAAAATAATTTATTGGATAGATTAGCAGTTGAGGAACAAGAAATTAAATCGTCTATGTGAAAGTTTAGTGGAGCAATCACACGGAATACGAGGCTACTAGGGAGCAGGAAGATCAATTGCTTGAGAAATATCGTTTTACGTTCCTAGTGTGATAAGAATGTTGTATTTTGAGATTGCAATTGTTTAAATTTCATGTGTGGATGCCAAGAGTCCAGAGAATGCGTCGAGTTTGACCGTTTGATTGTACTACGTGAGTTTTGCCTCAAATGCCGAGTTAAGGGCCGTGTTCTCGAGAGAGATTCGCCTCCGCCGAGGAGATATTACTGGCGTTGATCTTAAAGATATGTAGTTACGGTTGTACATTATTGAATTTTGGGAGTTCGATCCGAGTGAGGATTTGGATAGTTTCGAGGACGAAACTTTTTAAAACGGGGGGAGAGTTGTAATACCCGTTTTATTTTCCAGTATTTAAATATAATCTGGTGTGTTGACCGTTGACCTTGTAACCGACAAATTAATTTATCGGTCATTGGAATATTTTCAGATTAATATTTCGAGACCAAAATTATTTGATGTGTAATTTATAAATAATTTTTGTGTAGAAGAACCAAAATATATATAGGTATATTTTTATATCCCTATAATATAATTACACTATTAATATATATATGTGTGGTATTTATATGTTGGAGGCGGTTTAAGGAAATGAATGGATTAACATCATATTATATAAATCACTCCTATACTACACGTGCCCTTCTCTTTGAACCTGTTGGAGTTGTGTACTTAATGTCTAGATTTAAGTAACGATAAACTCCCGGTCATAGCATTTAATCTATTAAATTAATAAACAATTGTTTGCGTTTAATTATTAATAATTAAATATATGCAAAATATAGTCCTAGATTATATACGTTGTAGTTAGTATGGTGTGCGACGTCACACAGAAGATCATACTATCGGTTACTCGTATTTAATCGAACGGTTGCTCACGACCTAGATGGACACGGACCAATCCATCGGTATAGTCGTTGTGTGAGAGAGAAAATAATTTATCTTAATTATTTTATCACACTTGTACACTTGGTGTATTGGGCGGATCGCTTGAGATTTATCGATTAGGATTGCCTTGAGATAATCGATTCAAGTCTCAGAGTATTTTATTCTTAATCCCCGATACTATTGCGGGTGTGTATATTTAATATATGTGACTTTGATTTTCCAAAAGAATTAACCGATTTAATTATTGGGTTTATTACCGGTTAAGTTAGGTCACTATATTTTATATATGGCATGCCGTGAATACTTGACGGGAAAGTGTATCCCGGAAGGGTTGATAATATCCCCGAGATGAGTTCATAAGGAATTATTGTGTAAACCTTATGAGTGGATTCGTTCCGCACAATAATTAAGGTTGAATGGTACTAGTCTCGGATTAAAGAGATTAATAAATTAATTAGCAATAAATTAATTTTATTCATGGATATTTAAATCTTAAATACACGGAATAAATAATACTACCGGAGAAATATTATTTGATATAATATGGTTTAATATTGGGAGTGCAATTAATTTATATAGTGGAAAATAAATTAATTAATATTAATGGGAGATTAATAGATTTGGGCTTGGGCTCAATTTAATCATTAATATTGGATGCCCAATATTCCACCTCCTTTAGATCCCCTACGTAGCCTATAAAAGCACTACATGGTCTTCTCTATTCTACACATATAACACAAGATCATAATTCTCCTAGAGAGAGAAAGTAGAGAGAGAGAGAAGAGGATCCATAAGCTTGGAGGATCGTCGCCCACCCGACGTTCAAGCTAGTGCAAGGAATACGTGGGAAGATCGTAATGTCATCAACTTAAATTCGTTTCTCCGCACAACGAATTAAAAGGTAAAATCATATACTCCCTTCTATGATTTTATGTGAATTGATTGTGATACATACATGAACGCACGATCCGGGAAAACGATGAACTTCGGGGACGGGGATTCGAGATCCCCGACGAACGTTCAAGACGAACCCTCGGCTGGGAGCCGAGGGGGTGGCGGTCGAGCCCTAGGGCTTCGACCGCCGGGAGCGGCTACGCGAGGGGAGCCCCGGCTGGACGCCGGGGCGAGCGATCGACCTAGGGTCGATCGCTGGGTGCTGCCGCGGCTTCGCGCCGCGGCTGGGCGCCCCCTCCCCGGTCGGTGGTGGCGGTGAGTCGCCGGACTCACCGCCGGGGGCTGCTAGGCAGCCCCACACGATCGATTTCGATCGCGAGCCCCACGGTGGGGCTCGGCTAGGGTTTCGGCCGCGGGTTCATCCCGCGGCGATTCTCCGGTTGAGCTCCGGATACCGTAGTGCTCGTGATCGGTTTCCGGCGATGGGATTTTGGTCGGGGTTATCGGTTCCGCAATTTTTGATACCCCGGGATATCGATTTCCAGCAATTGGTATCAGAGAGTTTGGTTTCGTGTTCATGTATGTGTTCAATTGTGTTCTACCTTGCATGGATTCCGACTATCATGGTTAATTAATTGATTAATTGTTTAATTAATTTGTTATTTAATTTTACCATGATTATTAAACTCTCGGACATGTCGAGATTCGTTTTGTGTGGATGAATGCTTGTAATAGTAAAAATTCGGGGGTTGACCGAATTTAGATTTATTATTATTGTTCTATGTTTTCCGGAAAATGTATAGGGTCGATTTCATGTATAGAATCGATACCGGAATTGTAAATTTATTTCTTGTAATTTATTTACGTTGGATCGATGCCGAGACGACCGCCGGAGAACTCATGTGACGAAGGAGATGAAGAGAGGGAAAACTAGGGCTAGGGATCGATGGGATCGATCCCATGGAGATCGATCGGAGGGGCTGCCCGCGGGGCTCCTCGGCCACGCCGGCCACCGGAGGTGGTGGCGCGTGGGCTGGGGACGGCGGCGGTGGTGCTCCCGGCCGGCGATCAAGGTGGGGGGGCGCGGGGTCCTCGTGATCTCGTGCTACTCCTACCTAGATTCACTTTCCTAATTAATTCAAGTTTTCCTATTTTGAGTATTCCTAAGTTTGGGAACTCTCATGGAGATAGGAAAAGAATTAATTAATATTATTTATTTCCTTATTCTATTATGGAAGTCTTCTAAAATATTCCAAGTTCTACTTGGAATAGGAATCTAGAGATTTAATAGAATTAGATAGGAAAATAATTAATTAGTGAATTAATTTATTTCTATTTGATTATTCCTATTTTATGGGAATTTTCATGGACATGGAAATTAATTAATCTTGGAAAGTAGAAGATTCCTATTTTATTTTATTTCCTTATTCTATTATAGAAGTCTTCTAGAATATTCCAAGTTTTACTTGGATAGATTATTCTAGAGATTTAATAGAATTAGATGGGAAAATAAATAAATAAAAAAATATTAATAATATTTAATTTTATTTTTGATTTATTCGATTGACTTAATTTTCGAATTAAGTATCTTTTGGATTTATTAAAAATAAATAGATTTAAATATTGAGATTAATATTCTCGTCACATGGAGCATTCAAGAACGAAAACTGAAGACTAGAAGACGCATACGGAGATGGAATAGAGTCATGATAGTCGGAAAATAATTTTCTAGCATTATTTTGACTATGTGATATGTGCTTTATTACTTGTATGCATGCTTATGTGTTTAATTATGCATTAGATAGCGTATCCCTTTGTTATAAAAAGCTAAGTGGGAGCGGGGATGGAAACATTCCCATGGTCTCCATTACTGTTCTCTTGGTGTCATTTATGAGCTTTCGAAGTTCATATAGATATGTCATTGGAGGAGAATTCTTGTAATTCCTCTTACAAGAAACATTGATTAAGTTTATCAAACAATGCCTAATTTGTCTTTCTGAAACTGACTTCAAGTCGACTCATTCTCACCCCGGGGAGTGGAATGGAGCCAAAGCCACTTGGTCATGTGGATGACACAAATTAGAGACATTCGTACCATTCTTTTGAAGATGGATCATTTGTCTGCTCGGCTCCCTCATCTAATGAGAGATAGGGTTGTTCGCATGGTGAATCACTGGTTAGAAACTTCGAGTTTCACTTATGATTCTCCGCGTCTTGATTTACAAAATCGAATGCTTCAAGTAATTGGATGTCAATTGTAAAAGTCTTTTCGTGTAGTAAACGTCCACACTATCGTGGCTTGCTGCATTGAATGGGACTTTGGAACGATTGATGTAGACAGTTATAGAAGGGAGTGAAGGAAACGTAAGTTAACGTAAACGTCCACACTATCGTGGCTTGCGGTAACATACGAATCTTAAACAAACTTCTTAGTACTGAGTAATGGTTTACACTTAGGTACGCTCTATAGTATTCTTCCCATCGAAGTAACGCTATAGTGATGTACGACCGAAGCAAATCTAATTACGAAATCATTTGGATAGGTAAACGTCCACACTATCGTGGCTTGCCATATCTGATGGGATTTTAGATGTGATTAGTAATTTAATGATATTATTTGAGGGAGATAATATCGGATATTAAATTGATTGTTTGTTTAAATGTGCTTATAGGTTTAGAGAATAGCTATGAACCCACCTTCTGTGATACTCAAGGAGCATAAGCTCACTGGTCCCAATTACATTGATTGGAAGAGAAATTTAGACATTGTCCTAACTTCTAAGGAGTACAAGTATGTACTCCATGAAGTGTGCCCTGCCGAGCCCACGGCTGCCTCAACTGATGAGGAAAAACTGACATATCGGAAGTGGAAAAAGGCTGATGAAATGGCTAGGTGTTATATTTTGGCTTCCATGTCAAATGTACTCCAAACCCAACATCAGCCGATGGACACTGCCTATGATATGATGTTTAACCTCAAGGAGATGTTTGGGGAGCAAGATCGTGCGGCTAGGCAAGAAGCCATGAGAGTCCTCATGTCGACTACTCAATCTGAAGGAACGCCCGTTGGGGAGCACGTTCTTAAGATGATGAGTTTGTTGAATGAACTTGAGGTCCTAGGAGCTTCTATTGATGCTGAGACGCAAGTCGACATCATACTTCAGTCTCTGACCCCTATTTTTGAGCAGTTTCGTATGAGTTATAATATGGGTAAACTATCTTATACTCTTGCGCAACTCCTGACTGAACTAAAGGCGGCAGAGGGGATCTACAAGAAGGGCAAGTCTCAAGCGCTTGTAGCTACCAAGTCCAAGGGCTTGAAGCCTGTTGGAGGTAGGGGCAAGAAAAGGAAGCATGCCTGGAAACCCAGTGGTGCCAAGAGGAGTGGACCACGAGTGGGGGCTGCAAAGCCAAGAGGCAAGTGCTTCCGATGCAATAAGACTGGACACTGGAAGTCTGAATGTCCTCTCAAAGGGGTTCCAGAAAACCCGGCGACTTAGAGAAGAAGAGTTCGAGTCTACACGGGCGAAAGCTGTAGAGGAGGCAGCTGTTGCAGTGGAAGACATTTATCTGCTTTAGTAGTTAAATAGGATTTCATTTCAAGTTTATTGCATTATGTACCCTTTATTTTAGAAAGAACCTTTTGTTCTGGATTTCTATTATTTATGAATGGATATTTTATTTCTTTAATCATGGTGATGATTTTGATAAGAAATAATGGGTATTATCTATTCTGGTACATTAGATAGCAATATATGAATAATGAATCCTTAGTCTACCACGATGCAACAAACCGTTCTATAACTTGTTAGATATATTTCTTGTTAGATCATTATACTTGTGAATTCTTATACTTAGTAGTATTTATTCAAATAAGATTCAAAAGGTCGAAATTGATTTGATCAATTATAGTTGAAGGAATGGACCTTCCGACCTAAGAATCAAGTTTGGAAGATAATACAACTAAAGTATACCTTTTTGGTAAAAGATAGAATTCGGACAAGTATTGAGAATGATCAATGATATGTGTAAGGTGCGAGTAGTTCTTTTAAGAATACTCGAAGATGGATTAGAGTGCTTGATGTGCCATAAAAGCGAAGTGTTTCAGTCACAAAGCAATTATGGGGAACCTTCAAAGTATATCCATTGGAAGCCTGCGACTTAGTCGCGGAGGCTACCATGTAACACAATCAAAGATTGAGATTAAGTCTCAAAAGACTACACCATACACTTACGTGTAGAGATGGTGAGTCAGTAAGAAATTAGAATTCTAATAGTGAAAGAACAAGTTTTTCGGAACTACCTATGTTCTATGGATATTCCTGGAGACAACGGCATATTCAATATGGTTGTAGGATATCCTAGATGAACAAAGTATTGTGTGTTCTATAGTACTATGAACCAGAAGGACGTGTGACGCCCGATTCTTAGAGAAAGACTATTAGAAGAACCACAAAGCCCGGACTGACGCAATACCTTGGAATGAGAAAAGGAACAAAGACTAGGAACCAGCCAAACCGAGTAGAAGTACACCACACACTGCACCTACTGTTATTACTGTTATACACCGGGACGCCGTTGCAGTGGGAGGTTGTTGAACAACCAAAGATGTTCATAAGACTAGAAGAGTTTCGGACTCTGGATCTAGTAAAGATGAAATCGATCCCTAGCTCTGCACGAGGGCGGTACTAGATCTAAATGTGCCTGCTTAGAAAACAATAAGGATTATTGTTAAGAGGCAAGATCATTTAGAGTACAAGCTAAGTAGATCCATTTATGGATTGAAACAAAGCTATAAATCGTGGAACTTGCGAATTGATGGGATAGTCCATTAGATGGATTCATCAAAAGGCATAGACGAAAGGTGTATTAGAGATGTAATAGAAACAAGGTGGTGTTTCTCGGAGATTTTATGTAGATGACATTTTCATCATTGGCAACAATGTAGAAAATGTTGTCAGACATAAGATAATGGTTGTCTAAATGAATCGAGATATAAGATTGAGTAGAAGTTAGAGCATGTTCTTGAGATCTTTCGATCTAAGGATAAGAACATTGTACTTCTCCTAGATATCTTATACGATTATGGTTTGTTTTAAACATGCATACTTCTGAGAAAGGTTATTGCCTTTCAGAGACAGAATATACATCTATCTAAAGGGTATGTGTTCGAACACATGAAGGAGATAGATAAGGACAAAGCAGTTTCCTATACTTCAAGTATGGAAAGCTTTATAGATGCAATGTTGTAAAACAAGAACCTGATATCAACTATGCGGTTTGCGTAGTGGGAGGATATCAAAGTAATCTAGACAAGAGATTTTCGGATGCTATAATAGTACTTGCGAAGTACTGGATTATTAAGCAAGACGAAATCTTCTTTGTTTACAAATTCTCAGATCTTAAATCAGAGGAGGACCAGTGTAAGTCGATATCAGACTATGTGTTCACTTTTAGAAAAAGGTGGAACCATGAAGTGAAAGAGTGATAAGCAGGACGCTTCTCAGACTCTCTCATAACCGAATAAGCAGCCTCAGAGGCAGCGGAAGTTTTGGTTTGGTTCCGGGATAACCTCTTGACTTGGATATGACTCTTAGTTTACCAAAGGCTATTGGATAGCGGTGCAGGGTAAGCTGGAAGAAGTCATAAGTCAAAAGTGATGTTAACACATAGAGCAAGTACCATCTGATGCGAGTCATCGTCGAGGAAGACGATGCAGTAGTCACCAAGATAACTTCAGAGCGGCAACCTAGAGTGCTCATTCACACAGTACTTCTTGGAAGTACAACCCTAAGCACGTGATGAGTATGGGAGTCGGGAGTTTGGAGGAAATGACTAGACCTTAGTACAAGTGGGAGATTGTTGGAGTTGTGTACTTAATGTCTAGATTTAAGTAACGATAAACTCCCGGTCATAGCATTTAATCTATTAAATTAATAAACAATTGTTTGCGTTTAATTATTAATAATTAAATATATGCAAAATATAGTCCTAGATTATATACGTTGTAGTTAGTATGGTGTGCGACGTCACACAGAAGATCATACTATCGGTTACTCGTATTTAATCGAACGGTTGCTCACGACCTAGATGGACACGGACCAATCCATCGGTATAGTCGTTGTGTGAGAGAGAAAATAATTTATCTTAATTATTTTATCACACTTGTACACTTGGTGTATTGGGCGGATCGCTTGAGATTTATCGATTAGGATTGCCTTGAGATAATCGATTCAAGTCTCAGAGTATTTTATTCTTAATCCCCGATACTATTGCGGGTGTGTATATTTAATATATGTGACTTTGATTTTCCAAAGGAATTAACCAATTTAATTATTGGGTTTATTACCGGTTAAGTTGAGTCACTATATTTTATATATGGCATGCCGTGAATACTTGACGGGAAAGTGTATCCCGGAAGGGTTGATAATATCCCCGAGATGAGTTCATAAGGAATTATTGTGTAAACCTCATGAGTGGATTCGTTCCGCACAATAATTAAGGTTGAATGGTAATAGTCTCGGATTAAAGAGATGAATAAATTAATTAGCAATAAATTAATTTTATTCATGGATATTTAAATCTTAAATACACGGAATAAATAATACTACCGGAGAAATATTATTTGATATAATATGGTTTAATATTGGGAGTGCAATTAATTTATATAGTGGAAAATAAATTAATTAATATTAATGGGAGATTAATAGATTTGGGCTTGGGCTCAATTTAATCATTAATATTGGAAGCCCAATATTCCACCTCCTTTAGATCCCCTACGTAGCCTATAAAAGCACTACATGGTCTTCTCTATTCTACACATATAACACAAGATCATAATTCTCCTAGAGAGAGAAAGTAGAGAGAGAGAGAAGAGGATCCATAAGCTTGGAGGATCGTCGCCCACCCGACGTTCAAGCTAGTGCAAGGAATACGTGGGAAGATCGTAAGGTCATCAACTTAAATTCGTTTCTCCGCACAACGAATTAAAAGGTAAAATCATATACTCCCTTCTATGATTTTATGTGAATTGATTGTGATACATACATGAACGCACGATCCGGGAAAACGATAAACTTCGGGGACGGGGATTCGAGATCCCCGGCGAACGTTCAAGACGAACCCTCGGCTGGGAGCCGAGGGGGTGGCGGTCGAGCCCTAGGGCTTCGACCGCCGGGAGCGGCTACGCGAGGGGAGCCCCGGCTGGACGCCGGGGCGAGCGATCGACCTAGGGTCGATCGCTGGGGGCTGCCGCGGCTTCGCGCCGCGGCTGGGCGCCCCCTCCGTGGTCGGTGGTGGCGGTGAGTCGCCGGACTCACCGCCGGGGGCTGCTAGGCAGCCCCACGCGATCGATTTCGATCGCGAGCCCCACGGTGGGGCTCGGCTAGGGTTTCGGCCGCGGGTTCATCCCGCGGCGATTCTCCGGTTGAGCTCCGGATACCGTAGTGCTCGTGATCGGTTTCCGGCGATGGGATTTTGGTCGGGGTTATCGGTTCCGCAATTTTTGATACCCCGGGATATCGATTTCCAGCAGAACCAACACACGGATACACACACACTACACTAAACTCACACACAAATATTCAGAGAGAGAAGCCGAGAAGAAAAGAAGAAGAGAGAAGAGAGAAGGAATTCATTTTCACCAACTTTGCAAAACTAAAAGAATTCAGAGAGAGGAGGAGAAAACCGGGAGCAAGAAGGAACACAGAGAAAGAATTTGTGGAGCTGAAACCAAATAGGAGGAGAGCAAGCAATTTGTCCCGTACAGTTCGTAGTTCTATCTGAAACAACAAATCGGAAGGCAAGTGAAATTAGAGTTTTCGTAGTTATATTATCGAGAATATTTCGACTCCAGCTCGATTAAGTGTTATTATGTTTCGATATTCGATATTAGTACCATTAGATAGTCCTTGTTACTGAGATCATTATCAAGCGTAGAACATCAAACTACAGCGGATAAAGACTAGTGGATTAAGATTGTCGTAGTTTCGATATCGATAATGTTTCGTCTACATTTCGATTTCGGGTTGTTGCGTTTTGGTACATGAATTATATATCGTTGTATAGCTCTTGTTGCGAGGATAGTTTCGGTATATAGAACTCTCGTTTTATCCTTCGGAATCAAAAGATATCGTCGTCGGAAGTTGGAGGTGACGCGCAGCCCGAGGCCCGCGACCGCCGCCCGAAATCAGCGGGCGCGAATTTCGTTGTGTCGACCGGTTTTCATTCCGAACTTCAGAAATTCATAACTTTTGACTCGTAACTCCGTTTTACTATTTTTATATAGTTTTGGAATCGTCTTTCTGCGTACTTCGACATAGGGTTGGTTTCAGTTGATTTTTTATGATTGTATAGAGATGATGATTTTGATGATTAGCTATCATATATGATTTATATGATTGTGTATGTAGACCATGGTTATTGTTGATTGTATATACCTGCTGATATGTATTATACTTGTTGTATATGTGCATATGGGTATATGATACCGATGATGGCTGATATAGCCGAGGTGGATATCATGTGGTATATTGTTTATTGGGATCAGGTGATCCGTGATTTTATGATTTACTCGATTTGAGTCTTTTGATCTTTCGAGTTCTGTGTTTGACACGTGTTGGCTTTTGTTGCCGTTTATGCATATACATCGGTGAAGACCGATAGCCCTACGGGAGGCGAACATGGATGTAGATGCGCAGCCTCGAGCGCGCTTTTTGATTGGCATCTGGGATGTCAGAGGTGCGTAGTCTAATCCATGTAGACCGAGGTCTGTAGTGACGGGGTCACTATTGACGAGGGTCTAACCAACGGGTAGTGACAGAGGTGTTCGCCTGTAGTTTGGGTCGCGCCCTTCTGACAGCTTCACGGTCTGCTTACCCGGATGACATTTAGAATCCGTTGTGTGCGATCGACGGATTCTATTGTCGACCCCATCGACGACATTTGTTATGTTCGTGTGTATGGGTTTAGACTTCGTGAGTGAGTGTCACTGGGGATGGACCGCGAGTGTCTCCCGGGACCAGTGAACTCGTCACTTAGTCTGTATTCGGATCCTGTCGTGGATAAACCATGGACAAGGATTTGACTTCGTAGGAGTGTCATCAGGGATAGACCGTTGGTGATCTATCGGGATTGATGAACTCATGACTACTTAGTCGAGAGGGATGTGTAGTGATCATTTTACGATCTTACACTGATCCTTATATGCTGATGGACAGCATGAGTGGCTTTCAGGCCAGTGTTTTCTATGTGTGTGCATGATACGTGTTTATGTGCATTGAGGTCGAGCGGCCTTCGTTCGGTTGAACGTGGATACGGGTGATCTGACTAGCCAAGATTGGCGTCAGTACGATGGACAGCGCGATATCGTCAGATGTATTACCCTAGCTAAGTATATGTCTTACGATTATCTCTACGTGAGCCATCGTTACTGGTGTTACATCTCAGGTTGAGGAGGTGATACTTGTATCATACGGGATACTGCCTATAGGGTAGGCATGATGTGTACGAGTAGACTGTGTCAAAGATACTGGAGGACGTGTTGTTGTCCGAGGATAGTGGAGACACGACGGTTCTAGGATACCGGAGGACAGTGTGTCCGAGGATGGTTGAGACCGGATAGTTACTATGTGTTATATGACTGTATGTTTGTGTGGTACATGGTAGGGGATTATAAATCTTGCCAGCGTATTAGACGCTGACCTTGCCGTGTGTATTTCTCTATTTTGTAGGTACTTGTGGTGCTGTTTTGGGCTGGACGAGAGACGATGCAGGCTTTGTGATCATGGATAGGGGCCATCGCGGTATTTTATTTCTCTGATGTTTAGACACTAGGTTTATTGTTTATACTTTTATGTATATTATTATTTGGTGTCTGAGGTGAGGTGTCAGCGTGAGTCCGGTTATAGGTAAGGTTTGTAAAAGTTATAAATTTTCCGCTGTTTTTAAATGAGATAAATAACCGGGCGTCACAACTTGGTATCAGAGCTCAGTTTTACGAGCATGTCTTTGGGTAGACTCTGGGTTTGAGTCTAGTGGGTAGTGGTCCGTTTTGTATCCATGATCAGCTGCGTTCGCTCGTCTCGTTAGCCATGGTATGTTTTTCTACTTGCTGGGTTTTTGAGATTTGTTTATGTCTCTTGCCTTATGTGTATTTGTGATTGCGAATATCGATTGATTCGATACTGCTATATCCTTGTGGCTTTGATGTTATTCTGGGCATAGATTGGTTGTCATTGCATCATGCATCGATTGATTGGTATGTGAGAGGCAAGTGGTATTGCCGAAGCGGGTTGGAAACGTGGAGTTTCGAGGTGTAATCGGTAAGTCGTCACTTCCGATTATATCATATATGCGTGCTACGAAGTTGATTAATCAAGGATGTTTAGCATTCCTGACTACGATGAAAATGTCGTTCGAGGCTCTGTTGATCCTTGATGACATTGTGGTGGTTCGTGAGTATCCTGAGGTTTTCTCGAAGGATATTCAGGGTATTCCACCAGACAGAGAAATTGATTTCGGGATAGAGTTGGTACCTGGTACAGTTCCTATTTCGAAAACAACGTATCGGATGGCTCCGGCTGAGTTGGCTGAGTTAATAGTGCAGTTGCAGGATCTGCTAGACAAGAAGCTGATCAGGCCAAGTTATTCTCCTTGGGGAGCACCGATATTGTTTGTAAAGAAGAAGGATGGTTCGATGCGGTTGTGCATTGACTATCGAGAACTGAATAAGGTGATGATTAAGAATCGGTATCCTTTACCGAGAATTGAAGATTTGCTCGATCAGTTGCAGGGTGCTGCATTCTTTTCGAAGATTGATTTGAGATCGGGATATCATTAGTTTAAAGTTCATGAAGAAGGTATTCCAAAGACGGCATTCAGATCGAGGTATGGGCACTACGAGTTTACTGTTATGCCTTTCGGGATTGACAAATGCTCCTGCGACATTTATGGATTTAATGAATCGGGTATTTTCAAAATATCTTGATAAATTCGTTATTGTGTTTATTGACGATATTCTGATGTATTCAAAGACAAAGGAAGAGCACAGGATTCACTTGAGGCTGACGCTTCAGAGGTTGAAAGAAAAGCAGTTATATGCTAAATTCAGCAAATGTGGATTCTGGATGAGGAGTCGGCAATTTCTGGGACACATGATTTCACAGGAGAGTATATCTGTGGATCCCATTAAAATTGAGGGTATTCGTAGTTGGACGACGCCAACTAATGCAATAGAGGTCAGGATTTTTATCGGTTTGGCTGGGTATTACCGGAGATTCGTCGAAGGTTTTGCCAAATTGCAGGATCGATGACTAAACTGACACAAAAGAATGCTTATCCTACTCATGATTTGGATTTGGCAGGTTTGGTGTTTGCACTTAAAACTTGTCGTCATTATCTGTATGGCGTTAAATGTGAAGTGTATGCGGACTACTAGAGTCTCAAGTACTTCTTCATCTAGAAGGAGTTGAATATGAGACAAAGGCGATGGCTAGAACTGGTAAAAGATTATGATTTGGAAATCATGTATCTTCCAGGGAAGGCAAATGTAGTTGCATATGCTCTGAGTCGAAATTCTCATGTGTCTCTGGCAGAGATGATATCTATGTGGCCCAGAGAGCTGAAATATGAGATTCAGCGATTTGATCTGGAAGTGGTCCAGACGGAAGAAGTGCAGGGTTTGTTAGTTGAGTTGCATATTCAATCATACTGCAACAAATCAGAGATGAGCAGTTAAAAGACTCTGAACTATTAAAGATTATGGATGAGGTGCAATCCGGGAAGCGCGATGATTATGTTATTGCAGCAAATGGTGTTTTGCTGCAGGCACAGAGAATAGTTGTGTCGAATGTTTTTGAGTTGAAAGAGAATGTGATGAGTGAGGTTCATTCATCTCCATATTCTATTCATCCCGGGGGTACAAAGATGAGACGTGAATTGGGTCGTCATTATGCTTGGATGGGAATGAAGAAGGATCTAGCGTCCTTCGTATAGAGATGTTTGACTTGTCAGAAAGTTAAGGCAGAACATCAGAGACCTGCTGGTTTATTACAGCCAATGTCGATACCGATGTAGAAGTCGGAGAATATCGGTATAGGTTTTGTTACTGAGTTTCCAGTGACTTCTAAAGCTTGTGATTCGATTTAGGTTTTTATTGATCGGTTGACAAAATCTGCGCATTTCTTGCCATTCAAGAGGAAGGATAGTTTGGATTAATTGGCGGAACTCTATGTTCATGAGGTTGTACGATTACATGGAGTGCCGATTTTAATTATGTCAGATCGTGATCCAAAGTTTACTTCGCAGTTTCTACAAAGTCTGCATAAGGCAATGGGTACACAATTGACGTTCAGTACGGCTTTTCATCCACAAACAGATGGACAGTCGAAAAAAAAGAACAATACAGATTTTGGAAGACATGTTTCGGGCATGTGTTGTTGACTTCGGTGGTAGTTTGGATAAACACTTGCCAGTGGTTGAGTTTTCGTATAACAATATTTATCAGTCGTCGATCAGAATGCCTCCGATCGAGGCTTTATACGGAAGGAAATGTAGATCTCCAGTTCATTGAGACAAAGTTGGAGATAAACAAGTTATCGGACCAGAGATGATTCAGCAGACAGCTGAAATGGTCACGATGATTCGTAATAGAATGCAGACATCGCAGAGTTGACAAAAGAGTTATGCTGATACTCGTTGACGACCGTTGGAGTTTGCAGTAGAAGATTTTGTGTTCGTGAAAATTTCTCTGAAATGTGGTGTTTTGCGATTCGGGAAGAAGGGAAGTTTGAGTCCTCGTTTTGTGGGACCATTTGAAATCCTGGAACGAGTTGGTGATTTAGCCTATCGTAATAAATTACTTCCGTTATTGTTTTGACTTCGTGACGTGTTTCACGTGTCTATGTTGCGAAAGTATGTGTTGGATCCTTCACACGTGCTTAACTATGAAGAGTTGATTGTGAAAGAGGATTTAACTTACGAAGAAAAGCCAGTGAAAATAATTTATTGGATAGATTAGCAGTTGAGGAACAAGAAATTAAATCGTCTATGTGAAAGTTTAGTGGAGCAATCACACGGAATACAAGGCTACTAGGGAGCAGGAAGATCAATTGCTTGAGAAATATCGTTTTACGTTCCTAGTGTGATAAGAATGTTGTATTTTGAGATTGCAATTGTTTAAATTTCATGTGTGGATGCCAAGAGTCCAGAGAATGCGTCGAGTTTGACCGTTTGATTGTACTACGTGAGTTTTGCCTCAAATGCCGAGTTAAGGGCCGTGTTCTCGAGAGAGATTCGCCTCCGCCGAGGAGATATTACTGGCGTTGATCTTAAAGATATGTAGTTACGGTTGTACATTATTGAATGTTGGGAGTTCGATCCGAGTGAGGATTTGGATAGTTTCGAGGACGAAACTTTTTAAAACGGGGGGAGAGTTGTAATACCCGTTTTATTTTCCAGTATTTAAATATAATGTGGTGTGTTGACCGTTGACCTTGTAATCGACAAATCAATTTATCGGTCATTGGAATATTTTCAGATTAATATTTCGAGACCAAAATTATTTGATGTGTAATTTATAAATAATTTTTGTGTAGAAGAACCAAAATATATATAGGTATATTTTTATATCCCTATAATATAATTACACTATTAATATATATATGTGTGGTATTTATATGTTGGAGGCGGTTTAAGGGAATGAATGGATTAACATCATATTATATAAATCACTCCTATACTACACGTGCCCTTCCCTTTGAACCAACACACGGATACACACACACTACACTAAATTGTTGTAGTTTCGATATCGATAATGTTTCGTCTACATTTCGATTTCGGGTTGTTGCGTTTTGGTACATGAATTATATATCGTTCTATAGCTCTTGTTGCGAGGATCGTTTCGGTATATAGAACTCTCGTTTTATCCTTCGGAATCAAAAGATATCGTCATCGGAAGTTGGAGGTGACGCGCAGCCCGAGGCCCGCGACCACCGCCCGAAATCAGCGGCGCGAATTTCGTTGTGTCGACCGGTTTTCATTCCGAACTTCAGAAATTCATAACTTTTGACTCGTAACTCCGTTTTACTATTTTTATATAGTTTTGGAATCGTCTTTCTGCGTACTTCGACATAGGGTTGGTTTCAGTTGATTTTTTATGATTGTATAGAGATGATGATTTTGATGATTAGCTATCATATATGATTTATATGATTGTGTATGTAGACCATGGTTATTGTTGATTGTATATACCTGCTGATATGTATTATACTTGTTGTATATGTGCATATGGGTATATGATACCGATGATGGCTGATATAGCCGAGGTGGATATCATGTGGTATATTGTTTATTGGGATCAGGTGATCCGTGATTTTATGATTTACTCGATTTGAGTCTTTTGATCTTTCGAGTTCTGTGTTTGACACGTGTTGGCTTTTGTTGCCGTTTATGCATATACATCGGTGACGACCGATAGCCCTACGGGAGGCGAACATGGATGTAGATGCGCAGCCTCGAGCGCGCTTTTTGATTGGCATCTGGGATGTCAGAGGTGCGTAGTCTAATCCATGTAGACCGAGGTATGTAGTGACGGGGTCACTATTGACGAGGGTCTAACCAACGGGTAGTGACAAAGGTGTTCGCCTGTAGTTTGGGTCGCGCCCTTCTGACAGCTTCACGGTCTGCTTACCCGGATGACATTTAGAATCCGTTGTGTGCGATCGACGGATTCTATTGTCGACCCCATCGACGACATTTGTTATGTTCGTGTGTATGGGTTTAGACTTCGTGAGTGAGTGTCACTGGGGATGGACCGCGAGTGTCTCCCGGGACCAGTGAACTCGTCACTTAGTCTGTATTCGGATCCTGTCGTGGATAGACCATGTACAGGGATTTGACTTCGTAGGAGTGTCATCAGGGATAGACCATTGGTGATCTATCGGTATTGATGAACTCATGACTACTTAGTCGAGAGGGATGTGTAGTGATCATTTTACGATCTTACACTGATCCTTATATGCTGATGGACAGCATGAGTGGCTTTCAGGCCAGTGTTTTCTATGTGCGTGCATGATACGTGTTTATGTGCATTGAGGTCGAGCGGCCTTCGTTCGGTTGAACGTGGATACGGGTGATCTGACTAGCCAAGATTGGCGTCAGTACGATGGACAGCGCGATATCGTCAGATGTATTACCCTAGCTAAGTATATGTCTTACGATTATCTCTACGTGAGCCATCGTTACTGGTGTTACATCTCAGGTTGAGGAGGTGATACTTGTATCATACGGGATACTGCCTATAGGGTAGGCATGATGTGTACGAGTAGACTGTGTCAAAGATACTGGAGGACGTGTTGTTGTCCGAGGATAGTGGAGACACGACGGTTCTAGGATACCGGAGGACAGTGTGTCCGAGGATGGTTGAGACCGGATAGTTACTATGTGTTATATGACTGTATGTTTGTGTGGTACATGGTAAGGGATTATAAATCTTGCCAGCGTATTAGACGCTGACCTTGCCGTGTGTATTTCTCTATTTTGTAGGTACTTGTGGTGCTGTTTTGGGCTGGACGAGAGACGATGCAGGCTTTGTGATCATGGATAGGGGCCATCGCGGTATTTTATTTCTCTGATGTTTAGACACTAGGTTTATTGTTTATACTTTTATGTATATTATTATTTGGTGTCTGAGGTGAGGTGTCAGTGTGAGTCCGGTTATAGGTAAGGTTTGTAAAAGTTTTAAATTTTCCGCTGTTTTTAAATGAGATAAATAACCGGGCGTCACAATACCACTCGATCCGACATTCAGAACAATGTCGCCTCTAGCTCGAACAGCTGCAGACAGAGTCCTCCAAACAAACGTCTTACCGGTTCCACCATAACCATAAAAAAAGAAAACCTGTCCTTTTGGATTGTCGAGGGTTCGAACGATTGTCTTATAAGCCTTCAGCTGATCCTCATTCAACATGGACACCAAATGATCTTACTCAACTTGGAGAGCATTTCTGTCATAGGCAAGCTTGGCAGCTAGGAGGCTGTTTTGTCCAACTGTAAGGTCAAGAAATTGTGGATAAGGCATATTTGGAATATCTTTCAGCGTTTGTCCTTGACGATTCATCATCTCTTCAATGAATTGCAAGCACAAATTATAAATTTCATCTTGCGAGAGAGTTACATCTGAGATTAATATGAAACAAAACACGTCAATAATTTACAATCGTAATCCAAAAATATTGCAGGATATAAATAAAATGCAAACTCTATATTAAGAAGTCAAATTAAATAACAAATGCGTGTATCCTAACTAAATAAGAAACATGCATCAATATTAAAAACCCTTTGACTCAATATTGAAAAAATAGCAAATAAAATAATTGAAATAATAATATTAATACATACAACAATTTACATATAAAAATACCGTGATTATTGACGGTGTTACGATATATTTTCAGCACGTCAACCGACAAATCATCTTTGCATTTTTCCCAAACTTTGTCTGGGCTGGTCAATGCTGAACATGTCAGCATGTTGACGAAAAGAGTTCGCAACATGAAATCTGTATCCCACTTTGAAGCCTCTTTTAGTGCATCGATGTATTCTCTATCGTCATCCAGCAAACCACGTGCATAACAGGCTTCTTTAAAGGTAGCATACGTCTTTCCATCGTACGATTTAACATCATCGAAAGATGTGCAGCCACGAACGATATTCAGAAGAATTCTCAAATAGTACCGCTCTCCGGCTCCTGGATACATATAAGCTAATCTTCCCAGAGCTATTCCTCGTTGCCTCGGTCGCCATTCCATTTGTTGATCAATCCATACGAATTTTTGAGGATATTCAGCATAAGTCAAGCTCCTCGCTTCAGGATATTTAGAATTGGCGTCGAGCCAAGCTGTGAACATTGTTTCTTTAGAAGAAGCCTTGGAAAAAACTTGCCTTGTAGAATCTTTGGCTCTAAACGTAATATTTTGTTCGTTGTGACAATTGTAACCAAGTCTAATGACGTTCGGTTCTCTGAAATGCATTTCGTATGCAAACAACCTCCATGCAGCTTCGGAAGCAGATATGTACCTACAGTCAAAGTACTGTTTGATTTCATCAATAACTTTTGTTCCTTGACTCGAAACGTAAGACTGATAAAATACAGCCGTTGTGCGATCATTCCCTTTGTGGACGTATTTAAACAAATATTTGATGGAGCGTGATCGGTTGCACCATTTGACGTTAACATGAGCGCCATACTTTTTAAGCAGTGTAGGGTTGTGGGGAACGACAAACCTGTATTACGTAGGTAGATATAGTAAGAATGTATATATTTAAATATATATAACTCTCTCTCTCTCTCTCTCTCTCTCTCTCTCTCTCTCTCTTTCAATATATATATATATATATATATATATATTGAAATGTGTAATATTTAAACATGTAATATTTAAATTACATATTAATTAAACCTGTTGTATAATAGATGGAGTTAAAAATAAAAAATACCTATTGTCAAGATCGATGCCATTTTTATTGACGTATCGACCTAGATCCCTTCGTCTGTACACGACGAAACCATCATTATCTACAGAAGTTCTGCTAGCAAACTTCTTGGGAAAATGCTTGGTGCATTTATTTCCAACCATGCAAGGTGATTTCATATTGACAACTCCGCAAGGGCCGTGTAGCATGTGTTGTTTCACTGCTTCGTAATATGCCTTGTCGTCATTCTCATTCGGGATCTCGGCCTTTATTATTCCGTCTACAACGTTAGCACTCACGTTCTCGGGAATACCCTTGAGAAAAAGGAGAATGTGCGCATGCGGCAAGCCACGTTTCTGGAACTTCACAGTGTATATAACTGCAAAACGACAGAGTTGGATAACATTAATTAATTGATCGTAAAAAACACAAACTATTGAATTAATATTCTTTTCTGTTAATAAATTAATTTCATATATTGCAACATAATATAAAAACATATTACCTGCGCTGGTTTCTCCAAAAATTTTGTCGAATCAAATTTCTCTCAACAAATTATCTAGCTTAGCGTGGAAAATCCGAGAAACAATATCTGGTCGGTCGGCGGCAGTGAGACCTCTTTTTTTAACGTATCTTGTTATTTCATCCCAATTAGAATTGCACGTGAAAGTGATGAACAAATTCGGATATCCAACCCATTTGCATATAGACATAGCATCGTGATAGTTCTGTATCATGAAGCGCGCACCTCCAACAAACGTAGAAGGCAAATTATTCTCTTGCCAATATTGGCGGCGTTCTCTTCTCCACAATTTAACGCATCATCTAGCCAGAGTAAGAGTCGTACCGAAAATCTTGTTGATGATGTTTCATGTAAGCAATTCTGTAAGATTCAACCATAGTATAGGCGTCGACAATAAATTGCTGCAACAAACGACGACTGAATAATAAGTGAGGAGACTCGTTGGACCTCTCCATGAGTCTGTACGCAAAGTATTCTCTCATGGTAACAAATTTTTCTGTCTGCTCATTGCTCCTATCAGTTTGACAGTGAACAACGTCATCTCTAAAACCGTCTTCTCCGAATAAAAACAGCAAGGGATGTTGGAGAGGCAAATAAGATGTGTGCAATTCATTTATGCGTTTCAACTTTTCATCTTTATGTGTAACAATTATATCTCTCCGGTCTTTAAGATTCTCAACGTCTCCAACTATCAATGCCGCAACTTCACTTGCTTGGGGCAAATTATGCGTGCTTCCACACTTTGACGTTTAGAAATTAATCTCAACCTGATATCAGTTGTTTTATCCTTTTTAATCGTATCTCCGAAAGATCGAAAACAACTCACCAGTAAGTTGTTATCATCTAATTTTTTTTAGAGACGTAACTATTTGAGAATTCGCACTATCAGTATCTTCTTCGTCTTCTTCGTCGACCGGTTCCGGTTCTTTTCTGTACAAACAACAATGAATCAAGAGTGATTTATTATATACAAACGAAAAAATTAAGTTCAATAAAAGAGTTGGCTGACCTCATCATGTTTAATCGATGTTTTACTTCATTTTCCGTATCGTAGATGTATAACTGAGCAAACATTGGTTTTTGATCATCCTCTGGCATCAAACACCCAATGCGATGAAAGTTCTCTCCATATATCCTATAGTTTGGCGGCGATCTTCCGGTATTATAAGAATTATAGACTTTACCGCCCATAGAAGTAAAGGAAAAAATCGTATTGTAGAATCTCATCGATGCTTGGAATTTTTTACTGATTTTGTCAGTCCCGTATAATAATTTTTTGTAGTCGGCAGGCGGATCTTTCATAGCAGCTAATTTAATTTTCCTGTCGAAAATTAAAACGTTAAATAATATCAGATTAATAAACTATCTAAAAAATGAGCTAAATTGTTTTAGATTTTGACGAAAAATAAGATTAAGAGATAAACCAACCATGCATGCAGCAAAGATTGAACAAAGGATTTCCGCGTGGATTACGGACCTTTTCGAGTCTTTCGTCTAACCAAAATACAGCTTTACAGTGTTTATGCTGGAAATCGATATCCCGGGGTATCAAAAATTGCGGAACCGATAACCCCGACCGAAATCCCATCGCCGGAAACCGATCACGAACATCACGGTATCCGGAGCTCAACCGGAGAATCGCCGCGGGATAAACCCGCGGCCGAAACCCTAGCCGAGCCCCACCGTGGGGCTCGCGATCGAGATCGATCGCGTGGGGCTGCCTAGCAGCCCCTGGCGGTGAGTCCGGCGACTCACCGCCACCACCGACGGGAGGAGGGGCCACCAGCCGCGGCGCGAAGCCGCGACGGCCCCCAGCGATCGACCCTAGGTCGATCGCTTGCCCCGGCGTCCACCCGGGGCTCCCCTTGCGTAGCCGCTCCCAGCGGTCGAAGCCATAGGGCTCGACCGCCACCCCCTCGGCTCCCAACCGAGGGTTCGTCTTGATCTTCGCCGGGGATCTCGAATCCCCGTCCCCGAAGTTCATACGTTTTCCCGGATCGTGCGTTCATGTATGTATCACAATCAATTCACATAAAATCATAGAAGAGAGTATATGATTTTACCTTTTGATTCGTTGTGCGGAGAAACGAAATCGAGATGATGACCTTACGATCTTCCCACGTATTCCTTGCACTAGCTTGAACGTCGGGTGGGCGACGATCCTCCAAGCTTATGGATCCTCTTCTCTCTCTCTCTACTTTCTCACTCTAAGAGAATTATGATCTTGTGTTATGTAGAATAGAGAAGACCATGTAGTGCTTTTATAGGCTACGTAGGGGATCTAAAGGAGGTGGAATATTGGGCTTCCAATATTAATGATTAAATTGAGCCCAAGCCCAAATCTATTAATCTCCCATTAATATTAATTAATTTATTTTCCACTATATAAATTAATTGCACTCCCAATATTAAACCATATTATATCAAATAATATTTCTCCGGTAGTATTATTTATTCCGTGTATTTAAGATTTAAATATCCATGAATAAAATTAATTTATTGCTAATTAATTTATTCATCTCTTGAATCCGAGACTAGTACCATTCAACCTTAATTATTGTGCGGAACGAATCCACTCATGAGGTTTACACAATAATTCCTTATGAACTCATCTCGGGGATATTATCAACCCTTCCGGGATACACTTTCCCGTCAAGTATTCACGGCATGTCATATATAAAATATAGTGACCCAATTTAACCGGTAATTAACCCAATAATTAAATCGGTTAATTCCTTTGGAAAATCAAAGTCACACATATTAAATATACACACCCGCAATAGTATCGGGGATTAAAAATAAAATACTCTGAGACTTGAATCGATTATCTCAAGGCAATCCTAATCGATAAATCTCAAGCGATCCGCCCAATACACCAAGTGTACAAGTGTGATAAAATAATTAAGATAAATTATTTTCTCTCTCACACAACGACTATACCGATGGATTGGTCCGGGTCCATCTAGGTCGTGAGCAACTGTTCGATTAAATACGAGTAACCGATAGTATGATCTTCTGTGCGCCCATGCACACCATACTAACTACAACGTATAAAATCCAGGACTATATTTTGCATAATTAATTAATAATAAATGCAAATAATTGTTTTTTAATTAAATAGATTAAATGCTATGACCGGGAGTTTTACCGTTACTTAAATCTAGACATTAAGTACACAACTCCAACAATCACCCACTTGTACTAAGGTCTAGTCATTTCTTCTAAACTCCCGACTCCCATACTCATCACGTGCTTAGAGTTGTACTTCCAAGAAGTACTATGTGAATGAGCACTCTAGGTTGTCGCTCTGAAGTTATCTTGGTGACTACTGCATCGTCTTCCTTCACGATGACTCGTATCAGATGGTACTTGCTCTATGTGTTAACATCACTTTTGACTTATGACTTCTTCCAGTTTACCCTGCACCGCTATCCAATAGCCTTTGGTAAACTAAGAGTCATATCTAAGTCAAGAGGTTATCCCGGAACCTAACCAAAACTTCCGCTGCCTCTGAGGCTGCTTATTCGGTTATGAGAGAGTCTGAGAAGCGTCCTGCTTATCACTCTTTCACTTCATGGTTCCACCTCTTTCTAAAAGTGAACACATAGTCTGATATTGACTTGCACTGGTCCTCCTCTGATTTAAGATCTGAGAATTTGTAATCAAAGAGGATTTAGTCTTGCTTAATAATCCAGTACTTCGCAAGTACTATTACAGCATCCGAAAATCTCTTGTCTAGATTACTTTGATATCCTCCCACTACGCAAACCACATAGTTGATATCAGGTTCTTGTTTTACAACATTGCATCTATAAAGCTTTCCATACTTGAAGTACAGGAAACTGCTTTGTCCTCATCTATCTCCTTCATGTGTTCGAACACATACCCTTTAGATAGATGTATATTCTGTCTCTGAAAGGCAATAACCTTTCTCAGAAGTATGCATGTTTAAAAACAAACCATAATCGTATAAGATATCTAGGAGAAGTACAATGTTCTTATCCTCAGATCGAAAGATCTCAAGAACATGCTCTAACTTCTACTCAATCTTATATCTCGATTCATTTAGACAACCATTATCTTATGTCTGACAACATTTTCTACATTGTTGCCAATGATGAAATTGTCATCTACATAAAATCTCCGAGAGACACCACCTTGTTTCTATTACATCTCCAATACACCTATCGTCTATGCCTTTTGATGAATCCATCAAATGGACTATCCCATCAATTCGCAAGTTCCACGATTTATAGCTTTGTTTCAATCCATAAATGGATTTACTAAGCTTGTACTCTAAATAATCTTGCCTCTTAACAATAATCCTTATTGTTTTCTAAGCAGGCACATTTAGATCTAGTACCGCCCTCGTGCAGAGCTAGGGATCGATTTCATCTTTACTAGATCCAGAGTTCGAAACTCTTCTAGTCTTATGAACATCTCTGGTTGTTCAACAACCTCCCACTGCAACGGCGTCCCGGTGTATAACAGTAATAACAGTAGGTGCAGTGTGTGGTGTACCTCTACTCGGTTTGGCTGGTTCCTAGTCTTTGTCCATTTTCTCATTCCAAGGTACTGTGTCAGTTCGGGCTTTGTGGTTCTTCTAATAGTCTTCCTCTAAGAACCGGGCGTTACACGTCCTTCTGGTTCATAGTACTATAGAACACACAATACTTTGTTCATCTAGGATATCCTACAACCATATTGAATATGCCGTTGTCTCCAGGAATATCCATAGAACATAGGTAGTTCCGAACAACTTGTTCTTTCACTATTAGAATTCTATTTCTTACTGACTCACCATCTCTACACGTAAGTGTATGGTGTAGTCATTTGAGACTTAATCTCAATCTTTGATTATGCTATGTGTTATGTGGTAGCCTCCGCGATTTTAGTCGCAGGCTTCCAATGGATATACTTAGAAGGTTCCCCATAATTGCTTTGTGACTTAAAACACTTTGCTTTTATGGCACATCAAGTATTCTAATCCATGTTTCGAGTATTCTCAAAAGAACTACTCACATCTTACACATATGTCTGCATATATCATTGATCATTCTCAATACTTGTCCGAATTCTATCTTTTACCAAAAGGTATGCTTAGTTGTATTATCTTCCAAACTTGATTCTTAGGTCGGAAGGTCCATTCCTTCAACTATAATTGATCAAAATCAATTTCGACCTTTTGAATCTTATTTGAATAAATACTACTAAGTATAAGAATTCACAAGTATAATGATCTAACAAGAAATATATCTAACAAGTTATAGAACGGTTTGTTGCATTGTGGTAGACTAAGGATTCATCATTCACATATTGCTATCTAATGTACCAGAATAGATAATGCTCATTATTTCTTATCAAAATCATCACCATGATTAAAGAAATAAAATATCCATTCATAAATAATAGAAATCCAGAACAGAAGTTCTTTCTAAAATAAAGGGTACATAATGCAATAAACTTGAAATGAAATCCTATTTAACTACTAAAGCAGATAAATGTCTTCCACTGCAACAACTGCCTCCTCTACAGCTTTCGCCCGTGTAGACTCGAACTCTTCTTCTCTAAGTCGCCGGGTTTTCTGGAACCCCTGCATTTAAAATGCACATACCGTCAGTGGTTCCATATCTACACACCATATTTCTGGTAGATAATATCGCTGACTATGTTTATACGACTAAAGAAAAATTCGTACCTTTGAGAGGACATTCAGACTTCCAGTGTCCAGTCTTATTGCATCGGAAGCACTTGCCTCTTGGCTTTGCAGCCCCCACTCGTGGTCCATTCCTCTTGGCACCACTGGGTTTCCAGGCTTGCTTCCTTTTCCTGCCCCTACCTCCAACAGGCTTCAAGCCCTTGGACTTGGTAGCTACAAGCGCTTGAGACTTGCCCTTCTTGTAGATCCCCTCTGCCGCCTTTAGTTCAGTCAGGAGTTGCGCAAGAGTATAAGATAGTTTACCCATATTATAGCTCATACGAAACTGCTCAAAACTAAGGATCAGAGACTGAAGTATGATGTCGACTTGCGTCTCAGCATCAATAGAAGCTCCTAGGATCTCAAGTTCATTCAACAAACTCATCATCTTAAGAACGTGCTCCCCAACGGGCGTTCCTTCAGACTGAGTAGTCGACATGAGGATTCTCATGGCTTCTTGCCTAGCCGCACGATCTTGCTCCCCAAACATCTCCTTGAGGTTAAACATCATATCATAGGCAGTGTCCATCGACTGATGTTGGGTTTGGAGTACATTTGACATTGAAGCCAAAATATAACACCTAGCCATTTCATCAGCCTTTTTCCACTTCCGATATGTCAGTTTTTCCTCATCAGTTGAGGCAGCCGTGGGCTCGGCAGAGCACACTTCATGGAGTACAAATTTGTACTCCTCAGAAGTCAGGACAATGTCTAAATTTCTCTTCCAATCAATGTAATTGGGACCAGTGAGCTTATGCTCCTTGAGTATCACAGAAAGTGGGTTCATAGCTATTCTCTAAACCTATAAGCACATTTAAACAAACAATCAATTTAATATCCGATATTATCTCCCTCAAATAATATCATTAAATTACTAATTACATCTAAAATCCCACCAGGTAAGGCAAGCCACGTTCGTGTGGACGTTTACCCACCCAAATGATTTAGCAATTAGATTTGCTTCGGTCGTACATCATTATAGCGTTACTTCGTTGGGAAGAATACTATAAAGCGTACCTAAGTGTAAACCATTACTCAGTACTAAGGTGAATCATTTGGAATTGCTACGTCACCGCAAGCCACGTTAGTGTGGACGTTTACGACAACTCACAATCCTTCATAATTCCCTATAACTGTCTACATCAACTATTTCCAAAAATCCCATTCAGCATAGCAAGCCACGTTCGTGTGGACGTTTACTACACCAAAAGACTTTTATAGCTGACTCCCAATTACTTGAACCATTCGATTTTCGTAAATCAAGACGCGGAGAATCATAAGTGAAACTCGAAGTTTCTAACCAGTGATTCATCATGCGAACAACCCTATCTCTCATTAGATGAGGGAGCCGAGCAGACAAACGATCCATCTTCAAAAGAATGGTACGAATGTCTCTAATTTGTGTCATCCACATGACCAAGTGGCTTTGGCTCCATTCCACTCCCCGGGGTGAGAATGAGTCGACTTGAAGTCAGTTTCAGAAAGACAAATTAGGCATTGTTTGATAGACTTAATCAATGTTTCTTGTAAAAGGAATTACAAGAATTCTCCTCCAATGACATATCTATATGAACTTCAAAAGCTTATAAATGTCACCAAGAGAACAGTAATGGAGACCATGGGAATGTTTCCATCCCCGCTCCCACTTAGCTTTTTATAACAAAAAGGGATACGCTATCTAATGCATAATTAAACACATAAGCATGCATACAAGTAATAAAGCACATATCACATAGTCAAAATAATGCTAGAAAATTATTTTCCGACTATCATGGCTTTATTCCATCTCCGTATGCGTCTTCTAGTCTTCAGTCTTCGTTCTTGAATGCTCCATGTGACGAGAATATTAATCCCAATATTTAAATCTATTTATTTTTAATAAATCCAAAAGATACTTAATTCGAAAATTAAGTCAATCGAATAAATCAAAAATAAAATTAAATATTATTAATATTTTTTATTTATTTATTTTCCCATCTAATTCTATTAAATCTCTAGAATAATCTATCCAAGTGAAACTTGGAATATTCTAGAACACTTCTATAATAGAATAAGGAAATAAAATAAATTAGGACTCTTCTACTTTCCAAGATTAATTAATTTCCATGTCTATGAAAATTCCCATAAAATAGGAATAATCAAATAGAAATAAATTAATTCACTAATTAATTATTTTCCTATCTAATTCTATTAAATCTCTAGATTCCTATTCCAAGTAGAACTTGGAATATTCTAGAAGACTTCCATAATAGAATAAGGAAATAAATAATATTAATTAATTCTTTTCCTATCTCCATGAGAATTCCCAAACTTAGGAATACTCAAAATAGGAAAACTTGAATCAATTAGGAAAGTGAATCTAGGTAGGAGTAGCACGAGATCACGAGGACCCCGCGCCCCCCCACCTTGATCGCCGGCCGGGAGCACCACCGCCGCCATCCCCAGCCCACGCGCCACCACCACCGGTGGCCGGCGTGGCCGAGGAGCCCCGCGGGCAGCCCCCTCGATCGATCCCCATGGGATCGATCTCCATGATCGATCCCGAGCCCTTGTACTCCCTCTCTTCATCTCCTTCGTCACATGAGTTCTCCGGCGGTCGTCTCGGCATCGATCCAACGTAAATAAATTACAAGAAATAAATTTACAATTCCGGTATCGATTCTATACATGAAATCGACCCTATACACTTTCCGGAAAACATAGAACAATAAATCTAAATTCGGTCAACCCCCGAATTTTTACTATTACAAGCATTCATCCACACAAAACGAATCTCGACATGTCCGAGAGTTTAATAACGAATAATCATGGTGAAATTAAATAGCAATTAATTAAACGAATAATTAACAATTAATTAAACCATGATAGTCGGAATCCCTGCAAGGTAGAACACAATTGAACACATACATGAACACGAAACCAAACTCTCTGATACCAATTGCTAGAAATCGATATCCCGGGGTATAAAAAATTGCGGAACCGATAACCCCGACCGAAATCCCATCGCCGGAAACCGATCACGAACATCACGGTATCCGGAGCACAACCGGAGAATCGCCGCGGGATAAACCCGCGGCCGAAACCCTAGCCGAGCCCCACCGTGGGGCTCGCGATCGAGATCGATCGCGTGGGGCTGCCTAGCAGCCCCCGGCGGTGAGTCCGGCGACTCACCGCCACCACCGACGGGAGGGGGGCCCACCAGCCGCGGCGCGAAGCCGCGACGGCCCCCAGCGATCGACCCTAGGTCGATCGCTTGCCCCGGCGTCCAGCCGGGGCTCCCCTTGCGTAGCCGCTCCCGGCGGTCGAAGCCCTAGGGCTCGACCGCCACCCCCTCGGCTCCCTGCCGAGGGTTCGTCTTGATCTTCGCCGGGGATCTCGAATCCCCGTCCCCGAAGTTCATACTTTTTCCCGGATCGTGCGTTCATGTATGTATCACAATCAATTCACATAAAATCATAGAAGAGAGTATATGATTTTACCTTTTGATTCGTTGTGCGGAGAAACGAAATCGAGATGATGACCTTACGATCTTCCCACGTATTCCTTGCACTAGCTTGAACGTCAGGTGGGCGACGATCCTCCAAGCTTATGGATCCTCTTCTCTCTCTCTACTTTCTCACTCTAAGAGAATTATGATCTTGTGTTATGTAGAATAGAGAAGACCATGTAGTGCTTTTATAGGCTACGTAGGGGATCTAAAGGAGGTGGAATATTGGGCTTCCAATATTAATGATTAAATTGAGCCCAAGCCCAAATCTATTAATCTCTCATTAATATTAATTAATTTATTTTCCACTATATAAATTAATTTCACTCCCAATATTAAACCATATTATATCAAATAATATTTCTCCGGTAGTATTATTTATTCCGTGTATTTAAGATTTAAATATCCATGAATAAAATTAATTTATTGCTAATTAATTTATTCATCTCTTGAATCCGAGACTAGTACCATTCAACCTTAATTATTGTGCGGAACGAATCCACTCATGAGGTTTACACAATAATTCCTTATGAACTCATCTCGGGGATATTATCAACCCTTCCGGGATACACTTTCCCGTCAAGTATTCACGGCATGCCATATATAAAATATAGTGACCCAATTTAACCGGTAATTAACCCAATAATTAAATCGGTTAATTCCTTTGGAAAATCAAAGTCACACATATTAAATATACACACCCGCAATAGTATCGGGGATTAAGAATAAAATACTCTGAGACTTGAATCGATTATCTCAAGGCAATCCTAATCGATAAATCTCAAGCGATCCGCCCAATACACCAAGTGTACAAGTGTGATAAAATAATTAAGATAAATTATTTTCTCTCTCACACAACGACTATACCGATGGATTGGTCCGGGTCCATCTAGGTCGTGAGCAACTGTTCGATTAAATACGAGTAACCGATAGTATGATCTTCTGTGCGCCCATGCACACCATACTAACTACAACGTATAAAATCCAGGACTATATTTTGCATAATTAATTAATAATAAATGCAAATAATTGTTTTTTAATTAAATAGATTAAATGCTATGACCGGGAGTTTTACCGTTACTTAAATCTAGACATTAAGTACACAACTCCAACAGTTTACAGGTCCACTCCGGATCACCGATATCATGGTAACCTTGTATTGAAAGGTTAAAGTTATAAATAAATATTACTTCCGTTCAAGTAATATGTCTCAAATAACATAGTATTTTTTATAAACAACAATTTAAATATGCGTAGCATCGTACCTGTGTACTTCTTATCCGTGGATTTTGGAAGGATTTTATTTTTTGGATCGATGGCAACAAATGTATTTAATATCTTCTCGGGTGGTTTGGCAACATTTGACGACCCCACATTTACACGATTTGCGAGATTTGTAACATTCGCAATACGGTCATTTTGTACAAGCGGTGCTGAAATTTACATCAACAAAAATAATTCCATTAATTATACGTGCAAACAAACTATATGAGATAACATCAATAATAACATGATAACCAAACCTATATAAAGAATTAATAAGTAAAATACCAGTTGATTGAACGGATGAGAAATCAGCATCCAAATTGCGTGCAGCTTGAGTAATTATATTTTCTTTATTTCTGTTAGCATGTATAGCACTTGATTCCATAATAGGAAAAGTTGGAATATTTGTACAATACACAGCTGAACTTGGAGTTGTCACTATTAAGCCAAAAATATATATATATATATATATATATATATATATATATATATATATATATATGTTTACGAACTTGGAGTTGTCACTATTAAGCCAAAAAAAATATATATATATATATATATATATATATATATATTAAACGATTATTTTATATAAATAAAATAAGAACAAATATGATCTAAATAACTTAAAACAACAGTGAATATAAAAAATGAACCGTTTGTTATGTCCCTAAATGGCATGCTGTTTTTATTACGTTTCACAGTATGGACGTCACTACCACTAATTATGCGTTTGTTGTTGCGCTGCTCAGTGAGACACGATATTTGATAAGGAGATATATTGTCCGCAGACGTAAAATTATTGATCGTTGGAACTCGAATTACTGCATGAACGTTGTCAACGTAATAAATTCACTTTCTAATATGAATATAGTAATAAGATACATAACGAATATTACATGAGCCGGACACTCCTTGGGGTGAAAAAAAATGCCTCCATCAACATTGTTATTGACGGCGCTAATATTATTCGTATAAGACTCCAACACAAATGGATCTGCCAAGTTAAACACTCGGACCCTCATATTATCAATGATATAATAATTGCAAAAACATATTGAATTAGTAAATGAACTGAAAATATATATTATTTAATATATCTCCGTATCTAAGATCGAGTGTACAAAAAACTAACCGTTTGTCGTGTCCCTCAATGGCATTTCGTGTTTATTCCTTTTCGTAGTATCAACAACACTGGCCAAGACTTTTCGTTTGTTGCCGCGCTGATCGGTGACACACGAACTTTGATACGGAGATATATTTTCAGCATTAGTCGTAATATTGGTCGTTGGAAGCTTAACTACTGCATAACATTTGAGAACGTAGTAAATGAAAGGAAAATACGAATGTATCAATAAGATACAAAAAAATAATTACTTGAGACGGATTGTGCTTCGGGTGAAATTACGATGCCTCTATTAACTTTCTTTTTTACGGCGCTGACATTATTAGTATAAGACTCCAACACAAACGCATCTGAGAATTTAAAAGCAATTAGTATTGACAGTGAATATGTATTAACTAAACATATTTCATTATAAAACATTTTACACAAAATATGCTTGTATGAAATAATAACTGTAATCATTGTCGGTCCTCTTTTCCGTAAGTCCAACTGGTGAGGTGCATTTGCCTTTTCCTTTATCTGCATATGAAAAACGAATATAAAAAGACATATATATCGAAAATGTGCATCAAAATAGCGAAATCAATTGCACAACAAAAAGTGGATGGAACAATATCATTACATGTGCTCCTTGTATTTTTGTTCGACGACATTCTTATCACCCAGAAGAATCAAATGAGATTCTTCATAACACGAATATTTCAGATTGCGAATAACAAAATCAAGAATATAAGACATTAGTTATTGCCTATAACATAAGCAATTTATAAGTACGTTTAGAACAGAACAAATATATAAATCACTTACACAATAGTTGAAAATTGGAATATGAGAAGTGTCGTTAAGACATCTAGAAAAAGAATAACATTAAGTATTTTACTCCAATTGAATTAACGGGAGAAATATAGGGTTTAGTATATAGCTAGAGATAAGTAATTAATTTGGAAAAGATTGAAAATATATTATTGGATAACAACGATCATCACAATTTAAGGAAAACAATATACGGGAACATAAATACATAAGCAATAATTAAACAAATTCCTAAAAATCCGAACCGTTATTTCTTATTTTTTGGAAATGTTTGATATATTATTATATACCGTGTATTATGCATCATATATATAATAATTAATATTGTATTATTTATTTATATTTGTTAAATATATATAGATTTATGTAAGATAATTTAACTTTCACTTAGTTTACAATAATATATCAAAAATAGTTTTATTTTATTATTGCGTATTAAAATATAAGAATTTTTAGATCTTTAAATAGAATATATAGAATGTAACACGGAAAATAATGAATTAATAAAGTGTTTCAAATAAGAAAATCAAATGATTAAAAATGAAATGTAACAAAATAAAATTTAAAGAAAATAAAAATAATCCCAAAGAAATAAATAATGATTCAAATATATTACTGCAAAAAACATGAATTAATGATAAATAAATAGTATTCAAATATAGATCTTTAATCAGACTTTAACTTTGAAGAAATGGATCCCTGTCCGTCAATAGGATCATCTTCGTCAGACCTCATATCCAAAACTCTCTTCCAAGCCTTCTGAATTACTGGTGATTTGAAGTCTTCATCAACATTCTTATCCGAATTTCCTTCAATATCGAATGCATTATCCTCAACTAAATCTTTGTAGGACATCAATGGAAATCCCAATATTTTGTGATCAGTTTTCCTGTGAGATTTGATAAGCACATCATCATCAGAATATTTATCCACCACAAACTCTTTCTCTCTACCCTCGATTTGCATCGCCTCAGAGCTCACTTTGAACATTAACTCTCGTCCAATGAGGTCATCCAATGATTGCGGAACGGGAAGCTTAAAAGAATCCTTCAAAGATCCTTCCACATCAGCATCAACACTTGAATCCTATTTCAGTAATGTATTCGTGTTGAATAAAAACACATTTCATATTGGAATTCATATATTGATTAATAGTCGAGTTCAGAAAATGTATATTCTAAAATATATGTTATTACCTGGATAAGTTCGGATAATGATTCACCCGCTGTTTTACCGATCAAGTTGGTGATAGTGTCATTCCAAAGGAGTAAAACAACATTATCCGTACCATCAACAACCTTCGCATGAACCTTGTATTTCGAAACAGCAATGACATAATCACCACATGTTTCACAATACATTTTGGATTCTTGCTCGATAACCTTCTTCTTGCACCTACTACATCCGGTGTAGCACCATCCCCTTTCGTACAAAATTTCAGATATTGAAGCAACTATCCAATATTTACCGACCTACACATGCGTTTGTGATGAAATCGAGTGTTAATGAAAATTGGAAGTTGGTATTCATGTATATATATCTATATAATCTGAAATTATAGACACTAAATTAATATAAAAACATACAATAAATTACAAAGTACTCACCACGTTGGTAGATTTGAGATCTTTCAAACTCAGAAAAACTATAGCAGAATTTTGCAACTCATCTTTAATGCTAACAAAAGAGGAAGAACCGGACATCAATGAACCATCAAAGGATCTAGAGTTGTTGTCATTTAAGGGTAACCTGCAACAATAAAATGAGTCATGGAAAAGTTACGTAATTTATGTGCAGAAAAATTTAAAGTTTGTTGTTAACATTTTAGAGTTCAGTTGAACATTACTTGGCCGAGAACTCAACAATCTCATCAAGATTCTGATCGACAATGACTTTTGTAGCATGGTAAGTGTTTGTGACAGAAACCAAATCTGTAATTTATTTTTGAAATTAATAAATAAAAAAGTTAACGTTCCTGATGATATAAATAAATAAGTATAAAATGTAAGAGTATCATAAACATGTAATATAAATTATTACTTCGAAAGGTTTTACGACGACACATCTGAACAACGATACAGTTGTCATCGAGAAGATTTTTTTCACGCGCTCGATCGACAAAATCTCTCAGCTCATGGCAATACGGCTCCCAAAGCGTACAATATATGGTATTTTGTCTGCATCACGAAATATATATTTTTTAGTCACTTTATAAGAATATTCTACACAATCATATATAAAATAAATTATAATTAAAAATTTGATCAAACTTACTCCAAACAACAGGAGCAATCAAAGTGTTCCTCTGTAGATAGATTCTGTAGGAATGGTCCGCTATGGCAAAATTCTTTTGTAGTTCAGAAACAGAAAACTGCCTCACGGATATCAGATCACCTTCATTGGTGTTGTGTTCAAATAGTTCCATAAGCCATTTTCTGGCCGTAGCTTGAATTCTGGTACCCTTAAGAAACGACGAATAAACATTTATCATTGATTATTAATTTGTTAAAAACTACAATTTATCGAAATCACATTTATAGCTATATAATACTAATGAATAATCTACACATAATTTCTAAAATTAAAGTAAGGATAAATATTTGGGAGATTTTCAAAAAGAGTAAATATCTTCCTCTTTATTATACATTAAGAACAATTTTTACACTATTTATAAAAAAGAAGGATTTACCAAATCAACCCTTCTAATGGTTTAATAGTATTAAACTATCTAATATTTTATATACAATGTATATTATATAGAATCACATAATTAGTGGAACAATAATACACTTCTGTCAAATACACTACCCAAAATAATCGAGGAATATCTTACCACAAAATTTCAAAAGAAACTGACGTTCAAGATTGTTCAGACAGCAGTGTTTTTGTGATTTGTGAAATTTGAACGCTCTAAATTTCTTCAAAACCGGTAAGATTTATATTTCCTGGTACACTATTTGTAATTTTCGTTTCTTCTCTATGTGCAATAACTGACTAAATACTATAGTTCATAGATTACCTTCAAGATTTAGGGTTTTTCGTTTTTAGGTTAAATTCCACCCACAGACGGCCGAACGGGTTCTGAAAATTTTGAGAAGGGATCGGTGTCTAAATTGGTTGAGACCTTCGCGCAACCTAGGTTTTCTTAAGAATTGCCACCGAACCATGAGACACCACTGAAAAAATTGGCGGCGATCTCGACTTTAAGGTAATGTATGATATTTAGATTTGATTTCACCATGTGGTTCTTGGGGTTATTTAGTTGAAATTATTCACATACAGTGATTTTTCAAGTGCAATTATCAATAGGTTTTGGGATTTTTTTTCAATATTGTTGAGATTTTTTTTCCAATAGTTTTCACATTGAATAAGTTTTGGGATTGTTCCAGATTTTTTTTCAATAGTTTTCGCCTAGCTTCAGGTCATTTGTGGCTGAGCCCAGATGTATTCCTTCGTTGTTCATGTATCCAACATTTGATGTCGAAGATAGGCTTGTAGCTGAAAAGGTAATTTCTTGGAGAATTTCATAAATTTTTCGTGTTTTATCCCCAAGTCATCTTTATAGATTAGTGGGAATTGAGTAATTAATACTGAAAAGTATCACTCTAAAGGCTCTGCATTCTATGCAGGAAGTCACGGAGGAGAGATATCAATAAGTTTGCCATTTTTTCCTTCTTTCTTTTGATGCTTGCTTATTTTCATTGCTAGGTCTCGTATTATTTTCGGAAGCCCTGTCCAAACGATATTGTTATTTTCAAAAACCCACTTGTGCTTCAAGACGTCGGCTACACAGATGTCGATGTTTAAGCGGATAGTTGCGAAAGAAGTTGATCTCGTTGAGGTGAGATCATGAAAACTCAACATTTTTTTTTTCTTTTGAGTGTTTGAATCCTTCGGCATATGAACTATATGATGAAATAGTGGGCTTGTCTGTGCTGTTTTTTTTTTCCTTTTTCATGGAACTTTGAATGTTATTTTGAAATGATAAATTGGATTTTGGATAATGACGTGGCTGCGCTTAACGTTAGACCTTTAGCTTAGTCGATTTCTTTCTGTTGTGAGATATCATTTGCTAATAGTTTCTTGAAATTTGTTTACTACTTGGGCTTTTGTGAAAAGCATACCTACAATATGATATTCACATCACTGATTACACTTTCCATCTTTAATTCTTGTTTTGATGTTGTAACTGTGCTGGAAACTCGATGTATCAATAATTCTTGGGGACAGTTCAGTCAGGATGTTTATTTATTTTTTGTTGTTAATAGCGTATTGTTCAATTTCGGGCTATATTTTTTGTTGTATAAGATACAGTACTTGCGATTTGTTCGTAGCTAAAAACACATATTAGTTTGACCTAGCTTATAAGGTTGTCTTTCAATACTCAAACAACTTGTACTATATCACTAGCTATTGTATGGTTAGTCATTCTAACCATGATATACAGTTTATATAATTCGTTTGTTAAACATACACCAATTAGTCACAATATTTATTTGCATTTCATAATCTATTATATACACTGATATTATCTTATGCAGTGTAGTTGGTAAATTTGAATGCATAATAGTTTACGAACAAGTAGTGTAATAGCTTAATAGTTACACTTCGTCAAAACTTGGTCGAATACATAACACCTATTAGTAAAAATAGATAAAGCTTGAATACAGGGGTATGTTTGTTAATATCTCTCAATTTAAACTTTCTCCGCTAATACTTATTATTTTATATTCATGTACAATTTTATATTTTTCAGTGAAAGTTTCTGGAAGGATAATGACAACGGACTGACCAACATTTCATACCATGAGATTGATGTCTTGTTGTCAAAGAATGTTGTGACGACCACAATAATCGATGCATTTTCAAGCCTTCTAAAAGAAGAGGTGAAGTCCAATGACGAAGTTCTCCTGGAAACGAAGTTTCTTCTTTCACACACATGGGTAGGTATTTCAAAACTGTTAAAATTAAAATAATAAGTACTACTAAATTCATAGAAATGGATTACACTAATATCAACTGGACTACATGATTAATTATGCTACAGGAAATTATGGAGACTGAAAAGCTTATTAAGGCATTTGTTGTATTTGGTTATATTGTCGTAATAGTTTAACCTTTGAATCGACCTTGGTTTGGATGAGCTTTTAAAGGATCTTACTTTTCAAAAGTTACATAATCTAGTTCGTACACTTCATAAGTGTAGACATTGTATTTGATAGGTCAAGAGCTATCAATAGGACTACTAGTTTACGAACTTGTATTGTAGTCGTGTAATAGTGTAATTTAAAATTAAAAAAGCACTATTGATCAATTCTGTGAAGTGTATTATGTAGTGTAAAAAATATTATGGTTTAATAATTTGCGCACAATGTGGTAACTGAGAAACTTGTTCGTGTACATGTTTTATATTAGTGTCAGACCTTGTAACATTGATTACATTATTGGACAAGCACTTGTAATTGTCCATTTGCATGTAATTGTATATTTGCATCTCATAATCTGAGATACTTATGTAATTGTCCATTTGCATGTAACTGTATATTTGCATCTCATAATCTGAGATACTTATGTAATTGTCCATTTGCATGTCATAATCTACTACATACACTTTATACGATTAGGCAGTGTAACCTGTAGTTCAGAAATATATTCTGGATTTCTAGCTAACCTGGAAGTGTTGTATTAGTTTAATCGATTAATTTCAAACTATGGTAACATATAGTGTAACTTTTATGGATTGGGTGATAACATACACTGCACAAGATTTAAATTTGTAGGATCTACTACAAACACTGCAAAGGAGTGAACAAGTAATGTATTAGTGTTACATTAAATGCCAAACCATGTAAACTTGTTTACATAGTTTGCTTGGCTGATGACTAATAAATTGTTTAAATGCATGTAAGAATCAATTATATAGACTGTAAATTTTTTGTACAATTTGATCGGTGTTTCGAACTTAACTCCACAAGTATTTTATTAGCTTAAATTCATCATCTTTTTAATACAATGTACTTTGATACGTTGTGTCTTTTGTTGTTCTGAAGTCATTTCAATATACAAGGACTATAACTTGTTCTATGACCATTGTAGTTGATAAACTATGTTTAACATCAGTCTAAGTTTGTGATGGTTTGATCTATTCCGTGCAAAGAAATTTTCCAACAAACTGTTAATGATGTACATTTACGTACTTTTTACCCTTATGCAGGTAGCGGCCGAGAATTTGGAGACAAAGGCAATGCATTCTTTTATATTCGAGCCGATGTACGAGTATGTGGGGAGCGCACATCTAATCATGATTCCGCTAACCCACAGAGGGAAATTCCACTTCACGCAACGTTCGATGTTAAAGTGTTTTATCCACTATGACTCTATGTCTTCAAGGCAATCAAGTCCTGGTGTATGCTTAAAAGAGGCAGAAATTATTGTATACAAGAGTAACAGTGCTATTATTGAATTTGTTGATAGTGTTTTTTCTATTTAAATTCAACATTGATGACATGCGCATCTAAATAGTGTTATAATCAGTTTATGTTAGAAGAAGTTATATATGAAAGTTCTGATTATTGTTGTTTATTACCGTGATGTACACAGATCCACATGATAAATCTGTGGATGAGAGGGGTAGAGTACCAATCCAGGAAATGCTGAGAACAGGTCAACAGAAGAAATTCAACAAAGGCGAAAGCACGAATGTATTGTTGAAGATGGATATGGAAGATATGTCCGAGAAAGAGATTCTCACTATCAAATGGGTGCAGAAGAACTACAAGTTTGATTTCAAACTATTTGATGAGAGTAAAGTTGTTCATAAGTAGGCTTTCGGATCGTAAGTTTAATAAGTAACACGATAATCAATTGGATTGTATAATAGACAGTCATGTGTTTACATACTAACATATTATTGCAAAAATAGAGTGGATTGCGGTGTATACCTGATGCACTACATGGACTTCCTTGCTCATGAAAAATATTTGGGTTGTTCGTTTGACGATACAGATGCAACTCGTTTCAAAGGTGATGTTGTCAACAGATTCGCGAGAAGTTCGAAGTGCTGAAGGGCAGCCGAATAGAAAGATCGTGGGAGCTGATTTATATTTATGAAGAAATATTAAGTACCAGCTAGTGCTTTAAACAATAACTGTACAATTATGTCAGCTGCTTTACAATTCTCTGAATGAACAGATGGTTTTACTAGTATACTCCAACAAATGTTAGTAGGGCAATTGAGCTGATTGTAACCACATTTTGATACAGTGAAATTTGATATTTGTGATCTCAGTTTTGGATAATGTGTGTTGGCCATTAAAGATTTCATATTACATGTAAAAAATTATTTGTAACAGAATTCAAATATGAAAAACGCAGACACTATTTCCAGACAAACTATATTGTCTTCATGAATTAGCAGACACTGGACATTTAAAGACCACACGTAATATGCTCATCTGAATTGAGCAGTATAGTGTAGTTCCACGATTTAATTTTATTTGTATGAATAGGTAATGTTGGAATTTGACATCCCGGGTTATTAAAAATTATGCGGAAACCAATAACCCGATCAAACCCTTCGCCGGAGATCACACGAACACGACAACCATGCCGGGATACGATCGAAGCGCACAGCGAGGCCCGAAGGCCGCGCACGCCCCAGCCGCACCCCCACGGGTGCGCGCTCGCGATCGAGGGATCGATCGCACGCCGGCGATCGATCGGGGTGGGGCTGCCCAGCAGCCCCCGCGGAGAGTCCGGCGACTCGCCGCCGCCTGGAGGCCCCCGCCTTCACGGCGGGGTCGGGCACGGCACCAGCCCGTGCCCAGCGATCGATCCTCGTGATCGATCGCACACCCTCGGCCCAGCCGAGGGTTCGCCCCCCTTCGCCCCGCCGAAACCCTAGCGGGCGCACGCCGTGGTCCGGTGGCTTCGCCACCACCACGTGTTCGTCCGTCTATTCCGGGCTTCGATCTTCGGATCTTCGTCCTACGGTATTCTCGATAATTAAAATCAAAATAATATCGAGGGAGTTTAGATATTATACCTTCGATTCGTTGTTCGGAGAAACGAAATCAAACACCTTTGAATCTTCCCACGTATTCCTTGCACTTCGTTCGAACGTCGGGTGGGCGACGATCTATCGAACTCCTTATGGATCTCCTTCAACTCTCTAGAACTATCAAATAATTATATTCTTGTCTTGTTAATTTATGAAGGCCATGTAGTGCTTTTATAGGCTACGTAGGGGATCAAAAGGAGGTGGAATATTGGGCTTCTAATATTGAAGATTAAATTGAGCCCAATGCTCAAGTCCATTAATCCTTATCAATATTAATTAATTTATTTTCCACTATATAAATTAATTGCACTCCCAATATTAAACCATATTATATCGAATAATATTTCTCCGGTTAGTATTATTTATTCCGTGTATTTAAGATTTAAATATCCATGAATAAAATTTATTTATTGCTTAATAAATTTATTCATCTCTTATATCCGAGAATAGTACCACTCAACCTTATTTATTATGCGGAACAAATCCACTCGCTAGGTTTACATAATAAATCCTTATGAGCTCATCTCGGGGATATTATCAACCCTTCCGAGATACACTGTCCCTTCAAGAATTCACGGCATGCCATATATAAAATATAGTGACCCTATTTAACCGGTAATTAACCCAATAATTAAATCGGTTAATTCCTTTGGAAAATCAAAGTCACTTATATTAAATATACACACCCGCAATTGTTTCAGGGATTAAGAATAAAATACTCCGAGACTTAAATCAATTATCACAGAGCAATCCTAACTGATAAGTCTCAAGCGATCCGCTCAATACACCAAGTGTACAAGTGTGATAAAATAATTAAGATAAATTATTTTCTCTTTCACACAACGACTATACCGATGGATTGGTCCGTGTCCATCTAGGTCGTGAGCATCTGTTCGATTAAATACGAGTAACCGATAGTATGATCTTCTGTGTGCCCATGCACACCATACTAACTACAACGTATGAAATCCAGGACTATAATTTGCATTTATTTAATTAATAATAATTAACAGCAAATGAATGTTTATTATAAATAGGTAAATGAAAGTGTACATAGAGTTCAGAATACTCAAATCTAGACATTAAGTATACTACTCCATCAGGTAATTCATACACTACCTAAAAACAATATGTTTGATGCCTTCGTAAGTTATATAAATTACAAGATCCATGATAAGGCTTATATGTCCCTAATGACAGCGGACTATCATCTCAGAATGATAACTTGATGTTCGTGAATATCCGAGGAAGATAACTACAGTTTTTTGTATATAACAAATAGATCAAAACGAGTTGGGTCTGTACAAACATGAGTCTCGCACTATTCAAAGGTGTAAGTCATTGTCCAAGAAGTATATGTAGAAAAAACCATCCAAGTAGTTTTCTGTATCAGATTTATTTAACACTAAAAGGTTTCCAATCAAGAGTTACCTCTGTACTTGTTTCTTAATCACATAATCCAAAATAAAATGAAAACAATAAAAATTAATCAAGCCGGTAAAAACTATCAAGAAAGAGGAAAATATTGTTCCTGGATTTTTATAAACCATTCAACACAAAAATTCATATTCAACCTCGGTTGAAAAAACATGCGCACAACAATTTAAAACATAAACAATGGCAATAAGAATTAAAAAACACGCAAGAACTATAAGGATCTACAACATACTAAATAACTTCTTTGCAGGGGGTTGGTTGTTCCCAATAGTGCCTTCGGTCAGTGTTGTAACATTAATATCAACCCAAGACGACTTTAGATGACCAAGTACCATAAACAACATGGACATGTCGACGTCGTTACGTAGACGATAGATGGTTGAATCAAGAAGCACCGAGAATTTGAGTTGTAAAGCTTTTTGTCAATCAAATCAGGGAATTAAGAACGAATACTCTCGCATAGTTCGGTGTAGGAGAGGTTGACCCCCAAATGATATTGTTGCGCCCTCACCGGGGTAGACAATCTTAGCAACATATGAAACCATAACACCTGTTGGGAAAACATTCATTTGTTATATTAAGAAAAATGTAGCAAAAACCATAACTCCTGCAAGCAACATATGAAGTCAACCCTGTTGTCACGTGAACCAAAATATAATTGACGGTTAGAAGATTTTGAAACTAACAAATACACTATGCCGATTTTAATGTATTCCTCAAGTATTCTAACTAGCGACCCAATAACAGAAACCAACAAATAACGACCCTTTTTATAGATTTTCATATATCACAGCTGACATATGATGATCGAGCACTGAGTAAATCACTGTAAAAAAACACTGCTCATAGATTTGAATCGGGAATTTAAAGCCACTGCACTATTCCTTTTTTCATGTCGCTTTTGGGCTTGATTGATAGAAACATCAGAGAGACGGAGAGGAGGCGAGACAGATGAAAAAAATGATTTACCTGAGGGTTACAGAGGAAACACTACCCGGATCAAGAACAAGATCAAATTCCCGGACTGAGAGAAATACTACTTGCGGATTACAGTAGAAAAATCTCACGCTTAGTTAGTACAAATTTTGAAAAAAAAAATCAAATCTCATACCTAAACTACATACCAAAAAAGATTCAGATTTGATATGAAAAATCTCCAGTTACAACGTTTAATAAGGTATATAATAAAATCATATAATATTTATTTAAGATATAAGGTATGTAATACAAAGGTTAAAAATGACTTTTCAAATTTTAATACACTACCTTAATTTGTGATTGTCTTAAAGTTTATGGTATTAAATTATATAAATGCCATAAATTATTTGCCTTTTTTAATAGAAAGGTAAAATATGTTCTTTTTTTAAAAATTTAAAAACCATTATAATTTTTTCTCTAATTTATCCTAAATATTTTGACTTACATCTTTATCCATAAATAAAAACTCAAAGGTTTCTTGTATCTTGCCGACTGCAGTAGTCCTCCACTTTCTACAAACTCGAACGCGAATATTCCAATCAATTATATTTTTACTTATTGCAGAAAGAGGAGTGTATGGGTGGGATGATTCGAATTCACTCGCCATGTTTCTTAATGGTGGACGTTGCGATATAAATATTAAGACTATCTATGGCTCTTTATAAGGGACCAGGTGCTAAGTATCTATTCAATATATATGGTAAAAGATATATACACAATTATTTAGTATATATCTAAATCTTTTATTTAAAGATAATGTAGGGATTCCGAATAGTATATATTTCGTACATAAATGTAAAAGGAATAAAGATAGTATAATTATTCTGGAATGATTCTTTATTTTCAGTAAAGATACACAAAAATAAAATATTTATTTGTTGTATTAAATAAATTGAATAATTGAATAGTTTAATAACTTCACTTATTAAATAAGTAACTTATTAAAAACCTATATCTTAGAAACTTGTAACTATTTAAATTGTACTTTATGATAATAAATTCAATATAATTCAAAGGATCCGGGACAAATAAAAATTTGAATATAGTGAAATTAATAATTCTGTAATTAATAAGGTAAATTTAATATTTGGTCAAACTTAAAATTATAGAAACACTGGCCAATACTTATTATTCATTATATATTATGTAAGGCTATATATCTTTATATAAATTGAACTATTATAATAATCAATATACAATATTTTTATTATATCAGTCCAAGTATCTTTATATAATAAAAGTCATATAATGGTACAAAAAATGGAAAATAAATCATTCATACAAAATCAATTCAAAACATGCAGGAAATGAAGAATTATGCAGGAAAATAAACTTTTAATCATACTTTAGCAAGACAATTTAAATTAATTGTTTTTTAGTTTAAGCAGTACATAGAAGGATAATAAAAAAAAAACAAAATGAATTAAACTAAAGTAGGGATATTGTGCTGCTTTATATCTTCGTCCCATTGTTCTTCAAACCTATTACACATTAAAAATAATATTAATTTAGAATTCTTCGCGTGTGATTACATAAATACCGAGAATAGTTAAAGAAATATTCGACATTTAAATTAAAATTTTACCGCTTATTGTATTCAACCGCCTCATCAATGTGATAATAGATAAGAACATTAGTGGCACCATCAGTAATGTGCAAGACAAAATCACCTACAAAATGTGTACAAAATAGAAATAAATTTTAGCACGCTAATACCAGGAATAGATAATATCAAGATACATACTACATTACCGTTGAATAACATGGTTCTGGCAAGTTGAATGATTATAAGCACGCCCAAACGTTTCTTTCATAGACATGTCGAGAACTCTCATAATTTCGGTTGAGAATGGGCCGAAATATATGAAGTCCAAAGCACCAAAACTATTGAATTCAATATTAGATAATTTGACGATTATATAACATATATTATATAAAAAAACATTGAATTAAACGTAGTAAAACTTACTTTAGATCTGCAACACGAAGATGAATATACTTTGTTCCTTCACCGGCAACTCCATTCACCATTGTATAATCAACACCAATAACGTGGCCAATGATATCTTGTAAAGTACAGTATGAAATAAAATGAATTAAATACGATACACGTTAGAGCTAACTGATTTAAACGTTGATTAACTAAAAAAACACCGTAGATTCAAGAAGAATTCTTTGTAAAACAAAAAATCTACTCACCGAGGAGAGGACCACATGCTGGAAAGTTGTACTGATTCACACAAGAAAACGGTCGAAAATTGTAAATCGATTTAGGATAATCTTGATACAATGTGGATTCAACAATTGTTTCTTCTAAGAAACAGATAGTATAAGGATTATCGACGATCATAGTTGTCTCGCTGGAGGGCAGCACAGTGAAAATTTTCACATTAATCAGAAAAGGTATATTCTAAAATATATGTTATTACCTGGATAAGTTCGGATAATGATTCACCCGCTGTTTTACCGATCAGGTTGGTGATAGTGTAATTCCAAAGAAGTAAAACAGCATTATCCGTACCATCAACAACCTTCGCATGAACCTTGTATTTCGAAACAGCAATGATCTGTACCCGTTTAATAATTTAAATTTTAGATCCGTACCCGCTCTGCGACCCGCCGGATCATCGAAAACTCGATACAAATCCGTATCCGACGGATCAACGGGTATCCAACGGGTTTTTTTGACCCGTTTTAAAATTGAAAAAAAAACAGCCCTGACTCTTAGTCTCTTACTTACCGAATGAGTAGATTGAATGGAAAATATTTGTTCTTTCTTAACCTTATGTGAAAGTGATATGGTGTGAGTCGTGTGACCGTGTGACTTGGGAAACATTGAGAGACTACTCTTGGAATTGGTATTGATAATTATTACATTAGCTTTATAAAAATTGGGAAACCAAATGTCCTATTTGTTTAGATTATAAAAATATAATTAATTTATTAATATATATATATATATATATATATATATATATATATATAATATTAATTAATTTTTTTAGAGGGTCGGGTCATTAACGGATCGGGTCGCCCTTGATCCGTATTCGATCCGTTTATAAAACGGGTAAACGGGTCGGGTCGTAAAACGGGTAAACGGGTCAATATTACGATCCATACCCGTTAAAAAACCACGGATCTGGAGCGGATCTGGATAAAACCCGCTCCATTTACAGGTCTACCTACGATGATCTTATCGTAAAACTTATTAATCAATTCCTTCTTCACCGATGAATGAATCTGATCGCGCTGATCAACAAACGCTTAGAATATCAGTGTCAAGTTTTGTGCGGATGCATAATTTAAAAACATAGATAAATAACTACATATATTCAAACAAAAATTAACTTAAATTAACAAAAAAAGTTATCAGACAATTTTTAAAAATTGTAGAACAATTCAAAAATTATTATGTAATAATAATAAGAATGCAATTTCATCAGATAAGTAAGAATTCAAAGATTAGATAAATATAGAACAGATTAAGAAAGAATTTAGTTATCTAACCATGAGATCTATCAACACAAATCCATCGAGTGAGTTCCTTGCTGTACACCCGGAGAGATCCATGTTCTGCACACTCTCACAACGATATTCCAATTAATACTGGACGTAGTCAGACCGCGTAGAATATCGTGTCCAGCCATTAATATCTTCAAAAATTGTTCTGCAAGAGAGAAAGACGTTCAATATAAAGGAAGAAGGAGATAGTATGGATACGCTTAAAGAAATATGAACCGTTGTAAAAGAAAAGGTCGGTTTCTGTACCAAAGATTGTGTATTGAATAGGAAGCGAATCAGTGATGCATATAAATATATTTAATATATGTATTGAAACGAAAAGAGTGGTGATGTTTAGGTATTTTATATTTATCTAAGTTGTTCGATTGACATGTTTTCCATATATAATAAGTATATTGCAATCTTTTAAAATATTTAATTAATGTGATAAGTATAGCTAACCGGTTAATAATTATCTTTACTAAAAATAAGTTTGTGAAAATCAAAAGAGCACGACATTTAAGATGTTGATAGATATGAAAATTCATTTCGCTATATAGTTAAAAAAACCCTAATTGACATATATTTTTTCTCATTATTATAAAAAGTAATAAGATGTTTAAGCGTATAGTTTATAAAATGCCTTTTTTATGTTTATGATAATAAAATGAAAATTAATAAGAGAAATATATTAATACTACGGAATCATATTTAATTATTTAAAATATTATATATTAATAATATTACAGAATTACCGAATAAAAGTTTACTAATACGGTTGTATTATTAAACGTGATCAAATAAGTTATATTTATCATTTCGTATTGTGCAATATAAATGATGATTTCACAAAAAGCATAATATAAAAATGTTGGCAACATTATGTTAGATAGAAAATCCAACAATAAAGAATAAAACGATTCAAACGACAATCTTCTTATTAAATTGAATATAATATAAAATAATATTAATAAACGACAATCTTCTTATTATAAATAAGATTTAAAGATAATAAAAAAGCATTAAAAAATAACAATCCTTCATAATAAACAAAGTTTCTGCAAAATTCAGGAGATGTTGATTACGTTGGAAGATTTGCACTTCTTTTGGTCAAACCTGTAAAAATAATATGATCAGGTCATTAGATTTATATGCACGATGCTTAACCTTTGTAAATGTCGAATTTTATTTATTGATAGACGTAAAACTTTGCATACCTTTGTAAGTATTCAACTGCCTCGCAAACATGATGATAAGTAATAACTTTAGTAGCACTATCAATGTTGTGCAATACAAACTCCTCTACAGAAAGGAATTAATATTAATATTCGTTAAAATTAATTACATAGAAGCAAAAAGTAATTAAACAGTAAATATAATATAATATTGGGTAGACAACTTACCGTTGAACATCATAGTGGTCGCAAGTTGAACAATGATAACAAGACGACCCAATCTTTTATCCGCAGCCATCTCAACAATATTTTTAATATCGCTCGAGAAAGGAGCGAAATGGACAAAGATGAGGTTTTTAGAACTGGAACGACAAATTAAAGTTACTTGATTATGAAAAAAAATTATAGTAACCAATATAAATTAAAAATAAATTAAATAAGACATACTTGACGTCTCCAATACGAAACCGGATGAACTTCAATCCTCGGCCACAATTCCCATTAATCATCGAGTAATCAACATCGAGTACGTGACCAATTATATCTTGTACAGATAATTAACAATTCAAAATCATGTGGTAAAAAGATGTTTGTAAAAAAAGAATCTTTGAAAAAAAGAAAATACTGAAACATACCAAGAAGAGGACCACTTTCTGGAAAGGAATGCTCACTAATAGCCCAAAAGGGTTGGAATTTATAGATAGATAACGGAAAACTTGGGTCGCATGTTGATTCAACAGATGTTCCTTTCACAAAGTGGATCATCAAAGAGTTGTCAACAATCAGATTTGCATAAGAGGTATTCATCACACGAAAGTTCTTCACGACGTATAATCTACCTTCCACAATTTTCTTGTCAAAATCTTTTACGCACACATCCTTGGGAACGCATGCATGGATTTGTGTTCCCTGATTGATTTTTTTAATAATAAGGTGAATACAAATATATGAAAAACATAATTATGAACTCAAACAAAAATATACAGCTAGAATCAGATAAACAAAAAACAACGATCATACATCTGAATCCATCATGACGATTTCCAAATTACGCAGAATGATATTGGAACCGGGAGACAACCATTTCCTACATATGCGTACCACGATGCTCACGTCGGTGCCAACAGTAGTTAAATTGATGATAAATTTGTGCGCCATTAGTGATTACTCGTATTGAATAACTTAATAATATGTAGAGATTTATATAGGATCAGCGACAACAAACTATCATAAATAATTGGAAAAGATATGTGGTAATCTTATAGGAAAACACGATATTAGGTTAAAATAAAAATAAGAGTATTATATGCAACTTGTAATTATCGTTTATAGAATATATATATTTTATATATATATATATATTCCATACGTACACTGTTATACTGGTACATATATTCGATACATATTTGTGTTTAGATTTTTCTTAAGTTTAATTGGTATTAGATAGTAATTAGTTTAGTAATATAAAAATAAAATAAAATATAAATCCTTCTAAAATAAAAATATTATATTAAGAAAAAACAACGTGAAAACATGGTGTAGTTGGATTAAGTGTCTAAAATTCTCAATGATTAAAAAATTGTTAAACATTAATTATTAATTTAACTCGTTTAATCGAGAACCTGTAAATGATTGTGTATCCCAATTTAAAATTCATTGAGATATGTAGTTCAACATTTAAAATCACAATCAAACAAAATTTATCAAGAAACATATACAAAACCATTAGTAAAACACATTAAAAGTTGAGCACAATGACACATACTAATGTATGTACAAAAACATCCAGAATAAGTTATATAATACATATCTATGTCTTAGCATAGTCAACTTCAAAAGCCACAGAGAATATAGATTCAAAGTTTTGTCAAGGTATTAATATATAACAAAACAAAACATACTTATAATGTCATTGTTTTGATAATCAAAAAGCATAACCAAATCAGTATGAAACTGATTCAAAATATTAGTTCATTACTTCACAAAAACATCAAATATTTAGCTGGTTCTTCACAGGACAATTCAGATATCAATACATATCGATGTCGTCGACGACTTTGTTGGTAACATCTGCCAGCCTGTTTAAAATATAAAAAAGATGAAAATTAAGTAAATGTATACTTCATCTAAGGATGAAATATAATCATATACAACTACAGGGAGGTTCAAATTAAGACATAACATACATCTTACTATACACAACAGCAACATCAATATGGTTATACAACGACACTCGCGTAACCTTGTCAAAATTACAAAGAACAAAATGACTTGCAACACAAATAAAAAAATGGCAGTTATAATTTTATACAATTTGAAAATGACAATTGTATCCATAAAGCCAATATCAGATAAAAGATTACCATTGAACATTGTGCTAGTACCGAGGGATATGATCAGAATAGCTTTGTTCAATCTTCCTTCAGACCACAGGTCAATATACCCTTTCACCTCATTGGAATATGGACCAAACAGGAAGTAGTTATGCTGGATATTGCTAATAGGAAGATATAAATAAATTGTGATAAGTTACATAGAAACTTTGAATTAAAAAATATTATACTTAAATGGCTATAAAAATTGTAGAGAGTACCTCTGATCAGAAATGAGAAAGCGAATATGTATTCATCTCCTCCATATCCATCACCATACATCATGGAGTCATCCATTTCAATGAGTTTACCAACACAATCTTGAACAATCAGATAAAGCAATCAGGAAACAAAGATTATCATTAAATAGATGAGAAAACATAGTAAATATATATGCAAGAGAACCACTTATATTAATCGAACATACCAAACAATGGACCATCCTCCGGATAAGAGTTGTTGTTGATCTGATCAAGAGGCACGAATTTGTAGGGAGGTAAAGGCAAACCTGGGTCCACAACACAGGAAACGATTGTTTTTTCAAGGAAATTAATCATCCTGGTGTTAGTCAAAAGAGGATTTATATTTGGGCTTGGTACAACTTCAACATTTCTGATGTTGTAAACATCTCCCTCGTGAAACCGGAAACAGAAGCGATTCACCAATGAACTCCCAACATAACCATGAATGTGTGAACCCTGATTCATTAAAATAAACGAAACCCTAATTAGAGTGACATATCTTTATAGATGTTGTTTTTTATTTTGATATTCATGCAGTGAACAACTCAAATCTTTTTATCTTTAAAGATAAAACAATAACTTACATATCAAAGTTTATTATCAGAAACTAAGAGGAACAAACTTAAAACCCAGATATATAAAATTTAAAAAAAGATTGTTAACACACTATGTATCGATAACGATTTTGATGCTCGATAACAGAAGATGTGAAAATTTTAAAACATGCTAAATAGAGTAAATATTACCTGCATGTCCATGAGAACCAAATCCATACACAATGGGGTTTTTTCAGAGCATTCCGTAACCATTTTCCTTGTGCAACGGACAACGATAGTCCAACCAACTGTGTCCGCTTTTAGTTCAGAAATCTGCTGAACAGTAACCATGTTTTTGTTTTTCACAGGAAAAGAAGACGAAGAGCTTCGACGGTTTTCTTTGATTAGAGAGAATGACAGTAGAAAGAAAGTGATTACAGCTTTTGCGCTTATCTATAAAAGAAGCCTAAAAGTCTTTGGTTAGTAGACCGGTTGAAGCATAGTATTCTTAGATGCAATCATTACTGAAATTAGATAAATTTTGAACAATTGCTAACTAATAAATTGAAACATAATTAAGGAAATGTTAATGTAATAGTATAATCATAATAATTTACAAATAAGATAAATTAATTAATCATACATTATATAAATATCATTGGTTAATTGTGATTATAACATAATATTTGTAAGGTTTATTTAAAGGGTTAATTATGATTATAACATAATAATTTTAATGACACTTTAAAGGGATGTCGCAACACTAAAAGATGTATTTATATAGAATTCCAACCGCAATAAAATAAGATGTAAATATATAGAATTCCAACTGCGATAAAATAATTACCGGTAACACACAAAACAAATTTTATTCAAATAAATTTCACTATAAAAATATTTAATAAAAAGTAGTAATAATAAAAAATGAATGACAAAAAAACATTAAAAAAAATAAAGTAATGTTGAAAATTCGGGAGAGAAGAAATATAATATTGAGAAGTTGATACCAAATAAAATTGTAGCTAAAAAAAATAAAGGGAAAAGAAATCATTAATAGGCAAAAGTGACATGGATCATGCATGTTTCTTCGTGTCTTCAAAGGAAATCATCATTTGTGGAACAATTCGTCGAACTCTTATTGGATTCCGAGACGCCGTCACGAAGTGTAAGGTAGGATGGATTACGGATTAATCGTTCCTTGTGTAGCCATAATAATATAGAATTCACGTTTGGCATACCCACAATGTGACTACAAAATCTTTCTAAAAGATTGTCTCCATCAACACTAACTTTCAACATAAACTCGTTTCCAATAATAGATGATACAACGGAAGGAGTTACTTTGTTTATACTTGCCGTCGTAGATCTTACAATAGGATTGTCGGCACTATCCTTTAATACACAAACATATATTTGTCATAAAAATATATATTTGTCATAATAAAATAAATATGCACATATATGCAAGAGAGAATTAAATACCTGGAGAATTGAAAGAATATATCGATCAACTGAGTTTCGTTTTAGAAATAATGCCACTTCATTCATCAATACAAAATTCACAAAGTCTTTTCCGTCATTAACTTGGAGATGAATTTTAAAGTTGGTGCGACGAATTTGATCACGACGACGACAGAAATAACACACAAAATTGCAATAGTTGACATACTGTGAATGATTGCACGTGGGAAAAATTACATAATACCAACATCGCTTGGACATTTGCTCATGGAGTTTTACCGCTGTGCAAATCTTATTAACCTGCCGTAAATATAATAATAATTATTATAAACCACGTTTCCTTTACACATATATTAAAAATAACAAAAAATCAGATTTATACACATGAACTTTGAACTCATATACCTCTAGTAAAACAGAAAGAAACTCTTTTTCGGAGGAATTGCATCCGGCCGATGAAGAATATAACCAAGACATAGATCCTTATGGAAAAAAAATTATTGATTGTGTAGTTGAATAAAAAAAATGAAATCATTCTATCATATTTATAATAGGTATACAAAGATTTCAGAATTATAGGAGTGATAAGAATGAACCGATTATAATTAAAGTGATCACATATCTTCAATTGTGATTTTTTTTATAATTGGTTTATAGTAAATTTCAATAAATTTGGAATTTTTTTTATTATGTTAAGTAAATAAATATCTATACAAAAGGATAAAAGCAATGATATAAGTTTGTTAAGATAAATTTGACACATTTTTTTTTCAAATATATATATATATATATATATATATATATATATATATATATATATATATATATATATATATATATATAATACAGAATCACTCACGTAAATATACATTGTAAAAACTTAGATTACATGTCAATTATGTTTCTTACTTATTAGGATTTGGTTATTTTATATACTATAGAAATTAAATGTATTTCGAATTATTTTAAAAATAAAATTAGTTAAGAAATAACAATAAAATTATTTGACTATACATAATACAGATCATGCAAAATAATAAGAATCATCTAAATAGTTGTTAAAGAACTTGCACTATGAATTCCGATATAACAAAAGTTGCAAAAAAATAATAAGTGTCTGAATAGACGAAATTTTAGAAAATAAGAAATGTACCAGTTCATACTAATAAGAGAAATACTATTTGAAACATAATTCCAGCAATGCAGTCACTCGGAGTCAGAATCCGAATACTTTGCAAATTTTGGAAAAACGTACAACGTCGTTGAATTATAATCGTAATAGAGGTCCAACTTACTACCGACTTCAAACTTATTCAGATCATAAAAGTCCTTCCATCCATTGCCAATAAAAACGCTTTTATTTTTATCCGACTCAGTTTGTCTACGCAAGGAGACTGCCATTTTGATTCCTTTTCCATTTGACAGTGTAACGCCCCAGAAATTCAAATGCTTAAAAGGATTGAATATGCTACTCATACCAACAGATGCATCTACTTTTCTGGGCATCCTCCTATAAGAACTCCAAAGTTAAGCGTGCTGGCTCTGGAGTAGTTCTTGGATGGGTGACCCCCTGGGAAGTCTTTTCCCGGGTGCGCACGAGTGAGGACAAAGTGCGCTGGAAAAGACAAGTGTTGGTACAGTGGGGCCAGAATATCACTCCCGACGGCAGTCATTGGTAACCGAGCTGACCCATTAGGGTCGGGCTTCGACCCCTCAACGGGCCGGGGCGTTACAAATAGATGCATCTACTTTTCTGGGCATCCTCCTATAAGAACTCCAAAGTTAAGCGTGCTGGCTCTGGAGTAATTCTAGGATGGGTGACCCCCTGGGAAGTTTCTCGGGTGCGTACGAGTGAGGACAAAGTGCGCTGGAAAAGACAAGTGTTGGTACAGTGGGGCCAGGATATCACTCCCGAAGGCAGTCATTGGTAACCGAGCCGACCCATTAGGGTCGGGCCTCGACCCCTCAACGGGCCGGGGCGTTACAAATGGTATCAGAGAAGGTGCCGACCGGAATTGCGGGAACTAAGTGCCATGCGGGACCAAGTGCTCCACCCAGAAGTTGGTGAGAGTACCCGTAGGGGCCACCTCTAGAATCCTGCACGGATGGTAGGTCCTGGGAAAGGAAAGTCGCGCAACGAGGACGTTGCGCATAAAAGGTGGGGTGATTGTAACGCCCCAGAAATTCAAATGCTTAAAAGGATTGAATATGCTACTCATACCAATAGATGCATCTACTTTTCTGGGCATCCTCCTATAAGAACTCCAAAGTTAAGCGTGTTGGCTCTGGAGTAATTCTAGGATGGGACAAGTGTTGGTACAGTGGGGCCCAGAATATCACTCCCGACGGCAGTCATTGGTAACCGAGCTGACCCATTAGGGTCGGGCTTCGACCCCTCAACGGGCCGGGGCGTTACAGACAGGGTCAACTCAGATTTGTTCTCAAGCCCAGTCTTCGTGGCAAACAACCTCGGAATCGTCTGAAAATAATTAAAAAAAATCTTATGTTCGAATTAATGTAAAACTAAATAAAGCAGTAAAAGAGTTTGAAGTAGAAATTACCAGTCGATATTTTTGATGTGATTGAATTTGTTCAGAAAACTTCTCCGAGAGACTCTTAAAGTCTACTTCACGAACTCTTTTTTTGTGGTCAGCATCATATGTTATCTCAACACCATCGACATCATAAATGTGTACATTGAAGTAGATTGGATCAATAAAATGGAAAGTCAATAACTGCCCCGTTCTAATTTGATATTTTTCCCGGAACTCCTGCCAACCGGCTACTATATGCAGACGACCGTCTTTGTCTTCACCCAACCGAACAGAATGCACAGGAGCATAAATTGTCTTGATTTCGGCGAATTTCGGCATACGGTATGAGCACTTTTCAAGGAATGACGTTGGTATTTCCTTAGAAAAAAGTCAAATTTAGTAAAATTCAGAGGTAAATATAAAAACAAAAAATGTAGCCATGCCATAGTATATATACTTACAACACTATCAATATCTCCATCTTTGATCATAATGTGGAATCTCATTGGACACGACACTCTTCTTGTTACTTGAGAAAGAATTAGCATATCAGTAGATAATACTTTAGATGAAAACAACTTTTAAAACACGAAGACAACAAATCGGGACAATATTCAGTTAATTGGGTTAATGATACAAAAATAAAAATATTCATAATTTAAATAGAGAATTAAAATAATAATTTAACAAAACTAAATTAAGAAATAAATAAATCGATAATCCAGTCTAGGCCCTAGACAGAATTTGCAACAAAATCTTTTCACATACAATTTTTTTAAAAGAAGTCTAAAAAACAAACTAATCGATACAATAACAAAAGGAGAGAATACTCACAGTCAACTACATCAGTATTCATCTTTCCGAGACCTCTACTCGAACTTCCAGCGGAATAGTTTGGCTTAGGAGAGTTGGAATTCATGTCTAGTATGAATTGTGACCTCCGCTTCTGAAAAAGGAGAAGAAATATTAACGACTAAACCTAGATCTTCTGAAAAAAGAGAAAAAAAGATTATCGACTAACCCTAGATTGTTTTAGAAAAAGGTAAAGTTTCTTATGAAGATGATGAAGCGTCGGGTAGTGTATATAAAGTAAAAGTATTAACATTATATTTATTACTAAACATTATATTTATTACTAAATATTCATTATTTATTACTAAATAATCATTATATTCATTATTTAATTAAAATTGGGATAAATATCATCATTATTATCTTCCTATAATTAACAGTTATAATTTGGGAATTTGACTTAAACATTAATTGTTTACTATAAATAAGGACTAATTTAACCAATTTTAAATTGGTATAATTATCGATTAATTATAACTATTTATCCATTTTCAAGTGCTGATTATGAATTATAATTTAAATTTATTTCATTAATATTAGGTGCATAAAATTAATATTAAAGATTAAAATTGATTTAAAAATAAGAAGTAAAAAATAATATTTAAGTATTTAATTAAGTATTTAATTGAACGAAAATAAAATCTTGAATATAAAAGAAGATGTAAATAATTTATGTTGATTAACATACTAATCGAAAAAATCATCGAGAAGATAAATATATAAAGATTATGATTAACATATGAATCGACAGAATCATCGAAAACTTTTACAACATTATATAGTCCAATAACTGCAAAATATACAAACACACAATATTGAATTAAATACACATAATTAGATAGCCCTCGTAAATGAAGAACTTTGAGATCAAGAGATCGATCGATAGAAGCATCTATTGGCATCGATCAGATATACACCGTGAGAGAGATATGCGATTCTAGGGCACATAGAGAGTTAGAGTTTGACAATAACATCACTTGAAGGACATCGTAGAAATCTTGCACTGATATTTATGTAAGAAGTTGTTATAAAAATTGAAAATTTTAGAACGCTGTTAGAATGTGCGCATCATAAATTACTTGAGCCGAACGAAAGGCCTTCGTGGGATGATGATGAAGACTTATATTCGGAGAGGAGGTCACGACGGCTAGACTGAAAGTACGGACAAAAGAGAACAAATTCATTAACATATAGCATTAATAGAGGAATTAGTAAGAGCAAATACTTATTTACACATAACACAAAACAAACTAATTCAAAACTTAAAACTATAAAACAAATCGTATAACTCTAAATACTTACATTGTACCTGTAAAAAAAACAGACATTGAAATAGTTAGATTAGAAGATAATACTCATCTGCAAACAATAAAAACAAACAAATATAAAACAATTAGATCAATAATCACAAAACTAAAAAAAATAATACTCAGAATTCTACCTGAAAAAAGAAAAAGACATTAATAGGCCGATAATTGATATATTAAGAAAATTAAAATAACATAAATAAGGAGATGAATACACGATCAATATCAAATTATCAAACAAACGAAATAAATACTTACAGTTGATAGAAAATAAACTATTTGCCTCAGAAAATATTTTATTGATAGCTAGAGTATATATAATACAATAGGAGCGTAAATGAAGGAAACGATAAACATGAAAATAATAGACGAGATACATAGATCACGAAATATCATTAACACCCCCCCCCCCCCCCCCCCCCCCCCCCCCGCAAGCGAGGCGTCGGACTGGGAAGGACGCATAGCTTGGATCGAAACAGTTCAAACAACGGACGAGATAGGCTTTTAGTGAAGATGTCGGCAAGCTGAAGATGTGACGGAACAAACTGAGTAGAAAGGCGACCGGACTCAACGAGTTCCCGAATAAAATGACAATCAATATCAATATGTTTGGCACGCTTATGTGAGACGGGATTTTGAGTGAGGAACAGTGCACTTCGATTGTCGCTAAGAAGGACAGGCGGGGTTGGCGGTAAAGCATAGAGATCACGAAGAAGATTAGTGACCCAAACAAGTTCGGCGGATGTGTTTGCTAAAGCACGGTACTCGGATTCACAACTAGAGCGAGACACCGTCGGTTGTTTCTTGGCGCTCCAGGATACAAGATTTGGACCAAGAAAAATGGCATAACCATAAGTGGAACGACGGGTGTCGATGCAGCGGGCCCAATCGGCGTCGGAATAACCGAGGAGTGAAGAAGTACCGGTGGAGAACGAAAGACCATAACCATGTTGGAGTAGTATACTTAATGTCTAGATTTGAGTATTATGAACTCCTTGTACACTTTCATTTACCTATTAAATACAAACATTCATTTGCTTTTAATTATTGTTAATTAAATATATGCAAATTATAGTCCTGGATTTTATACGTTGTAGTTAGTATGGTGCGCATGGGCGCACAGAAGATCATACTATCGGTTACTCGTATTTAATCGAACAGATGCTCACGACCTAGATGGACACGGACCAATCCATCGGTATAGTCGTTGTGTGAGAGAGAAAATAATTTATCTTAATTATTTTTATCACACTTGTACACTTAGTGTATGCTGGAGTAGTATACTTAATGTCTAGATTTGAGTATTCTGAACTCCTTGTACACTTTCATTTACCTATTAATAACGAACATTCATTTGCTTTTAATTATTGTTAATTAAATACATGCAAATTATAGTCCTGGATTAGATACGTTGTAGTTAGTATGGTGTGCGACGTCACACAGAAGATCATACTATCGGTTACTCGTATTTAATCGAACAGATGCTCACGACCTAGATGGACACGGACCAATCCATCGGTATAGTCGTTGTGTGAGAGAGAAAATAATTTGTCTTAATTATTTTATCACACTTGTACACTTGGTGTATTGAGCGGATCGATTGAGACTCATCAATTAGGTTTGCTCGGCGATAATTGATTTGAGACTCAGTGTATTTTATTCTTAATCCCCGATACAATTGCGGGTGTGTATATTTAGTATAAGTGACTTTGATTTTCCAAAGGAATTGACCGGTTTAATTATTGGGTCAATTACCGGTTAAGTTGGGTCACTATATTTTATATATGGCATGCCGTGAATTCTTGACGGGACAGTGTATCCCGGAAGGGTTGATAATATCCCCGAGATGAGCTCATAAGGATTTATTATGTAAACCTCGCGAGTGGATTTAATTCCGCATAATAAATAAGGTTGAGTGGTACTAGTCTCGGATAAAAGAGATGAATAAATTTATTAAGCAATAAATAAATTTTATTCATGGATATTTATATCTTAAATACACGGAATAAATAATACTACCGGAGAAATATTATTTGATTATAATATGGTTTAATATTGGGAGTGCAATTAATTTATATAGTGGAAAATAAATTAATTAATATTGATAAGGATTAATGGACTTGGGCAGTGGGCTCAATTTAATCTTCAATATTGGAAGCCCAATATTCCACCTCCTTTAGATCCCCTACGTAGCCTATAAAAGCACTACATGGCCTTCATAAATCATAAGACAAGATAATCATACTTGATTAGTCTAGAGAGTTGAAGGAGATCCATAGGAGTTCGATAGATCGTCGCCCACCCGACGTTCGAACGGAGTGCAAGGAATACGTGGGAAGATTCAAAGGTCATCTTGATTTCGTTTCTCCGAACAACGAATCGAAAGGTAAAAATCTAAACGCCCTTGATTTATTCGGTTTTGGTTTATCGAGAATACCGTAGAACGAAGATCCGAGGATCGAACCCCGGATGAAGGTCGAGTCGGGCGGTGGTGGTCGAACCACCGGACCGCCGGCGACTCGAGGATCCCTCATGGGGATCGATCGCGCGAATCCTCGGCTGGACGCCGAGGATCGATCAAGCCCTACGGGGCTGATCGCTAGGGCTACGGGGCGTGACCCGTAGCAGCTCGTAGCGAGCTGCGGGTTCCCCGCAGCGGCTCGCTGGACGCGAGCCCTAGTCGCGTAGCAGCGGATCAACGGATCCGCTGCGGGGTTGCTCGTAGCAACCCAGCGATCGCCCGCAGCGATCGCGAGTCCCTCGTGGGGACTCGGCTGGGCGTTCGCGCGCCTCCGGGTGCGTGGCGCGTTCGGTCGGGTCCCGGCTCGCGTGGGTTCGTGATTTCTCCGGCAATCGAGGTTTTTGATCGGGTTATTATTTTCCGCAAATTTTAATAGCCCGGGATATCGAATTCCAACAATTGGTATCAGAGCGTGGTTTACGTTCGCGGTATTTTCGATAAAATTGTTCTACCTTGCAGGGTTCCGACTATTATGGCTTGATGATTATTCGTTTAATTATTTTGTCATGTGATTGTTGGTTTGATTAAACTCTCGGACATGTCGAGATTCGTTTTTTGTGGTGAATGCTTGTAATAGTAAAAATTCGGGGGTTGACCGAATTTAGGATTTATTATTACGTTCTACTTTTTTCCGGAAATTGTATAGGGTCGATTTCATGTATAGAATCGATACCGGAATTGTAATTTAGATTATGTAATTTATTTTACGTTGGATCGATGCCGAAACGACCGCCGGAGAAGACGCGTGACGAAGGAGATGATCGTGAGGGTAACGGGACAAGGATCGACCATCCCCATGGTCGATCCCATGAGGATCGATCGATCCATGCATGGAGGCGCCGCCGACGATGGTGGCCGGCCACCTCCTAGGCGTGGGTCGAGGGTGGTCCGGGGATCCCCACCCCGGGCTATCCCGGTCCGGAGATTTACTTTCCTAATTGGTTCGGATTTTTCCTATTTGAGTATTCCTATTTTTGGGAACTCTCATGGATTAGGAAAAGAATCAATTTGGAATTGATTAGGATTCCTAAATTGATTATTTCTATTTTATGGAAATATTCATGGATTAGGAATCTAATTAATTTGGAAAGTAAAAGAGTCCTAAATTATTTTATTTCCTTATTTCATTATGGAAATCATCTAGAATATTCCAAGTGGGTCTTGGATAGATTATTCTAGAGATTTAATGAAGTAGAAAGGGAAGATAAAATAAATAAAAAATATTAATAATATTTAATTTTATTTTTGATTTATTCGATTGACTTAATTATTATTAATTAAGTATCTTTTGGATTTATTAAAAATAAATAGATTTAAATATTGGAAATTAATATTCTCGTCACATGGAGCATTCAAGAACGAAGACTAAAGACTAGAAACATGCGTACGGAGATGGAGTAAAGCCATAATAGTCGGAAAATAATATTCTAGTAATTATTTTGACTATGTGATAATACTATGTGCTTTATTACATGTATGCATGCTATGTGTGTTTACTTTTATGCACTAGATAGCGTATCCCTTTATTGTAAAAAGCTAAGTGGGAGAGGGTATGGAAACATACCCATGGTCTCCATTGCTGCTCTCTTGGTGACTTTTATAGACTTTTGAAGTTTATATAGATAAGTTATTGGAGGAGAGTTCTTGTAATTCCTATTACGAGAAACATTGATTAAGTTTATCAAACAATGCCTAATTTGTCTTTCCGAAGCTGATTTCAAGTCGACTCATTCTCACCCCGGGGAGTGGAATGGAGCCAGAGCCACTTGGTCATGTCGAGGACACAAATTAGAGGCAGTCGTACCATTCTTTGATAGATGGATCGATTGTCTGCTCGGCTCCCTCATTTATGAGAGATAGGGTTGTTCGCATGATGAATCACTGGTTAGAAACTTCGAGTTTCACTTATGATTCTCCGCGTCTTGATTTACAAAATCAAATGGGTCAAGTAATTGGATTTCAATTGTATAAGTCTTTTGGTATGGTAAACGTCCACACTATCGTGGCTTGCTATATCGAATGGGACTTTAGATCGATTGATGTAGACAGTTATAGAAGGGAGTGAAGGATCCGTATGTCAACGTAAACGTCCACACTATCGTGGCTTGCGGTGATATGCGAGTCTCAAACAAACTTCTTAGTACTGAGTAATGGTTAACACTTAGGTACGCTTCATAGTATTCCTCCCATCGAGGTAACGCTATTGATGATGTACGACCAAAGGAAATCTAATTGTTAAATCATTTGGGTGGGTAAACGTCCACACTATCGTGGCTTGCCTTACCTGATGGGATTTTAGATGTGATTAGTGATTTAATGATATTATTTAAGGGAGATAATATCGGATATTAAATTGTTTGTTTGTTTTATGTGCTTATAGGTTAGGAATGACTGTGACCCCACTTTGTGATATACTTAAAGATGAAAACTCACTGGTTCCATATAGTACTGATTGGAAAAGAAATCTGGACAATGTTCAGACTGTTGAGCCTTCCGAATCCACTATTGTCCCAACTGATGAGGACATTGAAAATGACCTCAAGGAGATGTTAGGACATAGTAAGGAAGCCGGACTAGAGGTGATTGACATACTCATCAAGTTCAGTCCTCTTGAGGAATCGCTTAAAAACGATTTCAAAAGAACTGAACTGATAAGTATGATCAGAGAATCACAAGCTCTAGTGGCCAAGTTGGAAGTGCAAGCAAAGAAGCCCAGTGGTTTTGAACCACGGATTGGGAGGAGCAAGCCGCAAGGCAAGTGCTTTCGATGCAAGCAGTCTGGGCACTGGAAGTCTGATTGTCCTCTCATCAAAGTTACGAAATTTTCCTTAGTCACCGAAACATTATCAGTGGTGATATCTACCAGCACCTGGTGTGTAGATACGGGGGCCACTGATCATGTCTGCAATTCATTGCAGGGGTTCCAGGAAACCCGGAGACTTAGAGAGGGAGAAATCGTGGTCTACATGGGCAATGCTGCAAAGGTGGCGGTTGTTGCAGTGGGAGACGTTCACTTACGCTTTAGTAGTGATAGGGTTTTAGTTTTACATAATTGTCTTTATGTACCCAACTTTAGAAAGAATTTAATTTCGGTTTCTAAACTCATTATGAATGGATATTCTGTCTCTTTTGACCACTCGGTGATCATAAGAAGAAACAGTGAGATTATCTGTTCTGGTACATTGGTGGACGATTTGTATGTGCTAAATCCTGAGTCTAATACGATGCAACTAACCGAGAGTAATAACACATCTACGAACACCAATAAGAGAAAGGAACCTTCTAAAATGAATCAATTATACTTGTGGCATCTAAGGCTAGGTCATATTAACTCAAATAGAATTCAAAGGTTGAAAGCTGATGGTCTCATCAGTGGTGTTGAAGGAGAGGACCTTCCAACCTGCGAATCCTGTTTAGAGGGAAAAATGACCAAGCGTTCTTTTTCTGGTAAAGGACGAAGGGCTGAACAAGTATTGGATTTGATTCACTCTGATGTATGCGGACCTATGTCTACCCAGGCAAAGGGAGGGTACGAGTATTTCATCACTTTCACTGATGATTACTCAAGGTATGGATTTGTATACCTGATGCGCCGCAAGAGCGAATCCTTTGACAAGTTCAAGGAGTTCAAGGCTCTTGTGGAGAACCTTCAAGGTAAATCCATTAAATGCCTGCGATCTGATCGCGGAGGCGAGTACCTGTCTGGAGAATTCAAGGCATACTTGGCAGAGAATGGGATTGATTCCCAAATGACATCACCATATACTCCCCAGCAAAATGGTGTGTCAGAAAGAAGGAATAGGACTCTTATGGAAATGGTGCGATCAATGATGAGTTACTCGGACTTACCTATCATGTTCTGGGGATATGCCTTAGAAACAGCGGCGCACATTCTGAACTTGGTTCCATCTAAAACGGTTCCTTCAACACCCATGGAACGATGGAGCGGGCGCAAGCCTAGCTTGAGACACGTTCGGGTCTGGGGGTGCCCTGCACATGTGTTGAAGGTAGGTGCCGATAAATTAGAACCTCGTACTGAAGTGCGGTTGTTTATAGGATATCCTAGAGGAACTAAAGGTGGCATGTTCTATAGTCCTAAGGACCAGAAGATCGTTATAAGTACTAACGCTCGGTTCTTGGAGGAAGACTATGTCATGGACCACAAGCCCAAAAGTGACATAATACTTGATGAGTTGAGAGGTAACAAGGAAGACTTAGATACAGCCGAACCGAGTATAGATACACCACTAGAATCTGCACCTGACACTGTCACTGTTAATACACCGGAACGCCGTCGTAGTGGGAGGGTTGTTAAGCAACCAGACCGATGGATTGGACTGGGTGAGTCTTCGGACTCTGGACCTGGAGTTCATGAAATCGATCCCTGGACCTATGATGAGGCGGTACAAGATATAGATGCGCCTTCTTGGAAGAAAGCAATGAAATCCGAAATTGAATCTATGGATTCTAATAAAGTCTGGGATCTTGTAGAACCACCAAGCGGCGTAAAGCCAATTGGGTGTAAATGGGTCTACAAGAGAAAGATAGGATCTGACGGAAAGGTTGAAACCTTTAAAGCTCGGCTTGTTGCGAAAGGATATACTCAGAAAGAGGGAATCGATTATGAGGAGACCTTCTCGCCGGTAGCCAAGATAAAGTCGATCCGGATTCTCTTATCCATAGCAGCTCATATGGATTATGAGGTGTGGCAAATGGATGTCAAGACAGCTTTCCTAAATGGAAGTCTTGACGAGACGATTTATATGAAACAACCAGAAGGATTCATTGCTAAGGGGCGAGATCATCTAGTGTGCAAGCTTAATCGATCCATTTATGGATTGAAACAAGCCTCGAGATCGTGGAACCTGCGGTTTGACGAAGTAGTCCAATCTTTTGGATTTAGTCAAAGCATGGACGAATCGTGTGTGTATTGGAAACGTGATGGAAAGAAGGTGGTGTTTCTCGTGCTTTATGTAGACGACATTCTTCTCATTGGCAACAGTGTGAAAATGTTATCAGACATAAAGGGATGGTTGTCTAGACAATTCGATATGAAAGATTTGGGAGAAGTCGGGCATGTTCTAGGGATCAAGGTTATAAGGGATCGCCGGAATAGAACATTGTACCTATCCCAGCAATCTTACATAGACACGATTCTGGCTCGTTTTAACATGCAAGATTCCAAGAAGGGTGAACTACCCTTCAGTAAAGGAACTTATCTTTCTAAGGAGATGTGTCCTCAGACACAAAAGGAGAAAGATGAAATGAAAGCAGTTCCCTACGCTTCGGCTGTGGGAAGCTTAATGTATGCAATGTTATGTACGAGGCCTGATATCTGCTATGCAGTTGGCGTAGTAGCGAGATATCAGAGTAACCCTGGAAAGGCTCATTGGACTGCCGTATAGAGCATTTTCAAGTATTTGCGAAATACGAGGGATTATGTTCTAAGTTACGGGGCAGACAATCTGATTCCTTTGGGTTATACGGATTCGGATTTCCAAGCTGATAAGGACCGGCGAAAGTCGACATCAGGCTATGTGTACGCTTTGGGAGGTGGAGCCGTATCATGGAGGAGTGTTAAGCAAAAGTGCATTTCAGACTCTACCATGGAAGCTGAATATGTTGCAGCCTCAGAGGCAGCGAAAGAGTCAGTTTGGTTCCTTAATTTCCTCCAGGACTTAGATGTGATTCCGAGTTTGCCCAGAGCTATGACAATTTATTGTGATAATAGCGGTGCAGTGGCAAACAGTAAGGAACCACGGTCCCATAGTGCTACGAAACACATAGAGCGCAAGTACCACCTGATTCGAGTCATCGTCAAGAGGGGCGATGCGATAGTCACCAAGATAGTTTCGGAGGACAACCTAGCGGACCCTTTCACCAAGATACTTCCTAAGGAAGTATATTTCAAGCACTTGGAGGGTTTGGGAGTCAGAAGTTTGGAGGATAAGACTAGACCTTAGTATAAGTGGGAGATTGCTGGAGTAGTATACTTAATGTCTAGATTTGAGTATTCTGAACTCCTTGTACACTTTCATTTACCTATTAATAACGAACATTCATTTGCTTTTAATTATTGTTAATTAAATACATGCAAATTATAGTCCTGGATTAGATACGTTGTAGTTAGTATGGTGTGCGACGTCACACAGAAGATCATACTATCGGTTACTCGTATTTAATCGAACAGATGCTCACGACCTAGATGGACACGGACCAATCCATCGGTATAGTCGTTGTGTGAGAGAGAAAATAATTTGTCTTAATTATTTTATCACACTTGTACACTTGGTGTATTGAGCGGATCGATTGAGACTCATCAATTAGGTTTGCTCGGCGATAATTGATTTGAGACTCAGTGTATTTTATTCTTAATCCCCGATACAATTGCGGGTGTGTATATTTAGTATAAGTGACTTTGATTTTCCAAAGGAATTGACCGGTTTAATTATTGGGTCAATTACCGGTTAAGTTGGGTCACTATATTTTATATATGGCATGCCGTGAATTCTTGACGGGACAGTGAATCCCGGAAGGGTTGATAATATCCCCGAGATGAGCTCATAAGGATTTATTATGTAAACCTCGCGAGTGGATTTAATTCCGCATAATAAATAAGGTTGAGTGGTACTAGTCTCGGATAAAAGAGATGAATAAATTTATTAAGCAATAAATAAATTTTATTCATGGATATTTATATCTTAAATACACGGAATAAATAATACTACCGGAGAAATATTATTTGATTATAATATGGTTTAATATTGGGAGTGCAATTAATTTATATAGTGGAAAATAAATTAATTAATATTGATAAGGATTAATGGACTTGGGCAGTGGGCTCAATTTAATCTTCAATATTGGAAGCCCAATATTCCACCTCCTTTAGATCCCCTACGTAGCCTATAAAAGCACTACATGGCCTTCATAAATCATAAGACAAGATAATCATACTTGATTAGTCTAGAGAGTTGAAGGAGATCCATAGGAGTTCGATAGATCGTCGCCCACCCGACGTTCGAACGGAGTGCAAGGAATACGTGGGAAGATTCAAAGGTCATCTTGATTTCGTTTCTCCGAACAACGAATCGAAAGGTAAAAATCTAAACGCCCTTGATTTATTCGGTTTTGGTTTATCGAGAATACCGTAGAACGAAGATCCGAGGATCGAACCCCGGATGAAGGTCGAGTCGGGCGGTGGTGGTCGAACCACCGGACCGCCGGCGACTCGAGGATCCCTCATGGGGATCGATCGCGCGAATCCTCGGCTGGACGCCGAGGATCGATCAAGCCCTACGGGGCTGATCGCTAGGGCTACGGGGCGTGACCCGTAGCAGCTCGTAGCGAGCTGCGGGTTCCCCGCAGCGGCTCGCTGGACGCGAGCCCTAGTCGCGTAGCAGCGGATCAACGGATCCGCTGCGGGGTTGCTCGTAGCAACCCAGCGATCGCCCGCAGCGATCGCGAGTCCCTCGTGGGGACTCGGCTGGGCGTTCGCGCGCCTCCGGGTGCGTGGCGCGTTCGGTCGGGTCCCGGCTCGCGTGGGTTCGTGATTTCTCCGGAAATCGAGGTTTTTGATCGGGTTATTATTTTCCGCAAATTTTAATAGCCCGGGATATCGAATTCCAACAGTGTATTGAGCGGATCGAATGAGACTCATCATTAGGTTTGCTCGGCGATAATTGATTTGAGACTCAGTGTATTTTATTCTTAATCCCCGATACAATTGCGGGTGTGTATATTTAGTATAAGTGACTTTGAATTTCCAAAGGAATTGACCGGTTTAATTATTGGGTCAATTACCGGTTAAGTTGGGTCACTATATTTTATATATAGCATGCCGTGAATTCTTGACGGGACAGTGTATCCCGGAAGGGTTGATAATATCCCCGAGATGAGCTCATAAGGATTTATTATGTAAACCTCGCGAGTGGATTTAATTCCGCATAATAAATAAGGTTGAGTGGTACTAGTCTCGGATAAAAGAGATGAATAAATTTATTAAGCAATAAATAAATTTTATTCATGGATATTTACATCTTAAATACACGGAATAAATAATACTACCGGAGAAATATTATTTGGATATAATATGGTTTAATATTGGGAGTGCAATTAATTTATATAGTGGAAAATAAATTAATTAATATTGATAAGGATTGATGGACTTGAGCAGTGGGCTCAATTTAATCTTCAATATTGGAAGCCCAATATTCCACCTCCTTTAGATCCCCTACGTAGCCTATAAAAGCACTACATGGCCTTCATAAATCAGAAGAAAAGATTATCATACTTGATATTCTAGAGAGTTGAAGGAGATCCATAGGAGTTCGATAGATCGTCGCCCACCCGACGTTCGAACGGAGTGCAAGGAATACGTGGGAAGATTCAAAGGTCATCTTGATTTCGTTTCTCCGAACAACGAATCGTAGGTATGATATCTAAACTAACTTGATATTATTCGATTTTGATTTATCGTGAAATACCGTAGAACGCAAGATCCGAAGTTCGAACCCGGATTAGACGGACGATCGCGTGGTGGTGGCGAAGCCACCGGACCACGCCAATCGCCCGCTAGGGAGTCGGCGGGCACGGGGAGGATCGACCCTCGGCTGGGCCGAGGGCGTGCGATCGATCACGATGATCGATCGCTGGGCACGGGCTGGTGCCGTGCCCGACCCCGCCGTGAAGGCGGGGCTCCTCCATGCAGCGGCGAGTCGCCGGACTCGCCGCGGGGGGGGCTGCTTGGCAGCCCCGGCCGATCGCTGGATGCGATCGGCGTGCGATCGCACAACCCCGCGAAGCGGGGGTTCGGCTGGGGGCGGGCCGCGCGCCTTCGGGTGCGTGGTCTCCAAAGGCTGGACCCCGGCAAGTTCGTCGGTGTTCGTGTGATCTCCGGCGAAGGGTTTGATCGGGTTATTGACTTCCGCAAATTTTAATAGCCCGGGATATCGAATTCCAACAATTGGTATCAGAGCGTGGTTTACGTTCGCGGTATTTTCGATAAAATTGTTCTACCTTGCAGGGTTCCGACTATTATGGCTTGATGATTATTCGTTTAATTATTTTGTCATGTGATTGTTGGATTGTTTAAACTCTCGGACATGTCGAGATTCGTTTTTGGTGGTGAATGCTTGTAATAGTAAAAATTCGGGGGTTGACCGAATTTAGGATTTATTATTACGTTCTACTTTTTCCGGAAATTGTATAGTGTCGATTTCATGTATAGAATCGATACCGGATAGTGTAAAATTTATTTTGTAATTTATTTTACGTTGGATCGATGCCGAAGCGATAGCCGGAGAAGACGTGTGACGAAGGAGATGACGTGAGGGTAATTAGGGCTCGGATCGACCGTCCCATGGTAAATCCGCAAGGGATCGATCGACCCATGCCCTAAGGGGCTGCCCGCGGGAGCTCCGGCCACCAGTGGAGGTGGCGCGTGGGCTGGACGGCGGCGGTACCTAGGCGGAGGTCGAGGGGTGGCGCGGGGATCCCCACCCCGTGCTATCCCGGTCCGGTAATTCGCTTTCCTAATTGGTTCGGGTTTTTCCTATTTGAGTGTTCCTATTTTTGGGAACTCTCATGGATTAGGAAGAGAATCAATTTGGGATTAATTAGGATTCCTAAATTGATTATTTCTATTTTATGGAAATATTCATGGATTAGGAATCTAATTAATTTGGAAAGTAGAAGAGTCCTAAATTATTTTATTTCCTTATTTCATTATGGAAATCATCTAGAATATTCCAAGTGGGTCTTGGATAGATTATTCTAGAGATTTAATGAAGTAGAAAGGGAAAATAAAATAAATAAAAATATTAATAAATATTTAATTTTATTTTTGATTTATTCGATTGACTTAATTATTATTAATTAAGTATCTTTTGGATTTATTAAAAATAAATAGATTTAAATATTGGAAATTAATATTCTCGTCACATGGAGCATTCAAGAACGAAGACTGAAGACTAGAAGATGCGTACGGAGATGGAGTAAAGCCATAATAGTCGGAAAATAATATTCTAGTAATTATTTTGACTATGTGATAATACTATGTGCTTTATTACATGTATGCATGCTATATGTGTTTATTTTTATGCACTAGATAGCGTATCCCTTTATTGTAAAAAGCTAAGTGGGAGAGGGTATGGAAACATACCCATGGTCTCCATTGCTGCTCTCTTGGTGACTTTTATAAACTTTTGAAGTTTATATAGATAGGTCATTGGAGGAGAGTTCTTGTAATTCCTCTTACGAGAAACATTGATTAAGTTCATCAAACAATGCCTAATTTGTCTTTCCAAAACTGATTTCAAGTCGACTTATTCTTACCCCGGGGAGTAGAATGGAGCCAGAGCCACTTGGTCATGTCGAGGACACAAATTAGAGACCTTCGTACCATTCTTTTGAAGATGGATCGATTGTCTGCTCGGCTCCCTCATTTATGAGAGATAGGGTTGTTCGCATGGTGAATCACTGGTTAGAAACTTCGAGTTTCACTTATGATTCTCCGCGTCTTGATTTACAAAATCGAATGGATCAAGTAATTGGGAGTCAATTATAAAGATCTCTTAGTGTAGTAAACGTCCACACAACGTGGCTTGCTATACTGACGGATTTTGGATTAATTGATGTAGACAGTTGTAAGAAATTGTGAAGAGTTGTGAAGTTATCGTAAACGTCCACACAGCGTGGCTTGCGGTGATGTAGCAATTCCAAACGATTTACTTTGGTGCTGAGTAATGGTTTACACTTAGATACGCCTTATAGTATTCCTCCCACCGAGGTTCCGCTATAAGTGATGTATGACCGAAGGAAATCTAATTGCTAAGTCGTTTGGGTGGGTAAACTTCCACACACCGTGGCTTGCCTTACCTAATGGGATTTTAGATGTGATTAGTGATTTAATGATATTATTTAAGGGAGATAATATCGGATATTAAATTGTTTGTTTGCTTTATGTGCTTATAGGTTAAGAATTACTGTGACCCCACTTTATGATATACTTAAAGATGAAAACTCACTGGTTCCATATAGTACTGATTGGAAAAGAAATCTGGACATTGTCCAGACTGTTGAGCCTTCTATATCTGCTGTTGTCCCAACTCATGAGGACATTTGGAATGACCTCAGAATGATGTTGAAACATAGTGTGGAAGCCGGACAAGAAGTGATTGACATACTCTATAAATTCAGTCCTCTTGAGGAGTCGCTTAAAAACGATTTCAAAAGAGCTGAACTTATAAGTATGGTCAGAAAATCACAAGCTCTTGTGGCTAAGATGGAAGTGCAAGCAAAGAAGCCCAGTGGTTCCAAACCACGGAATGGGAAGAGCAAGCCGCGAGGCAAGTGCTATCGATGCAAGCAGTCTGGGCACTGGAGGTCTGATTGTCCTCTCATCAAAGGTACGAAATTTTCCTTAGTCACTGAAACATTATCAGTGGTGTTATCTACCAGCACCTGGTGTGTAGATACGGGGGCCACTGATCATGTCTGCAATTCATTGCAGGGGTTCCAGGAAACCCGAAGACTTAGAGAGGGAGAGATCGTGGTCTACATGGGCAATGCCGCGAGGGTGGCGGCTGTTGCAGTGGGAGACGTTCACTTACGCTTCAGTAGTGATAGGGTTTTAGTTTTACATAATTGTCTTTATGTACCCAACTTTAGAAAGAATTTAATTTCGGTTTCTAAACTTATTATGAATGGATATTCTGTCTCTTTTGACCACTCGGTGATCATAAGAAGAAACAGTGAGATTATCTGTTCTGGTACATTGGTGGACGATTTGTATGTGCTAAATCCTGAGTCTAACACGATGCAACTAACCGAGAGTAATAACACGTCTACGAACACCAATAAGAGAAAGGAACCTTCTAAAATGAATCAATTATACTTGTGGCATCTAAGGCTAGGTCATATAAACTAGAATAGGCTTCAAAGGTTGAAAGCTGATGGTCTAATCAGCGATGTTGAAGGAGAGGACCTTCCGACCTGCGAATCCTGTTTAGAGGGTAAAATGACCAAGCGTTCTTTTTCTGGTAAAGGACGGAGGGCTGAACAAGTATTGGATTTGATTCACTCTGATGTATGCGGACCTATGTCTACTCAGGCAAGGGGAGGGTACGAGTATTTCATCACTTTCACTGATGATTACTCAAGGTATGGATTTGTATATTTGATGCGCCGCAAGAGCGAATCCTTTGACAAGTTCAAGGAGTTCAAGGCTTTTGTGGAGAACCTTCAAAATAAATCCATTAAATGCCTGCGATCTGATCGCGGAGGCGAGTACCTGTCTGGAGAATTCAAGGCATACTTGGCAGAGAATGGGATTGATTCCCAAATGACAACACCATATACTCCTCAGCAGAATGGTGTGTCAGAAAGAAGGAATAGGACTCTTATGGAAATGGTGCGATCAATGATGAGTTACTCGGACTTACCTATTATGTTCTGGGGACATGCCTTGGAAACAGCGGCGTATATCTTGAATAGGGTTCCAACCAAAACGGTACCCACAACACCCATGGAATTGTGGAGTGGGCGCAAGCCTAACTTGAAACACATTCGGATCTGGGGTTGTCCAGCACTTGTGTTGCGACAAGGTGCCGATAAGTTAGAACCTAGATCAGAATTACGGCTGTTTGTAGGATACCCGAAAGGAACTAAAGGTGGCATGTTCTATAGTCCTACGGACCAGAAGATCGTTATAAGTACTAACGCTCGGTTCTTAGAGGAAGACTATGTCATGGACCACAAGCCCAAAAGTGACATAATACTTGATGAGTTGAGAGGTGACAAGGAAGACTTAGATACAGCCGAACCGAGTAGTAATACACCACTAGAACCTGCACCTACTGTCACTGTTAATACACCGGAACGCCGTCGTAGTGGGAGGGTTGTTAAACAACCAGAAAGATGGATTGGACTGGGTGAGTCTTCGGACTCTGGACCTGGAGTTCATGAAATCGATCCCTGGACCTATGATGATGCGGTACAAGATATAGATGCGCTTTCTTGGAAGAAAGCGATGAAATCCGAAATAGAATCTATGGATTCTAATAAAGTCTGGGATCTTGTAGAACCACCAAACGGCGTAAAGCCAATTGGGTGTAAATGGGTCTACAAGAGAAAGAGAGGATCTGACGGAAAGGTTGAAACCTTTAAAGCTCGGCTTGTTGCGAAAGGATATACTCAGAAAGAGGGAATCGATTATGAGGAGACCTTCTCGCCAGTAGCCAAGATAAAGTCGATCCGGATTCTCTTATCCATAGCAGCTCATATGGATTATGAGGTGTGGCAAATGGATGTCAAGACAGCTTTCCTAAATGGAAGTCTTGACGAGACGATTTATATGAAACAACCAGAAGGATTCATTGCTAAGGGGCGAGATCATCTAGTGTGCAAGTTTAATCGATCCATTTATGGATTGAAACAAGCCTCGAGATCGTGGAACCTGCGGTTTGACGAAGTAGTCCAATCTTTTGGATTCAGTCAAAGCATGGACGAATCGTGTGTGTATTGGAAACGTGATGGGAAGAAGGTGGTGTTTCTCATGCTTTATGTAGACGACATTCTTCTCATTGGCAACAGTGTGAAAATGTTATCAGACATAAAGGAATGGTTGTCTAGACAATTCGATATGAAAGATTTGGGAGAAGTCGGGCATGTTCTAGGGATCAATGTTATAAGGGATCGCCGGAATAGAACATTGTACCTATCCCAGCAATCTTACATAGACACGATTCTGGCTCGTTTTAACATGCAAGATTCCAAGAAGGGTGAGCTGCCCTTCAGTAAAGGAACTTATCTTTCTAAGGAGATGTGTCCTCAGACACAAAAGGAGAAAGATGAAATGAAAGCAGTTCCCTACGCTTCGGCTGTGGGAAGCTTGATGTATGCAATGTTATGCACGAGGCCTGATATCTGCTATGCAGTTGGCGTAGTAGTGAGATATCAGAGTAACCCTGGAAAGGCTCATTGGACTGCCGTAAAGAGCATTTTCAAGTATTTGCGAAATACTAGGGATAATGTTCTAAGTTACGGGGCAGACAATCTGATTCCTTTGGGTTATACGGATTCGGATTTCCAAGATGATAAGGACCGGCGAAAATCGACATCAGGCTATGTGTACACTTTGGGAGGTGGAGCCGTATCATGGAGGAGTGTTAAGCAAAAGTGCATTTCAGACTCTACCATGGAAGCTGAATATGTTGCAGCCTCAGAGGCAGCGAAAGAGTCAGTTTGGTTCCTTAATTTCCTCCAGGACTTAGATGTGGTTCCAAGTTTGCCTAGAGCTATGACAATTTATTGTGACAATAGCGGTGCAGTGGCAAACAGTAAGGAACCACGGTCCCATAGTGCTACGAAACACATAGAGCGCAAGTACCACCTGATTCGAGTCATCGTCAAGAGGGGCGATGCGATAGTCACCAAGATAGCTTCGGAGGACAACCTAGCGGACCCTTTCACCAAGATACTTCCTAAGGAAGTATATTTCAAGCACTTGGAGGGTTTGGGAGTCAGAAGTTTGGGAGATAAGACTAGACCTTAGTATAAGTGGGAGATTGTTGGAGTAGTATACTTAATGTCTAGATTTGAGTATTATGAACTCCTTGTACACTTTCATTTACCTATTAAATACAAACATTCATTTGCTTTTAATTATTGTTAATTAAATATATGCAAATTATAGTCCTGGATTTTATACGTTGTAGTTAGTATGGTGCGCATGGGCGCACAGAAGATCATACTATCGGTTACTCGTATTTAATCGAACAGATGCTCACGACCTAGATGGACACGGACCAATCCATCGGTATAGTCGTTGTGTGAGAGAGAAAATAATTTATCTTAATTATTTTATCACACTTGTACACTTAGTGTATTGAGCGGATCGAATGAGACTCATCATTATGTTGGAGTTGTGTACTTAATGTCTAGATTTAAGTATCGGTAAACTCCCCGTCATAGCATTTAACCTATTTAATTAATAAACAATTATTTGCAGTTAATTATTATTAATTAATTACGCAAAATATAGTCCTGGATTTTATACGTTGTAGTTAGTATGGTGTTGCATGGGCACACAGAAGATCATACTATCGGTTACTCGTATTTAATCGAACAGTTGCTCACGACCTAGATGGACATGGACCAATCCATCGGTATAGTCGTTGTGTGAGAGAGAAAATAATTTATCTTAATTATTTTGTCACACTTGTACACTTGGTGTATTAGGCGGATCGCTTGAGATTTATTGATTAGGATTGCCTTGGATAATCAATTTAAATCTCAGAGTATTTTATTCTTAATCCCCGATATTATTGCGGGTGTGTATGTTTAATATAAGTGACTTTGATTTTCCAAAGGAATTAACCGATTTAATTATTGGGTTAATTACCGGTTAAGTTGGGTCACTATATTTTATATATGGCATGCCGTGAATTCTTGAAGGGACAGTGTATCCCGTAAGGGTTGATAATATCCCCGAGATGAGTTCATAAGGAATTATTATGTAAACCCTGCAGGTGGATTTAATCCGCATAATAATTAAAGTTGAACGGTACTATTCTCGGATATAAGAGATGAATAATATTTATTGAGCAATAAATAAATTTATTCATGGATATTTAAATCTTAAATACACGGAATATATAATACTACCGGAGAAATATTATTTGATATAATATGGATTAATATTGGGAGTGCAATTTTATTTATATAGTGGAAAATAAATAAAATTTAATATTGATAAGGATTAATGGATTTGGGTTGGACCCAATTTAATCTTCAATATTTAGAAGCCCAATATTTATTCTCCTTATGATCCCCTACGTAGCCTATTTAAGCACTACATGGTCTTCACTTTTCATAACCTAAGATACGCCAATCATAAAGTCTTGGAGAGTGAAGGAGATCCAGAGGAGTTCGATAGATCGTCGCCCACACGACGTTCGAACGGAGTGCAAGGAATACGTGGGAAGATCGCAAGGTCATCAAAGGTGTTTGATTTCGTTTCTCCGCACAACGAATCGAAGGTAAAATCATAAACCCTCTTTTATGATTTTGTGTGATTAATTGTAGTATATACATGAACACACGATCCGGGTAAACGTACGAACTTCGGGGACGGGGATTCGAGATCCCCGGCGAAGATCGGGAAACCCTCGAACCGAGTCGAGGGTGGCGATCGAGCCCTAGGGCTTCGACCGCCGGCGCGCGGGTAAGGGAAGGCCCCGGCTGGACGCCGGGGCATGCGATCGACGTGAAGTCGATCGCTGGGGGTTCGGCCGTGGGCTGGTGCCACGGCGGAGCGAACCCCCTGGCCACCTCTCCCCGGCGGCGTGCGCACGGGAGTCACCCCGGCTCCGGCTGGGGTGAGCGATCGCGGCTGGTGCGCGATCGCGAGGGAAGCCGCGGCTGGGCCGCGGCGGGTCAGCTGGGGGCTGACCGCCCTCCTCCGGCGGCGGTGGTGAGTCGCCGGACTCACCACCGGGGGCTGCTGGGCAGCCCCAGCGATCGCATGGTGCGCGATCGCGAGCCCCCTCGCGGCGGGGGCTCGGCTAGGGTTTTGCCGCGGCTTGTCCGCGGTGGAGCTCTCGTCGGGCCCGGTTCCGTCGTACGGTGGTTCGCGTTTTGTGGATCCGACTCGTGGGGGACTTCGGCTGGGGGCGGGCTGCGTGTCTTCGGGCGCGTAGTCTCCAAAGGTCGGACTCCTGCGGATGAGTCGGGGATCCGATTATTCCGGCGATGAAGGATTTCGTTCGGGTTATTATTTTCCGCAAATTTTAATAGCCCGGGATATCGATTTCCAACAAATGGTATCAGAGCGTTTGGTTTCGTGTTCATGTATATGCTCGATTATTGTTCTACCTTGCAGGATTTCCGGCTATCATGGTTGATTTAATTATTGCTTAATTAATTATCATGATTATTAAACTCTCGGACATGTCGAGATTCGTTTTGTGTGGATGAATGTTTGTAATAGTAAAAATTCGGGGGTTGACCGAATTTAGGATTTATTATTACATTCTTTGTTTTTCCGGAAAATGTATAGGGTCGATTTCATGTATAGAATCGATACCGGATAATTGTAATTTAATTCTTGTAATTTTAATTACGTTGGTTCGATGTTGAGACGATCGCCGGAAGACGAAGAAGGTGTGATGAAGAAGACAATGGACGAAGGGGCCGATCATCCCCATGATCGACCCCATGGATCGATCGCCGGCGTAGGGGTTGTCCGTGGGAGCTTCCGGCCATGCCGGCCACCGGTGGTGGTGGCGCGTGGGCTGGGGGCGGCGGCGATGCTCCTCCCGGAGGGCGGTCGACGGTGGGGGTGGTGCGGGGACTCCCAACCCGTGCTACTCCTACCATAATCCGACTTTCCTAAATTAATTCGACTTTCCTATTTGAGTATCTTCCTTTTAGGAAACTCTCATAGATTAGGAAGAGAATTAAATGAATTAATTTTATTCCTATTTGTTTTATTTCCTTTATGGAAATATTCATGGATTAGGAATTTAATTAATTTGGCATTAATTTATTTTCTATTTGATTATTCCTATTCTTGGGAATTTTCATTAGAAGGAAATAAATTGATAATGGAAAGTAGAAGAGTCATAAATTTATTTTGTTTCCTTCTTCTATTATAGAAGTCTTCTAGAATATTCCGAGTCTTACTTGGATAGATTATTCTAAAAGATTTAATAGAATTAGATGGGAAATTAAATAAATAAAAATATTAATAATATTTAATTTTATTTTTGATATATTCGATTGACTTAATTTTCGAATTAAGTAACTTTTGGATTAATTAAAAATAAATGGATTTAAATATTAGAGATTAATATTCTCGTCACATGGAGCATTCAAGAACGAAGACTGAAGACTAGAAGATGCGTACGGAGATGGAATAAAGCCATGATAGTCGGAAAATAATTTTCTAGCATTATTTTGACTATGTGATACTATGTGCTTTATTGCTTGTATGCATGCTATATGTGTTTATTTTATGCACTAGATAGCGTATCCCTATTATTATAAAAAGCTAAGTGGGAGAGGGGATGGAAACATTCCCATGGTCTCCACTACTGTTCTCTTGGTGACTCTTATGGACTTTCGAAGTTCGTATAGACGAGTCATTGGAGGAGAATTCTTGTAATTCCTTTTACAAGAAACATTGATCGAGTTTATCAAACAATGCCTAATTTGTCTTTCTGAAACTGACTTCAAGTCGACTCATTCTCACCCCGGGGAGTGGAATGGAGCCAGAGCCACTTGGTCATGTAGAGGACACAAATTAGAGACTTTCGTGCCATTCTTTGATAGATGGGTCGTTTGTCTGCTCGGCTCCCTCATTTATGAGAGATAGGGTCGCTCGCATGGCGAATCACTGGTTAGAAACTTCGAGTTTCACTTATGATTCTCCGAGTCTTGATTTACAAAAACTAATGGATTCTTGTAATTGGGAGTCAATTATAAAAGTCTCTTGGTGTAGTAAACGTCCACACCACGTGGCTTGCTACACTGACGGATTTTGGATTAATTGATGTAGACAGTTGTAAGGAATTGTGAAGAGTTGTGAAGTTGTCGTAAACGTCCACACCACGTGGCTTGCGATAATGTAGCAATTCCAAACGATTCACTTTGGTGCTGAGTAATGGTTTACACTTAGATACGCCTTGTAGTATTCCTCCCCACGAGGTTACGCTATAAGTGATGTATGGCCAAAGAAAAATCTAATTGCTAAATCATTTGGGTGGGTAAACGTCCACACCACGTGGCTTGCCTTACCTGATGGGATTTTAGATGTGATTAGTAATTTAATGATGTTTTAGACATTGCTCAGACTGCAAAAGAGTACAAAGACGTACTCAGTGAAACTTGTCCTCCTGGACTCACCATTAACTCAACTGAGGAGGAGATTTTTGACTTTGAAAGGTGGGGTAGTGCTCGTGCATTAGCCGCTAATCATGATGTCATGCTCAAACTCAAGTTGCTGTTTGGACATGATGAGAAGGCTAAAAAAGAGGCGATGAGGATACTCATAAAGATCTGTTACTTCGATGAAACACTTGATCATGTTTTTGAGATGATGGATCTTTTAGACGAGTTGAAACAATCGCAAGCTCTTATAGCCAAAGCCAAAGGTTTCGGACCTAAAGGCAAAGGAAAGGAGAAGAAGACAAGGGGGTCCGGTGGTCCTAAGGGACTTGGACCAAAGGGAGGGATAAAGAAGCCTTCTGGCAAATATCCCCAAGGGAAGCAGTCTGAGTACTGGGGGTCTACATCTTGTCCTCTCAAAGGTACCGATTTTTTCTTTAGTCGTAAAACATAGTCAGCGGTATTATCTACCAGAATTCTGGTGTGTAGATATGGAACCACTGACGGTATGTGCATTCTGAATGCAGGGGTTCCAGAAAACCCAGCGACTTAGATAAGAAGAGTTCGAGTCCACATGGGCGAAGCTGTTGAGGAAGCAGCGGTTGTAGTGGAAGACGTTTATCTTTAGATATAGGATTTCATTTCAAGTTTATTGCTTTGTACCTTTTATTTTAGAAAGAACTTTTGTTCTGGTTTTCTATTAATGGATATTTTATTTCTTTAATCATTCGATGGTTTAGATAAGAAATAATTGGCAATATCTATTCTGGTACATTAGATAGCAATATATGAATGATGAATCCTTAGTCTACCACGACGCAACAAACCGTTATATATAAACTTGTTTTACTTATTAGATGTATTTCTTTATCAATCATTATACTTGTGAATTCTTAAACTTAGTAGTATTTATTCAAAAGGAGATTCAAAAGGTCGAAATTGATTTATTCAATTATAGTTGGAGGAATGGACCTCCCGACCTAAGAATCAAATTTTGGAAGAAGATACAACCAAGTTAACCTTTCTGGATAAAGGATGGAATTCGGACAAGTATTGAGAATGATCAAAGATGATATATGCAGACATATGTGTAATTAGAAAGGTTTGAGTAGTTTCCTTTTAAGGAATACTTGAAGATGGATTAGAATACTTGATGTGCCATAAAAGCAAAGTGTTTCAAACACAAAGCTATTATGGGGAACCTTCAAAGTATATCCGTTGGAAGCCTGCGACTTGTTCGCGGAGGCCGCTACCTATCTAAAGAGCACGTAGCATAAATCAAGGATTGAGATTAGGTCTCAAACGACTGCACCATACACTGATGTGTAGACATGGTGTGTCAGGGATAAGAAATGGAATTCTAATAGTAAAAGGACAAGTTTGCTCGGAACTACCTATGTTCTATGGATATTTCTGGATACAATGACACATTCGATGTAATTGTAGAATATCCTAGAAGAACAAGTAATTGTATGTTCAATAGTACTACGAACCAGTAGGGTGTCCTCGCCCGGTTCTTAGAAGAAGACTATTAGATGAACTACAATGCCCTAACGAACAAGGTACCTTATAATGAGGAAAGAGAAGGCTGAGAACCAGCCTAACCGAGTAGTATACCACTAACTGCACCTAATGTTATTACTGTTATACACCGGAACGCCATTGCAGTGGGAGGTTGTTAAGCGACCATAGATGTTCATAAGACTGGAGGAGTTTTTAACTCTGGATCTAGTAGACATGAAATCGATCCCTAGTTCTGCATAGGAGGCAGTACTAATCTAAATGTGCCTACTTAGATAGCAATAATTTATTATTGTTAAAGGGGCAAGATCATTTAGAGGTACAAGCTTAATAAATCCATTTATGGATTATCACAAAGCTGGAACTTGTGGAACTTGCAAATTGATGAGATAGTCCATTGTATGGGTTCATCAAGAAGCATAGACAAGATTGGTGTATTGGAGACGTAATGGAAACAAAGTGGTGTTTCTCGGGATTTTATGTAGATAACACTTCATCATTGGCAACAATGTAAAAGCATTGTCAGACATAAAATAGAGGTTGTCTAAGTAAATCGAAATATAAGATTAAGATGAAGTTGGATCATGTTCTTAGAAATCTTTCGATCTCTAGATAAGAACATTTGTACTTCTCTTTAGATATCTTATACGATAATGGTTTGTTTTAAACATGCACAATTCTGAGAAAGGTTATTGCCTTTCGAGAACAGAATGCATCTATCTAAGGTATGTGTCTTGAACACATAAAGGAGATAAATATAGACAAAGCAGATTCTTTACACTTCGAGTGTAAAGGACTTTGTAAATGCGGTGCTATAAAACAAGAACCTGATATCAACTATGCGGTTAGCGTAGTGGGAGGATATCAAAGTAATCTGGATAAGAGATGTTCGAATGCTGTAAAAGTACTTGGAAGTACTGGATAACTAGCAAAACGAAATTTTCTTAGATTACAGTTTCTCAGATCCAAAACCATAGAAGGACCAGTGTAAGTCGATATCAGGCTATGTGTTCACTTTTAGAAGAGGTGGAACCTAAGGATGAAAGAGTGATAAGCGTAATACTTCTCGGACTCTATCATAAACCGAATAGCAGCCTCAGAGGCAGCGGAAGTTTTGGTTAGGTTCCGGAATGACCTCTGAACTTGGATATGACTCTTGGTTCACCAAAGGCTATGTACATAGCGGTGCATGGTAAACTGGAAGAAGTCATAAGTTCAAAAGATGATGATAACACATAGAGCAAGTACCACCTGATACGAATCATCGTCAGAGAGACGACGCAGTAGTCACCAAGATAACTTCAGAGCGGCAACCTAGATTGCTCATTCACATAATACTTCTGGGAAGTACAACTTAAGCACGTGATGAGTATGGGAGTCGGGAGTTTGGAGGAAATGACTAGACCTTAGTACAAGTGGGAGATTGTTGGAGTTGTGTACTTAATGTCTAGATTTAAGTATCGGTAAACTCCCCGTCATAGCATTTAACCTATTTAATTAATAAACAATTATTTGCAGTTAATTATTATTAATTAATTACGCAAAATATAGTCCTGGATTTTATACGTTGTAGTTAGTATGGTGTTGCATGGGCACACAGAAGATCATACTATCGGTTACTCGTATTTAATCGAACAGTTGCTCACGACCTAGATGGACATGGACCAATCCATCGGTATAGTCGTTGTGTGAGAGAGAAAATAATTTATCTTAATTATTTTGTCACACTTGTACACTTGGTGTATTGGGCGGATCGCTTGAGATTTATTGATTAGGATTGCCTTGGATAATCAATTTAAATCTCAGAGTATTTTATTCTTAATCCCCGATATTATTGCGGGTGTGTATGTTTAATATAAGTGACTTTGATTTTCCAAAGGAATTAACCGATTTAATTATTGGGTTAATTACCGGTTAAGTTGGGTCACTATATTTTATATATGGCATGCCGTGAATTCTTGAAGGGACAGTGTATCCCGTAAGGGTTGATAATATCCCCGAGATGAGTTCATAAGGAATTATTATGTAAACCCTGCAGGTGGATTTAATCCGCATAATAATTAAAGTTGAACGGTACTATTCTCGGATATAAGAGATGAATAATATTTATTGAGCAATAAATAAATTTATTCATGGATATTTAAATCTTAAATACACGGAATATATAATACTACCGGAGAAATATTATTTGATATAATATGGATTAATATTGGGAGTGCAATTTTATTTATATAGTGGAAAATAAATAAAATTTAATATTGATAAGGATTAATGGATTTGGGTTGGACCCAATTTAATCTTCAATATTTAGAAGCCCAATATTTATTCTCCTTATGATCCCCTACGTAGCCTATTTAAGCACTACATGGTCTTCACTTTTCATAACCTAAGATACGCCAATCATAAAGTCTTGGAGAGTGAAGGAGATCCAGAGGAGTTCGATAGATCGTCGCCCACACGACGTTCGAACGGAGTGCAAGGAATACGTGGGAAGATCGCAAGGTCATCAAAGGTGTTTGATTTCGTTTCTCCGCACAACGAATCGAAGGTAAAATCATAAACCCTCTTTTATGATTTTGTGTGATTAATTGTAGTATATACATGAACACACGATCCGGGTAAACGTACGAACTTCGGGGACGGGGATTCGAGATCCCCGGCGAAGATCGGGAAACCCTCGAACCGAGTCGAGGGTGGCGATCGAGCCCTAGGGCTTCGACCGCCGGCGCGCGGGTAAGGGAAGGCCCCGGCTGGACGCCGGGGCATGCGATCGACGTGAAGTCGATCGCTGGGGGTTCGGCCGTGGGCTGGTGCCACGGCGGAGCGAACCCCCTGGCCACCTCTCCCCGGCGGCGTGCGCACGGGAGTCACCCCGGCTCCGGCTGGGGTGAGCGATCGCGGCTGGTGCGCGATCGCGAGGGAAGCCGCGGCTGGGCCGCGGCGGGTCAGCTGGGGGCTGACCGCCCTCCTCCGGCGGCGGTGGTGAGTCGCCGGACTCACCACCGGGGGCTGCTGGGCAGCCCCAGCGATCGCATGGTGCGCGATCGCGAGCCCCCTCGCGGCGGGGGCTCGGCTAGGGTTTTGCCGCGGCTTGTCCGCGGTGGAGCTCTCGTCGGGCCCGGTTCCGTCGTACGGTGGTTCGCGTTTTGTGGATCCGACTCGTGGGGGACTTCGGCTGGGGGCGGGCTGCGTGTCTTCGGGCGCGTAGTCTCCAAAGGTCGGACTCCTGCGGATGAGTCGGGGATCCGATTATTTCGGCGATGAAGGATTTCGTTCGGGTTATTATTTTCCGCAAATTTTAATAGCCCGGGATATCGATTTCCAACACATTAGGTTTGCTGGGCGATAATTGATTTGAGACTCAGTGTATTTTATTCTTAATCCCCGATACAATTGCGGGTGTGTATATTTAATATAAGTGACTTTGATTTTCCAAAGGAATTGACCGGTTTAATTATTGGGTCAATTACCGATTAAGTTGGGTCACTATATTTTATATATAGCATGCCGTGAATTCTTGACGGGACAGTGTATCCCGGAAGGGTTGATAATATCCCCGAGATGAGCTCATAAGGATTTATTATGTAAACCTCGCGAGTGGATTTAATTCCGCATAATAAATAAGGTTGAGTGGTACTAGTCTCGGATAAAAGAGATGAATAAATTTATTAAGCAATAAATAAATTTTATTCATGGATATTTATATCTTAAATACACGGAATAAATAATACTACCGGAGAAATATTATTTGGATATAATATGGTTTAATATTGGGAGTGCAATTAATTTATATAGTGGAAAATAAATTAATTAATATTGATAAGGATTGATGGACTTGAGCAGTGGGCTCAATTTAATCTTCAATATTGGAAGCCCAATATTCCACCTCCTTTAGATCCCCTACGTAGCCTATAAAAGCACTACATGGCCTTCATAAATCAGAAGAAAAGATTATCATACTTGATATTCTAGAGAGTTGAAGGAGATCCATAGGAGTTCGATAGATCGTCGCCCACCCGACGTTCGTACGGAGTGCAAGGAATACGTGGGAAGATTCATAGGTCATCTTGATTTCGTTTCTCCGAACAACGAATCGTAGGTATGATATCTAAACTAACTTGATATTATTCGATTTTGATTTATCGTGAAATACCGTAGAACGCAAGATCCGAAGTTCGAACCCGGATTAGACGGACGATCGTGTGGTGGTGGCGAAGCCACCGGACCACGCCAATCGCCCGCTAGGGTTTCGGCGGGCACGGGGAGGATCGACCCTCGGCTGGGCCGAGGGCGTGCGATCGATCACGATGATCGATCGCTGGGCACGGGCTGGTGCCGTGCCCGACCCCGCCGTGAAGGCGGGGCTCCTCCATGCAGCGGCGAGTCGCCGGACTCGCCGCGGGGGGGGGGGGGGGGGGGGGGGGGGCTGCTTGGCAGCCCCGGCCGATCGCTGGATGCGATCGGCGTGCGATCGCACAACCCCGCGAAGCGGGGGTTCGGCTGGGGGCGGGCCGCGCGCCTTCGGGTGCGTGGTCTCCAAAGGCTGGACCCCGGCAAGTTCGTCGGTGTTCGTGTGATCTCCGGCGAAGGGTTTGATCGGGTTATTGACTTCCGCAAATTTTAATAGCCCGGGATATCGAATTCCAACAATTGGTATCAGAGCGTGGTTTACGTTCGCGGTATTTTCGATAAAATTGTTCTACCTTGCAGGGTTCCGACTATTATGGCTTGATGATTATTCGTTTAATTATTTTGTCATGTGATTGTTGGATTGTTTAAACTCTCGGACATGTCGAGATTCGTTTTTGGTGGTGAATGCTTGTAATAGTAAAAATTCGGGGGTTGACTGAATTTAGGATTTATTATTACGTTCTACTTTTTCCGGAAATTGTATAGTGTCGATTTCATGTATAGAATCGATACCGGATAGTGTAAAATTTATTTTGTAATTTATTTTACGTTGGATCGATGCCGAAGCGACCGCCGGAGAAGACGTGTGACGAAGGAGATGACGTGAGGGTAATTAGGGCTCGGATCGACCGTCCCATGGTCAATCCGCAAGGGATCGATCGACCCATGCCCTAAGGGGCTGCCCGCGGGAGCTCCGGCCACGCCGGCCACCAGTGGAGGTGGCGCGTGGGCTGGACGGCGGCGGTACCTAGGCGGAGGTCGAGGGGTGGCGCGGGGATCCCCACCCCGTGCTATCCCGGTCCGGTAATTCGCTTTCCTAATTGGTTCGGGTTTTTCCTATTTGAGTGTTCCTATTTTTGGGAACTCTCATGGATTAGGAAGAGAATCAATTTGGGATTAATTAGGATTCCTAAATTGATTATTTCTATTTTATGGAAATATTCATGGATTAGGAATCTAATTAATTTGGAAAGTAGAAGAGTCCTAAATTATTTTATTTCCTTATTTCATTATGGAAATCATCTAGAATATTCCAAGTGGGTCTTGGATAGATTATTCTAGAGATTTAATGAAGTAGAAAGGGAAAATAAAATAAATAAAAATATTAATAAATATTTAATTTTATTTTTGATTTATTCGATTGACTTAATTATTATTAATTAAGTATCTTTTGGATTTATTAAAAATAAATAGATTTAAATATTGTAAATTAATATTCTCGTCACATGGAGCATTCAAGAACGAATACTGAAGACTAGAAGATGCGTACGGAGATGGAGTAAAGCCATAATAGTCGGAAAATAATATTCTAGTAATTATTTTGACTATGTGATAATACTATGTGCTTTATTACATGTATGCATGCTATATGTGTTTATTTTTATGCACTAGATAGCGTATCCCTTTATTGTAAAAAGCTAAGTGGGAGAGGGTATGGAAACATACCCATGGTCTCCATTGCTGCTCTCTTGGTGACTTTTATAAACTTTTGAAGTTTATATAGATAGGTCATTGGAGGAGAGTTCTTGTAATTCCTCTTACGAGAAACATTGATTAAGTTCATCAAACAATGCCTAATTTGTCTTTCCAAAATTGATTTCAAGTCGACTCATTCTTACCCCGGGGAGTAGAATGGAGCCAGAGCCACTTGGTCATGTCGAGGACACAAATTAGAGACCTTCGTACCATTCTTTTGAAGATGGATCGATTGTCTGCTCGGCTCCCTCATTTATGAGAGATAGGGTTGTTCGCATGGTGAATCACTGGTTAGAAACTTCGAGTTTCACTTATGATTCTCCGCGTCTTGATTTACAAAATCGAATGGATCAAGTAATTGGGAGTCAATTATAAAGATCTCTTAGTGTAGTAAACGTCCACACAACGTGGCTTGCTATACTGACGGATTTTGGATTAATTGATGTAGACAGTTGTAAGAAATTGTGAAGAGTTGTGAAGTTATCGTAAACGTCCACACAACGTGGCTTGCGGTGATGTAGCAATTCCAAACGATTTACTTTGGTGCTGAGTAATGGTTTACACTTAGATACGCTTTATAGTATTCCTCCCACCGAGGTTCCGCTATAAGTGATGTATGACCGAAGGAAATCTAATTGCTAAGTCGTTTGGGTGGGTAAACGTCCACACACCGTGGCTTGCCTTACCTAATGGGATTTTAGATGTGATTAGTGATTTAATGATATTATTTAAGGGAGATAATATCGGATATTAAATTGTTTGTTTGCTTTATGTGCTTATAGGTTAAGAATGAATGTGACCCCACTTTATGATATACTTAAAGATGAAAACTCACTGGTTCCATATAGTACTGATTGGAAAAGAAATCTGGACATTGTCCAGACTGTTGAGCCTTCTATATCTGCTGTTGTCCCAACTCATGAGGACATTTGGAATGACCTCAGAATGATGTTGAAACATAGTGTGGAAGCCGGACAAGAAGTGATTGACATACTCTATAAATTCAGTCCTCTTGAGGAGTCGCTTAAAAACGATTTCAAAAGAGCTGAACTTATAAGTATGGTCAGAAAATCACAAGCTCTTGTGGCTAAGATGGAAGTGCAAGCAAAGAAGCCCAGTGGTTCCAAACCACGGAATGGGAAGAGCAAGCCGCGAGGCAAGTGCTATCGATGCAAGCAGTCTGGGCACTGGAGGTCTGATTGTCCTCTCATCAAAGGTACGAAATTTTCCTTAGTCACTGAAACATTATCAGTGGTGTTATCTACCAGCACCTGGTGTGTAGATACGGGGGCCACTGATCATGTCTGCAATTCATTGCAGGGGTTCCAGGAAACCCGGAGACTTAGAGAGGGAGAGATCGTGGTCTACATGGGCAATGCCGCGAGGGTGGCGGCTGTTGCAGTGGGAGACGTTCACTTACGCTTCAGTAGTGATAGGGTTTTAGTTTTACATAATTGTCTTTATGTACCCAACTTTAGAAAGAATTTAATTTCGGTTTCTAAACTTATTATGAATGGATATTCTGTCTCTTTTGACCACTCGGTGATCATAAGAAGAAACAGTGAGATTATCTGTTCTGGTACATTGGTGGACGATTTGTATGTGCTAAATCCTGAGTCTAACACGATGCAACTAACCGAGAGTAATAACACGTCTACGAACACCAATAAGAGAAAGGAACCTTCTAAAATGAATCAATTATACTTGTGGCATCTAAGGCTAGGTCATATAAACTAGAATAGGCTTCAAAGGTTGAAAGCTGATGGTCTAATCAGCGATGTTGAAGGAGAGGACCTTCCGACCTGCGAATCCTGTTTAGAGGGTAAAATGACCAAGCGTTCTTTTTCTGGTAAAGGACGGAGGGCTGAACAAGTATTGGATTTGATTCACTCTGATGTATGCGGACCTATGTCTACTCAGGCAAGGGGAGGGTACGAGTATTTCATCACTTTCACTGATGATTACTCAAGGTATGGATTTGTATATTTGATGCGCCGCAAGAGCGAATCCTTTGACAAGTTCAAGGAGTTCAAGGCTTTTGTGGAGAACCTTCAAAATAAATCCATTAAATGCCTGCGATCTGATCGCGGAGGCGAGTACCTGTCTGGAGAATTCAAGGCATACTTGGCAGAGAATGGGATTGATTCCCAAATGACAACACCATATACTCCTCAGCAGAATGGTGTGTCAGAAAGAAGGAATAGGACTCTTATGGAAATGGTGCGATCAATGATGAGTTACTCGGACTTACCTATTATGTTCTGGGGACATGCCTTGGAAACAGCGGCGTATATCTTGAATAGGGTTCCAACCAAAACGGTACCCACAACACCCATGGAATTGTGGAGTGGGCGCAAGCCTAACTTGAAACACATTCGGATCTGGGGTTGTCCAGCACTTGTGTTGCGACAAGGTGCCGATAAGTTAGAACCTAGATCAGAATTACGGCTGTTTGTAGGATACCCGAAAGGAACTAAAGGTGGCATGTTCTATAGTCCTACGGACCAGAAGATCGTTATAAGTACTAACGCTCGGTTCTTAGAGGAAGACTATGTCATGGACCACAAGCCCAAAAGTGACATAATACTTGATGAGTTGAGAGGTGACAAGGAAGACTTAGATACAGCCGAACCGAGTAGTAATACACCACTAGAACCTGCACCTACTGTCACTGTTAATACACCGGAACGCCGTCGTAGTGGGAGGGTTGTTAAACAACCATAAAGATGGATTGGACTGGGTGAGTCTTCGGACTCTGGACCTGGAGTTCATGAAATCGATCCCTGGACCTATGATGATGCGGTACAAGATATAGATGCGCCTTCTTGGAAGAAAGCGATGAAATCCGAAATAGAATCTATGGATTCTAATAAAGTCTGGGATCTTGTAGAACCACCAAACGGCGTAAAGCCAATTGGGTGTAAATGGGTCTACAAGAGAAAGAGAGGATCTGACGGAAAGGTTGAAACCTTTAAAGCTCGGCTTGTTGCGAAAGGATATACTCAGAAAGAGGGAATCGATTATGAGGAGACCTTCTCGCCAGTAGCCAAGATAAAGTCGATCCGGATTCTCTTATCCATAGCAGCTCATATGGATTATGAGGTGTGGCAAATGGATGTCAAGACAGCTTTCCTAAATGGAAGTCTTGACGAGACGATTTATATGAAACAACCAGAAGGATTCATTGCTAAGGGGCGAGATCATCTAGTGTGCAAGTTTAATCGATCCATTTATGGATTGAAACAAGCCTCGAGATCGTGGAACCTGCGGTTTGACGAAGTAGTCCAATCTTTTGGATTCAGTCAAAGCATGGACGAATCGTGTGTGTATTGGAAACGTGATGGGAAGAAGGTGGTGTTTCTCATGCTTTATGTAGACGACATTCTTCTCATTGGCAACAGTGTGAAAATGTTATCAGACATAAAGGAATGGTTGTCTAGACAATTCGATATGAAAGATTTGGGAGAAGTCGGGCATGTTCTAGGGATCAATGTTATAAGGGATCGCCGGAATAGAACATTGTACCTATCCCAGCAATCTTACATAGACACGATTCTGGCTCGTTTTAACATGCAAGATTCCAAGAAGGGTGAGCTGCCCTTCAGTAAAGGAACTTATCTTTCTAAGGAGATGTGTCCTCAGACACAAAAGGAGAAAGATGAAATGAAAGCAGTTCCCTACGCTTCGGCTGTGGGAAGCTTGATGTATGCAATGTTATGCACGAGGCCTGATATCTGCTATGCAGTTGGCGTAGTAGCGAGATATCAGAGTAACCCTGGAAAGGCTCATTGGACTGCCGTAAAGAGCATTTTCAAGTATTTGCGAAATACTAGGGATAATGTTCTAAGTTGCGGGGCAGACAATCTGATTCCTTTGGGTTATACGGATTCGGATTTCCAAGCTGATAAGGACCGGCGAAAGTCGACATCAGGCTATGTGTACACTTTGGGAGGTGGAGCCGTATCATGGAGGAGTGTTAAGCAAAAGTGCATTTCAGACTCTACCATGGAAGCTGAATATGTTGCAGCCTCAGAGGCAGCGAAAGAGTCAGTTTGGTTCCTTAATTTCCTCCAGGACTTAGATGTGGTTCCAAGTTTGCCTAGAGCTATGACAATTTATTGTGACAATAGCGGTGCAGTGGCAAACAGTAAGGAACCACGGTCCCATAGTGCTACGAAACACATAGAGCGCAAGTACCACCTGATTCGAGTCATCGTCAAGAGGGGCGATGCGATAGTCACCAAGATAGCTTCGGAGGACAACCTAGCGGACCCTTTCACCAAGATACTTCCTAAGGAAGTATATTTCAAGCACTTGGAGGGTTTAGGAGTCAGAAGTTTGGGAGATAAGACTAGACCTTAGTATAAGTGGGAGATTGTTGGAGTAGTATACTTAATGTCTAGATTTGAGTATTATGAACTCCTTGTACACTTTCATTTACCTATTAAATACAAACATTCATTTGCTTTTAATTATTGTTAATTAAATATATGCAAATTATAGTCCTGGATTTTATACGTTGTAGTTAGTATGGTGCGCATGGGCGCACAGAAGATCATACTATCGGTTACTCGTATTTAATCGAACAGATGCTCACGACCTAGATGGACACGGACCAATCCATCGGTATAGTCGTTGTGTGAGAGAGAAAATAATTTATCTTAATTATTGTATCACACTTGTACACTTAGTGTATTGAGCGGATCGAATGAGACTCATCATTAGGTTTACTCGGCGATAATTGATTTGAGACTCAGTGTATTTTATTCTTAATCCCCGATACAATTGCGGGTGTGTATATTTAATATAAGTGACTTTGATTTTCCAAAGGAATTGACCGGTTTAATTATTGGGTCAATTACCGGTTAAGTTGGGTCACTATATTTTATATATAGCATGCCGTGAATTCTTGACGGGACAGTGTATCCCGGAAGGGTTGATAATATCCCCGAGATGAGCTCATAAGGATTTATTATGTAAACCTCGCGAGTGGATTTAATTCCGCATAATAAATAAGGTTGAGTGGTACTAGTCTCGGATAAAAGAGATGAATAAATCTATTAAGCAATAAATAAATTTTATTCATGGATATTTATATCTTAAATACACGGAATAAATAATACTACCGGAGAAATATTATTTGGATATAATATGGTTTAATATTGGGAGTGCAATTAATTTATATAGTGGAAAATAAATTAATTAATATTGATAAGGATTGATGGACTTGAGCAGTGGACTCAATTTAATCTTCAATATTGGAAGCCCAATATTCCACCTCCTTTAGATCCCCTACGTAGCCTATAAAAGCACTACATGGCCTTCATAAATCAGAAGAAAAGATTATCATACTTGATATTCTAGAGAGTTGAAGGAGATCCATAGGAGTTCGATAGATCGTCGCCCACCCGACGTTCGAACGGAGTGCAAGGAATACGTGGGAAGATTCAAAGGTCATCTTGATTTCGTTTCTCCGAACAACGAATCGTAGGTATGATATCTAAACTAACTTGATATTATTCGATTTTGATTTATCGTGAAATACCGTAGAACGCAAGATCCGAAGTTCGAACCCGGATTAGACAGACGATCGCGTGGTGGTGGCGAAGCCACCGGACCACGCCAATCGCCCGCTAGGGTTTCGGCGGGCACGGGGAGGATCGACCCTCGGCTGGGCCGAGGGCGTGCGATCGATCACGATGATCGATCGCTGGGCACGGGCTGGTGCCGTGCCCGACCCCGCCGTGAAGGCGGGGCTCCTCCATGCAGCGGCGAGTCGCCGAACTCGCCGCGGGGGGGGCTGCTTGGCAGCCCCGGCCGATCGCTGGATGCGATCGGCGTGCGATCGCACAACCCCGCGAAGCGGGGGTTCGGCTGGGGGCGGGCCGCGCGCCTTCGGGTGCGTGGTCTCCAAAGGCTGGACCCCGGCAAGTTCGTCGGTGTTCGTGTGATCTCTGGCGAAGGGTTTGATCGGGTTATTGACTTCCGCAAATTTTAATAGCCCGGGATATCGAATTCCAACAATTGGTATCAGAGCGTGGTTTACGTTCGCGGTATTTTCGATAAAATTGTTCTACCTTGCAGGGTTCCGACTATTATGGCTTGATGATTATTCGTTTAATTATTTTGTCATGTGATTGTTGGATTGTTTAAACTCTCGGACATGTCGAGATTCGTTTTTGGTGGTGAATGCTTGTAATAGTAAAAATTCGAGGGGTTGACTGAATTTAGGATTTATTATTACGTTCTACTTTTTCCGGAAATTGTATAGTGTCGATTTCATGTATAGAATCGATACCGGATAGTGTAAAATTTATTTTGTAATTTATTTTACGTTGGATCGATGCCGAAGCGACCGCCGGAGAAGGCGTGTGACGAAGGAGATGACGTGAGGGTAATTAGGGCTCGGATCGACCGTCCCATGGTCAATCCGCAAGGGATCGATCGACCCATGCCCTAAGGGGCTGCCCGCGGGAGCTCCGGCCACCAGTGGAGGTGGCGCGTGGGCTGGACGGCGGCGGTACCTAGGCGGAGGTCGAGGGGTGGCGCGGGGATCCCCACCCCGTGCTATCCCGGTCCGGTAATTCGCTTTCCTAATTGGTTCGGGTTTTTCCTATTTGAGTGTTCCTATTTTTGGGAACTCTCATGGATTAGGAAGAGAATCAATTTGGGATTAATTAGGATTCCTAAATTGATTATTTCTATTTTATGGAAATATTCATGGATTAGGAATCTAATTAATTCGGAAAGTAGAAGAGTCCTAAATTATTTTATTTCCTTATTTCATTATGGAAATCATCTAGAATATTCCAAGTGGGTCTTGGATAGATTATTCTAGAGATTTAATGAAGTAGAAAGGGAAAATAAAATAAATAAAAATATTAATAAATATTTAATTTTATTTTTGATTTATTCGATTGACTTAATTATTATTAATTAAGTATCTTTTGGATTTATTAAAAATAAATAGATTTAAATATTGGAAATTAATATTCTCGTCACATGGAGCATTCAAGAACGAAGACTGAAGACTAGAAGATGCGTACGGAGATGGAGTAAAGCCATAATAGTCGGAAAATAATATTCTAGTAATTATTTTGACTATGTGATAATACTATGTGCTTTATTACATGTATGCATGCTATATGTGTTTATTTTTATGCACTAGATAGCGTATCCCTTTATTGTAAAAAGCTAAGTGGGAGAGGGTATGGAAACATACCCATGGTCTCCATTGCTGCTCTCTTGGTGACTTTTATAAACTTTTGAAGTTTATATAGATAGGTCATTGGAGGAGAGTTCTTGTAATTCCTCTTACGAGAAACATTGATTAAGTTCATCAAACAATGCCTAATTTGTCTTTCCAAAACTGATTTCAAGTCGACTCATTCTTAGCCCGGGGAGTAGAATGGAGCCAGAGCCACTTGGTCATGTCGAGGACACAAATTAGAGACCTTCGTGCCATTCTTTTGAAGATGGATCGATTGTCTGCTCGGCTCCCTCATTTATGAGAGATAGGGTTGTTCGCATGGTGAATCACTGGTTAGAAACTTCGAGTTTCACTTATGATTCTCCGCGTCTTGATTTACAAAATCGAATGGATCAAGTAATTGGGAGTCAATTATAAAGATCTCTTAGTGTAGTAAACGTCCACACAACGTGGCTTGCTATACTGACGGATTTTGGATTAATTGATGTAGACAGTTGTAAGAAATTGTGAAGAGTTGTGAAGTTATCGTAAACGTCCACACAACGTGGCTTGCGGTGATGTAGCAATTCCAAACGATTTACTTTGGTGCTGAGTAATGGTTTACACTTAGATACGCCTTATAGTATTCCTCCCACCGAGGTTCCGCTATAAGTGATGTATGACCGAAGGAAATCTAATTGCTAAGTCGTTTGGGTGGGTAAACGTCCACACACCGTGGCTTGCCTTACCTAATGGGATTTTAGATGTGATTAGTGATTTAATGATATTATTTAAGGGAGATAATATCGGATATTAAATTGTTTGTTTGCTTTATGTGCTTATAGGTTAAGAATGACTGTGACCCCACTTTATGATATACTTAAAGATGAAAACTCACTGGTTCCATATAGTACTGATTGGAAAAGAAATCTGGACATTGTCCAGACTGTTGAGCCTTCTATATCTGCTGTTGTCCCAACTCATGAGGACATTTGGAATGACCTCAGAATGATGTTGAAACATAGTGTGGAAGCCGGACAAGAAGTGATTGACATACTCTATAAATTCAGTCCTCTTGAGGAGTCGCTTAAAAACGATTTCAAAAGAGCTGAACTTATAAGTATGGTCAGAAAATCACAAGCTCTTGTGGCTAAGATGGAAGTGCAAGCAAAGAAGCCCAGTGGTTCCAAACCACGGAATGGGAAGAGCAAGCCGCGAGGCAAGTGCTATCGATGCAAGCAGTCTGGGCACTGGAGGTCTGATTGTCCTCTCATCAAAGGTACGAAATTTTCCTTAGTCACTGAAACATTATCAGTGGTGTTATCTACCAGCACCTGGTGTGTAGATACGGGGGCCACTGATCATGTCTGCAATTCATTGCAGGGGTTCCAGGAAACCCGGAGACTTAGAGAGGGAGAGATCGTGGTCTACATGGGCAATGCCGCGAGGGTGGCGGCTGTTGCAGTGGGAGACGTTCACTTACGCTTCAGTAGTGATAGGGTTTTAGTTTTACATAATTGTCTTTATGTACCCAACTTTAGAAAGAATTTAATTTCGGTTTCTAAACTTATTATGAATGGATATTCTGTCTCTTTTGACCACTCGGTGATCATAAGAAGAAACAGTGAGATTATCTGTTCTGGTACATTGGTGGACGATTTGTATGTGCTAAATCCTAAGTCTAACACGATGCAACTAACCGAGAGTAATAACACGTCTACGAACACCAATAAGAGAAAGGAACCTTCTAAAATGAATCAATTATACTTGTGGCATCTAAGGCTAGGTCATATAAACTCGAATAGGCTTCAAAGGTTGAAAGCTGATGGTCTAATCAGCGATGTTGAAGGAGAGGACCTTCCGACCTGCGAATCCTGTTTAGAGGGTAAAATGACCAAGCGTTCTTTTTCTGGTAAAGGACGGAGGGCTGAACAAGTATTGGATTTGATTCACTCTGATGTATGCGGACCTATGTCTACTCAGGCAAGGGGAGGGTACGAGTATTTCATCACTTTCACTGATGATTACTCAAGGTATGGATTTGTATATTTGATGCGCCGTAAGAGCGAATCCTTTGACAAGTTCAAGGAGTTCAAGGCTTTTGTGGAGAACCTTCAAAATAAATCCATTAAATGCCTGCGATCTGATCGCGGAGGCGAGTACCTGTCTGGAGAATTCAAGGCATACTTGGCAGAGAATGGGATTGATTCCCAAATGACATCACCATATACTCCTCAGCAGAATGGTGTGTCAGAAAGAAGGAATAGGACTCTTATGGAAATGGTGCGATCAATGATGAGTTACTCGGACTTACCTATTATGTTCTGGGGACATGCCTTGGAAACAGCGGCGTATATCTTGAATAGGGTTCCAACCAAAACGGTACCCACAACACCCATGGAATTGTGGAGTGGGCGCAAGCCTAACTTGAAACACATTCGGATCTGGGGTTGTCCAGCACTTGTGTTGCGACAAGGTGCCGATAAGTTAGAACCTAGATCAGAATTACGGCTGTTTGTAGGATACCCGAAAGGAACTAAAGGTGGCATGTTCTATAGTCCTACGGACCAGAAGATCGTTATAAGTACTAACGCTCGGTTCTTAGAGGAAGACTATGCCATGGACCACAAGCCCAAAAGTGACATAATACTTGATGAGTTGAGAGGTGACAAGGAAGACTTAGATACAGCCGAACCGAGTAGTAATACACCACTAGAACCTGCACCTACTGTCACTGTTAATACACCGGAACGCCGTCGTAGTAAGACGGTTGTTAAACAACCAGAAAGATGGATTGGACTGGGTGAGTCTTCGGACTCTGGACCTGGAGTTCATGAAATCGATCCCTGGACCTATGATGATGCGGTACAAGATATAGATGCGCTTTCTTGGAAGAAAGCGATGAAATCCGAAATAGAATCTATGGATTCTAATAAAGTCTGGGATCTTGTAGAACCACCAAACGGCGTAAAGCCAATTGGGTGTAAATGGGTCTACAAGAGAAAGAGAGGATCTGACGGAAAGGTTGAAACCTTTAAAGCTCGGCTTGTTGCGAAAGGATATACTCAGAAAGAGGGAATCGATTATGAGGAGACCTTCTCGCCAGTAGCCAAGATAAAGTCGATCCGGATTCTCTTATCCATAGCAGCTCATATGGATTATGAGGTGTGGCAAATGGATGTCAAGACAGCTTTCCTAAATGGAAGTCTTGACGAGACGATTTATATGAAACAACCAGAAGGATTCATTGCTAAGGGGCGAGATCATCTAGTGTGCAAGCTTAATCGATCCATTTATGGATTGAAACAAGCCTCGAGATCGTGGAACCTGCGGTTTGACGAAGTAGTCCAATCTTTTGGATTAAGTCAAAGCATGGACGAATCGTGTGTGTATTGGAAACGTGATGGGAAGAAGGTGGTGTTTCTCGTGCTTTATGTAGACGACATTCTTCTCATTGGCAACAGTGTGAAAATGTTATCAGACATAAAGGAATGGTTGTCTAGACAATTCGATATGAAAGATTTGGGAGAAGTCGGGCATGTTCTAGGGATCAAGGTTATAAGGGATCGCCGGAATAGAACATTGTACCTATCCCAGCAATCTTACATAGACACGATTCTGGCTCGTTTTAACATGCAAGATTCCAAGAAGGGTGAGCTGCCCTTCAGTAAAGGAACTTATCTTTCTAAGGAGATGTGTCCTCAGACACAAAAGGAGAAAGATGAAATGAAAGCAGTTCCCTACGCTTCGGCTGTGGGAAGCTTGATGTATGCAATGTTATGCACGAGGCCTGATATCTGCTATGCAGTTGGCGTAGTAGCGAGATATCAGAGTAACCCTGGAAAGGCTCATTGGACTGCCGTAAAGAGCATTTTAAAGTATTTGCGAAATACTAGGGATTATGTTCTAAGTTACGGGGCAGACAATCTGATTCCTTTGGGTTATACGGATTCGGATTTCCAAGCTGATAAGGACCGGCGAAAGTCGACATCAGGCTATGTGTACACTTTGGGAGGTGGAGCCGTATCATGGAGGAGTGTTAAGCAAAAGTGCATTTCAGACTCTACCATGGAAGCTGAATATGTTGCAGCCTCAGAGGCAGCGAAAGAGTCAGTTTGGTTCCTTAATTTCCGCCAGGACTTAGATGTGGTTCCAAGTTTGCCTAGAGCTATGACAATTTATTGTGACAATAGCGGTGCAGTGGCAAACAGTAAGGAACCACGGTCCCATAGTGCTACGAAACACATAGAGCGCAAGTACCACCTGATTCGAGTCATCGTCAAGAGGGGTGATGCGATAGTCACCAAGATAGCTTCGGAGGACAACCTAGCGGACCCTTTCACCAAGATACTTCCTAAGGAAGTATATTTCAAGCACTTGGAGGGTTCTATCGATCGCCACAAGGCTCGCCTTGTCGCACAGGGTTTCAGCCAAATTCTTGGTTTCAACTTTACTCATACTTTCAGTCCGGTCGCTAAAGCTTCTACCGTTCGTATCATCCTATCCCTCGCCGTTCTACGCTCGTGGCCTCTACATCAACTTGATGTCAAAAATGATTTTCTTAACGGAGTTCTCTCTAAACCCGTCTATATGGAGCAACCACCAGGGTATATCGACCCTCTACACCCTAATCATGTATGTCGTCTTCACAAGGCGTTGTACGGGCTCCGACAGGCACCTCTCGCTTGGTATCAACGTCTCCGTGCTTTTCTCATACGACTTGGTTTCACATGCAGCACAGCTGATACTTCTCTCTTCATTTTTCGTCGACTTGGGAGTCAGAAGTTTGGTCTCCGTGCTTTTCTTCATCCATTGCACGAACCCACTCAGGGTTTTTAAGTGTGGTTTTAATACCTTTAGGTTCGTTTACGGCAGTGAGAGCGGAGAATAATCGGCTTGATTCAAGAAGTGTCAAATCAGCCGGGTATCGAGGTTTGAAGATACCTGACTGAGCACGAGTACGCATTTGATGAGAGCGGGCAGGAGGTGGCGGTTGGTGCGTGGATGGATCAGCCGACGATGGGAGCGGCTGGTGCACGGTTTGGGTGGCAGAAGGATTAACCGATGCGGGGAGTGGCTGGTCAACATGTGGTGAACCAACAACAACTGTTGGCAAAACTGGAGGTGGTTGATGTGTAGGAGTTGACATGCATTCAGTAGTGGGATTAATAATATGTGGTGACATGCATGCAGTAGTGGGATAAATTATATGTGGTGGTAATGTGCATGGAGAAGCACGAGAAGATGGGGAGGGGTTATCGATCCCAACACTGGACGAGTCACCAACCTCAAAAAATTCAGAGAGAGTGAGGGACGAAGGCGAGCGAGATTTACTGCCGGCAGCGAACGGAAAACTTGTTTCATCAAAGCGAGCATGTCGAGTTATATAAATACGACGGGTCGAGTAGTCCAAACATCGGAAGCCTTTATGAAGTGGACTATAACCCAAGAACGCACATGGCATACTACGAGGATCAAACTTCGTTTTTGCGTAGTCGCGAAGGCACGGGTATACGGTACATCCAAAAATATGGAAGGAATCATATGCCGGCGGACGTCCGAATAAAACATCAAATGGAGACTTGTTTTCGAGAACACCAGTAGGCAAGCGATTTATGATATAGACGGCAGTGCTAAAAGACTCCACCCAATATGATAACGGGATAGATGAATGAAAAAGTAGAGCAAGACCCATTTCAGTTATATGGCGATGCTTACGTTCGGCTCTACCATTTTGGGCTGGAGTGTATTGGCAAGAAATAAGGTGACGAATACCAGTTGACGCAAAGTGAGAGCGTAGACGATTATTAGTAAACTCCGTGCCGCCGTCGCTTTGAAATTGTTTGATTTTTCGAGAGAATTGCGTCTCAACGAATTTCTGAAAAGTGAGAAATGTACCCACGAAATCGGACTTTGCTCGTAGAGGATAGAACCAACAAAATCGAGTATGATCATCGATAAAAATTACATAGTAACGAAATCCGGTAGATGCCGTAACAGGCGCAGGGCCCCATAGATCGCAATGAATTAAGTCTAAACTACCAGAAGCACGTTTATTATTGGCGACAAAAGGTAAACGAGTACTTTTGGCAATTTGACAAGTCTTGCAAACAGTGGGAAGAGGTAACAAAGCATTTACTGATAATAGACCAAGCTTTTGCAAAATAGAAATAGTAGAAGAGGCGACATGCCCAAGACGACTGTGCCATAATTCAAAAGAGACAGATTGTCTTCTGCGCTCGTGGACCGCGGCTAAGGCATGAGACGGGGAGTCCAAAATATAGAGACCATGATCAAGACTTCCGGTTGCGAGGACCTGTCCCGTATGACGATTCTGAATAGAAAATTTAGAGTCATTAAATATAACTCTAACTGGATGATCACGAGTCAATTGACTAACTGAAAGCAAGTTTTTGGTTAGACCAGGCACAACAAATACATTTTGTAATGTGAGATCATTTGAAAGAGTAAGAGATCCAGAATGAGAAATCGATAAATTCGCACCGTTTCCAACTGTTACGTGATCAGTGCCAGAGTAGAACGACGCATGATCGAGTGAAGTAGGATTAGCAGCCATATGAGCCGATGCACCGGTGTCTAAGTACCAATCGGATGAAGAAGACGGAGAGACGTTGCAACCGGCGGAAAAAGCCTCGGCGAGGTTGGCGGTATTGGCTGGGCGACAGGAACGATCGTAGGATCGATCGAAACGTTTCGAACAGTCAAAACCATCATGGTCCGTTTCCCTGCAAAAGAAACATCGGGGAGTGTAATCGCGTCGGCCACGACCGCGACCGGAACTACCAGCGGAGTTGTGAGAGAGGTTTCGACCTCTGGTGGAGGAATAGCCGCGACCGCGGTGATTTCCAGGTCCTCGTCCACGTCCACCACGAGTAACAGCAGAGTAGGCTGCCTGCGACATAACTTGAGAAGAGTTAGTGTAATCAATATATTTTTGAAATAATTCATGTGATTGCGCTCGAGCGACGAGAGTGGTGAAGTCTGGTAAAGGATCCTGCGCCATCTGCGCTGCCATGAAACTCGCGAAGTCAGGGCCAAGTCCCCGAAGGAACCAATGAGATTTATCTGAGACGTCAATCGAACGACCAATGGCTGTAAGTTGATCCGAGAGGGCCTTAAAATGACGAGCATACTCGCTGACAGATTTGTCGCCTCGTTTGGTAGACAGAAGTTCATCCTTGAGACTTAGTTCACGAGCTTTTGAGTTATGACTGTAAGCCCGAGAAAGTGCGTCCCATACCTCCTTTGAGGTTTTGCAACCAATGACGATGGCCATCGATTCCTCAGTAAGAGTGGAAACAAGGAATAATTTTATGATTTGGTCCCTGTGCTGCCAAGTAGCGAACTCGGGGTTGGGGATGATGGCATCGGCGGCCGTGCGTAGGGTTGGCGATGGAGAGAGAGAAGACCCATCGAGCAACGGCATAAATTGTTGGCTTGTAAGCAGGGGCTCGATCTGTGCATACCATAGAAGATAATTGGATGAGGTTAGTTTAATATTGACCATGTGAATCATGGTAGATAAAGGAAGAGTAGGAATCTCGAGAGCAGCCATCGAGATGGAACGAGCAGAGACTTGCGAGAGGGAAGAGAAGAATTAGGGTTTCGAGCCAAGGTTAGGCTGATACCATGATAGAAAATAAACTATTTGCCTCAGAAAATATTTTATTGATAGCTAGAGTATATATAATACAATAGGAGCGTAAATGAAGGAAACGATAAACATGAAAATAATAGACGAGATACATAGATCACGAAATATCATTAACAACAGTGATCCTGCAAAAAAATTAATATAGAATAATAATAAATCAAAAATAATTTAATTGCGATAAAAGAAAAAAAATGATGAAAGCAGAATGATAAAAATGAAAGAGAGAAGACGCATTATATAGTGATAAAAGAGCTGCGTTTATAATGAAAAAAATAATAATTTAATATCTTTTAGAATTAAATTGATTGATTCAGTAGAGAGATAATTATGGAGAAAACCATGTGAATTAAATTCTTAAGTCAATAGTTACTATATTTAAGGGGTTTATAAACGTAAAACTAATAAAAACAAATCGGCCGATTTTAAGTAAGAATTTTAATATAATTTGTTGCGTAATTATGATTTATTTTGTTATAATAATAATTAATAGATATAATTGAGATTAGCGTGAGAACACATTCTTAATATTTCTTAATCTAAGGGTGAATTGTTTAGCAATAAGTGTGAACACAAAAAAAATCAACGGGTAAGACATATGCCACCTAGGACAATTGTTAGCTGATTTATATTTATACATATATAATTTCAGGATCCACTAATGACACGTGTACCAATAGAAAACCAATAATAATATTGTGTCCACACTATAAATTATAAATAAAAAATTTATAAATTCTAAATAGTAATATTATTAAACATATTTAAATTATATAAAAATTCTAAATACTACTTTGAAATTATATATTTTTGGTAATAATAATTAATTGTCTTAAATATATACTTTTCTATTTCTCTTCTCAAAATTCTTTTTTGTTCCATTAATATTAATTTTTTAATTTCAATTAGTTGTATCTCGTAAAAATCGATCTCCTCCTATTCTCTAATCCACCGGAGTTAAAAAAAATTGATCAAACTATTTAGGTATATTAACTTACGTTATATTAATATAATTACATTTATGTCATCTCATCCCCTTCATGTTCACCAAGTAAATTCAATTTTTTTATATATTTATTTATTTTTCATCTTTATAATTTTTATTTTCCATTTATTTTGATTTTTCCCCAACCGGTTAGGTATGTTGGATGCGTTTGACACTCGAGAAATACAGAGACGATAAAAGGAATGCAGAGACGTACGATAAACTCCTCTCCCACCAGACCAGAGGCTCTTCGATCGAGTATGATGTAAATCGAGGAATGTGTCCGAGTACCAGACACATGTGGGAGAGAAGCAATATGTCTAATCACAAGACTAATTTCATAATATTTCAATGAAAATTTGTCATATCCGAGATTCGAACTCTGCGTCGCAGGGGAATTTCACCAACATCACCACAAACATTATCACTCGGCTATGCACCAAGAAGCTTACATACAATAAATTACATCAAACAGGCGTATTTTTTGAAAATAATAAAATTTTCATAATTAAGATAACGGTGGTTAATAATGAGATTAATACGAGTTTACAATGAGATTAATATGAGTTTACAAATTTAAGTGAGAGTTCGATTATTAAATAAAATAATTTTTTAGTCCATTAATAAATTTTTGGCGAAATACGTTAAAGATTAAATAAAATTTTAATTTATTTCAAACAAATAAATCACGTGTATCGCACAGGAAAGATACACAGGAAGTGATACTAGTTATATATATTATATACTTGTAGAGTAGTGGGGCACAGTCCCTCAGTCTCAACTGAGAGGAGATCAGAGGGAGTATCGAAACATCATCTTGCGCCTGGAGAGATATATATATTACTCTTATCTACATTCTCATGTAGACCCGAGTAAGTTGAGAAAAGCTGGACTCCCCGTATGAGTGTAGCGATAGACACAGGGTCGGCGTGACAAGCAAGTAGTAGGTCATCAGCAAAACTCAACATATAGGTCTGGGTCCTCTCACATCTTCAATGATACTGGAACTCCGGCTCAGCCCGAATATGCCACTCCAGGATCCCATGTAAGACTTCCATCATCACTAGGACAAAAAGAAAGGGTGACATCGGGTCCCCCTGCCTCAATCCCCTAGCACCTCTGAAGTAACCCTCGACCGAACCATTGATGTTCATCGAGTAGGCCGGAGTAGTGAGACACTTCATAATCCAACCGATTAACACCTGATGGAACCCATGGTCTCCAATGTCGCCCGCACAAAGTTTCACTCAACGTTAATATACATTTGTTTGTAAAATAAGTGCGATAATTGATGGGAGACAAAATGTAATATTTATTAATTAAAAAAATAAAAACATGATTAATCGTATAATATCAAATTTTGGATACTCAATTTTTTTTCTTTAAATTTACTTACATCTCCAATGGTCTACTTAATTACAAATTGTATGTAATTTAAGAATTGTACTTACCATTCCCAATGCTCTAAAAGCGTGAAGATATATGTGAGAGTGTGACAACTAAAAAGAAAAATTATGAAAATATTTAAATGAAGGAGAGAATAGTAAAATTCTCTAAAAGTGTGAAGATATACTATGTGAGAGTGTGATAACAAAAAGGAAAATTATGAAAATATTTAAACGAAGAAGAGAATAGTAAAATTTAGAGGTATTTTGGAAGAAGGAGATTATGGTTTATTAAATTATATTTAATATTTTATAAAATAAATTTTAAAATTTAGTATGTATTATATTTTTATTTTTTATTAATTAGAATATAATATAGTTATAATTATATAAAAAAAAGAATTAACCACATGTTATTAACTACCTAATTAATATAAATTATCATTGATTTATAATTAATTAATCAATTAACTATTGATTTATAATTAAAAAAAAAGTGTTTCATTTAATTTTAATAAAACTTAAGAAATTATCGAAATCCAAAATCTTCCTAAAACTTAATTAATGTGAGATAGTACTTGGACTGTTTACTTTTTATTATGAATTATTGGATTGTCCGGTTGAATAATGAAGTATGTCTTAAATTTGTACTGTCAAAAATTAAAATTTGAACACTCTTTTACTATTATTATTATACTTTATACAAATAATTATATAAAAATATCATAAAAATATTTGGTCGGTTCCCACTTGCATGTGACCTTTGGACTTTTGGAGAAGACAATTAATTATGGTATGAGAAAAAATGAGACATATATTGCGGTGTTAAGATTGGGTTGACTTGTAAAATAAAAAAATATATATTAAATAACTGTGGTGTTATAAATTGAATAAAAAAATGTAAAATAAATTAATATTTTATTAAAATATTGATTTAAGTTGAGTTGTGATAAACATATCCTTTTATCACAATTATATACTGTAGAGTAGTAGTAAAATATCAAAATTCAAACGTAAAATATCTTGATGGCATCCAAAATTTAAACACCCGATAGCCCAAGAGGCCAAGCTCATATTTCGAGTCTTCGACCCGTGTGCGTCGAGTCAATGAATTGCATTTTTCTACCCATTTTTGGCTTCTAGATTTTTCCCAATTATCTCACAGCACAGCCCACAGCTTAACCCATCTCTGCCACCTCAGATCTACGCGCCACCGCAATGTCAGATCCCGTTGACGCAGAACAGCAATTGGCGCAGGAACCGTCGGTGACCACAACATCTGCGGCCACGGCCTACCGCCTTTTTCCCCGCCGAGAGCCCTTCGATCACGGCCTTCTCCCCATCCCCAAACTCATCTTCACCGATGGCACACAAACGCTCTCTCAGCTCAAATCCACCCTCCTCTCATCCAATTCGGCCGAACGAGTTGACTCGGATACCTTAGCCCGAGCCCTTCAAGTCCCCATCGAACACGCCCGACTCCTAATCGAAACGATTTCATCCGTTTCTCATGACGACTCTGATCCATTGGTGAAGGCTGGCATCTCGAACGAGATTGACGCAATCGGGGTACATGTGTGCGATTTGCTCGTGTTTCTGTATATACAGAGTTATAAGAGGTTGCTGCCGAAGGGGCATAGGGATTCTGCAGCTGTGGCTGATGTTTGGCCATCAACTTCGGCTTTCGATGGGTTCTTATCTGCTCTTTCGCCGTTGCAGGTGATCATTCTATTTACTTTCGCCTTTGCAGATGATTCTGGTAATTGAGTGGAAATGATTGAAGAATTATCTGTTTGCAGAGTTGTGAATTCAAACTGTCATTTTCCTTCTGTATGTGGTATTGGTCAGTACTTGGATTTGTTTACAAGTCCTGATTTAGCATACTATCATAAGTGAATTTTCTATCTATTGCAGCTGGTACGAAGCAACAGCCGTAAGTTTATTCCATCCCAAGCTGACGAAGAGGCCCACCAGTTGTCCTATTTGCAGAAGCACATAGGCAATATCATTTCCCTCTTGGCAGACTCCTCTGAAGAGGAAGGTGAAGCAAATCAGGTATGTATCTAGTTCTTGGATGAAATTTGTATTTATTTAATTTGTGTAGGACAGGAAGTGCATGCTTCTGTATTTGATACGGAGTATAATTTTGTTTAAGTGTATGTAGGGTATCATAGTTTTTGTTTGGGATGATTACAAAAAGTACCATTGAGATTTGATATAATTACGAAAAAAGCAAGCTAATTTTCACAATACAAAAAAAAAAAAAACCCTAAGGAGCTAAAATGTAATGTTTCTATAAACATGAAGGGGGATTTTAAAATTTCTCTTGCTTATGAAGGGGTAAATATAAGAAAATAAATTATGTAGATTTATTTATGTAATTTGATAGTTTAATTTAATTACCTCATCAAGTGTGAATGCTTCCTCAAGTTTTGAATTGAATCGCTGGGTTATCTTTCCCGCCAGGTTTTATCAATGGATAAATTCGAGCGTCTTGCATTTCTTCTTTATTTCGGGGAAAAGGGTTCCGTTAGAATGCCCTTGAGCCAGAGCACTCCATTTTTCGCAAATTCGGATCCCGATATGCCTGCTGCACCTGTTCCAGTGTCACAAGTTCTTGACTGGGTCCTCCAGAATATATCTGCTACCCTGGAACATTTTTCCGAAAGGGTCTCTCCAAAGGATAATAATAGCTCAAGTAGTTCTACTGATCAAGATGTTCAAATGGCTGATGCTGCTGCTGCCACAAATTCCCTAAAACAGTCTGGCAGTGTCAGGGGCCCAAGTTTCATTGAGGGAATATCTAAATCATCATGTGTGAAACAAGCATCCGATCTCAAGGGTACATCTGCAAAGGTATTATGTTTTTTTCTGTCATATTTTCTTTCCTAGTTTGGCTCTTATTTGACAAGCTATCATTTCTTTTCACCTTCATTGTTAGTGAAACGGTTATAATTCCTGGGGAAGTGTTTGGTTTTGAAATGAAAATTACAATTATGATAGTTTATGCACTATAATAGTAGTTACTAAATGATTTGTAATGAAGTGTGGACTATTTTTTTTTAAATGTTTTAATTGTTCGAAGAGAGAAAATAAAATTTTGAATAAGTGAATACTGTGTTTTCTAAAATAAACTTACAACTACAATTTTTGGATTTTTTTAAATGAAAATAACAGTTAGTCTTGACTTCTAAGCACACCCTTTACATTTCCTATGGTGCTTTTTGAAGTTCCGTTAAATCTTGAATGGAAAATTTTATCATTACGTTCTTATAATTTTATGATGAGCGTAACGTGAACTGAGCTGAAATACACTGTTCTGTATATTTCAGAGGACAAGAATAAACCTTTTTCTTACATAGCATGAGATGGAGACTGAACTAGTGAAGGAAAATAATTTTATCTGCTTATTTCATATATTCAACCCTTCACATAATAGAATAAGGAAAATGATTGAGTTTACCTAAATTAGGCCGACCTTCACGCTTCATTAAAGATTTTGTACAAAAAAAGTTATACTGTAGCATCTTTTCTTCTGCTTTGCCTTGCCTTATTTTAGTACTGTATTAATTGGTTCTTTTTGGTTTGTTTTATGTTTTTTAGGTTGTAAATTGCCATGAATCAGTAATTTACATTCTGGCGCCATTGAAATATATAACAGTCTACGGATGCTCTGATGCAACTATTGTCATTGGAGCTGTTGGCAAGGTAGTCATGTCCAAGTTAGAAACATGTTTCCATCTGTAAGTATTTGGATGGGTATAATTGCTATGGTTATGAACTACAGTCAACTCTGACTTCCCACAAATACAAATCAATTTCTAAACTATGTTGCATTACATTTACATGTTTACTTGACCATCTTTAATGCAAATAGGTTCATTGTGGAGATTGATGGAAAAACGCAAAAATAAGGAGTTGTTCCTGCCTCTTTTCCAATTTTATTTAGTTTTTATATCACAAAGTAGTGGTAAAATTGAAGTAAGATGGTGTTTGAGGATATTTTCGTTGAGTTATTTACTTTTTAAGGGTGAATGTTATTGTGACTTGTGAGACATCCCGAAAAAGAAAGTGTGAATGCTATCATGAGACAAGGAGTATGGTTATTGAATTATTTCGATACCCCTTTAATAAATGTCTACTTACAGGCTATTAGGGTCGAGCATTGTGAACGTGTCCACCTCGTCACTGCCGCTAGACGCATCTGCATAGCAAACTGCCGTGAATGTCTATTCTTCCTTGGGGTAAACCAACGGCCACTTATTGTTGGTGATAATCATAAATTGCAGGTCAGTGTTAGTCATGCTTGACATCAACTACCTCATGCATTTAGGCATGTTTAACTTTCTCAAATGCGTTACTCAGAACCATTTTTCCTGTTGAAACTTAATATTCGACAGGTGGCTCCATATAATACATTCTATTCGCAACTGGAGGAGCACATGAGCGTAGTTGGTATTGACCCTAGTGTCAACAGGTGGGATGAGCCATTGGTTCTTGGATTGGTGGACCCGCATGATTCGTTGTCCCATCCTGCTGGTGTTTCAGATGTTCAAGCTGAATCTGCTACACGCCTAGACCCTGATCAGTATACTGATTTAGTGGTAAGTGCTGTTCTGATGGTCTATATTTGTAGTGAAATTTTGTAAGGCCCTCTCGTGCGACACTGTCTGATGTTAGACCAACTCCACTAAATCTAAATAAATAATAATAGAAATATAGAAAAGTCGAAAAAAATAGGAATTGTAGTTTGTCTTGTGGTAAATGGACTGTTCATTTCTTGGACGAACTATTATTTTCAATATTATATCACTGTATCACACAATTCCTTGCAAAACCTAGAATTCTGAAATTTTAGGCTCAGGTGAGGATCTCTTGGTTTCTGCGAATCTTGGCTCTTTGCACTCAGCAGAATTTCTGACACATACTAATTTTCATTTTAATCATGAGCAGATTCCGAATTGGTTGGATAGCGAACAAGATGGGGCCACTAAACATAATCCGTTTCCTTTACCTGATTCCTACCTTGCCTCTCAGCAGAAAAATGTATGTTAAGTATAATTGATCCTTGGCCATTTTATGGTTTGGGTTTGTTTGCTCTCGAACACAAAATATCAAGCTGATTAGACTTTTTCTTAAAATATTTTTTGCTCGAACATTTCAGACCAAAAGTCTGGTGGAAGTTAAGCAACTTTTGAGGGAAACTCAACTTGAAGAGAGCCGGAAACGAGAATTGTCAAGTGCTCTTCATGCTTGTTTTAAAGATTGGTTATATGGTAATTTTTTTTACAAAACTTGATTTTCTTTTGCTAAATGTATACGGCTGTATCTTATACACATATATAAAAATTATGTACAGTACAATATTTGCTTTTAATCCCTTTTCACATAATGCTGATATATTAATTCTGGGTAATTCGATCTATGTGTATATGCAACAAGTAGCAAATCAATATATTTACTTGTTTTGAAGCTTGGTATAGACGATTTAGTCCCATTCCTAATTTTGAGCAATATGATTTCAGCTTAAGCCTAGATTTCTCCTAAATGTTCGTCTTATAATTTCATACTAGTAACTAGCTTAATGATGTCCTAGATGGTTTATTTGTTATTACTTATTATTATGCCAAATTAACACCCTGCCTATTTGGACAGCATCAGGCAACATTCGGCAGCTTTATTGCTTACAGGGCGAATAACTGCTATGTGAGAGAAACGGATTTATGGATGGATGTCAAATGACTTAAGCCTTGAAAGATCTCTGAACTCATCATCAAGTAGATTGCAATGAAGCTTCTTGTACATCAGTACATTTAGATTGTGAATGAGTGAATATTGCTGCCATACCAGAATAATGCTGCCTGCATGTGGCATATTCTACTGCATTAATGTGGCCTTCTGATGTTATGGTAAAAAATGAATGGGACGATATGCTTTGTTAACATGCTACTATTTTGCTAGATGGAGAAAAGAGAAGGCTATCTATCAACTGTGTTTTTATTTTCATATAAAATTTCTTTTTTAAGAGTTCAAGATTGATTCATCTTGGGTAAGCAAGCGGCTGCAGGTGGAGCATGAGTGGCAGTGGAAGGGATTTGTTGTGTCGATTGAAATCGGAGATGGAATTTGAGGGGTAAGAACTAAGAACATAGGGAATGTGGTGAATGTATTAATGGAGTGTATATCTAACAATTAAGGAAGTTTCACAAGTGTGTTTGTGTTGGATTGTGCTCGGAATTTGATAACATCTTTACACTATAGAGAGTATCAATTGTCTTACAATTATTGTAGATAACACTGACCCAACACAATGGTAGTGACAAAAGCAAAAAACTGTAATTTATACTCAAATTTATTTACATTAATAATGAATATTATAAGAACGAACACAAACCTAGTACGAACTCAAATTTTTGTGAGATTCTCGGCCGCGAGAGCTCATACTTTTGTTTCCTATCGTTTTTTGCGCCTAAGTCAACCGAAACATGAACGAGATACCTACACTTTACCAAAAACATCAAACCACTAAAAAACACGCATTGATGATACGGAAATACGACTCGACAAAACACAAATTCACACCATTTCAAGCTTTTAGAGATACGGTATCTAAGACGGATATAATTCGTTCATCCTGGTGAAAACAAAAAGAGAAGTGAAAGGAAAAAGAAAAAACAAAACTAGAAGAACAACCTTAGATTGTTCTGTAGGGGCACCATTAGTCTAAATACAATACACAAGCATTCACACGCGCCTATGTAGACAATTTTTAAGTTAGGAGTTCAAATCTGACTCCCGCCACAAGGGATCTCATCTCAGTTAGATCAAAAGACACCAACTAAACGGACAAGCAAGAAAGATCTATATAAAGAAAGAACAAGCATCCAAGCACTAAGTACAAGTATTCCTTATCCCCCTCCCCCCACAAATACCCCTATAACTTTTTCATCTTCTTCTTTGGCTGGGTTTTCCCCGGCAGCGGAGTCTCCATTTCTCCTCTCTCCTTCCCCCGTTTCCCCAATGCTGTTGACGGCCCCACCACAGCCCCTCTCTTTGGCGGCCGTCCTACATTCCTCTTTCCCGGACTCTCCTCCTTCTCCTTCTCCTTCATCTGCCTCGTCTCCTTCTTCTCCCCCCGTTTCATATTGTCACTTTTCTTCTGTTCAGACAATCTGCCTCCTCCTTTACCACCATCATTAGTCACTAATGGCGTGTTCTTCAACGCATCTAGCAAGGCTCCATTGTTGTTGTTGTTGTTGTTCTTCGACGCTGTCGAGCCTTGCTTCATCCGGTTCAAGAAATTCGCGGCCCCCCGTTTTTTCGAGTCCGGTTGGCTCTTCTTGTTGTTGTTGTCCCCTTTTTGGTTCTCCGAAGACGACACCCCTTCACCTTTTCCTATTTGTTGTTTTGCATTGCTGTTGTTGCTAGCTTGATTGTTGTTCTTGACATTGGTTTTTTTCGTGGTAATATTGAGCGGCGGGGATGGAGAAGAAGAAGAAGGAACCCGATTATCCCGTGTTCTTTTCTTGGTGATTTTCTGCTCCTCTGATTGGCTGGGTACTTTTCTCAGGTCCTTTTCTTTGGCAGCAGCAAACAATGGAGTTTTATGCAGCAGCAGCTCTTTTTTTTTATCCGAGGAAGATGCCTTAGCTGCAATCGCGCTCCGTTTACGGCAAACTATCATTGAGCCTGGTATCCTAGGCTTTAGCGTTAAGGGTTCGGAAAGCTCGTCGAGCTCTTCAGGTTTCTTGGACATGGATAGTGATTGTAAGGAGGCTTGTTTACCAGAAGAGGAATCTGATCTGGCGCTTTTTTGGGTGATTTCTCTCGTAACAAGGGCTCGGATCTCGTTGGCGGCATTGTATTCGGCACACATTTTGGGGAAGAAGACGAGAGCGTTGTTGGCGAGGAGGAGGATGTCACGGAAGAACTTGGTACGAGGGGGCGGGTTTGAGCCTGAGTACCATCCTTGTCTCAACCTTGTTTCAACCGTCTCCAGGTCCATATGTTGGAGGATCAACTTCTCATATATTGAAGTTTCCTGAGACAACAATATACATTCTAAATTTTGCACTATTTTCTATTTTTCAATATTATTATTATTATTATTCATATGATAATTAAATTAAACTTAAACTGGGTGAATTACTATTTAGCCCCTAAAAATTGTTTAACAAAGAACAATAAAATAAAGAATTATTTTGAAAATATGATATTTTGATATATGTATTTAAATTTTATATTTCATTAAATACACTTTTTTAATTAAGTGTTTTAATTTTTTTATTTTTTTTTTAGAGCAGTAATTTTCGTGTTATTATAATAAAAACCACATTAATAAAAAGTATTAATTTATAGAAGTGTAATTAATGTAAGGTCAATTTGAGTAAAATACTTAAATTATAATTAAAAAAACCTAATATCCTAAATTAAGTATAAACTTTTAATTGTGTCCTTTTATCAAATTCACCCTAAAATAAAAACACCTTATCCTAAATCAGATTTGAAAATAAACTAAATAATACGGAGTACTAAAATTAACCAATTTCTTTTCAAAATAAATCATTTTAAAATTAGTAATATTGACCTGGCTCCGGAGCCGGCGCTCGAACGTTGAGCCGAGCTTATGAGCTCGGATAGTTTGGAGAAAGTCAAGCAACGGCTGAGATTGATCCTCGTGTTGACGCCCATCGCCACTCGTGCTCCCGCGCCGCACCTTATCACTTCCATCCTCCTCCTTCATCGATCTACTTGCGGTGCTCTGCACGTCCGAGTTTTCTTTCGCCGCTTCCTCTCCGCCGTAGGACTCGGCCTCCGGTTCAGGCTTCGCCTTCCGACCCGATTTTTTAATGCTGTTCGAACTACCGTTGCAGGAGTCCTCCCGTACCAATTTCCGATCCGGTTCTGAACTTAACTCGGCCGGCTCTTTACTCGTCGTCCCGGTTCGATCCTGTCTTCCATCCTCCACTCCGATTCCGACCGGCTCTGTTATTTTATCGCCGGTTCTTAATATCTCCGCCTCGGGATCTGTCGAGTTTGACTCGTTCACGGATGACTGATCCTTCTCCGATTCCTCCTCGACGACCGGTTCGCCGCCGCTCGCCGGCTCGGGCTCCGGTTCAGCGTCTGTCTTCTCATCTTCACTCTTAATCTCTAGATCTGAGTCTCTCCTCGATTTTTTCTCCCGCTCCTCTTCCATACCTTTCACCTTCAACTCCAACGACCTGTAAAACACAGAAATCAGAATCCGGATTCGATGAAAAACAATCTGCATCTGTCTCTCTCCCAACAATTTCCCAACGTCACAGATCTAACAAAATATTGATAATACAGTACTCGATGTTGAGATCGTAACGTTGCACTTCTCGCCGGAGTTCCGCGACTCTCAATTTCCGCAGCTCCTCCAGCAGAGGCGCGGCGGACTCATCAACGCTCGATTTGCCGCCGTCCGAATCATCGTTCGAGGCGGCGACGTAGCGACGTTTTAGGTCGAGGTACTTGGACATACAGTTCTGCGGGGTGAGAGGGAGGTTAGGGTCGGAGGTCCTTTTCTGGAGTTCGGTTGCGATGGAGTCCCAGGAGGCGGAGCCGTGGCGATTGACGGCGAAGGCGAGGATAAGCTCCTCCCAAGTCCCCCAGGTGGGGGAAACGCCATCGACTTTGGGCTCCGTCGCAACGCCGTCGGGTTTGGTCATGATTAAAAAATGTTTTCGAGGGGTGGGTCACGGTACGGTTCGGTGCGTGCAGATTTTAATTCCTTTGTTTCTTTTTTTAAATAATTGTTTTAAATCATGGTTACGACTTGTGGGTTGTGGGTGTTTTATCACACGCCTAGCCTGCTTAGGGTTGTACTCCCACCTTTTATTAAGAGAAAAAAAGAGTATAATAGGTATTATTTAAGTAAACAAAATATAATTTTTTTATTAAAAAAAATAGAGTTATAATAAATATTAATTAGTAAATAATAAATAAGTTAGGAATATGTAATTATATTAATTTTATAGATAAGTATTGAAATAATATAGTTATAAAAAAACTTTTGATGTGTAAATTTTTAAAAGAACAAAAAAAAGGAGAATTTGAGACAATTTTTTCCAGTTTTTTTGTCATTTCCACAATTTACTTTAAAATTAAACAATTATGACACAAAAATATACAAAGACGAAAATGCCTCTTGTTTTCCTACCCACCCCACCCACTCCACCCCAGACCTACCCACCCCGTCACACCAACGCTTGCCCCACCCCCCTGCCGCCCCAGACCACCATCGCCTCCGACAACACCGTCTCAACCTGAAAATCACCGACCCCCGCGGCTCCGCTCAACAACAACCCGCTCCGCCTCAGTCTGATGGTTGATCCTCTCAGCAACAACTATTTTCGAGGACGACGAACGATGTTCAAAGGCGGCGACCGATTTCCGAAGTTGGTGATCTAAAATCGAGGGCGGCGAACGATGATGAAAATTGTTCATATTTAGGGATTGCACCCTATAATTATCAGCAGATTTGAGTGCTTTAGTTTGCTGCATGTATACTGATTTCTTAGAATTTTTCTAGAGATATTTAGGTAAAAAGGAATTTTAATTTATGTAATTAGAAGTATGTTTCGCACGTTTTTGTGCGATATTTTCTATTGTTTTGTGTGACTTTCTTGTATTGATTTTGTGCTAATATTTATCCTATTAATGTGATTATGTGTTTATGTTTTCATGGTTTTGGTTTGGTAGAGTTTGGACGAGAATCGAGCGAAAACGAGAAGAAATGCACGAAGAGGTTCATGTCGATTCCAGCTCTGCACAGTCGTAGAAGAATGGCCATCCCCGACAATTCAGCCGTTGGATCGTCCCCAAATTTCTACATCATGTAGAAGACTTCTAGAGCTACAATTTCAACGGTGACTTTGGTGAGATGAGATCCGATGACGAAGATACAAGCCAGAGAAGTCGGAGTAAGAACCCAAATTTTAAAGGACTGAAATCGTGAAGATGTCGGCCGACATCTAAGACCCGTCGTCCGACATAGAGCTGGGAATTCCAGCCCGGACCGATGGGCCGGCCCGGTCGGCCCGACCAATGGGCCAGGCTGGGCCATGAATTTTGAGGCCCAAAAAATGTCGGGCCTCTTTAGCCCGGCCCGATGGGCTTATGAGCCAAATGGGCCCAACCCATTTTCGGCCCGACGGGCTGGGCCGATCCGAATATATATTTTTTTTTTAAATTTTTATATTTATATTTTTAAAATATTATTTGATTAATATATTAATTTAATATTGATTTTAGTTTTAATTTAACTAATATTATAATTATATTTTATTAGTTTTGTCGAAAATTTATTATATTTTTCAATATCAAATTTTATTATACATTTATTTTATATTTTTAGTAAATCTAATAATTAATATATATTAAAAATATAAATAATTTTATTTTTAAATTATTATTTAATTATTTTTTATTTAAAAAATATTGGATGCCATTTCCTAAAAAGCGTAAATAAAATATAATGAGTTTTTGTACATAATTAATCCGAAGACGACGAAATATGTTCGAAGGCGGCGACCGATTTCCAAAGTTGGTGATCTAAAATCGAGGGCGGCGAACGATGATGAAAATTGTTCATATTTAGGGATTGCACCCTATAATTATCAGCAGATTTGAGTGCTTTAGTTTGCTGCATGTATACTGATTTCTTAGAATTTTTCTAGAGATATTTAGGTAAAAAGGAATTTTAATTTATGTAATTAGAAGTATGTTTCGCACGTTTTTGTGCGATATTTTCAATTTGTTTTGTGTGACTTTCTTGTATTGTTTTTGTGCTAATATTCATCCTATTAATGTGTGTTTATGTTTTCATGGTTTTGGTTTGGTAGAGTTTGTACGAGAATCGAGCGAAAACGAGAAGAAATGCACAAAGAGGTTCATGTCGATTCCAGCTCTGCACATTCGTAGAAGAATGGCCATCCCCGACAATTCAGCCGTTGGATCGTTCCCAAATTTCTACATCATGTAGAAGACTTCTAGAGCTACAATTTCAACGGTGACTTTGGTGAGATGAGATCCGATGACGAAGATACAAGCCAGAGAAGTCGGAGTAAGAACCCAAATTTTTAAAGGACTGAAATCGTGAAGATGTCGGCCGACATCTAAGACCCGTCTTCCGACATAGAGCTGGGAATTCCAGCCCGGACAGAAGGGCCGGCCCGGTCGGCCCGACCAATGGGCCAGGCTAGGCCATGAATTTTGAGGCCCAAAAAATGTCGGGTTTCTTTGGCCCGACCCGATGGGCTTATGAGCCAAATGGGCCCAACTCATTTTCGGCCCGACGGGCTGGGCCGATCGGAATATTTTTTATTTATTTTTTAAATTTTTATATTTATATTTTTAAAATATTATTTGATTAATATATTAATTTAATATTGATTTTAGTTTTAATTTAACTAATATTATAATTATATTTTATTAGTTTTGTCGAAAATTTATTATATTTTTCAATATCAAATTTTATTATACATTTATTTTATATTTTTAGTAAATCTAATAATTAATATATATTAAAAATATAAATAATTTTATTTTTAAATTATTATTTAATTATTTTTTATTTAAAAAATATTGGATCCCATTCCTAAAAAGCGTAAATAAAATATAATGAGTTTTTGTACATAATTAATCCGAAGACGACGAAATATGTTCGAAGGCGGCGACCGATTTCCAAAGTTGGTGATCTAAAATCGAGGGCGGCGAACGATGATGAAAATTGTTCATATTTAGGGATTGCACCCTATAATTATCAGCAGATTTGAGTGCTTTAGTTTGCTGCATGTATACTGATTTCTTAGAATTTTTCTAGAGATATTTAGGTAAAAAGGAATTTTAATTTATGTAATTAGAAGTATGTTTCGCACGTTTTTGTGCGATATTTTCAATTGTTTTGTGTGACTTTCTTGTATTGTTTTTGTGCTAATATTCATCCTATTAATGTGATTATGTGTTTATGTTTTCATGGTTTTGGTTTGGTAGAGTTTGTACGAGAATCGAGCGAAAACGAGAAGAAATGCACGAAGAGGTTCATGTCGATTCCAGCTCTGCACAGTCGTAGAAGAATGGCCATCCCCGACAATTCAGCCGTTGGATCGTTCCCAAATTTCTACATCATGTAGAAGACTTCTAGAGCTACAATTTCAACGGTGACTTTGGTGAGATGAGATCCGATGACGAAGATACAAGCCAGAGAAGTCGGAGTAAGAACCCAAATTTTTAAAGGACTGAAATCGTGAAGATGTCGGCCGACATCTAAGACCCGTCTTCCGACATAGAGCTGGGAATTCCAGCCCGGACCGATGGGCCGGCCCGGTCGGCCCGACCAATGGGCCAGGCTGGGCCATGAATTTTGAGGCCCAAAAAATGTCGGGTCTCTTTGGCCCGGCCCGATGGGCTTATGAGCCAAATGGGCCCAACTCATTTTCGGCCCGACGGGCTGGGCCGATCGGAATATTTTTTATTTATTTTTTAAATTTTTATATTTATATTTTTAAAATATTATTTGATTAATATATTAATTTAATATTGATTTTAGTTTTAATTTAACTAATATTATAATTATATTTTATTAGTTTTGTCGAAAATTTATTATATTTTTCAATATCAAATTTTATTATACATTTATTTTATATTTTTAGTAAATCTAATAATTAATTTATATTAAAAATATAAATAATTTTATTTTTAAATTATTATTTAATTATTTTTTATTTAAAAAATATTGGATCCCATTTCCTAAAAAGCGTAGAAATATAATGAGTTTTTGTACATAATTAATCCTCCCCCCTCTTAATTTCAATTAAGGGTTTACCTTCCCACGTGTTTTTCTTCCAATACCCAACTTACACGTTGACATTGATTATTGCACGAATTGATAGTATTTTTCCCATATTTTGTCTTTAATAAGTAAATTTTGTTAATAGTTGTTTTCTATTAAGTTAGTATTCCATAATAACTAAATGTGATAATTACATTTCCCACTCAAATCAACATAAATCAACATAAAGTGATAATAAGAGAGAATATAGCAGAATTGTTCACAGAATACACTAGAATAGAGGAAATAACTGAGATAAATCAAACTTTGATTTCACATTTTGAATTCAACAGTTCAAACAAAAAATAATTACACATCAATCACTGGATTACAAATCAAAATATCAATTACAGCAGAATTCTGCAGAATTCACAGTAGAATCTAGCATATAACTGAGTTGAATAAAATATCGATTTCACATTTTTTCCTTTTTTATTGTTTTTAACTCAATTCATGACAGTCAAAATGTTCCAAAAGAACATGCAAATCAGAGGAGAATTGTTCACAATTCAGAATAGATTCTTGCATAGAACTTAGTTGATATTACATTTCTATAGCAAATGCATATGACTGAGATGTATACTAATGATCAAATTCCAAAACAACACACCAAATTTAGCAGAATTGGTTACAAAAGACAGTAGAATATAGCATATTACTGAGATGAATCAAATTTTGATTTAACAGAAAACAATTACACACAAATCACTGGATTGAGAACCATGCACACAAAATTGTAATTAGATGAAACAACAATATCAAATATAGCATAACTGTTCACAAAATATAGTAGAATAAAGCATATAACTGAGATGACTCAAACTTTGATTTCACAGTTTTGCTTTTCATTCTTATCTCAATGCATTCTACTGAAAGGGTTCCAAACACACATACACAACACACATACAGAAAACACACACATACATGACAAACAGTAAATTGTAATTTGATCAAACAACTATACCAAATAGTATTTCAATTTTAGCATGTAATTTGAGGAGAAATTGAAATAGTTGAAAATATGGTTTCTAAGCCTTTTTTTTCGAATTTAGGGTTTTTGAGGGTAACAATTATACCAAATATGTTCCTATATGAACATGCAATTTCACGTTGAAAATAGGGTTTATATTTATCTCTGTTTCGAATATATGAACGGTGGTAAGTTGAAATCGCGAACGGACTGGCTGCGGAAGGTGGTTCGACTACGGGAACTTCGACTACGATCTTTCTCGGCGGAAGGTGTTTTCGACTACAGCAACTTCGACTACGGGCTCTGCGTTTGAACGATGCTCTAGTGGTCGTCGCGGTTGAACGGTGGTCCGGTGGTCGTCGCGGTTGAAGGTGATTTCCGGTGCGGTGCGGTTTCTCTGAGATTCAATTTGCGTAGTAGTAGAGTGGAGAGAGAGATTGAGAGTTTTGGGTGCGTTTGAATTGCGTGTAATTGAGCCTAATTTGGTTTTTTGAATTGTGTGTAACTGGGCCTAATTTGGTTTTTTTTATGGGCCGGTACCATATGAATAGTATGGTACCATTAACCATGGTATAAGCCCTCTGGTTTAAATATGGTTTTGTTTCTCTCATTTGTGATTTGAATATGGTTTTGTTTATTTGAGATTGAGGTAGTATATAACAACATTAACCAAGTGAAGAAAAACAACTCAACAGAATGCATATGTTTCTTCTATTTCAACATTAACCAAGTGAAGAAAAACAACTCAACAGAATGCATATGTTTCTTCTATTTCGCAACCGAAAATTCAGCCTTTTCAAGTAAAGCCGATGCTGAAGGTTGCAAAGACGGTGGTGCTTGGGATGATTTGCACTCTTATTTGCCAATGAATTCTTGGTAAGTGCCTTCTTTGGGAAAGGAGTAAGAGCAATCAAGTGGGTTTCCATGTTTTGATTTTTCGAATTTGTTAAGTAAGGGCTTCAAGCTCATGCTAGTTCCTTCTTCCTTTCCAATTACTGGCTCGGGTTGGACAGACCACAAGCTGCATAAATAATCATGAATGGAAAAAAAAGCAGCAACCGCATGCACAAAATTACAGCAGCTGGTGGTCAATGTACAATAAGAGAACATGCAGCACAGCACAAGTAGGAAGATATCACAAATTGAATGCTAGTACCTTTTAGGGTAAGAGGAAAAAAGGATGTCAACCACATTGAAAAAAAAAAAAACTTGTCAAATGGAAAAGATAAAAGCAGGGCTGAATAGAAATATGCCTTCTTCAGGTTCACAGGTAAGCTTAAGAGCCCTTGTACTTCTGAGATGGATTTCCACAGGGTCTTTTTCCCACTCTTTCACATTTTCTTTTGTCTCATCTTGGTCTTTGTTTGAATAGGAGGCCCAATAGACATCAACATAAAGATTACAAATCAGTTGCAGTGAAGGCAAGAAGTGCATCTCAAAATACAGTAGGCAAAAGCTACATGTTCCCTTGTCTTCGTCATGCTTCAAAAGAGTTAGATGCCGACCTCTGAACACATCATCATCAACACCCCGGGATGATTTGATGCGAGACGAGTTTTTGACAAGGGAAGTATCTTCAACAATGCGAGGGGTGAAAAGAAATCGGTCCTCAATCATAAAAAAAAGGCTCTTCCTGATACCGAACATAATTCTTAAAACGACTGAAATTTTCCCATCTTCTTTTTCTGTACCTGAGTTCCAGATCGATCACATACGATCCAAGACCATTTATGTGGACCACAAATTTGTACATTGAAATGAACCCATATGTTCTCAGCAACAGATGACGAGGAATATCCGACTTTCTGATATCATCAATCAAAGGGAGTGCTTCAGATATTCCTTTCACAGGGTCATACAACTCAAAAGCACCTCCAAATTCTAAGATGACAGACACACGAAGTTTAGTGGGAAACAACATTATCTTCTTACCGTCGGGGGTAAGAACAGCCGAGGGTTGATCTTTTGGATAACACATCTCCCCAACCTTAGTTAAGTCTTTTTTGAGGAGGGAGCAATGAGTTTGTTTTGGGTTGTGTAGAGAAGATAAGTCATATGTGAAAATAGACTTTTCATATTCGACCTCATCATTTTCAAGTGAGGCATCAAAACCATTAAACATATAAAGGGTTTCACCGAATACGCAAAAAGCCTGACCTAGGTCAGCTACATATCTACCGGTGTGGATTTCGAGCGTCGGAGAAATAGGCGTGAACTCATCGCCCTCATCGATAGATTCTTTATCAGAAGAATTTAAATCAACAACACACAATTTGTATTTCCTATGAGTATGACTCGGGTTGTGACTGTCCCTACCGTAGCAACTGAAAACAATAAGGACTTTATCACCTGAAGACTGTTTCGGGGCCGGCTGAATCCGGCTACCTGAAGGTTGTGATTGAGTCCGGCCACCTGAAGGTTTTGATTGATTCCGGCGAGTCATCGAAGAAGGTATATATCGTTTCTTCAAACTTAATGTATTGGGTCACATAAATACATGAAATAAAAAAAAACAATTTATCCTCTTAAATTTATGTTTATACTGTATTTTTTATTACTACGTCTATAGTTTATTAAAATTAAATAATTTAATATAAATTTTCTATTAGAGTAAAAAAAATATTATACCTTTAAACTTTTTAAAATAAAATACATAAAAATTTTATTGTTGGTCCTCTCTTTCTGCTCTTTCATCTTCTCGTTAAACTTGATCGAAAAAAAAAACCCGGCAAAATCCGAATATCTGATCACTAAGACGACCAGAAAGAACAACTACAAATGATTTTTCAATCACCAATAAGAGTTGAAACTTTAGCGTTTTTTTCTTTCGAAAATATAGATATTTTTTTCGAATAATATGTTGAATTTCATACGACATTTCTTATGATATAAAGTTTTGGGTTGTGTTTCTTGGGTTTAAGTTAATTCAGAACTAAAAATGTGGGTTGAATTGTCCAAAATTCTAATTTTTTTTCTTGTTGTTCTTACTTAGTCTTTAGAGTGTTACTCAATCGAGTAGCACGCCATCGAGTGTGACCTAGTAAATTTTGGTTACTCGATCGTACTTGGTCGAGTATGATCGAGTAACTAAGCGAGTAGCACCTAGCATCATCGAGTACTTACTTGACCGAGTAGCCCATCGAGTAGTTAAGAACATTTTTTATCTTTTCCGAATTTAAGACAATTTTTTGATATTTAGTTTTTTGTTTTTCATTTTTGAGATCATTTTAAAGACCAACAACATATGTTAAACATATTCAATAATTTTCACGTTTCAAGTGATAACGTGTGAAATTGAACAATAATTGAGTTAATTTGTAATTAACGTCGTAAAAATGTTACGAATTAATCCAAATAAAGTTCAAACGTTCACATGTTATCACTAGAAACGTCAAATCTGATCATCAAATGAAAACAACAGACTAAATCATCTAATTGAAGTCAAAATGTCACATTAGTTATACCAGCTACTGTCATCCTATGCAAGCCATCTTATCTCATTACTGTATTTGGTAATGAAAGTCCCAGCACACAACATTAACATTGTAGATCACTCTCAAAGTTTTCTAGTAACATACAATAACATAAGACCAGGCAAAAAATTATGTAGATTGCCACTTCAAAGCTCTTGTGTGAAGGGACATTTACACACACACAGGTTCGATAAGAAGGCGTCGAGCGACTTGCCAAGTTTGGCATTTGTCACGCACTAGGGTGCTAATTAGGAACGGCACAAGTTATATAAGGTGCACAATGAACAAATTCAAACATATTTGAACACTCAAAACCTTATTATCATTATTATGCAATCCAATTCTCATAGATAATCAAATTTACACCATATCAAGAAAAATGAAACTATAGATCAAATGAACTTGTCAAATGGAAAAGATAAAAGCAGGGCTGAAAAGAAATATGCCTTCTTCGGGTTCACAGGTAAGCTTAAGAGCCCTTGTACTTATGAGATGGATTTCCACCGGGTCTTTTTCCCACTGTTTCTCCTTCCCTTCTTGATCTTCTTCCATTATCTTCTCCTCTCTCTCTTTGACATTTTCTTTTCTCTCATTTTTGTCTTTGTTGGAATAGGATGCACAATAGACATCAACGTAAAGATTACAAAGCAGTTGCAGTGAAGGCAAGAAGTGAACCTCAAAATACAGTAGGCAGAAGCTACAGGTTCCCTTGTCTTTGTCGTGCTTCAAAAGAGCTATATCACGACCTCGTAGCACATCATCATCAACATTCAGGGATGATTTGATGCGAGAGGAGTTTTTAACAAGGGAAGTATCTTCAACAATGCGAGGGGTGAAAAGAAATCGGTCCTCAATCATAAAAAAGGGCTTTTCATGATAACATCGAACATAATTCCCAAAACGATTCAAATTTTCCCATCTTCTTTTTTTGTAGCTGAGTCCCAGATCGATGACATATGATCCAAGACTATGTATGTGGACCACAAATTTGAACATAGAGATGAACCCGTATGTTTTCATAAACAGAAGACGAGTATCTGACTTTGTGATATCATCGATCAAAGGGAGTGCTTCAGATGTTCCTTTCACAGGGTCATACAACTCAAAAACACCTCCAATATGTAAAATGACAGACACACGAAGTTTAGTGGCAAACAACAGTATCTTCTTACCGTCAGGGGTTAGAACAGCTGCAGGTTGATCTTTTGGATAACACATATCCCCAACCTTAGTTAAGTCTTTTTTGAGGAGGGAACAATGAGTTTGTTTTGGGTTGTGTAGAGAAGATAAGTCATATGTGAAAATAGACTTTTCATATTCGACCTCATCATTTTCAAGTGAGGCATCAAAACCATTAAACATATAAAGGGTTTCACCGAATACGCAAAAAGCCTGACCTAGGTCGGCTACATATCTACCGGTGTGGATTTCGAGCGTCGGAGAAATAGGCCTGAACTCATTGCCCTCATCAATAGATTCTTTATCAGAAGAATTTAAATCAACAACACATAATTTGTATTTCCTATGAGTATGACTCGGGTTGTGACTGTCCTTACCGTAGCAACTGAAAACAATAAGGACTTTATCACCTGAAGACTGTTTCGGGGCCGGCTGAATCCGGCTACCTGAAGGTTGTGATTGAGTCCGGCCACCTGAAGGTTTTGATTGATTCCGGCGATTCATCGAAGAAGGTATAGTATATCGTTTCTTCAAAATTAATGTTTTGGGTCACCTCACAATGAGGGGAAAATACGGATCACAATAAAAAAATGCAATTTATGTTTATATTTTTTATTACTACGTCTACAATTTACCAAATCAAATTTAATTACTATATTTTATTAAAATTAAATAATTTAATATAATTTAAAACAAAGTAAAATAAATCAAACAGATTTATTTATTAGTATATTATTGGCACATTTAAATCTGATGGTTCAAAGAAGATGAAAACTGAATTTCATGTGGTTTTGAAGTTTTTGGTTTTTGTTATCCGCAGTTAAATCTGTTCTTGCAACTAGTTCACTGATAATGGGTTTATCATTAAGAGCAACCCGGTTTTGCTAAAATGGCAAGGGTCATCTTCTATTTGCCCAAAAAATGGCAAGTGTCAATTGTCATTTTCTAAAATTTACTCCAATGGTTTAAATATAACAATGGTCATTTTATTAAATTAAATAATATAATGTTACTTTTTGGTATGTCATCATATCAATTTTATAATTAAAAAAAACTTGTTGAATTTTGAGTGGTTGAAATGAATGGTTGTGATGAAATGTCACAAATGGCAAAGGCCATTTTTCCATGTATATTTGCTCATATATACATGGAAATTTGGCAATGGCCATTTTTTGGCAAGGGCCATTTCAACCATTGGGGTTGATTTTTTTAGCTTTTTGCCAAAAAATGGCAATGGCCCTTGCCATTTCACAACCATTGGGGTTGCCCTAAGGGTGAATAGTCATCATTGCTGCTATTTAATCATCTTATTGAAGTCAAAATGCCACATAAGTCATACCAGCTTTTGTCAGCCTAATTGTTGAAGCAGAATAAGAATACACAGTTGAAGATGTGAAGATGTATGAGTTGGGAACAAAACTGGAACCCTGGATTCCTTGTTAAGTAGTAACATTAACATTAAAACATTGTAGTAACATACAATGACATAAGACGAGGCAAAAAATTATGTTGAGGATAAGATTGCTACTTCCAAGCTCTTGTGTGAAGTACACATACACATGTTCAATAACAAGGCGTGGAGCGAGACTTGCCAAGGTTGGCACACACTAGGGTGCTTAGGAAGGTCACTAGTTATATAAGGTGCACAACAAACACATTCAAACATATTTGAACACTCAAAACATTATTATCATTATTATGCAATCAAATTCTCATAGATAAACAACTTTACACGATATCAAGAAACATGAAACTATAGATCAAATGACCTTCAATCCATCTTTTTTGCCCTCCCCACCTAATCCCTTAGCATCAGAAGACTTCTTCTTATCCCCATTACCCCTCCAATCGCCCCCACCAGCAGAATACTTACTCCGGTGGTGGTGGTTTTCCGCCACAGATTCCGTTTTCCCAGCAGCCATATCAGACCTCAAATCACACAGAGCCTTACCCAACATCCCATTCTCAGCTCGAATCACCTCGAGCTGCTTCTGTACACCCATACACACCTCTGCCACTTTATCGTACTTTTCACACTTTGAATTACCTCTCGCAACGTGTTCGATTCCAATTTTGTTCATCACCAGAAGCGGAAGATTCATCCTTCCTTTCCTCCCCACAATCACCGCATCCACCTCGTCTGCTACAGCCTCCTGCAGCGGAACCCTAAGCCCCCACCGGAAATTCACAGTCGCGAAATCCCGCAGAGGCAGGGCTGTCCGGGCGCCCAGCTCAACGCCTTTGAACAGTCCGGTCACCACCTGGCCCGCCGCCGCCTTCGACTCCGGCGACGACGGGAAAAAACCCGCCCCGTTGAAATACCCGTTGTTGACGAAACCCTCGTCGTCGCGCTTCTCCCCCAGGTTCTTGGCGAGGTCGGAGGAGTGGGACTTCTTGAGGGAGAAATCGCCGAAATTGGGCTTGAAGTGGATGAAGAATCTAGGGTTTTGGTTTCCGATCAGATTGAACTCGGCGCTCATCGTCAGGGGGCTGTTGGCGGGCGACCCGAAATGGCCGACGCCGGTTTTGAAGATGAACCCGAAGGGGTTTCTGGAATCGTTGGGACGGTACGAGAATCGAAGGGACGGACCGGATTCCAGGAATGTGCTGAGATTGAGGGATAACTCTTTGGGTTCTCCGGCGATAACACCTGCTTGGAACGGGAAATTAAGGATATTTAATGGGACTTTAGCTCTCAGCAATGGCTTTCCCTCATCCCGAAACTTGATTGAAGCCTTCATATTTCAGATTGAATTTTGATTTTGATTTTGATTTTGATTTTAGGAACTAGGGTTTTTGCGTGTGTGGTGGTGGGACTTGTGAGTCTGTGAGTGATGATTGTCTATTGAGATATTTTGTGTTCAAATTTGGGCTTTAGTTTTTACGACGAAATGACCGTTTTGCCACTTGATTCTTGTGGGTTGGAAAGGTCAGATTGGAATTTCGGTCTTTTAAGTAAAAGATTGAATTGTATTTTTATTTTTCAAATTTTCAAACGTTTTGGGATTGTTGGGATGTCTGAAACAATTTTGTTGAAATTGTTTTTCATAGGCATCAATTCATTAATAATACTCTCTTGGTAGCAAGAATATTACTCTGACTTTATATAAACATAATAGTAAAATACTTATCATATTATACTCTATTACTTAGTCTAGCTTTTATGGAAGCTTTAACAATTTATGGGTTGGTTGTAGCATTAGCACTTTTATTTGCGAACCCTTTTGTTTAATCTTAGAAAAACACATATTTTATTTTTATTGTTGTCGTTTGCTTTTTCAAATGAAATCAAGACCTCCCTCCTACAATTCCTTATTGAGAAAATAACTTGCGGGAAGGGCTGATTTGCAGATGAGGAATTAGCATACTAACTCTCTTTCATCTTTCCCGTCCGCAGTCAAGAGAAACTCTTTTTATGAGGTGTTGCTTAAGGAGTCGTTCATACTTTATCTGAATAACATAACCCGAATATTTTAATTTTTTACTTGATTGCAAAAAAAAACACAAGAATAAATCCGAGGGGCAAAGTGATAGAAAAAGAACTCAGGTCAATTTTTTAATCAAGAGGAGATTATATTATATGAAAAATGTAACCGATTCTTTCGTTTCTTTGGTCCGCTGGCCATCTGCCGGGAGTTTCGGATTTAATACTAATATTTTAGCAACAAATCCAATAAATCTAAGTGTAGTGGTTGGTGTATTGATCTTTTTTGGAAAGGGAGTGTGTGTGAGTTGTTTATTTCAAGAATAGGTTGGATCGAACCAGCTGTACTCTTTTTTCTGTTATAACAAGGAAAGATAAGGTGCATGATCTCGCGAATTACTTCTTAATAAATTATATGTAAGAACCATAGCATTTCGTGATTTATTGGCAAATCTACTTTGATTCTCTAGAACCAATAATGAGGGACTGTTAAGATGGTTAAAGCAAACTGTTTGAAGTCTAAGCGCAGTATGGTACTCTTTCTACCACTATGTTAATAAAAAGATGGTTTAAAAATGAATATTTTAACGATATAGAACACTCATCTCGATAAAATGATTTGAACAACTTATTGTAAAAAATGCATTTTCCCCCATTTATCCAATACGGAATCGACGACCTATGCCTTGATGTATAAGTAAAAAGAATTTTTTGGATTTGAACTGAAGAAAAAAAAAGAAACAACTTTGCTGACAATTACATATTTTTATTTTGTCAGAAGAGTCCTCTAAGTATTTTGGTTTTGCATTATATATATATATATTTTCATTTTTTCGAAAGAAGATAGGATAGGCTCATTTCATTCATAAAAAAATGAGAATTGTCTCTCAGTCATTGAGCGTGAGAGCCGAATGAATCGAAAGATTCATGTTTGGTTCGGGAAGGGATTATGGCAGTTTTAAAATGAACAGAAAACTAATCTATTTTCATTAAGTGATTTATTAGATAATCGAAAACAGAGGATCTTGAATACTATTCAAAATTCAGAAGAATTGCGTGGAGGGGCCGTTGAGCAGTTGGAAAAATCCAAAGCCCGCTTACGGAAGGTGGAAATGGAAGCCGAGCAGTTTCGGGTGAATGGATACTCTGAGATAGAGCGAGAAAAATTAACTTTGGTTAATTTAACGTATAAGACGTTGGAACAATTAGAAAATTATAAAAATGAAACGATTCAGTTTGGCCAGCAAAGGGCAATTAATCAAGTCCGAAAACAGGTTTTCCAACAAGCCTTACAAGGAGCTCTAGGAACTATGAATAGTTGTTTGACCACCGAGTTACATTTACGTACCATTAGTGTCAATATTGACATGCTGGGGGCGATGAAAGAAATAACTGATTAGTCTTTCTACTTTTCTACTATAAGAAAGGGATTATTAGGCATTATTTTTTCTTTTCAAAAAATAATTAAGAAAAACTCATGGTAACCATTCGAGCCGACGAAATTAGTAATATTATCCGTGAACGTATTGAACAATATAATAGAGAAGTCAAGATTATAAATACCGGTACCGTACTTCAAGTAGGCGATGGTATTGCTCGTATTCACGGTCTTGATGAAGTAATGGCGGGTGAATTAGTCGAATTTGAAGAAGGTACAATAGGTATTGCTTTGAATTTAGAATCAAATAATGTTGGTGTTGTATTAATGGGTGATGGTTTGATGATACAAGAAGGAAGCTCTGTAAAAGCAACAAGAAGAATTGCTCAGATACCAGTGAGTGCGGCTTATTTGGGCCGTGTTATAAATGCGCTGGCTAAACCCATTGATGGTAGAGGT